>VDFB02270651.1:703500111-703656366 GCA_007258455.2 Sequoia sempervirens | reverse complement strand
TGACCCTTTGAAAATCCTAATCCTTGATAAGCAAAATCATCCATCTATCATCATCATTTCTCATCATCATTTCTCATAATGTTGGTTTCTTGGACCCTCTTGTCATCATCTAATGTTTTTTGCACTAACATCACAGCATGAATAGTTAATCATCATCACCAATTCATCCATCCTGCATCCATCATGCATCCATCTTGCATCCACAAAACTATCAACATACCACATATCATTCATATCATACATAATAGGAAACATCGATCATTTCACATGCATTGCATTTGCATCGTCATCATAATATAGATCTGTTAGTCTAAGCATCTGCATAAATCATCCATTGCATAATCACAACATATCACATCATCAATCTCATCCATCTCATATCATAGCATCATTTAAGTTGTTTAGAATAATATAGATTTGTTATTCTAAGCATCTTGAAATCATCTTTGCATCATCATCTATAACCACCCATTTTGAACCTCTTTATCGCGAGATCGACCCTCAAATTGAATCTTTTCGCTCGATCTCTCGAGGGGGAAATGTACTAGTGTACTTCTTTCCACTAGGGCATCCGAAAAATCAGAAATTTTTTTATTTTAATCGCGGCAAGTTTATTCTTTGAACCAACGCAACAAGTACATTGCTTCAAAGAGGGGAAAAATGTAGACATGCAAAATTTACATTCTGTATTTGATCAGGTTCATTCATCAACTGAACTGGATGTTGCATTAGATCCATTCATCACCTTCATCCATTCATTTAAATAATCTCATTGCCTAAGGTTATTTATTTAAAATCAAATGAGCATTATCATCAATCTTTTAATAATAAATCAAAAAGTCATTTAAATCAAATCCTAAATCATATTCCATCATTTTCTGATTTAAATAAATCAATTATCAAAGTCTTGAAAGTCAAATCATCTAATCAACATTAAATCAGCATAATCATCATCTATTTAATCTAACCCTGATTAAATACTCACCCACTTGCATTCTCTAGATTTGGCCACTTGCACATGAAATTGCAATTAATTGATTTATCAAAATCTTTATTTTCAACTTGGCATAAAGGAAGAATATTCTCCAAGTTTGAATCTCCCCCCAAGTGGACATGTACACCCAACAGAGCATTTATGAGGCCTTACATGTCTCTTACATGTCCCCTTCCAAAGGTCAAACTCAACATTCATTGCAAATTTGAATTCAAATTTTCCCTCTCATGGGCATTCTTCCCAAATCTTGCACATACATCAACCAATCACATGATGACAAGTGTCCTTATCTTATTGGCTTGATCTTTGTCCCACATTGTCTCTCTTCAACACTTAGCATTTTGAAAATCTATAAAGTAGAGGCTTCATCTCTCCACAATATTTATGCAAAGTCACTCTCCTTGAGAACTGATTTTGCTCATCATCTCCATTGCATTTACATCATCTTAAGCTTTTATCAAGGATTGGGAAAGGGTCACTAGCACATGTGACACCAATCCACTATGAAATGAGGTTTTGACTATGTTTTTATATGCTTACATTTGATTATCTTTGTTTATCTAATTTGCATGTTTCATCATAGTCAAGTATTTCATAGGGATTTCAAATCTAATGTTTTTCAAAGGACTAACATGATGATATTATGTTAAAATTGTTAACCATTTGCAGATTTGATGTCCACAGATGGTTTATCAAAAACCATACACCAACGATCCCAAAATTTATCTACAATGTCCCTATTCGTGCACCATTTTATAGAAAGTTTTGGTTTATTAACATTAACTAGCAAACCGGTGTGGGGGTTAACAAATAAAGAGGTTTTTTGTGCTTTGGTTATTTGGATATCTTTCACATCATCGTAAGACAATCCACATGTGTAATATTCCCTCATGTCTTCTCACCATGAATGAAAGGAATTATGTTGGGTGGAGAGGGTTTCTATATTTTTAATTATTTCCTTCAATGTGTTTATTATCTCGGATAATCGAGGGATTTTCTTATAAACATCACAAATTCCCCTCAATTGCTGCAATTTTTCACCAATTAAGTCTTCAATTGATGGTTGCGGAGGTGGTGGAGCATTTGGCATTTGCGCATTTTCATTTTCAGCTGGTGGATCATTTGGAATTTGTGTATTTTCATTCTCAATAGCCATAATACCTGATTAAAGTTAAAAACTAATGAATCTAATTGAAATTACACAATATAAATGAAATTATTGTAAAAATACCCTAGTTTTTAATATATATCCAAAAAAAACCCTACTTTTTAACAAAAATCTATAACAAACTCTAGTTTTTAATAAAAATACATAAACAACACTATTTTTTAATCAAAATCCATAAAAAACATTAATTTTTAATAAAAATCCATTGTAAACTCGAGTTTTTAATAAAAATCAATCAAAAACCCTAATTTTTAAAAAAATCCATAAAAAACTACATAAAACTATACAAATCTAATTGAAAAATCAATTAAAACAAAAAAAAATCCAAAATCTTACCTTTCAAATCGGATATCTGTTAAAATCGGATATTTGATATTCAAAACTCGTTCTCACTGTGCACCCACAGCCTCTTCAAAATGAGTGAAATGATTTTAAAAGCCCATAGTTATTTATTTATAGGCGCCTCGAATCAGATATCCGATCCAAATTGAATATTTGATATGTAAATCTTGGTTTGGGCATTGCTTTGGAGCAATGTACTAACACCCAAGCCAGAAAATAGTCAACTCAAGATTTTCACGTTTTTGGGTCAATGAAAAACGTAATTTTTTTTCCCATTGCCACTTTTTGGCCCATCATGATCATGCTCATACCCTTTTGTTTGAGTAAATTTTCACCCGCACATTTATTCTTAAAGTTTCTACTTATTTATTTTTACACTTCTTTTATCATTTAATACTAACATTTATATTATCATAAATAGTAATCTCTTCCTTAATATTAATACTACTATCTCTACCTACAACTAGAAATGGAGCTATGAATATTTATAATTGTTAGGGTTCCAAATCTGCACCCTAATGCTAAGCTTTGAACGAACTCAACAGATTTGGACTAACATGGGACTACTTTTAGGTTGTGGGTTACCTATTTGAAAGCAGACCTCCAGTGATAAGGGTTGGCTTCCCCTTTTGATGTCACCTAACTATTAATCTCTAAGTTAAATGGTGAGAATTTGCATGAAAATAAACCTAATGCTGAAAAACCTAAGGCGATGCACCAAAACAACCTAGACCTATTAACATCCTATCACATTCAAATTAATATAATAAATCTTGACTCGCACAACTCACTTTCCAATGCAATTTACATAAATATTTCATAAGGAGGTCTATAAACAGTGCTTGTAAAAGGAAAACGGGGATTTCACAATTAACAGCACTACTAAACGACACAACTTACAACCTATAAACATACATCTTCTGCTAAAAAGATGCATAAACATGAGACAAGCTTGCAAGGAAAAGATATATTTTCACAAGATAAACTAATCAATCATTAACAACATACATGAGAAATAGGAAATGAGAAGGTAAAAATGCTCTACTTTATTAATTCAAAGTGCTTACTATATAATAGGCCCATCTGAGTTACAATACTACTCCATGAAAAATAGCTCCAAAACAAAACTATCATGTTGTTGGAAAGAAAGAACTGGCTCAAAATGTTCAAAAATGAACATACTTAAGCAAAACTCACCAAAAAAAATCCCTCACACATGTCCATTTAGAAGGTTCCGGTCGGATGCAACAGAAAAGGCCAAAAAGAACCTTCTAGAAACCCTCCAAACTATCCTCCACATGAAGAAAATTTAAGCCAAGTCAATAGTCACACTAAAAATGTGACAAAAATACCTCCAAACAACCCATTTTCCTCTAAAATCAGTCAAAACAACCTCTCACACACCCCTCATGTCTGCAAGTCATCGTTGGTCTCCACACAAGTATTGACCCACACTCTCCTCATGCAATATGTGTGTTTTAAAAACACAAGACTCCAAAAAGCATTAAAGATAATTATCTTGATTAAGTGATTCATAAAACATCACTTAATCAAGTCATTTTACATTACAAAGCACAAAATAAGGGGCCCACCATCTCTTTGAATTACATTACATTTGCAAGTGAAAATATCAAAGTGATTAGCAAAATCAATTAAATGACATTTCAATGTTTTGAAACAAATGCAAAAGGCACTAATGAAATGCTAAAATGCTTTTAAAATCATTAATAAGGTCAATAAGGCATATGATCATCTCACCTTTCCTCATTTTGCATTTCAAGGCCACTTATTGGTCAATATTCTCTTATCTTCAAAGGCACAACAAGGGTTCAAATTTGGCCTATATGGTCGACCTCCACACTTCTTGGAAGGAATATTCCAAGTATTCAAGGCACACGTGTTAAAAGGAAAGGCATATTTCACATGTCTCAAAACCAACATATGACCAAAGGTCAAAGGCATAAAATAGGTGACTTGGCACACTCCATATGTTTCACGTTTTGAAGGACCTAGCAAATTTTGAAGGCATCAAGACTTAAGGCATAAAAATGCCTAAGTCATAAACTCATCATCGGCCCCCAATTTGCATTAACATGTGTTGCATTTTTAAAACAAAGGTAAAAATTCCTTTGGGTCAACCTCATTTTTAGGGTTTTCAAACCCTAGGAATAAAAACACGAACCAAAGAAATTGCAACATTTCATGCTTGTCATTGATCTCTTTGGAGGTCTCCATTGCGCCACCATGAGGGTTTCTGAGTGCACTGAAGATGTGTTTTTGTAGTCGATCTCCTGAAGGATTCCTTGTGATTTTGACAAAGAGCAAAAGGTAATTGTTATTTGCATCAAAATATGGTTTTTTACATCTTCAAAGGCCATCTTATGAATTAAATGGTCGTGGCCATGCAACATTTTCTAAACATGTTGTATTGCCTTGTCTTCTCTGTGGGTTCTTCTATTCTTAGCTGCCATTAAGATGTTCTGTGAAGCTCCATGCTGAGTTGAGGCTGTGCTGGGTAAGTTTCCTCTACATAACCCTTGTACTCTTCGTTGTTTTCTATCAAAATAAGCTCATTTCGAGCTCTATAGCCATCAAAATAAGCTCATTTCGAGCTCTATAGCCATCAAAATAAGATCATTTCGAGCTCTATAGCCATCGAAATAAACTAAAAAAATTACTTCTTAATGAGTTTTCTATACCCTCTCAGCTTTTCAACGAGACTCCATGTTCCAATTTTTTAAAGGAAAAGCTAAAAAAAACTCTTTTTATGTGCATTTCTCACGACTCTTTTCTGTTTTCAGAATGAAAGTACTTTTATGTGTTTTCTGTAGAAAATAAGGAAAAATCTCCTATCATGGCCACGGCTATATATTTTTTATTTTTCCCTTTTATTTTATGTGTATTTCCACTTGATTCCTGTAGAATGTCATTTTAAGAAAAACCCTCTTATGCTAATAAAAACGTGCAAGATTATAATGTGAATGAGATTTCATCAGGTTGAGAAGTTGAAACAAGGGTTATCTCAGTCAAAGTTCCACAAGAAAATGTTGTTCCATGAACAAACTTCGCAAAAAATGATTCAATGCCACTGCACAGTATAGGTATATCTTAGAGGCCCTATACATTTTTCATTTATTGATGGTCGTGGCTCGACCTTTGTATGCATTATGCATCCTCCTTCAAGAACTGTGCTACATATCAGGTTGATTTGTGAAATTATCTATATCTGAAAATGACCTTGTCATTTGAGGAATGCCCACTGGTTTGGAATTTCTTTTATTCCTTTTCCCAAATGTTTTTTGCAGCTTCCTACACAGGAAATATTCCTCCCGTTGCCCTGTGACAAATGCTAGTATACCACCTAGTGGAAACTTCTTATGAAAAGATAAAATATTTTTGTAAGCCCTTTCCTAGATAATCTACCAGTTTTTTCTTGGCAGAGAAATGAATGGTCACAGGAAACTGTCTTGTAGGAACTTTTATTACAAGTGGTATTACAAGAAATAACTTGTTATTTGAAACAAAATCTTCAATCCTCAATGTTGCACTCATTAAAATAAGTTTCAATGGGTTAACCAAGCTTTCAGGACTCACTACTTCTCTACTAGATATTTTTTGTTTGTTGTTCCTCGTACAGATTCTATCGCAGAGGCACAATTCAACAAGCCAACAATGATAATTTTTCATTCCATTTACTAGTGACATTTCCTTTTTCATCATATTAATATTACCAGTAGGGAAAAGAGGCCCATGTATTCCATCTTTAATATACTTTTGAATGAAGGTCAGGTTGGGAGCAATAATTGTTTTTTTTTTTTTAAAACATGGCTCGTAGCAAGATAACTGGAAATGCCTTTCCTTCATGCAATGATTTGTATATTACTAAGCCAGTAACTCTCAATATGATATTCTCATATCCATTAACCCCAACATGTTGGATACTTCCAATTTGAAATTTCAATTGATGAGCAACTGTGATCAGTTGTTGAGTCCATTCAATTGCATGTTTGATAACATGCTCTAGCATTACAATTGTTGAGCTTGGGCATAGGAGATAAGGTTGCTCTATAAGCTAGGCTCTAGCCACTACTACTCCCTGAAACCTGTAAAGTCATGCCATAGGTACTTGAGTTTCCATCATTATTACAAGTCTTAATGGCATATCTTTATCATTATCCACACCAAATTCTAACAACAAAGGAAACATTTCCTGCATTATTAGTGTATGCTCCAACCAAATCCCTTTATAAATGAATGGACTTCCCACAACTACAACGACAAAATCTGTCAAATTAGAACCAAATATTCTCTATTATGCATAGCCATGAAATGTTCCACTTTTGAATACTTAAGCTCAAGATGAATCTCATCACCAAAAAAAAAAAAAAACTTGTTCTCCATAAAGAAATTCATACATTGAATCCCCACCCATACCCTTCCCATTGGGATTACCAGTCTGGGCAATGAAGTCCTTTTGTACTAAATGGAAAGACAATTGTTGTAGTACTTGATTGTTGTAACTCTTAACTCAAAATGACTACCCTTGTTCATCTATGAGGGCCCCTACTTTACATGACTATCTTTTGCTCCCCAACAACTACATCTTGTTAGTTGTCATTTGCTAGTTGGAACATCTGTTCATCTACAAGTAAGTTGTCACAACACCTATGCCTTAATAAGCTAATGAAATTTATTCAAATCAATGCACCCCATCCTTACAAGTCTGCCAATGTGCCAAGTTCATGAAAATTTGAACACTTGCATACTGTTATAATCATGCCCTCATTGCATCTGTGCTCATTTTGATCTCTCTGCTTTATGAACACGTTTACTATCCTTTCATTTTGGCCTCATGATATCTTCTCTAGATCTTTAAGTAGGGTTAAGGATCACTACACTGCTCCTTGTTGTTTGTTGACTGCACTTTTCATTGCATGGCTTATTCATATTCTATTATTCACTACCAAAGTGAAAACATGGCTCACTTGATCCCTTAATAAAGGTAATGACTACCCTTGCTATTATGTAGCATACATTCATGATTGCTACCCATATGCATGAGATCATGATTTTATCTGTTATTGTTGTCCTTGTATTTTTATTTAAGACTATTCCAACCTTCATGTTTTTCATAACAATGCTTGTTTCCCCACATGTTTTCTACCTGATTTCCACAACAATTGTTCACCTCTTCAATCATGTGCAACAATTAACACTGTCTCCTCACTTTGATCCTAGTGGAAAGACACATGTCACCTATGTTGGTAACCTAAAAGCTCATTGTCCTATGTGATGTGTGGTTGTCCAATAGGGTCAAGGTGAGAGGGACCTGACAATACTCTGGATTTCTCTCTCATTATTTAAGAGATGCATAATTGAACTTGATGCATCTTTTGAATCTGATAATGAAAGTTGATCAACTGGTGTGATTCCATATTGATTTAATGCATTAATAACAAGTATATCTTTGATCAAGATGCTCAATTTCCTATTTCTTTCAAATCATGATGAGATGTACCCTCGTGGGAGCCACATTTACCCCACATGTATTTAATCTGAATCAGAAATGTAACCAGACTTGTCCTAAATTTGCACATGAAGCAAACAAGTTAGAAAAATATATGCATATTTTGGATGTGTTTGATGACTTCATTATTTTCTAGTACATCCAAGGAACTTGCATGCTTATTTAATACATTTATGGATCAGTTTATACATGCATAGGTAGGTGTGTATGTAAGGATTGAGATCTTTCATTGCTTAGAGCATTGCTCTAATATCATTGTTTTTCTAGATGCAGGAGCTAGGAGCACTACGGAGTTGGGGAGGACACAAGCAACTTGGGGTAGCAGCAACAGGGCAAGAGGGCAACTTTACAACCAGTCATTCTCAAGCAATGACTGGTCTCCATTCTTATATGCACATTGTGTTTTACTTATTCATGTATAGACTGTTTCTTTATTTTCATTGAATAAGTAAAGTTAATCCCTTGTCTTGTGAGGGACATGTACACTTCATGATTATCAATACAAGATTACATTTGTATACATATGATTCTCTTTTCTCATTTTTTGTAATTGCAACATTGGAATGAAAATGTAATCTATTTCATTTGATAATCTTTATCAAGCATATTGACTTGACCTAGCAAACTTATGGTTGATCTTTTAAATGTTTAAACAACACAAAAAGAATAAACACTAAGTTACTTGATTTCAGTTTGAAGCTAAAAATCAGGTAACAATAATATTCTCTATATAAGAGGAAGTAACCCATATCATCGATGGTACAAATAGTAACACTTATATATTATCATATATCTCACATGCTAGAATTTCCTTTTCTTATCAACTTTAATTTAATAACACTTAATTAAGGTAATATCCCTAATATATTATTACTCTCTATGCTAGATTTTGCATTTATGATAGACATAGTGATTATAACTTGATTATTAATGAAAATTAAATTAGCTAATAAAAATATTATTTATTCTCATCATTCTCCTTCATCTTCTAACCACAACACTTTTATCGTTATTATCTATTCTTTATTGTTTCCTATATTAATGTTAATGTGACTAATAGTTATGCTAATCCTTATATCTTCATTAACATTAACTTAGTCTCATGATTACACTTACATTTATACCAATATTATATGAATAATGGTTGTATCAATGGATTTACTATTATAGCGTACAACCTTTAACTGCAACATCTTATAATGAACTCATTTATCTTGTTACGTAGCAATCCTAAAGTAAATTATGTCACTTATATTATTATTACCACACTATTCTATTCACCTACACCTGTTAATTGTGACTAAAAATATACAATCCATTTAATACAGAGTATACAATTTATTTAATAGATTTTGGGGTCCATTTTAAATCTTCTTAAGGCGCCAAAGTTAAGAAAAAAAGTTGTAACAAATATTAGGGCACAGGCCATCCAAAGGAAGCCCTAAATCGCATGCTTCATACTTTGTCTCCCATTTTGCAAGTTTGAGGGAATGATGTAAGCGATTAGACTCACAGGAAGATTTGAGGGTGGTTTGGATCAACGCCTAGACTAAGACCACACCAAAAATACCTCATTGAGGGAAATGGGTTGAATCTGGCTACTTCCATGCTTTTTTGAGGTTTATTTCTTCTTTTATTTATTTTTTATTTTTTGAGGGACTAAGCCACTATGTTTTTAAATCGTCTCTCATCTAACATCAAAATTCATCCATGTTGCAGGTTCGCAAGAGAAAAACAACAAAATGTATTTGCTTGTGGGTAATTTACCATTTTCATCACTATTCAAGCCATGTCTGAATCTATATTGGGTTTCAAGTTTTAGTATGACCACACACAATTTTTTTTTTTAAGTAATCCTATATATCAGTCTCGGCAGAACAAATCTGTAGTTTAATAGAAATGCATTTTCTTTCTTTTAAGTGTAAAATAAATATAGATTTTTTTTGTATTTATTTATGTAACTCTAATGGTGTGCATAGATTGGAAATCCCGACAATCATATTACGCATATACTCTCCAGTGTTCATACTGGTAGAAGACCTACAATCTTATCTGAGTCTTCACTATTCATTTTATCAAATAAATATGTTACATTGCACACAAAAAATTGTTTAAAATCCACAAAAGTGAGGGCTTTAAATTTTATTTTATTTAACACCACATAGTGGTGAAGCGATGACTACAGGTTATTTACCCAGAACCCTCATATATTAACTATCTTTCTCTTTTTTTTAAAGAAAACCTCGATTCAAACCTGCACTACCATTTTAAATACCTTCCTACAAATATATGCAGGGTTATTTTCTTTTTTCATTATTATTTTTATTTTTATATATATTCATTTCATTTTATTTTTGTGATGGTCTGTAGATTTGTACAGGCGAGATCATGACATACAGTGATAAATAATTTTTATTATTCTACGTGATTCACCCTTTTTTTTATATATAAAATTTGTAAATAAATATTAAATATTCGGCAATTTTATCTTATTTTATTTAGAAGGTATAAAAAGTATGAGAATTATATTATTATTATTATTATTATTGTTATTATTATCATTTTATAATAAATCAAAATATCACAATCACACTCTTGTGAAATATATATTTATGTAAATGAATTATTTGTGAAATATAGATAAATAAATATGTGTATATAATAGTTATTTATTTTCATCCAAAATGATTTGCCTAAAAATCTCTTTTTTTTAAATCTGGTTGATAGATTTACTTGGAATAATTTGGAATGCTTTTAAGAAAAGCTTAGTCATGATTATGTAATATGAGTTGTTTTTTGCTTTCTTATCAAAATTATTGGTTGGTTAATACATATTTAGAAATTTACATTATATTTCCCCAAAGATATAGAGTTGTTTAAAGTTATATATATATATATATATATATATATATATATATATATATATTACTACAATTTTAGAAAGTAATCTTTTACAATTTTCAATAATTGATTTTCTTCCATTTATCCAAAATAAACATATTATACCAATATATTAGTTGTCTTTAAATAAAGAACTTGGAAAAAAAGTTTGTAAACAATATTTTATTCAACTAAAAGGTCATATTCCTTACTCAAAAATATATGTAATAGACTTGTTCAAATGTCCTACCTATGATTCTCAAATATTTGAAATTTAGAAATTATAAAAAAAAAAGTTGCAAATATTATTATTTTTATTCATATTCAATGATTTATACAATTATATGGTTCCTAATAATTTAGAAATTTATGGAGAAGACTAAATATCAAATGAAAACTTATATTGTTAATAATAATTGAAGGATATCATTAACCATATTCAACACATACAATAACTTCACAATAATACAACTTTCTTGTAAGGTTAAATAAAAATCATTCCTTCATTGAATACAAAAGGAGACACAATATTCATTTAAATCTAATTGCCTTAACAAAAGTAATATCATTGTCTAATTCTTGTCACAACCTAGAGATATTTCTACTACAAGCAAAATCATGAGGGAAAAGATACAAGGATAGGGTCTCAACATCCTTTCACGATCTATGTCATATAATATGAGGACTTTTAAAATTTCTATGGCTCCATTATCCCTTCTATTTACAAAACGATAGTTGGGAACATATCTCATGTCATTGAATAAGAAATTGTTTCATTCCATTTTTGAGAATATAAACATGAGAATTTAAAGAGGTATACCAATGGACATGACTTGCTCTTTTTGTTCTTTAATTTCACAACATTATACTAGCTATTTCATATTGTAACCAACATTTGTGAAAACGAGAATGACACAACTAATTTGGGCTTGCTCTCCACCCTACCATAATGGCATCATGAAGCCTCTTGAGCTCTAGCCATACCCCCGGGCAAGAAACAAAATACTACCAATGATCTTGGTAGGAAGACTAAAATAATATCTTATCTACAATTTTCTATTTACCCTTTTTACCAAACAAATTCTAATTTCACATACACCAAAACTTGGGCTATTTCCCACTTGTTTTGAAAGCCATAACAAAATAACAGAACAACAAATTTTTTACTCAAACAAATTTGATAGAAATGAGAAAAATACTTATTTCCACATTTTTTCCCTTTGAACACCTTCTTCCTTTAAGAGAGCTCTTTGCTTCTCTTCCAACTTTGTTCTTCTCTTCTTTCCCAAACTCCAAATTCAAAGAAAAGTTCTCAAAAAGGAGAAATGGGTAGCATCCATTTCCTATCTTCCATCCAAATATATAGGAATTCAACTTGAATTCACTTGGATGAGAGAGACATTTGTCACTCTCTCATTTGATCTTTCAACACATCCCCACAAGTTCTCACACATGTGTGAGACTTTTGGGGAGATGGGGAATGTACAATGACACTCTACCCAACATCTCTTACAAGGTGGTTTCACACATGTGAAAGCATTGTACTCTTCCCAAGTTTATTAATGAACTTTGGGGAGTGTGGTGGGAGAGTGAGAAGTCACTTCTTCCAACTCTCAAAAACTCAAATTCGTCACTCTTTCAAGTGGACTTTTGAAGAGTCATATCATGCCTGAATTACAAGGTCACATGTCCAAAGGGTTCCCCTTTCATAGGTATAGACCTTAGGGGTCTATTTTTGCACTAATATCAATAAAATTGACCAAACAACACCCTAAAAAGACCACTTTAAAAATCAATTCGAAATTCAAGACCTAACTAAGGATTTCAAAACTCTAATTATACTTATGCCCTTAATCACTTGACTTAATTTAATAAGGCTCCACAAAACATGCTTACACTAAATTACCAATCATTAGACCCTAAACACAATTAAAGCTTACACAAAACCTTAACTACCTCCTAGAACATATGGTCAAAATTTAAAACTTCAAAAGATAAATATTTAACTTGAGTCTAGATTTTTCTCCCTTTTTTTACCCTAGACATTACTCTCACGTGTATTTTTCCAAATGCATGTTAAGTTATAAATATAATAAATACCTATTCAAAATATTAATAAGATCAAATTCAATAGTTAGTAAATCATAATACACATATATTCATTTCTTTTCTCTATGAAAGATCTTAAGCATGCATGAAATAATAATGAAAACCTAACCTTAACTAAATAATTTATTTACACTGCTAAATTTACTCTTGGACACTCTTCCCTCTAATAAAATTCATCATGCAATTTCATATCTAATTTATATAATTTTTCCTCAAATTATCTTACCTCAAGTATACCCCTCATTGATTAAAGTCGTCATTTAAATTTACCTCGATGATGCTTGGCTAGTGATCCTTCTAGAAACTTCTTCCTGATCTTCCCAAAGTCCCACTTTGTTCCTGACTATTATTATTTTCCAAGTAACATAAAACTTGTCAGCGAGATTCAAACCAATGTTAGGTACACAAAATTCCCTAGCTCATATCGATCTAAGTGTATTCTTCATATGATACTTGTTCAAGAATCTAAATATTATTTACTCACATTCATTCTTAATAGTTTTCCCATTTTCATTTACTAGAGAGAATTTATCACAATAATCATTTAAACTAGTTAATAAAATCAAAATATTAAACATGGAATCGGGTTAAATCATCAATTTATTCACCAAACAAAAATAATTGAACTTATCAAGGTGTCACACAATTTAAAGACAAGGTTGGGCCTCACAAAAACAAACATTATTTCAATCCATTATTTATCAAAGTGTAATGAAATCGTTGATGTATAAATAGTAATTCAAATTTGAGTTGTCTAATGTTTGATTAAATAATATGACTTGATAGTTTTGTTATTCAACTAATAAGTTTTTTTATAAATTCAAAATTAAATTTACATTATTACTTTGGCCTGAAACATTACAATGGTATTAGAATTGGTGATTTTTCCAACCTATATGTTTAGATTTCAACTTTGTATGTTTTAGTTTTATACACCATACTAACAAAGAAACTAGATATCACTTAAGAGAGATCAAGAAAAAAATCCAATATATAGAGATATTAGAGACTAAATTGTCCCATACAAAATTTGTAGAATATAATA
Source organism: Sequoia sempervirens (assembly GCA_007258455.2). NCBI lineage: Eukaryota > Viridiplantae > Streptophyta > Pinopsida > Cupressales > Cupressaceae > Sequoia > Sequoia sempervirens. The sequence goes on along the minus strand of VDFB02270651.1, from coordinate 703,642,301 downwards.
GTATAGAAGAGAGAGAGAGAGAGAGGAGAATGAACATAGACAACAACCCTAAATGTTAGGCTATAAGAAGGTTTGATCTAATGATCAATATAATGGCACAATTGATTCACAAGATGGAGAGTAATATGAATATGCATAGATACTCGATAGGTGAAGAAAGTGCTTCTGAGGGTAAGAATATAGATTCCACTCAAATCCACACACAAAGTATTATTCTTGTTTAAGTTGCAAGACCCACATAACCTACCTTTATACATAAGGAGGTCGAGGCTCCATAGCCTAAAGGCTAGAACTCGCTCTTGGATGATATAAGGGCTTTTCATGAAGAATAAAAAGCTCAACTTGAGGAGTTCTAAAGTTCCATATCACTCACCAATTATATGAACATAAAAAAATTCATGAAATGGTTATAAACATGAGCCTAGGTCACAAGCCTTTCAAAGAGATGTACAACAATTTTTGGGGAAGTTGAAACTCTCTCCTTATCATGGATCTAATAGATGCTCGATTCATGCATATGTATAGGAGCTAGACACTCCCTCAGACCGATGATCAAATATGAATAAATCAATTTTTCCACCTTGCATTTGGAGTACATTGTACATGAGTGGTGGTATCATGATCTAATCCCTCAAGTTCATGAATCCATCACCTCACACGATGAATTATGTGAAATTTTGATTGAGAGGTTTTATCAAAAGGATATTGAAGTTTATTTCAAAGATAATACTTGGCTCAAACAATGTTTTTTAGTGGAGAACTATGTACCAATTTTCAAAAGCTTTCAGTGATGGTGTCAAACATCACAAAGAGAAGATCAACTATGTTTTTCATCAAAGGGTTAACTAAATCTCTTAAGGGGATGGACAAGGATTTTGAACCACCTACCCTAAAAGAGGCCATCAAGTGGGATTTGGAACTAGAGACTTATGTAAGAGGTGGTATAAAATACTCTACACCATGCAGTATTTGGCTAAAGATTGTAGCCACCCAAGATCTATAAACTTCTATGAAAGCATAAGATGTTGCATAAATAGTTGTCATTACACCAAAAGATCGACCTATTAATGTATGATACAACCACCAGAGTTAATGAATCCATGGGAGGCAATTAAGCCATGTCACAAACCCAAGCGTTGCACTGCACAGTACAAGGAGACGAAGGGTGCACACCTTGCAACAATCCCCCCAGCACAAGCGAGGGGTTCAAACCTGTGACCCGGGCTCTACTACCAATTGTTGCATAGACCATTTTCATTGCACCAAAAGATTGACCTATTAATGCTCGATACAACTGCCAAAGTTAATGAATCCATGAGAGGAAATTAAGCCATATCACAAACCCAAGCACTGCACTGCACAACACAAGGAGACCAAGGGTGCACACCTTGCAACATAAGAGAGATTATCTATGAGAGAAAAATTGTATTTTATCAAAGTATTCAAATGATACAATGATAATGAATTGATTGAAATTACAAAGGAACCCCTTGGTTATATAGGACAAGGTGGACATATGATTGCATAATATTATGACATGTGTCTTAATCTTATGATTTGAGACATAAATTTATAAATATCATATGTGTACTCTAAGTAAACTAAGTAACAAGTGTGAATATAACCTAGGTGATGAACTAGCAAGGTAAAATTCCTCTTTCACACCAACACCCACCCTTAAGTGTAACTTAAGGAGAAGTAAATGAATTCAAATGATGCAAAGATATAAGTATGGTTCCTGAATACTAGGAAATGTTAGCTACACATGTATGAATGTAATCTCTCACAAACAAAGAAAAGGAGAAAATCAAGTGGGACAAAACTCCTCCCCAAAGGAGAGAAAAAAAATATGATTCTCTCAATGAAGAATGAGAAGAAAAAGAATCAATGTGAGGAAAAAGTATCCCCCATAAGAGAGAAGAAGAAGAGATATCATGCAACCCCCTCAAAGTAGAGTCTTCTTCAATGATATTTTATTCCCAACCATGAATATTGAATATGATCTAATCACATTGAACAACATTCATCCCCTTAGGAAGAAACAAAACCAAGAATATATGCAAGATAGATCTTCCCATTCCTAAAAGGAATATGAGGGAAAAAAGTTGATGTGTGATGTCTCTAAATTTTTCTCATGTCCCCATATCGATGTTGAAAGATACCACAATCAATTCAAGTGTTCCAAGCCACACTAAAGAAGATGAAATCTATAACCTAGTGGAGATTGATGTAGAACATAATCTAAAGAAAAAAATGGTTCCTCCAAATGTTGATCAAAGGTCTCCACACTAGTGCCAAATTGTGATAAATGATTAGGAAGAGAAGGAACAAGAGTGTGAAAATTCTCCCTCACAACATCTAAAGAAGATGATGAAACTCCATATGAAGTCACATCAAAGAGGATATTTTTATCCTTAACAATGTCCTCCAAGTCTACAAAGTAGGACTTCCAAAACAACTTGAAATTTCTATCAAGTACTCATCCCAAGTAGATGTATCTAGAAGACTATGAATAATCTATTGAATTGAATCACAAGAATTCATGGATGTAGAAACACTATTATTATTAGAAGTAACAATAGATGGAGATGAAATATAAACATATCCCTAAAACCTCATTAGATGTAAGAATACCAAGATTCAAAAGACCATACTGAATCTCCTCAAAAGTTTCCACACTAGATTCCTTATTGTGTACATCAATTGAAGGAAAAAAAGGAGAAAAATGTGCTAATGTGTAGACTCAAGATTTATGATCAACATCCATAAATACAACTATATCTATGCTATGCAAATCCCAAATTATGATAGAATTTGATGTGAATTTAACATTCTTTCTTGCTCCACCATGTGTGATCTGATAGATAGAAAGGATATTGCTTGACAATAAAGGCACACAAAGAACATCATTAAATGCTCTATTAGGCTCTATTATTGAATAACATTAGTTTTCATCATGGGTCATATTTTCTTGAAATATGAACACTTAGGCTTCTCCTTCTTAGATGATTCTCCTTGAGAGGGAGAGGATTCAAAATATTTATGTAGCTTGTTCTTTTTCTTATTTTTCTTCTTTTGCTTCTTTTCAAGATTCTCTGATTCTTTATGTACCTTTGGCTTAGTTGTTGCCAATTCTTTTGGCTTAGAAGATGATGATATCCATTTGAATTAAATTGTCTTCATCTTGGATTAGAATATTTTTAAAGTCATAAAACTTCATATCAAAATATGATGCTCCCATAGAAATTTGATGGGTATGAAACCCAAAAACAAACATTGAATAGTCCAAAACAAGCTTGGATAATAAATTTAGAATCAATTGCAAATCCTCCTTATCAATATTGCAATATTTAAGTTATGTTCTTAATTTCTTAATCTTGGAGATGTAGTCTTGGATGTGGTTAAAACATTTAGGATCAGTATTCATCAAATCATTATCAATATGAAATCCCCTAATCTTATCATCTTTACCATACAATTTTTCTAAAGTCTCCCAAGCCTCCTTATGTGTTTTCCATGACTAATCAACATGAAATTTTAAATCAAAAGATACTAATGAACATATGCATCCAAGTGTTCTCTCATGATCGATCTCCAATCTTGTATTTTATCTAGCATCAATAGGTTTAGAAATGGTTTCTTTTAGATAGCCTAAATAACCCATTCATGTGGGATAATTCCATACTTATTTTCTCCATGAAGCATAATTATATGGAGAGGATTTCAATTTGATATTTCCTTGCAAGGACACACAAGGAAAAGAAATCAATCAACCACCACAATATTACCCTCCCCCCAAATTACTCAATCAAGAATCCCCCTAGTAATGTATGAACTTGGCACTTTATGATCAATGTGATTACAAGTGCCACTAGCCAAAAACAACAAAGTGGGATTGATCTTATTGCATACAAATACCAAGTTTGGCCACAAACTCAAATTATAAAATTTAGATAAAATGAGATTAATCTGATCACACCACTACAATTTACATGAAAATTTATGTACTTTCAAAATAAATTACACCAAAAAATATTATCATAGGAGTGAAAACAGATCCCCAAAAGTTCCCAAAATGAGAAAGGTTCAAAATCACCTATGAGAATCTGTAATTTCTAAAAAAATAGGCACCAAAATCAAAAACCAATTGTACCATTACAAAGAGCACAAAATCCTACCCCAAATCAAAAAATATTGCTTGAATAAAAGAGGCTTTGAGTAAGAGTTATGGCCTTTCAAAGTTGGACTACAAAAAATAAAACTCCAACCATGAGGAGGGCGGGCTTGGGAGGTTGACTTGCTGACATCATGCTAACATGATGCTAACATCATGTTGATGTGATGTTGATGTCAATGCAAAATATTTTTGAAATACTACCTCCTTCATACTAGAATTTCCATCTGACAAAATATTTTCCAAATAGTGGACTTGACAAAATATGATGCAAATCTATTAGAATATTTTATTTTCCAATCATGATTTTCTGTCAACAAATCAACCTTGAATATTATCGCCAAGTAGAGGATATTTTGTTAATATATTATTTGGATAGAAAAAATTGGCAGCCAAGTATTTGGTGGCAAGGTGCCACATGAATCCCATTTAGGCTCATGTACTCTATCATGAGAAGTTTCCTATGTAAGCTTATGAAATAAATACACCTATAAAATATTTTCATAAATTTTAAAAGACTTTTAAAAATAAAATAATAAAAAATTTCTTCCGACTATACTTGCAATCAACCTGCACAACCGTTGATGCAAGCATTTGTACGATAGTATGGATTGTCATACAATAAGGGGGTCAAAAAAAAAATTGAGGACCCTAGGTAAAGTACTCCAATTATGACAATTTGACAATCGGTCTTAGGGTTCTTGGGCCTTATGGATATAATAGCAGGGACTATTTTGACCTCAAATTCTCCAAAAGTGTAACTACCTTCTAGATCTGGAAGCCACTCCCAACTTCAAACCCTTGTATATTTTTCCTTAGATGTCTAATTTGGATTTTAAAAACTAACTTTTTAAAACACTTTGAACTCAATGGTGAGCTCAAATTTGGACCAGAACACTACAAACTGAATCTGCAATACAAATCCATAAAGAGGAAACCCCTAAATCTAGTATTTCTATCAAGTTTTTTTTATTCTCTAGATCTCCATCTGATGCAAGAGAAGAGAATACTCAAATATTTCAAGATCCACCAAGATGTGAAACCTAGATCTCTTAATTAAAACTAAAAATAAGCAATCCCACAAGCTTTGATACCATGTAAGATTTTGTATAGAATTCTTTACACCATGCAAGATTTGGTTGAAGATTGTTGGTACCCAAGATCTAGGAACTTCTATGAAAGCACAAGAGAGATCAATTATGAGAGAATAATTATATTCTACCAAAGGATGAAAATGATATAATGATAATGGATTGGTGAGATTACAAAGGGAACCTATTGGTTGTATAGACCAAGGTGAACATATCATTGCATAATATTATGATGTGTCTTAATGTTATGACTAGTTAAAACATAAAATGATAACTATCTTATTTGTACCCTAAATAAACTTAAGTAAAAAGTGTGAATAGGACCTAGGTGATGAAATAACTAGATAAAACGCACCTTTCACACCAACAACTTTCATGTCAAAGAATAAATTCTAGACCAAAACATTTAGTTCAAAGAAGTATTTCACAAAAATGTATAGCAAACCAAGATTTTTATATCAAGAACAAACATTGAAGCGAGGAATGAATTGAAAAGTAAAAAGTTGTTTAAGCTACAAGTCATGATCACCTACAAATGGATGTCTTAAGAAAGGATAAGTGCATTACATTGAGGTAAGGTTTGATGAATCAAAATTTAAGGAAATTGAGCAATAGAATGAAGAACCAAAACAAAATATTGGAGAAGATCAACTAGAAGAGGAAGAGATCATCTTGGGTCGCACTCTTGCCACGCTCTCTAGTACTATGAGGTACAAACTCTTTCACATCTATGGGGTCCTATGAGGAGGATAATTGTACTTATTTACATTGGTGACACTCATAACTTTATTAATGAGGGTTGATGCCCAAATGAGGCCTTAAGATATAGGACTTTGAAGGATTCAATGATATGGTGGGTGATGGTTTTACCATCTGATGCAATAGAAATATATCTTAGCTAAATATTAATCTAGGAGGATAGGATATGAAGGATTAATTATATGTTTTTAGCATAGGATATATGGATATGGTCCTAAGTATCCATTGATTGCACTAATTAAGAGAGATTGCACAAAATTTCTAGACCATGGAATTGAATTTTTAGTCAAAGGGAAAAGAAGTGGTACTAAGTTGAATGATAAATAAAATTTCAAGGATTTTATTAGCTAAGAGAATGGAGAGGATTTTTCATCACAAGAAATTCATGTGGGAAACTCAATGTTTGGTAATATAACAAAACCCATCAAATGAAAGAAGGCATATTATGTAGATGTATAGAGAAAATTTGATGTGGTCAAGATTAGGGAGCCTTGTTAGGCAACCCAATCTTACAAACAAACAGCAATATTCATAATCAAATTTGTCTTCATATATTCATCATCAATCTTTGAATACAATATATTACCAAATTCAAAAAACAAATATAGCAAATTGAGTTTTTCCTCAATTCACAACAACAATATTTTTTATTGCCTTCCAAAGTACAAAAATTACACAACTTCAAACAAGCAATTTTCCTTCAATTGCAACACTCTATCCTCATGTGATATGACATCATTATTCCATTTACCCCCTCTCCCAAAACTCTTTGATCCACCTAAATCTTTCTTAGCGCTCCCACAAATAACATTAGATTGATATTTTTATATTGTAATTGGGGAGATTGAATCGTTTTGACATTGGTGAAAGTTCAAATATTCTTGGAAATGGAGGAAATTAAAACATCATTGGTACCATGAATACAAGAACAATCAAGATAACACACATCAAATATTTGTAATATCTTTGAATCTCAAATTTCATAATCCTTTTGATGACTCAAAGGTTTTCAAAACTTATTTCAGAATAATAATTGGTTTTTAAAATAAAAATTCACTTTGTCCTCAACAACACAAGAAGTTTGAAACTTTAAAAGTCCTCAAAAAAATGATGAGTAATTTGTGGCATGAAGTGAAGTTCACAAAACATGAATTTTACAAAAAATGAAAAGAAACAAGTGTTTTTGATGTGAAGGGAAGTTCACAAACCATGAGTTTTACCAAAAATGCAAAGCTTTGGCATTTCATAGTATAGAAGAAACCACAAATGGAACCTTTTTGATGAACCTGCATGTTCACCAAGTTGAAAAAGTGTGAAAACTAAGTGTTTAAATTTTCCAAAAGACTTCAAACTTCTTCTTCACTTAGTCAAATTTGAGTTGAGAAAATTCTCCTAAGACAAAAGAAAAACACAACAAAACTAAACCAAAACTTAAAGTAAAACCTAAAATTTTATTTTTGGTTGATGTTGATTGATCATGCACCTTGATGCTCCTACATCAATATTGGTCAAGCACAATAAATTATTTATTAGTATTCCTCCAAGGAGACCACCAAACAAAGGCTTTGAGCATGTCATTAAGTTGGAGGAGGGAAATAAACTCATCATCACTACTCCCTACCACCACCCTAGCATACATAAAGAGGAAATCAAAAATATCATTAAGGAGCTACTAGAAATGGGGCACATCATACCGAACCCAAGTCCATTTTCTTCTATACAACTCCTATGCTCAATTAATTGATGTAAACAATGCATACATACAACTTAATGGACCAATGGATCCCTTGTTAAGCGATTCATTGTCATAGAGATGTTTCATTTAATTTATCAGCCAAGGAATCATAATATTGAGATGATGTTGGCACTATATGTGCAGCTGAGAATCCTAAATCATCTTAATCAATTGTGTATAAAAAAGTAACAAAAGAAATTATAATTAAAAATAATTTGACTGAAATAAATTTATCTATAAATAGATTCAAATAAATAACAATTGTTGCAGGTAACAATAATAATTGCTACAAGTAACTATTCTTGTGAAGACATCAACTTAATGACTCAACTATGTTGCAACTTAATGTAATAACAATTAATCATTCAACAACTCAAACTAATTGTAAACTAGGAAAATACAATTTAAAAAATTATTTTACTATAATTAATAATCTAATCTACAAGGAGTATTGAAGTACTTCAAGTGGCCCTTACTTGAGTTGTTGTAATCCCATAATATTCTTCTAAATCTTAACTCAAAGATTCATGGAAAATATTGTATCCTTATTTATTACAATTTGAACATATAAAACTAAGAACAAAGTATCGGATCTATTATCCTCAAATCCATTCGCGCTCGATTCACAAGATAACCCCCTACAAAACTAGTCCATATCATAGCCCACGTACTCTAAGCATGCAAAACAAGGTGAATTGCATTGGTCCTCATGCGTAGTCCCCCATCCTCAAAAATTCATTCTGAGCATTAACCTTCGTCAATTCATTGAAATTCATGTTTTAAACCAAATTGTGAAAATTCAGTTTTGGGAGTTAGAAAATTTTCTGCACATGCAAGAGCTCTATTTTTTAGCGCCTTTGCATATTTTCCATGCCTTAGTCCTTTTCTAGCACATGTAATGTCAGGTTTTTTCAGTGCCTCTGCATATTTTCCACGTAATGGCGCTAAATTTTTTCGCTCTTGCACATGCAATGTCGAGGAATTTTTGAGCCTCTGCATCTCAAGCCACAAGTCATATGTAAAATCTTTGTTTTTCACCGCTTTTACATATTGAAATGCAGTAGCTCTATTTTTCACCGCTTTCACATATTGACATGCAATAGCTTTGTTTTTTACTTCCTATGCATGAAATTACCAAGTCTTTCCCAAGATGCCAAAGCACTGATTTTTAGTGCTCATACATCAAAATGTTTACGAAGTTTTTCTAGCATGCAGAGGCGACATTTTTCAACGCCTATACACTAAGTGAAATTCCTCAATGTGTAAGGGCACTAATTTTTAGTGCCCTTACACAAATTTCTGAAAATTTTACTAACACCCAAGAACTTCCAAAAATGCATTCTGAGCAAGTTGTTTTTCCCATTTCGCTCAATTTTTCTCACTCCATTTCTCACATCCACTTGCTAGTTTTCTCATTTCCACTTCATTCTCCATCATCATCACATCCAAGTTTCCCAAAACCATGAAATTTCTTAGATTTACACCTCAATTTTTCCTACATTTGCATCAAAATTGTTAAATCCTACTCTTGCATACATTTTGATCTCTTGTGCCTAGATTTTGAAGCAATTTTGATCAAGTTGTTGCTTATCACCAAGCAAGAAGGCTTTGAAGTACAACCAACAATTTCTTCCCATGTTTCATTTTCTCAAAGAAGTGTTCATCAATGGTCCAAGAAGAATTCGAAGACAAAGCTTTCTCAATAGCTTCAATGAACAAAATGATGGATTTCCAACTTGCTCTAGATTTAAGAATTGTCCCTAAAAGGCACCGAAAAGCGTTCAACCACATCGAAGGATTCAATCTTAAGAATTCTCGTCATCTCCAAAGTACCCAATGCCAGACAGTGATGAAGTGCACGTCATCATGAAGTTTTCATGGAGAAAGATGTTGAAGAAGGCCAAATTTTTCCTTAGATTAGATTTCCCAATTTTAGCATTTTTCATGCTTTATGTAAATAGGTTTTGACATTTTACATGTCAATTTGCAAAATGTAAATACATGTAAAAATGGAGATGTTCTCCTACATTCATGGGCATCATGTTTGAATAAGTCAATAGTTAGTTAAGGTTTTTTCTAGATTAGATCTCCTCTCTCATCTATAAATATGAGAGGATTCCTTTGTATTATTGACCTTTATCTTATGCAACGAAGTGTTGCTCATTTGTGAAGCAATTTTAAAACTTTGAGTTCTTATTTTGAAACTATTTTTTGATCAATAAAGAAGGCTAAATTACACGCCAAACTTTGTGTTGGGATAATTATCTTGTTTTTGGATTGGATTGGTGGTGTTTTGTAAATTGAGATCGAATGGCTTTCAAGATAATTTGTGTAGACTTTGTGTTGTGCCTTTTACTTGGAATCACATAATTACTGATAATATTGGTGATTTATCTTTAAGTATTTGTACTTGAATTTTTTCATGTTGCATGCGGATCTATTCATAAGGTATATTGAAGACTTTGTGCTTCATTTACATTGCTAGTTTCTTTATTGTTGAATTCATCATTGAAGACTACATAATGATTTTGTGCCTTTGTGAGCCTTTTGGTTATGTATTTTTATCACACTGGTATCTCTAGACTATGCTTTGACAAGTTTGAAGTATCAAAATTACTGCTTAGATTTTATTTAAAGTTGTATTGCATCCAAAGATATAAAATCGTGGAACATTGTAAACATATTCTCTAAAAAAATAGACAATCATGAATGTGACACACCCCCATATAATTAGTGTAGTATATATATTGTAAAGTTTAGAATAGTTTACTTTATTTTTAGTAATCAATAAGAAGGGCATCTCCCCTTTCTGAGGTGAGAGATTTCATCTCGCATAACTGTGGCTAAAAATCAATTTTTGTAATTTGTAAAGAGATTACAAAATTTTCACCCAATAGTTTTTTGGCGACTTCCCTAGGGAACGAAGCACACAATCAAAGCCTCATGCTTTTGATTGAGTTGAATAAGCACTCCATTAACTTATTTTGATACTATGTATATTGTTATTAATAATTTCTCTTTTGTTTCAAGTCTACATTCTAGCTGACAGAAGTTATACACAAGGTTTAAGGGTACAAGGAGTGGTGGATCCATTTTTTCAATTTTTGCAATGACATAGCATTCTTTTTTCTCCTTCGCAAGTAAGGTCACTATTACAATGAACTACAAGTTATCCTCCACAAAAGTTAAGATCACCAATTTTGAGTGAATCTTTCATCTTTCATAGAGTTCCAATTTAGGTACCTGTTATTCAAATCGCTATGGCTCAACCACCTCTAGTACCTTGGGGTAATGCTTTTGGTCCTCTCAATTTGGTCGCCCCTTTACATGAGCTTCCACATGTTTCATGGAAGAACATCCTGAAATTCTATGGTGATGGCAAGCAACATCCAGATGAACATATTGTTGCTTTCTACATTGTTTGCAGTGTTCTTGGTGTTGAGCATGAAAATGTTGTTAAGAGGTTGTTCATCAAAACTCTACAAGGAGTAGCTATTGAGTGGTTCTATACTCTTGCTCCTACTTTAGTTACCAGTTGGAATACTCTTTGTACTAAGTTTGAAGAAATATTCAAACTTGTCAAAGATGCACATGCCTTGTTGGCACAGCTTACAACCATGAGGAAATAAGTGCATGAACCCATGCATGAGTTCATGGAAAAGTTTAATAAGCTGGTAACATGGACTCCCACAGAGGCTAAACCAATGCCTCACAACCTAAATTGTTTCTTCATCAATATGTAACTCCCCAAAGTAAGTTTTCTTTTGCATAGGGTAGTTCTTGAAAATGTTGAAGTAGCACAAAAATTATCTACAAGTCTTGAGGATGACTTGATTCTTGCCAATGAGATAAGAAAAAATACAAATAGAAAGGGCCAAGTACCAGGTTCTTCATCCTTCACTACCAACTCCAATTTTGTTGATCCAATGGTTCAAAGGTTGGAAAATGAGTTGTTGGCCTTGAAGAAGCAAGTTTCTAATAATAATACTTACAAGGATATTCCAAGAAGGATTTTTTTCCCAATTACTCTAGGAATAGAAATCAGAATCGTCTCCCTACATCTCAAGGAAGGCTTGCTTTGGAAGCTCCACCTACCAATATAGTAGTGGGGTACTATGAAGCAGAGCAAGATGAGTATGCACAACTAGATTATCTTGTAGAAGAAAATGTTGATTTATTTCAAGATGAAGAAATGGATCCAGCTAGCGACTCCAACATTGGTTATTTGCATGTTGAGCATGAACTTGATGAGGAGTACATAGTGATAGATTCATATGCTATCTTCACTCAGTCACAACTAAATTAGCTTGACCAAAATCAAGTTGACAACACAAAAGCAAAGAACAAGTCATCGATAACCATTGCAAAAAAAGGGACTCCTTTTCCACTGCAACTATAGGACAATGAATAAATCAAAAAGTACTCCTCATCCTCCTATTTTTTCTTCAAGTCCAAAATCCAATTATCAAGTTCCTAAGACTAGTGCCCATTTTGTTAAACCTATCCCAAAAGTTACACCTACTTCCTTGATCAATTCCTTCCAATATTTCAACATTATAGATCATGCAAAGAGGAAAAAAATCTAGATTTCTGAAGTCAAATACTTGAAGACCAATCCTAAGCAATTTGACAGGCTTGTTAATTTTGTGAAGGATGAAGGAACTAATCCATCTAAAGAAATCCCTTCAGATATTCCTACTGCCCAAAAACCAAAGCCTCCATAGAATAACCTTGTTATTGTTCCTCCTACTACTTCTAGATGTATTGATTTGTTCTATATTCCCTACTTGTTAATGGTTTTAAGTTAAGTAATTGTGTTATGGATTCTAGCGCATCAGACAATGAGATGCCATCCAAGGTAGCCACTGCTTTGGGTTTGAATCTTACAAAAACTTTTAGCCACTTTTTCTCTATGGAAAACAAGCAAGTACCTCTAATCAGACAGATTAAAGATGGAAAATTTTCATTTGCTACATTTTCGAAGAATAAAATCAAGATGATAGTCTTGGTAGCAGATGTTCCAATGTCTTATGGTCTCTTACTTAGATGCAATTTCTGCAAAGATGTGGGAGGATATCTTAAAATGGATATGTTAGAGGAAAGGATACCCGTCAAGGGTGTTATGAAGAATTTGTTTCCAAAAAGGGAAGCAAAGTTTATGTAACAAGGTTGGATGACCCAAAAGCTCATATTGTCTTTGAGTCTCTTGAAATGAGTTTTTACTATTTGAAAATTGATGAAGTATTTGAGTCTTTGGATAAGGATGCAAGAAAAGAGAAGAAAATTGATGTCTCGTCTTCTTTAGACAAAAAATCTTCTTCATATGGAGAATCTTCTTCAGATGAAGGAGTCACAGATTTTGAAGTTATCAATTTAGTAGATCCAGACAATGTTTGGAATATTAAATTTGATGATAGTTGTCCATCCACTGGATCAGGAGCAGGAATTTTTCTCATACCTCCTGAAGGAAAAATCATCCCTTTTCCTTTCAAGTTGTAGTCCAACAACAATAACGATAAAGTAGAGTATGAAGCATTATTGTTAGGAATGGGGATTACATGTAAGAAAGAAATTAAAAACTTGCATACCCAAGGTGATGCCAAGTTAATGATTTGTCAGAGGAGTTGGTATCAAATCAAAAATGAAGGGTTACAAAATTATCATAATCATGTATGGGATCCTGGTATATGACATTGTATGATGCATCAATGGACAAAAGGAAAGGACCTATCACTAATTCACCAACTTTCTAGTGAAAAAAAATTCTTTTTCATTTTGAGTCTTTTTCAATCTTTTTATTCTTGTCACTTGACTCTACACCCAATGGATGGATAAAGGAACTTGGATTCTAGAGTTATTCTCCCTTCATTCACTTCAAATAATTATTGAAGGAAGTTCCCCAGCTAGAGCCAGTTGTTATCCTTGAATCTAGTTGCGCTCAATTCACGGGATAACCCCCTACGAAATTGGTATGTTTCGTATCCCACATACTTCAATCATGAAAAACAAGGTGAATTGCATTGATCCTCATGTGTATTCCCCAATCCTCAAAAATTCATTTTGAGCATTAACCTTCGTCAGTTCATTGAAATTCGCATTTTAAACCAAGTTGTGAAAATTCATTTTTGGGAGTTAGAAAATTTTATGCACATGCAAGAGCTCTATTTTTTAGAGCCTTTGCATATTTTCCATGCCTTAGTCATTTTCTAGCACATGTAATGTTGGGGTTATTCAGTGCCTCTACACATTTTCCATCATGTAGTGTCGCTAATTTGTTTCACTCTTGCACATGCAATGTTGGGGAACTTTTGAGCCTCTACATCTCAAACCACAAGTCATACGTAAAAGCTTTATTTTTCACTTCTTTTACATATTGACATGCAATAGCTCTATTTTTCACCGCTTTTACATATTGACATGCAGTAGCTCTATTTTTCACTGCCTTTACATATTGACATGCAATAGCTCTATTTTTTACCGCTTATGCTTGAAACTACCAAGTCTTTCCAAAGATTCCAAAGCGTTGATTTTTAGGGCTCATACGTCATGTAATGCCCCGCCATGTAACCCTAGAGGACAATGCAAACATAATGGAAGCGTAACAATCTTTTTTTTTAAAGTGTAATTAATAACAAGTGAACTACACTTAACGCATACATCCTCCAAGGTATGCGACAATGCGCTTACATTTGAATCCCATAATATACAAAAGTAAACTAATCCATAGCATATAAATAATACTCATAAAATAATAGCATATATCCAAAGCATTAAACTTATCACATAAGATGCAAAGTACATTAAAGAACCATCCATAGATTGCATTCATTCAATATAGCAGTTACAAAGCTCATTTCCAAAATGAGGAAGATCATACAATAATGTTACAATTACAATGATACAAGAATCCTCCTCATATACAAATGAGGAGTAGTATATATACAAAGTATCCAACTAATACAAAAGAACATAAGGAATAGTACAAAGCAACTGGTATACGCAAGCTCTTCAATATAGAAGATCCTGTCATCACGAACATGAAATGGAAAACCCAACGGTGTAAGGTGCACATTCCACCCAACCAAGTGGTACACGAAGGCCCACCCCCCATGCTAGGAGATAGTAAAATGGATCCCTAGGAAAAACCAACAACCTCTAGACACAGGCAACACATAATACTATACCATACAAGAACAATACATACATAAAGGTTACATTGCTTCCAAAGTGTAATACCCCTCCGTGTCGGTTGTTCTAAACTTTTGTGTGAGTAATTGTGTGTGCTTCATTGATTACTATGTTATTTGATTTTGTGGAAAATATAATATGTTAGTAGTCATGTTTAAATAATTAATTAGATCATAAGTGAAATTGCAAGGTTATTTGAAATATAATTAGGAATTAAAATAATAATCAATTAAATCAAATCAAATAATTTAGAACAAATGATCAAATTAAACTAATTCGTTAAAAGTAAAAGTGGTATTATTAGATAAATTGATTTAAATTGTTGGAGTTAATAATAATAATGAACAAATAATCTTGAAAAGATAATTATCATAATAAGAAAATTAATGGATACTTATTTAGAATCTTGCAAATGGTTGATTTTAATTATTTTAATGTGGAAGTAATTATTTAATAAAGTTTTGTGGGAATGATGAATATATATATATATATAAATAAAAATTCATTTTTGTGGAGTTAAATTTATTGAGTTTTAATCTGCATGATAAAAGAAAATGAAATAGAAATACATGAAAAGGCAACAAAAAGAATTAAGGATTAAATATTATTTTGATTTATTTCTTGAAATGTGACTGTTGGTATTCTCTGGAAGAGGAAACAGAAGAGGCTTCTTGTGTGAGATTTTATTTATTTTGGATTGGGAAGGGGGTGGTATTCTCTTTCCAACAGATTTTGATGAATTTGGCAGTCATCTTTCTGTTATTGTATTACATTCTTTTATTCTTCTGAGAATTCATTTGAGGATTAAGATTTATGTTTGAGGGAGGATCTTGGAGCTGCTGCTGGAAGAATTGGGTCAGCAAGAAGGATAAAGCTTCTACAGTTATCTACAGGCGCAGGACGCCAGGTTCTCCTTCTTCTTTTAAATTATCTTCTTTCTATAGCATCAAATGAAATAAGAATTCTTTGTTCTGGATTTGAAATTTAATGCATGTAGAAAACTCTCGAATCCTTATAAATGTTTTGGGTTGTGTTTCAATCAAGAAAATTTTACCAAGGTTCAGGATTTTAGTTGATTAAATGAAATTATTTGTTGGGTTTTGGGTTGTTGTTTGTTATAATGAAACTAAGATTTGAAATTCTGGAAATAACCAGCAATACTATAGTTTTGGCTGGGAAATATAATTAATAAATTTAAAATAATCTTTTTATTGGGAAAACTAGGTTGTGTATATTCTTGTTTACATTTAATTATGCACCGAAAAATCGTACAGTGTATATCTGTCTCTGTTTTCGAAGTATTTGAAATACAATATATATATATATATATATATATATATATATATATATATATATATATATATATATATATATATATATATAAATATATATATATATGTATATATATATATCTATTATGTTTGATATATACATATATATATATATACCCATATATATATATATGTATATATATATACGTTGATAAAATATTGTTTGTAAATTTTTGTATTTTCAAAATTTGCCGAATTCCCATCAAAATGTTGCATTGGTTGATATTATTTAACCACCGACTGAGTGGTGGTTCGGCCTCGGCCGTACCCACCACCCAGCCGGGGGTTGGTACCCATGCGGCAGTCTGCGGACTATCCGCAACAGTCCTACGGACTGCTGTGAACAGTCCGTAGACTGTCCGCAGCCGGGCATTTATCCCCGTGGTTGTGTATGGGTTTAAATACCCATTCAAAATTTTATTTGTTTTACTTTGTAAAACATGATTTTCTAATTATATTTATTGTGTGAAATTATAAATATATACTATATATATATATATATATATATATATATATATATATATATATATATATATATATATATATATATATATATATATATATATATGTATATATATATATGTATATATGTATATATATATATGTATATATATATATGTATATATGTATATGTATATATATATGTATATATATATATATGTTTATATATATATGTATATATATATATACATATATACATATATATATATATATATGATTATTTAATTTTGTCAAAACAAAACATTCTATTTCTTTTTCTGATTAAAATAAAACATAATCTGTTTAAAAAAGGAAATATTAATAATATAGAAAGAAATCTGTTAGTTGTTATTGATTTATTAAATTACCAACTATAAGAGGATAAGTTAGTTGAAAAAAATCAATTTACGAATATATGATAGCATTGATTTATTTAATTCTTGTTTTGAGTGAATACTTTGGAATAGAAAAGAATTCCTTTTAATTTGTTAATTTGTGGAATTTGATAGGATAATATAATAGAAGGGCAATTTGTGAATATATATTTATATCAGCATTGATTGTTTAATTCTTATTTTTAAATGTGTATATGGTGGAAATAGAATTTAATATAGAATTGAATAAGTCATCTTTTATTCTTATTTTGTGAAGTTATAGTCTGGTAGAGTTGTTGATTCCTAGAAAAGATCTATTCTCTTTCTACTTTTCCTCCTCGAAAAAGAATTAAAATATATAAAGATGTAGTGGTTTTAAAGGGTATTTTTGTGTGTAAATTTATTTAGATAGATTTAAGATTTTAAGGTGGTAAGTTCTAATATGTAGTTTAAATATCTAGAGTATTGTTATTATTGTCTTTTTAAAATATAAACAATTGTTCTTAAGTGGTTTTCACAATTAATCTAAATATTGGAAGTGAGTGTTAAATTAGTATGATGAAAGGAAAATGGAAATAATGTTTTGGACATAAGTAGTTATGAAATAATAATAAGTTAACCATCCAGCTATTAAGTAATTTTCAATTATGTTGATAGATGAAAAGAGAAATTTAAATGTATGGACATGACTAGAGATTGATTAGGATATTCTCAAATTGAATAGTTTATTTGTGAAATGGGATTGCAATCTTTTAAAAATTGACTTCCTTTATATTTATTTAATGGTTGATTGGTAAGTGCTCTTTATGAATAAGTCTTTTAGAATACTTGTGATGGTTATCATAAATTGTTTTAGTAAATTGAGTACTTCTGATGGGTAAGTTGTAAAGTCATTTAGTTCTGGTTGTTAATTGATTGGCTATTAAATATTGTTCTTGTTTGAATTTTTGGTTGTTGTTTATTATGCGAATGTTTGGTGGAGTTGTGAGTGATTGAGTATTTAAGGTGTTCTTTAATTTGGTCCCTTGGATGCTTAGTTGCATGCTTTTACCTCTTTTATTAAAGGATTGTTTTTGGACATTTTCGTATTGGTATGAATGCCGTTGGAGATTAATTTTGATTCAAGGAATCCTTTGCCATTTAAATTTTGTTGCAATGTAATTGGGAATTTGTATTTTGTTGATGAGTTGTGGGAAGTTGATCTTCTTGGATTTCTGATTTATTTTGTATCAAAGTTGTTTATGTGGTTTGGATGGGGTGGTTGATCTTATTTTAATATATTCACTCATTATATTTGAATTGAAATTGATCTGGTGGCCTTGCAATTATTGTTGTCATTGCTATGTTGTTGTTTTTATGAAAGTGGTTTGCATACCATCATAAGGGGGTTCTAGTGAGGAGAAAATTGAGGTCTCCCATGGAATGCCTAGTTGGTGGCTTTTGGTTTTATTAAGTGATTTTGTTTAAAGGTTGATTTTCTTTTGCGTTCCCTATTTGAGGTAACACCATTGTTGATTTGTGGATGGGTCTTGATGAATCTTCCCTTTTTATGGCTTTTCTGAGTTACTCTCTTATTTGAGGAAATTTTATCCTTGTGTTGGATTTATTGGAGAAATACTCTTGTTGCTTCACTTTACCCTCGTTTGTGGGTTTTCATTCTTTTGGCTTCCAGAGGCTTGAGATGATTGATATTATATGTTCTCTCTCTTTATGTGCCTTGATGTGGCAAGTGTTTTGGTTGCATGATTTTACAAGGGTTGTATGGGAATTGTTGAGACTTTGATTATGTATTATAGCGAGATGGGTAATGCCTCGCATGCTTTTATGATGTGATTCTTTGTTCAGATTATGATGGTACAACCCTTGGTTTTTTTTATGTTGTTGGGTCTCTAGGGAGAGTGGCTCCTCGCGGGGCCGGTGCCCCGTTTAAGGGGAAGGGCTCAGGATAACCCACGAGTGAGTTAGTAAACAAGTGAAAACCTAATAATTAACTTAGGAGGGTTGGGTAGTAATATCATTATAAGATTAATAAAATGGATGCCTCATCTTCATTAGTGCTTTCGTAGGCTAATGGAAGGCTGAGAAGGCCGTGGTTGGCAAGGTCGTGACCTCGTCTGCACGAGAGGTCTACGGCTCCACATGAGTCACCCTATGGACCGGCGCCTCCAGTTGGGAGGAAGAGCACAGGACAACCCATGTAGGACTATGCGATGACACTCTCCCCTAGTTGCCCATGTGTTTTACTTTATTGTGTTCCTCTGGAAGTAGGTTGTGGGAGTTGGTTTAGATTGTTGTTGTTTGGACTTATATTGATTTATGGATTATTGCCTTGATACATCTTTGGTGTACTTTGTGGTCTTGTATGATCTCATTGATATTTGACTTATGACCTTGTTCTCTTATGGTACTGTGATATGATGTTATTGTATTGTTTAATTAAAATTTGGAATTGTATCATGTTTATTAATTCAGTTTGATTTGGAAGTATTTTATGGATCATCCTTTGGTTACTTGTTTACTGATCATTGCTTTGTTTTATGTGATGGGATTTATGACTTTAAGTTATTATGTTGCTCTTGGATGTTGTTGATTATGTCATTAGTTTTATGATACTTTTGTATGGCGTTGAGTTTTGTGGTTCCCTATTTGGATGTTCTTGGTTGCGGTCTCTTTCTTGTTAGCTCCTAGCACGGGGGGTGGGTCTTCGGACTCACATGGTCGGGTGGAACGTGCCAAGCACCCCATTGGGTCCCCAGTCGAGGATCGAGAGGTGTGGATTGGTGCTATTGCAGTGACTCCAGAGTTGTATCCGTCATGGAGCCAGTTTTCATCTATTCATTGTATCATGATTCTTGTGTATGGTTTTCGTGCATATTGGAAACAATTTTGTATCATTGTACTTCTTGAACATTGTATTGTAATGTAATGTTAAACTCGGTGTGATTATTGGCCATGGCAGTTGTTATTCATTGTGTTAAGTTAATTATGCATATGTTGTATTTATGTACTCAGATGGTTGCTTATCAATGATTATCATGTATACATTTGTTAATGTTTACTTTGTTATGAATTATATCTTTGGTTTTATTCTTTATTGTCGTTGTGTGGATCTCAGTCTCTTAATGACTCTTCGTGTACCCCAAGGGATGTATGTGCTAATGAATCTTCTTAAATGAAATTCATGTTATGATTTAATGTGTATTACATGTATGTTATGTTTACTTTAAAAAAAAAAAATTGTGTTGTAATTATTGTTTAGTTGTCCTTTGGGGTTCGCATGACGAGGCGTTACACAAAGTAAAAGAATCAAGTACATCAACTACACAATACATATTGACTATTGTCATAGGAGGAGTGTTATCACAAAGCTACATGGGTTACCCTGGCTGATCTTCCTAGGCCTTGGCCCCCATCTTGGGTTACCCTGGTGGCCTCTCACGACCCCCGGCCCAACATGCAAACCAATGCGAAATCAATTATCTTTCAAAGGGACAAGATAATGATCTTTTCATTCCAGGCCTTCCTATCTCATCCCAAGTCTAAACAATCCCTTGAGCCCATGAGCAAGGCACAATTAACAAGTTATATGATTTAAGCTACCCTTCCCCTAATACAATTATTTAATTTCCACTAAATTAACTAACTCTCACATGAGTTACCCAGGCATCGCTTTGTGTGTTGGCCCCCAATGAGAGTCACTCCCCTACTGACAACACAAGGATCTAGTCCAAAACCAAGGGTAAACACAGTGCACAAAATGGATATAAATCCCAACCACAATGCAAGAGGCAACACATCCCATTCGTAGTAACCGGGTGTTTAAACTGAATCACAACCAAGTGCACTACCCAAGGTAAATCAAAGGGTTGAACCACAAAACACAATAGTCCCCTCATAAAATAACATAATCTAGAAGACTTACATACACAACTAACCAAATTACCCAACTGACATGAACAGAAGAAATCACAATTTAGTAAGCAATTCACGCAAGAAATAAAGCTACCATTAGGATTTCCTAAATCCAATTTCCATCTCAAGAAAACAATAATACATTGCTCAAATAATTCTAAATCAATGCACTTTTATTCACAGGCTATAAAGAAATTAAATCCAATTGTTTAAATCAATTTCCCAATTACATCAATATAAAAACCTAATTTCCTCTTTAAAACATTTCATTTTAAAATATCTACTTGTGATATTGCATGCACCTATTATAACAAAATATCTATTTAAATAAATATATATATATATATAATTATATATGTATATATACATATAATTATATATATATATATATAATTTAATTATTTAAAAATAAAATTACAATTACCAACAATTACAATATATATATATATATAAAACATACTAAAAAAAACAAAATCGAAATTGCATTATCTAGGCGAACGGAAGTTTGGAAACAACCATACAATGGCTGGCTAGGGCACTGCATTCACAGTCGACTCCCATAGAGAGGGTTGCAGCATGTGAAGGAAACATTGGGAGCTGCCTCCACAGTCTGCCTCCCCTATGGGGGCGGTTGTGGGGATAGCCCCCCAGCCCCTCTAAAAACATTTTTCCCTGTTTTTTATAAATTTGTCGTACGGCGATTCCACGGTCTAGTTTTTTTTAAATAAATTTCTATAGGAAATTTATAGAATTTAGCATGCATAAATATATATTTATATATGTATATGTATATATAAATAAAATATATATATATAAATATATGTATATCTAAATCAAATACAATTGCCCAGAAGGAAAATTTTTCTAAAGGAGGATATTTTCATATTCACCAGAGGATTATAATTTTCACAAATTTTGACAGGAAGATTGAAATCAATTCCTAGAGAGATTTTCCAAATCTTCTATTGTTTTCCTTCTGGGATTTCTATTGTTTAAAAAAAAATTCCTACAGAGGATCTAAAGCTTTTATGACAATTTCCAATTCCAAACAAATCAAGCTAAAAACATTTTCTACATAAGCTCAAAGCTTTCACAGCAATTTTCCAGACACGACAATCTTTCAAATTTATAAAATAAATTAAAACTTTTACACAAATAACATATTCTTCTTGTACAGACAATCTTTCCAATTTGCATATAAATAAAAACAATATACATAACCTATTTCCAAATGCTTGAGGAAATGATACTTGAAGTAGAGCTTCGCCTTCAAATTCCAATTTACCAAAGCTTCTTCCAAAATATCCACTTTTCCAGAAAGATGAAAACAAAACCAAAGCCAAAATTTCTCGAGAACTTCTACCTCAATTTTCAACAATATTAACCTCTTTTAATTTTTTAACCTCTTTCAAAAATATATTTTCTCATTGTTGTGAAGTAGCCTCTTTCCTCTTTCAGTTAATGCAAATATTCTCTCCGAGAATTATTTCCCAACAACAGTATTTAATCTTTCTAACACATGTCACAAATAAAATATCTTTCCCAAAACAAATCACAGATATTTCCTCTAAGATAATTACAAGATATTTATGCATTTAATAATTCATAATTCACATATTAATTTCTAATTAAATTTAATCACTTTATAAAATAAATTTAATCACAAAGATTAAATCACTTTACAAAATAAATTTAATTTAATTAATTAAATCAAATATAAAGCTTCTAACAACATTAATCAAAATTAATAGCATTAATTAACATTAATTTCCCATAGAACATACCTTGCAAAATAAATAAATGACAAGGAAAACATGGACAACATAACAACAAAGCATACTGAAATAAGGACTAACGACACACTGTGACTAGGATTGTGGCTTGACAAGGAAACCCTGTTACTATCTCCCAATCAACTATACTGTTGGGCAATGGACACGCTCAAACCTGTGAATCCAGGTGAATCCAATGTCATGTACCTGCAATCCTACAATAAAAACATATGTCATACATATATATAAATCATGAATCAAACACATCGTGAAGAGAAAATCACAGAATCGCAGGGCACTCCCAAGCGAGTGATGCAATCATGTTCCCTTCACCAATACAGTGTCACATAAAAACTGATGAAATTAAAACATCAATTAACTACAGATGAGCATATATCAATATCAACTCAAATAAACAACTATGATAATCAGAAAGCATTTCATAATCAATAATCATCCATAAAGTGTACCATCACATCACAACATAAAAACCATCATCGCTCCAATGTCAGCCATCAAATAACAACATAGTATCATGGTCTATCAAAGTAAAAGCATTGTCTAAAAACATAAGCAAATCGGAGGGGTGCTACACATCAAAAAATTTACGAAGTGTTTCTAGCATGTAGAGGCGGCATTTATCAATGCCTATACACCAAGTGAAGTTCCTCAACATGTAAGGGCACTGATTTTTAGCGCCCTTGCACAAATTTCTAAAAATTATACTAACACCCAAGAACTTCCAAAAATGCATTATGAGCTTTGTTTCACCCATTTCGCTCGATTTTTCTTACTCCATTGCTCACATCCACTTGCTAGTTTTCCTATTTCCACTCCATTCTCCATCATCATCGCATCCAAGTTTCCCAAACCCATGAAATTGCTCAGATTTACACCTCAATTCTTCCTACCTTTTGCATCAGAATTGTTAAAGCCTGCTCTTGCATACATTCTGATCTCTTATGCCCAGATTTCGGAGTAGTTTTGATCAAGTTATTGCTTATCACCAAGCAAGAAGGCTTTGAAGTACAACCAAAAATCTCTTCCCATGTTTCATTTTTTTAAAGAAGTGTTCATCAATGGTTCAAGAAGAATTTGAAGATGAAGCTTTCTTAATAGCTTCAATGAATAAAATGATGGATTTCCAGCTTGCTCTAGATTTAAGAATTGTTCCTAAAAGGCACCAGAAAGCATTCAACCTCATCGAAGAAGTCAATCTTAAGAATCCTCATCATCTCCAAAGTACACTCCAATTCCAAACAGTGATGAAGTGCACATCATCATGAAGTTTTCATGGAGAAAGATGTTGAAGAAGGCCAAATTTTTCCTTAGATTAGATTTCCTAGTTTTAGCTTTTTTCATGCTTTATGTAAATAGGTTTTGACATTTTACATGTCATTTACAAAATTTAATTACATGTAAAAATGGAGATGTTCTCCTACATTCATGGACATCACGTTTGAATAAGTCAATAGTTAGTTAAGGTTTTTCCTAGATTAGCTCTCCTCTCTCATCTATAAATATGAGAGGATTCCTTTGTATTATTGACCTTTATCTTATGCAACGAAGTGTTGATCATTTGTGAAGAAATTTTGAAACTTTGAGTTCTTATTTTGAAACTATTTTTTGATCAATAAAGAAGGCTAAATTTCACACCAAACTTTGTCTTGGGACAATTATCTTGTTTTTGGATTGGATTGGTGATGTTTTGTAAATTGAGATATAAAGGATTTCAAGATAATTTGTTTAGACTTTGTGTTGTGCCTTTTACTTGGAATCACATAATTACTAATAATATTGGTGAGGTATCTTTAACGATTTGTACTTGAAGTTGTTCATATTGCACACGAATCTATTCGTAAGGTATATTGAAGACTTTGTGTTTCATTTACATTGCTAGTTTCTTTATTGTTGAATTCATCATTGAAGACTACGGAATGAATTTGTGCCTCTATGAGCCTTTTGGTTATGTATTTTTATCACACTGGTATCTCTAGACTATGCTTTGACAAGTTAGAAGTATCGGGATTATTGCTTAGATTTTACTTCAAGTTTTATTGCATCCAGAGATATAAAATTGTGGAACATTGTAAACATATTCTCTGAAAAAAGAGAGAATAATGAATGTGACACACCCCCATATAATTAGTATAGTGTATATATTGTAAAGTTTAGAATAGTTTACTTTAGTTTCAATAAGCAATAATAAGGGTGCCTCCCCTTTCTGAGAGGAGATATTTCATCTCACATAACTGTGGACGAAAATAAATTTTTGTAATCTGTAAAGAGATTATAGAATTTTCACCCAACAGGATCAAGTGTACTTATATTCCAATCTACTTAATAATAGAAAATCTAGGTAGCTTCTCAACCTCACAAGATCAAAAATATTTACAAAATCTTTGAGAGATCGCTTATTCATGGACTGAAAACAAAATCAATTGTCAACTCTCCCAAAAATATAGGAAGAGCACTAGATCTTATTTCAAATAGAAACGTTAGTGGAGATAAGAGTGTAAGAATCATATCAAGACTCTACATCTTTTAAAGAAGATGGTTATAACTAAAGACGTGTTTAACAAAGAAAAACTTATTGCAAGCCATAACCACTATTAATACAAGTATCTTCTTTCCTCCATGACCTAATAATATCATAAATTTAAAAAATAGAGTGATCCATAAATAAATCATGTCCACAATCTCTAGTTCCATGTCCTACATCAATTGCATAAAATTGAATGTTGTGATCATCCTCTTCTACTGCAACAAACAGATATCCTTTTGTTGCGGGTTGACATTCCCTTTGTTGTGGGTTGACAAATCTTTGCTATAGAGGTTATTTTATCTTAAGGGTGTCCTTTCATCATTAGTAACTAAAATTAACATAAAACTCTATTAAATTCCATAGACATTAAAATATTTAAACAATCATTTATCATTATAATATATCATCTCAGATGCTTTAAATTCTTAAAATAAGTGGAAAGGACTAGGAATTTCTTTGAGACTATTAGAAATATTATGAAAATTATGAAACTAAAACAAGGAAAATAGGACAATTGTAGGGCCCATCATCTTCCTTTATGGTTTTAGTGAAGAAGAAATATGGCACAGTGTGAATGTGCATCGATTATAGAGCACTAAACAAGAACACTATCAAGAATCAATACCCCATTCCCAAGATTGATGAATTAATCTATTTTTCAAAAATAGATCTCAAATTGAGATACCAATAGATCAAAGTCTGAGAGAAGGATATTCACAAGACAATTTTTCAATGTCACTATGGGCATTATGATTTTTCAATCATTCTATTTGTGTTTAAAAATTCTTTAGAAACTCTCCAATCATGCATGAATAAGATGTTTTTCAAGAAATTGAGAAAAAAATTCCTTTTTATGATATTTTGATCTATAGAAAAATGTGGGAGGAGCACCTATGGCACATTGATGAAGTGTTGGGAATTTTGGAAGCACAAACAATCTTTTCCAAGAATTCAAAGTGTGAGTTCAATATGATAGAGATCTTGTATCTAAGTCATATCATCAATGTGAAGGGAGTGCATGTGGACATGTGAAGGTCAAATCAATTTGTGACTAGCCTCCCCCAAGGATCTTGACATAGCCATGAGGATTCTTCACCCTTTGCAACTGCTATGGGAATTTTGTTAAGGCTTTCTCCCAACTATCTACACCCTTAACTAATCTAACAAAGAAGAGAGCTTTCACATGGACTGAAGATGCACTAAAAGCATTTGATAGAGTAAAGAGGTAATGAACTTGTGTCGTGTGTTAGAAATTCCATATTTCACTCTTCTTTTCACACTAGAATGTGATGCATCATGATAAGGAATTGGGATCATACCCATGTAGAACAAGCACTTTATTTCTTTTGAGAGTTGAAAAATCATAGAGGTGGAAAGATAGTGCTCCATCTATGATAAGGAAATGTTGGCCATCATGGACACATTGGTAAAATTTAGGCAATGCTTGGTGGGTGCTTGATTTGTGGTCAAAATTAATCAGAATAGCTTTCAAGTTATTTTCTCAATAAAAAGGATCTAAATGAGAAATTAAAAAATTAGTGATCAAAATCTAAACATATGATTTTAATGTTGAGTACGTCAAAGGGAAGAACAATATTTTTATTGATGTGCTATCTAGAAGGTTGAATATGTGTTCCATGTCTCATATCATTGTAGAATGGAATAATGAAATTGTAACAGAGTATGCCAAGAATACATTTGCAAATAATGTATTAGAAGGGAATTTTTTGGATGACAAGTACACCATTTGAAATGAGCTCATTCTCTACAAGGGAAGAGTGTACTTGGTGCTAGAATCAAGGATGAAGGGAAAAAATTTGTGGGAAGTTCATGATACTCCCTTGGTGGGCCACCCTAAGTATTTCAAGACATAAAAAAATTAAGTAAAGGTTCACATGGAAGGGACTCAAGGATGATATCCTCACCCATATCAAAGAATGCATTATTTTTCAAAAGAATAAAGCATAACAAACACTTCCAACAAATCTTTAGCAGCCCTTCCTCATATTGGAGCAGAAATAAGAAAGTGTCTCAATGGATTTCATTATGAGACTTCCTAATGAAGTATATATGTTGTTGTAGACATACTAACAAAGTATGCACATTTATTTGTTGGCCATCTCTTCATATTTTAAGGTGCCAAAAGTGGCCAATATATTCTTCAATGAAGTTATGAAACTCTATGGACTATCCAAGAGCAATGTGAATGATAGAGATAGTCACTTCATGATTTTTTGGGCAAAGATCTTTATTTGGTGAGAAGTTATCTCACACCTAGCACCAATACCATATACAAATAGATGGCCAAACCTAGATTCTAAATAAATAGGCAGAAGGTTATTTGAAAATTTATGTTTTTAACCATCAATAGAATTGGATGAAGTGGCTCTACTTGGGGAACATTTTGTTAAAATGCAATCTACCATATGTCAATAAATATGGCATCATGCATGGCCTTGTATGTGTATAAATATTTAATCTTCATTTATCTCATTCTAGTGGATAGTGAGGTACTCAGAGCAAGTGATGTGAACAAAGAAGATATTTTGAATTCACTCAAATATAATTTTCAACGGGCTCAAACCAACAAAAGATGTATGTCGACCATCATAGGATTGAGAGAACATTGGATAATAAAGATATGGTTTTTTTGACAATATATCCCTACAAGAAATCGTCCTTGAAGGAAAATTGGGTTGGAAAATCTCAAATCATATTTCTATGAGGCTAACTAAATTTTGAGAAGGATTGGTGAAGTGGCCTATGAGTTGGAGTTAAAAGAAGGAGAAAGATACATTTTTTTTTATGTGTCTTGCCTCAAAAAGGTGCTAGGAAAACATATGGAACACTCAAATGAGTTGCCTCCAATTTATGAAGATGGAAAACTAGTTTTAATTCTCGAAGCATTCATGGATGAAAAGGAAAGGAAGTTGAGAAACGGAAGCTCCAAGGCATAATTGATTTGATGGGAAGATCCTCTACTAGAGGATATAATGTGGGAAGGCCCACAAATATTGAACATCTAAACCTACAATTTCTTGAGGACTTAGCATCGTAAATTGTTGACTCTAACAATTTCACACTATGTTTAGCTCCCTATTATGGGATTAAACCTAATTATGCTTATTATTTACCTGTCTTCTTATCATTTTTAGAAAATAAATGTAAAATTGGGAACTAAAAGTAATTATTTATTTAACAAAAATATAGATCCCAAAATAGGTATGGTCTAAGGCACCCTTGCCCTTAACCAACCTATTTTGGCCTAATTTTTAATATTTTATTTTTGTGATTTTTATGTTTACAAATTCAAGTTCATTTCTCGAATTTTCACAATTAATTTTGTGGGAAACAAAGAAATGTATATAAATTTCTTTTTCACCATTTAAAGCTAGGAAGGAAATTTGAATTCAAATTGAGCATCCAAATAGTAGTCAAGAGTAAAATAAGTGGAATTATTACAACACTTTTCTATTAGTCAAGATTCATGTTAGCAATGCATCAAGTTCATAAGTAATATTGTTCATGTTTTGTATTCATTTTTTTTGTGAGTACTAACACTTGCAAAGCTTCCTATCAACAAGAAAATATTCCTTGCATGAGATGAGCATCATGACTTTAGTTTGTCAAGGAGATCAGATCTGAGTGGTAAGTTGTTGCACTTGTCATTTATCAATTATTTTTATCAATTTTCCTTTCTCCGACCAAGGGTAAGAACTTTTTTCATCATCATAGCCATTGTGTAGGTGGAAACACCAAAACATGGTTTGACTTAGGCAATCCCCTGATGGCACAACCCTTTTTCCCCTCTCTTGTTCACATGTCGTATATTTGAAGTGGATTTGGGAGAATATTGAATACCTAATAGCACGATCAACCATTCAAGCATTCTACTTCAACAAATTAGGGCAAGAGAAATTATTTATCAATAGATAAAGTTTTGAAGTTAAATCCAAAAGGGAAGAAAATATAGACTGCAACTCAATGATACCTATTTTGAGATTCTAAAAAAGCATATTTCCTAATCTAGGGCACCCATGCCCCTAACCAAAAAGTTTTAGCTCAAATTTATATGTCACTTGTTCCTTTATCTGTCTTTTGCTTCTCTATTATTAGTTTTAGTATATCTCTTTTGTACTTTTCTAAAATTACATTAGTTTGTTGTAGTTTCATAGTTAACCTAGTTTATTTTCAATCATATCAACCCTCAACCAACAAACCAATCCATCCAAATAAGGAAAAAACCCCAATCAACCATTTTGGCTCTTCCTTGAGGAAAGTAGCCAAGTGATCTTGTTTGATCATTTGTGTGTCCCCTTCATGTGATGTAAGCAGAAAGGGGATATTTAGATCCTAGGTCATCTTTTCCCACATCACATTTTGGTGAACCCAACACTTTAAACATTTTGCAGAACTTCTGAAATCACATATCTTTCATTGCAAAATCTGAGTAAAATCTTAGGTTGTATGAAAGTGTTTTCATTCAAATTGTATTTCATGTTATGATATACATTGAAAAAGTATGCATTTATATTTAAACATTTTTAAGATAAACTCAGATAACTATAACATTTTACATTCTAGAAATTATCATTGGAACATATTGTATTCATTGTATTGCTCTAAAATAAATAAAAAATATGCATTTGTCCCTTATATAAACAAAAAATTTCCTTGAATTTCAAAAAATTTGTTTGATTTCAGATCTAAAATTGTATAGGTTCA
This sequence comes from Sequoia sempervirens, assembly GCA_007258455.2. Classification (NCBI taxonomy): domain Eukaryota; kingdom Viridiplantae; phylum Streptophyta; class Pinopsida; order Cupressales; family Cupressaceae; genus Sequoia; species Sequoia sempervirens. The sequence goes on along the minus strand of VDFB02270651.1, from coordinate 703,612,215 downwards.
AATCCTTAAACACTATAATTGATTCCCAAAATTTTAAATTGTTAAAAATTCAAACCTCTGGTCTAGGGTGCCCTCACCCTTGTCTAGCTAATTTACATTCAAATTTTAGTCACATCTCTATCCTTGTGACCTCTATGAAAACCTATATCATGTTACTAAAAATTGTTCTTGTTTTTTTCATCATCATTTGTTTTCTCCTCATGTATGAGCACTCAAGCATCCTAAATCTAGTAATTAATTTATGATCTTCACGAATTGGTGTCTCATATTGAATACCCCTATGGGAGGTAGTTATAGACTTATGGTTTCTCATTCTACAATTGCATCCAATGTTGAGCCTACTCCTACTTTTCCTATGTCTTCCTCATCCACAACCATTCATGTGGACTTGGAAGTTGTTGCACATGTTCCTGAAGATAAACTTAAACAATTGGATAAAGACCTTGAAAGCCTTCTACTAAATCCTTGGCAAGAGAAATTGTGCCTCTTATGGATAACCTTTAAAAATTGATCAATGACTCCCAAGGAATAGAAGTGTTGTCTAGCCTACCCATATAGTGAATTCAAACATCCCTACCGAAGCTAGTTGTTCTCAAGCCCTCACTAATGTTCAAAATCTAATGAGAAAACAATTTTACTCTCCTACAACCATACCTTATAATCCTAATTTTACTCCTCCGGTTGTAGCATCCACCACAAACTATAATAATGATCTTAACACTAGTTTAGGGATTTGTTATGGAGATCCTTGTAGCTTTGTCCCTTCATCTACCACACCTCCATTTTCTTCACCTCTCATTAAATTTTAAAACAATAACCCTCTAATAATCAGCATAGTCCTACACAGTCCACACATTCTCAAAACATATCATCACATGATCTCGTCATAATTCAACTCTTGCAAAATATATCATCTTTACAACAACAAGTTTCAAACATAAGCCAAAATAAATCCAATTATAATCCTCCAATGTATCTTAAATGTAGTACATTTTCATTTGATATCTTAAAAACACCCATTATGTAAAACATTGAGATACCTCGCTTCAAAATGTATATTGGAAAAGGATCATGTATCAAATTTTATTACTTTATGTAGTGAATTTTTTTGAAGATGTACTCCTAGCTAAAATTTTCCCTATATCATTAAAATATATGGCTTTGGATTAATTTTTTTCATTGCCTGATAATTCAATTATGTTCTTTACACAACTTGTTAACGATTCCAATATTTTAAAGAAAACATTGGACCTCAAGAAACATTAACCAATTTAGTCCATTGCAAACAAGGACATAAGGAGAAGGTGACTGATTTTATAGGATGATACCAAGATCTTTATTCAAAAATTCCATATTCTCTCTTGGATGTTGATATACAAAGAGTCTTCATTGAAAATTTTCAACCTAACATTCGAGTTTGAGATAAGATCTTGTTGATAAAATATCCTTCATTCACGCATTTATGTACAGATCTTCAGGATTACTGAATTTTGATTAAAAAATATGAGGGTACACCTTCATCAACTCCTAATAGTCAGTCCAAAGCCATTCATCAATCTAATTACTAGTCATTTAAGAAGAAAAATAAAAACTTTATAAAAACAAACACTCCTCAATCTTCTAATAACATTGAAACATGAGTTGTTTCTACATTTATAACACCATATCAATTTAGGCCACGATATAAAAAAAATTCACAATTTTCTAATTATCTCCATGCTATTATGTTACAATTTCTTAACAAGAACATGATCAAACTTCCACCCATTAGTCCTATTGATACCACCAAACCATTACCTCATTACTTTAATTTAAAAGCTTTTTATCAATATCACTATACACTTGGGCATGATACGTAAGGATGTATGCATCTTAATCACCACTTGTGTAAGACCTCATTGATTATAATATTATCTAGTTGGTTGTTGTAAACAACAAAGGGAATAAATCAGTAGTGCCACCTAATCAAAATTTATAAATATTCACCAATCTGTAACCAATTCATTCAACTAATTTCATCAAACAAAGTGATAGTGAAGAAGAATTTGATGATATATCTAATGAGATAAACATCATTGTTTCTTATTCTCATAAAATTCAAACAAATATTTTACGTAATATCACTTTTACATGTATTGATTCTTCAATGACCGCATCTGATGGTCCTCTTTACATAATTGGTAGAATTGACGATAAACCCACAAGGGGAATACTCATCGATCTGGTATGTTTAGTAAATGTGATCACTGAAGAATTTATGTACATGCCCAAAATTTTAAAGTATAATTATGAAAAATCAAAATTTCCATTAAAGGATCAAAATAGTTCTATCCAACCTACGATTGGTTCTATAATTCTCCTAATTAAAGTAGAAGCTAAATTTTGGATGTTTTTTTACCACATTATCAATGTAAAACTAGTTTTATGCGAAGTTGGGACATACATGGATAAGCTCCATGAATGTGGTCTCATCAATCATTCACAAATGTTAAATTCCAATTTGCAAGATAAATACATACTATTTATCATAGTGGATTTAAGCCTTTAGCCTCTCATGGAAATTTTTCACTAGATTACTTTTGGCCTCAACTAGCACAACTTACTAAACTGCATAAAGATTATTTATTTTTACCATTACCAAAAGTTCAAAGCTAATTGATAGCCAATTATCCCTTACCAACATTTCACCAAAGCTCCTCAATGTTTAGTGGCTATGATGATTGTTCCTCCTACTCCACAAGTAGTGAACAAACCTTGGCCTGAACAAGGTATTCTTCCTCGACCTTCTGGCATCTATGTCACAGTTCCTCCTCTACCATCCTATGAAGGAAAAAGAGACAATTGTTTGATGAGGCCTTTAGGGATTAATTTTGTGCTTCCTAAGGAAAAAAATCCTTTTGCGAAAACCTAAACCACCTATGGTTTCCCAACCTTTAATAGTTCCTTCAATTCCTCCTAGAAAAGAAGAAGAGGGAACAATGTTGGAAAACTCCTCAATTGCCCCTTCACAAGTTGAAGCTCATGCAATATGAAATTGAAGTGCAAAGGAATGAAAAAACATCAGCTTACTAAAGATAATAAATCCTTACATAATGATCCTTCATCCATACAACTCAATTCCAATTAGATACCTTCAACCCATCCATCGTAAACACTACTAGATTCCACTCCACCTCCCTCACCTAACCATGAAGTCAAACCTTACCTATCCCAACCAATTCAAAAATTAAAAAAATCTCACATGGATGATAGTGACCACAATCATGCTGATATCACTGATATGTAGCCCATTGCAATACATTATGATATTGATTCAAAAGATAAAATAAAAGAATAAAAGGAAGATTGTAATGAATTATCCCTTACATTTGTAAAATCAATTAATCTAGATGGGGGAAACCGTGATAGTCCTCCTTCGATGAGTGACCCATCATACAGTGGAGAACCTATTACTTATCCTTGTACTACACTTTTTGTAGTTCCTTTACCTTATTGTCCACCTATTTATGATGAGCAAGATTAGGATGCAAAATATTTTCTATAGATCAGCTCGCATGTGTAGTACCTTTGTGTGTTTATATGTTTTTCTTGCATGTAATGTAATCTCCCATTATTATGGTGTTTGGTGTGTGTTTTTGTTATTTTTTTTGGATTACCCTTGTTATTCTTGTTGGCACAAGAATACAAAGAAAATGAATATGTTGTGACAATCCTCTATTTGTGTCTCCATTCTTCTTTATGTTGTGAACGTCTCTATTTTGTTCCTTTTAGGAATGATGTAGAGTGTTGAGACATTTAGGTCTCTTCCATGTTGACCCAAAATATTTTGTTTTGCTTTCATTTTTCATTCCTCCCTTGTGTTCAAATTTTTACAAGTATTTGGGGAATGATGTCAATTTCGAACAAGATCATATTATACATTGTCTCTCGTCTATACTAACCCCATATATGTGGATCCATCATGTGTTATATGGATTTTTTTGGGGAACCCCTTGTCATGAGTCAAATTTTTTGGGAACATATCATTTTGCATAGGGTTTCCTAACAAGCTCTCATATCTTATCATTTTGTGATATCATTTTTATTCAACCTTAAAGGAAATTGCTCCCAATTGGTGTTAGCAATTACTTTAAGGTGGGGGCATACATTACATTATGTGTGTCACTTTGTTTCACATGATTAGAACTTTGATTCCTTTATGGAATATTGATCATATTTTAATATAGCACCTTATCAGAATTATTCAAAATATAATTCTTGGTATGGTTGACATGAGAACTCACCTAGTGAATATCGGACTTCACTAGCCCTTGTGTGTCTACATTTGCTATATTTTCATAAACACACCTAGTGAATGTCATACTTCACTAGTTTGTGTTTTTTTCTTGTCAATATCACCTAGCAAATATCGAACTTCATTAGTGTATGATGCCTTTTATTTATTCATGAATCACCTAGAAAATATCAAACTTTTCTAGCCTCTAATTTATGCATATCTTAGGTATGGATCCTAGTAGATTTTTGTGGATCTTTCTATTCTATAATGTCATACCCCCATTTTTTTTATTTTCATCATGTTCACAGATGTTTGGATTATGTTTTTTTCTTCATTGTGTATGCTTTGTTGTAATGTAATTTTTCCTCCTAAAGTTGTTTAAGTATTAGTAGCAGATTTAATAGATCAAATGTTAGAGTTAAGATAATTTACAAGATTTAATGTTACTGAAATGATGGGAAAAAGTATTATAAAATAAACAATGTAAACTATAATATGTAATAGCTAGACAAAGATTGTAAAGCAAATATTTAACATAGTAAACTGAATACACATCCATATAATTCAACTAGATTAACATCAAAATATTATAGACAATATCTTGATGTATTTAGAATTAATGGTTTTCAATACTTATCTAAATCATAAAACTTGGAAAATCCACTCTCACCCTAGGAAGATGTCGAAGGTATTGGTTCTTGCTATGGAACAATATAGGAGCAATTCATACTACGATGATCTACACAAGTGTTGGTTCAACAAAACAATGTTCAACACAAGTGAAATCATCCAAGCCTTGGCTAGGATAATCTTGGGTGTACTATGTACCTTGGGTTGGACACACATTAGGTTCCCCCTTCTCTAATGCCCATATCTCACCAAACCACTTCAAGTTTGTAAATTCAAGTTTATTTGTCAAATTTTCAAAATTAATTTTGAGGGAAATAAATAAATGCATATAAATATAAGTTTTTTCACCATTTGAAAATAGGAAGGCAATTTGAATTCAAATTGAGCATCCAAAGAGTAGTCAAGAGCATAATAAGAAGCACTATTACAACACTTTTTCATTAATCAAGATTCATGTTAGCAATGCATTAAATTCATAAGTAAGATTGTTTATGTTTTCTATTCATTTATTTTGTGAGTACTAATAATTGCAGGACTTCCTATCAACAAGAAAATATTCCTTGCATGAGATGAGTGCCATGACTTCAATCCACCAAGGAGATTAGATCTGAGTGGTAAGTTGTTGCACTTGTCATTTATCAATTTTTTTTATCCATTTGACTTTTCTTGACTAAGGATAAGTACTCTTTACATCATCATATCTATTGTGGAGGTGGAAACACCAAAACAATGTTTGAATTACGCAAGCCCCTATATGCACAACCCTTTTTCCCCTCTCTTGTTTCCAAGCGGAAGATTTGAAGTAGATTTGGAATAAGATTGAAGACCTAATAGCTAGATCAAGCATCCAAGCATTCTAATTCAACAAATTATGGAAAGAAATTATTTATCAATGGAAAAAAATATAAAATTGAATCTAGAAGGGAAGAACCTACATACTTCAACTCACTGATACCTATTTTGAGAATCCAAAAAGAGTCTTTCCCAAACTAAGGCGCCCACACCCCTAACCAGACAATTTTGACTCAAGTTTATATGTCAAGTTCCTCTGTCTTTTCCTTTTTCTTCTCTATTATAAATTTTAGTCTATCAATTTTGTACTTTTATAAAATTACATCAGTTTGTTGTAGTTTCATAGTTAACCTAATTCACTTTCAATCATATCAAACCTCAACCAACAAACCAATCCATCCAAATGGGGCCAAAAACCATGATCAACCATTCTAGCTCTTCCTTGAGGATAGTAGCCAAGTGGTCTTGTTTGATCATTTTTGTGCCCCCTTCATGTGATGTAAGTGGAAAGGGGTGATTTAGATCCTAGGTCATCTTTTCCCACACCACAAGGACAACAATTTTGAGTGTGGAAAACTTGGCATTCCCTTTTCTATTCAAACTAAGTTTGTACATATTAGGTATGTACTTATGTATGTATTACCCTTAATTCTTGGACATGAACATAACACCTCAATTACTAACATGCAACACTAGAGTGTGATTCTTCATTATAAATATTTGAGTGGATAAGGATGTTGAAAATATTTGTGTCTACTCCTTAGGATTATAGAATCTAAAAATTGCAAACATGTAATATCCTAACAAAATCAAATTTGTGGTTTATCAATAGAATATTAGTGGTTTACAATAATTTAAACCTCTGCCAATAATATATTTGAGAATTAAATTTTGAAATTTTAGTGCATTATAATGTAATATCTTGTTTTAAAATTCCTTTTTTTTCCTTAAATTAATAGTCCTAACTCACTATAATACTTGCATAATTAATTATAAATATTAATCTAGCCTTAAAATTATAATTTTGATTGCATATACTTTGGATATAGAGGTTATAATATAACTCTAAAAATATAAAACTTATTATTTAGTCTCTATTGTAACCCTTCTTCCAATTTGCAATTATATCTGTTTCCATAAAGTCTTTCAAAAGTTTCCAATTTCTACCCAAGTTAAGGGTTTTTGTCCACTAACTTGACAAGAGAAATTAAGGTTTTTCATCCTTTAATCTATGATCTTGAGGGGTTTCATCCTCAATTTTTTGAATCCTTAGTTTATACTTTAAAAGGGAAATAAATAATATGTCTTCACCCAAAATGATATTTCTTCTCCTTACTTGGACTCCCTTAAATAGATTATTTATCCAAGAGTCACCACTCTTTGAATGTCTCTTGATTAAACTTAATTTCATTTGGTTATATTATTCAATCCAAGTGGATGCCTTTTAACCTTTGTCTTCAAATAGTTGCCTTGTAACTTTTGTCTTGTAGTGCTAAAAAGGGGATGTGATTACTTTTTATTTTCTTATTCCAACCATCTTAGCAATATTTTAAACCATATTTATCCTATATTGACTGCATAGTTGTGTCCCCTTTTACTGTCGTAATAAGTTATTAATAATTTTGAATGCCTTAATCTAAGTTTAATTTTTGAAATGGGGACATTGCATACAATGACATAAACCCAAATGGTTTGCTACCCAAGTTCTACATAGTAATCCTTTATTAATACTACAACCACAATCACTATTTAGAAAGACTTATTACCCTCCTGAAGGCTTGTAAACTAAAAAAACAAATCTTGTTGTGAACCCCAATCCTATACCTACACAATCATAGCAAACAAACACAATATTAGATCCATATGCAAGTTAGAACTATGATTCCCCATGAAATTCATCTACAATGCTCAAAATAGGAAGGAGAATGAAGAACAAAACAAGAAAAGCAATGAAATCCTATTTAAACATGCAAACTCTCAATCCCATGGGGGAATTGGTGCCAATTTGATGTGGAAATTGGCCCTTTCCCAACTCCTTTGCAAGCTTGATGATCTTGATGAAGAGTGATCCACTTGGTGATGAAGAACAATTTGATTCCTTGATAAAAACCTGCAATAATCTAGCTATGGTAATGGATAATGCTATGGAAATGGGTGAAATTGCTCTAAATGTGAAGATAGTAACTTTTCTCTAAGTTTTGGATCCAAAATACAAAGGAAAGCTTTCTATTTATAGAAAGACAAGATGGAGTAATGAGCAAAATAAAGCAATGTGGAATCATTCAACATCCAATGGCCAAGTGCCACTTGTCAAGATGTGAATGGAGGAAGCTTGAGCACATTTTGATGAATACGCACAATAAATGATATTAGGTGGAATTTGAAAATCATGAAATGACTTGTTGGAGGGAGAAAAGAATGAATTAAATGCCACTTGGCTCAATGCACAAGGACATGTAAGAGGAAATGAATTCCTTGTTGGAAGGACAAATCCATTTGGAGGGATTTTCAAACTTGGAGGAATATTCCCTTTTTGATGTCATTTTGAAAGTAATTAGGGAATTATTAAATCAAAGAAATGATTTATTGGTGCAAGTTGCAAAATCTAGAGGATTCAGGTGATTAGGATTAAATTAATCATGATTTGATTAATTTAATAGGAGATTAGTTGATGTGACTATTTGATTTAGATTTTTGGATTGATTTAAATCAAAGTTGAGATGAATATGATTTAGATTTAATTAAATAAAATATTTTGATTTATTTAATTAAAGAGGGGTGATGTTAGATTAAATCAAATAAGGTTTAATTTATTTAATTTAATAAGATGACTTTAGAGATTTAATCAGATAAAATGAATTATTTAATTAAATAGAGACATAGGGTTAATTAAATTAGATTGATTAATTTAATTAATTGGAAGATGACAACTTAATTAGATAAAACTAATTTATTCAATTAAGGGATGAAAGGTGATGACTAGCTAAGAAGATGATTCAGGACGAAACAATGTTAGTAGATCCGGATCAAGTGTGTCGGTATATTTTCCATGTCTACATTTTGCCCCTCTTTGAAGCAAAGTACTCATTGCGTTGGTTCAAAGAATAAAGTGTCTCAATCAAAATTCAAAAAAAATCCAATTTTCAAAATTGCCCCACTACTACCCTAGTGAGAAGAAACATGCCGATGGATTCTACTTTCTATATGTGATGCAATGATTCTATGTTATGTATAATGTGATTCTATATGATGCTTATGCGATGCAATGATGTGATACAATGATTTATGGATGTATTTATTTTTTAGTATCTTTTCTATGTACTTACATGATGATGATGTATGTAATTGTGAATGCTTAGATTAACAAATCTATATTATGCAGCTTAAATGATGATAACATGTATGAGATGCAATCTTTTCCTATTTCATTATCTCATGTATGATATGGTGATGCATTTATGGATGTTATGATGATTCCCATGATATGATGCGATGATGCATGATGTTTATGATTTGTTTAATGATGATATTTATGGTAATGCAAATGGATGATATGTATGCATTTATATGGTTATGTGATGGATGTAAATGAGTTATATGTGATGATGCTTAGAACAACCAATCTATATTATAGAGTAATGAAATGCATGAGAGGTGATTAACACTTTCTATATGATATGATATGCATTATGCAGTATGCTGATAGTTTGTGGATGCAAGATGGATACAATGGCGAGGATGAGCTGTGATTAACTGTCATGGTACCATGTTAGCGTGGAAAGAAGATAGAAGAAAGAAAGAGACTCCAACAAGTCAAGAGATGATGTTGATGATGGTGATGATGATGATTTTCTTACCAAGGATTTGAGACTTTAAAAGGGCCATTTACCTTATGTTTGATAACACACATAGGCACGATGCATCAAGGTATAAAGAACCAGGATGGTGTTGCATCTAGTGTGATGGACTTTGACTCAACAATCAGATAGGAGTACTTATGTTCACACCTGACATACAAAACCTTATTCAAAATGCATTTCAAATATTCCAAACATCTCATACCAAAACATAGAAAGGCAAGCCTTCCTATGTGGTCAAAAAGATATCTAAAACACCTTCCCTACACCTAAACAAAGCACGCATGACCAAGGTTATATTACAAGAGTATCTAATAAGCACAGCGTATAAAAATATAATGACTGTTGCTCCATTTTTTTTCTCTCTAAGTCCCCTCATTTGGGACATCATTGAGAGGTCATCGAAATAAGCACAAAAAGATAAGTCAAAAGACAAAGATAAAGTAAACAAACAAGTTAATCTTCTTCAATACCACTAGCCAAGACTAAACTACGACGATGCCTAATGTTGATGTCCATTGTAGGAAGGATGAATCCTAGGACATGACGATATCAGATGATTGATTTGGGATTAATTGGATGATAGGCTATTGACACAAAGAGTTGACCAACTTGTTTACGTACTGACCTAGACTCGAGACCTTGACGTTTGAGATTTCACTTTTTAACCTACTAGACTTCTTTCTGACTATTTCACCAAAGCTTGAGGATGATGATTGATTTATTATCAGTGATGTTTATTGCGAGTGAAAACGAGATGAGACAGATGGATTTTTTTCAAATATTTGGATGTTTTTGAAGTTTTTTGAAATGTTTTGAGGTTGTTTTTGGTATTTTCAAGATTTACAAATGTTTTGATTTTCCAATTTTTCTAATGTTTTGGGGTTTTCCAAGATTTTGACCAAGAGGCTAACCTAAATACCTATCCTAGGGGCCTTGGGGGCTAATCAACAGATTAGCCTTGCCTATGTTATACACATAGAGACCACGTAGTTTGACTGACACAAACTCGATTACTGATGAGATATGAATAGATGGATTTCCAATTTATTATGACGGACTCCTAAAGGACTGACCTAAGTGTCTCGGGGGATGATCAAAGATCAACCTTGCCTACGTTCAAAGCTCAGAGATGATGTAGTTTGACAAGATGACTTTATTTTTGACTTTTTGACCTATTTTTGGATTTTTTGATATGTTTTGAATGTTTTTGGATTTTCTGATTTTCTAATGTTTTTTGGATTTTTCAATTTTCTGATGTTTTTGGATTTTCAATTTTCTGATGTTTTTGGATTTTTTGATTTTCTGATGTTTTTTGGATTTTTTGATTTTCTGATGTTTTTTGGGATTTTTGATTTTATGAATGTTTTTGGATTTTCTGATTTTCAACCTTCAAGAATATACGAATCCGATCCAACGAGAACATGCCCCCAATGTGATGCAATAGACTACTCCGATAAAGGTAGGAGAAACTGACCTTGATAATGGGCTGAGTAGTTCTAAGAGGGATCATGACATGAACACAGGACCAAGCTATGATGCAGATGCGGACAGATGATGGAAGTGTGATGGACGGGTGATGCAAAACAAGCCATGAAGATCCTAGTGGATGGAAAGTGCTTATTTACACAAGGCGCCTATTTTCTAGGTTTTCACCAAGGTAGTTTCCCAAAGCACCACCGAAGTGGTTTTCACTAGAGGACGATTTTTTTCTCTTTACCTTTTTAATCCTTTTTCTTTTTTTTGGATTTTTTGCTTTTTGATTTTTTTTTTTTTGTCACCAAGATGCCTGTTTGTCAAGTTTTCATCAGGGTGACCATTTTTTCAGGACATTTTCTCATGTTTTTGTATTTTTGGCTTTATATCTTGAAAGGTTTAGGCATAAAACTTTTTAAGATGGGAGTTGTTCATGGGCTCCTGCAGAGGCTCACCTTCTGGTGTTTATAACTAATATGCCCCTGACTTGTAACTTGTTGTGATGACAAATGGTCCCAACCAGTTGGGTTCAAATTTTCCTTTGTCATCTAGATTTGGGGCGTTCTTCTGATTCTCTTTTAGCACAAGTTCTCCTACCTGGAATGTTCAACTCTTGATCTTCTTGTTATAACTCCGCTTGAGTCGGTTCGGATACACCTATAGATGGTTTAAGGCCTCCATTTGTCGTTTGTCTAGCAATTCCATCTCATTCAGTCTTGACACCCGATATTCCTCATCTATGATGAGATTCTATAGTGATATTCTCAGTGACGGGAGCTCGATCTCAATGGGGAGTATGGCTTCTGATCCATAGACTAGGGAGAAGGAGGTGGCACCTGTGGGTGTGTGGATGATTGTTCGATAGGCCCAAAGGGCGGGATTCAGTTGGAGATGCCAATCACGATCACCTTCATTGGTTATCTTTTTCAGGATTTTTAGAATGGTCTTGTTTGTAGGCTCAGCTTGGTTGTTTCCTTGGGGATAGTATGGAGTGGAAAAGCGATGTTGGATCTTGAACTTGTAGCATAGGTTGCAAACATCCTGATTCTTGAAGGGTGTCCCATTATCTGAGATAATGGCTTGGGAGACCCCGTAACAGAAAATTAAATAGTTCAAGATGAACTTTGATATCTTCTTTCTAGTGATGTAAGTCATGGGGATGGCTTCCACCCACTTTGTGAAGTACTCAGTGGTGGTGATGATAAACTTGTGGCCACTGGATGACATGGGGGTGATTTTTCTAACGAGATTGAGCCCCCACTGGAAAAAGGTCCATGGTGTGACAATAGGGTGTAGCTCTTGAGCTGGTGCATGGATGAGGTCCCCATGTTGTTGACATTGTAAACACCTTCTAACATAGTTATGTGCTTCTTTTTCCATGGTAGGCCAATAGTACCCCCTTCTCAGCAATTTCTTGGCCAAGGTCATACCACTCGTGTGTGAACCACAAATTCCATTATGCACCTCGGTTAGGGTGGTCAATGCCTCCTCAGTGTTTAAACAACGTAACAAGGTTCCCTCAATTCTCCTATGGTAAAGGATATCTCCTAGGATGACAAAATGGGATGCTTTCTTGATAAAGGTTTTCTTAAGGTTCGAGGTTATGTCGGCTGGGAGGACTCCTATTCTCAAATAAGTGTATATATCATGGTACCAGGGATCATCGGGACTAATGATTTCACACACAAATTCAGACTTTGGTACCTTGAATGTAGGCACAAGAAGCTAGTCTACTAGGAATTCATGCTTTGGGACATTGTGAGGGATGTCCAATAGGGATCCAATTATCGCCATGGTGTCTGATGCTCTGTTGTTTGCTCTAGTTATCTACTCAAATATGATCTTGATGAAGGATTCCTTAAGACTTCCCACCAATTTCTTGTATGGAGTTAGCTTGTCATCCTTAGTCTGATACTCATCATTCACTTGATTTATTATGAGTTGTGAATCCCCATATACCTTCAGATCCATGATATGCCATTGCATTGCTATTTTGAGTCCTATGGTTAGAGCCCCATATTCTGTGATATTGTTTGTGTAGGGAATTGCAACTTGTAGGATCTTGGTATGTAGTCTCCCTATGGGGTGATGAAAAAGACCCCAACTCCTGATCCATGTTGTGTGTAGGAACCATTAAAGTACAACTTCCAGCGGTTTGCTATGCTCAAATTGAAGATGGATTCATCAGGGAGTTCTAAAATTAGCAGATTTTCTGAATACATTGGTGCTTCTGCCAGTTGGTTTGCAATAGCTTGCCCTTTGATGGCCTTCTGCTCCACATACTCGATCTCATATTCTAATAGGATCATAACCCACTTGGCCATCCTTTCTGTGAGCATTGCTTTGGAAAGAAAGTACTTGAGTGGGTCGATCTTGGCAATGAGTTTGATTTTATGTGCTAACATGTAGTGTCTAAACTTTTGTGAGGAAAACACCACTGCTAAACAATCATTTTCGATGAAGGAATAATTTAACTGATTCCCTACCATGTTCCAATCGATGTAGTAGATGGCCCTCTCTATTCCATTTTCATCGTGTTGAGCTAGAAGAGCACCGAGAGTTGTTGTTGTTGTTGATATGTAGAGGATTAGAGGCTTTCCTAGGATTGGTGGCATAAGAACTAGAGGTGTGAGAAAATACTCTTTGATCTTGTTAAAGGATTGATCACACTTGTCATCCCATTTGTATGCTACCCACTTGTGGAGTAGGTGAGAATATGGGACTGACTTGTCTACTGGCTGAGCTATGAACCGACAGATTGACTAGAGCCTGCCTTGTAGGCTTCTTAGCTGCTTCAAAGTCTTGGGCGCCTCCATCTCAAGGATTTCCTTTACTTTAGTGGGATATATTTCAATCCCTCTCATAGACACAATGTTTCCTAATAGCTTCCCTGATTGTATGTTGAAGATGCACTTCTTTGGATTAAGGCAAACCTTGTATTCCTCAAGTCTGTCAAAGATGGCACTTAATGTTGCTATGTGGTCTTGCCTCTTTCTGTATTTTTCCAATATGTCATCAACATAATCCTCCATAGTCTTATGGATCATGTCATGAAATATTAAGGTCATGGCCCTCTGATATGTTTCTCTAGCGTTCTTTAGGCCAAACGGCATCATGTTCCAGCAATATGTCCCCCATGGACAAGTAAAAGTTGTTTTGTGTTGATCTTCTTTGGCTATCATGATTTGGTTATACCCATAGAATCCTTCAATCAATGAAAGCATCTCATGTCTCGTAGTCATATCTACAATCATATCAATGTTGGGAAGTGGGAAGTCATCTTTGGGACATGCCTTGTTCAAGTCTCTAAAATTTGTGCATATACGGATGCCCCCATCAGGCTTTGAAATAGGTACCAGATTTGATACCCACTCCAGATAGTCAATTGATCATATGAACCCTACATCAAGTAACTTCTTTAATTCCATTTTAACCAACAAGGCTATCTGGGGATGCATTTTTTTGAGCTTTTGTCTGATGGGCTTTGCTTCGGGGTAAACTACTAGATGGTGGACCATAATCTCCATATCAAGCCCAAGCATGTCATCATAGCTCCATGTAAAGTTGACCTTTCTCTCCCTTAAGAAGGTAGCTAGGAGCTCCTGTTCTTCTAACATCAATGATTCAACATAAAATGTGATATGCAGAGTTTCCCCTATTCCCAAGTTGAATAGGTTGCACTTCTCAGCTAGAACCATTGACTTTTCCTGATGTAGAGCACTAAGAGGAAGATTGAATCCTTCATCCTCAGGCACCTCAGAGAGGTTTTCACCATTGGATACATCCTTTATTTTTACTATTTTTGGGTCAGAGAGTGCCACAGTGTGGTTTTCACTCAAAGACCTTGAGATTATTCTCAAGTTTTCATTTTTGTGACTAAAGGATTCAATTGTTTCCCCATAATAGGCTTATGTGTCCAGTATGATATCAAATCCAACCTTGTGGTCTCCATGTGGCACCGTGTCCCACAGTCCCATGAATTTTGAGAGTGCCTCATTATTTTCAAAAGTATCCAGAATTGGTGATCCTCATTAGTTATAATCGATGAGTTGGGGGTAGACTAGGCTTATTTCATGGGTTTAATGGTCGTTGGTCTCAAAGGACAAGGTACTAATCATGAGTAGGGAGGTGTCTTCGAAAAGCATAGGAAAATTAGTTATGGGGTCCTTGTCACTACTACACACATCAGTTATGTCAAAGGTGAAGTTGTCTAAAGGCAGACCTATGGATATGGGTAATTGAAGGGCGGCTACAAATTGTTGAGGATTTTTTACCTTCTTAACCAAGGCACCTTTTCCAAGTATGGTCACCTTCGGAGGGGTACATCCAAGACCAATATTTCTCATACGCATCTCTAGCATGAGGGGTACTAGAAGCCCGTTGTCATTTTGTCCAAGCTTTTTGTTTCTGTCATAGCCCATGGTGAGCATCATTTGTAAGCCCTTACTACTATCAGCCATAGGTAGGTCAATTGTTGGTTTATTTTCTTGGTATAGGAGGTTTAATGGGTCCTCTTCTATTACTTCCCAGCCTAGGTCTCCCCAACACCTGAAGCTAGAGGGGCCTGTTGTGAAGGTTTGGGATGAGGAAGCATTATTTGACTGTGGTTGCCCTCATGACCTAGGAGATTGTGGTAACTCTCCCACCACAAAAGAATTTTTTGGAATTGTGTAATCCCAACACCCATTGTCTTAGATAATGACCTTGATATCAGATATGGAAGGAATGGCAGGTGCCTTTGTCACAGAAGTGAAGGTGAGGGTAGTTGGGTTGTTGTATGGAGTTGAGGGGCCCTCATCGTTCTTAGGCACTTGGGGGATTTTGTAATATTTTGCTTCCATATTTTTGCAATAGTAAAAGTGTTTAAGATCCCCATGGACAGTGACCTCTTGGCCTTGGTATGGAAACTTTACACACTGGTGGAAGGTGGAAGCTACAGCTTACATCCCATGAATCCAAGGATTCCCTAGGAGGATATTATAAGATAATTCCAAGTCGAGCACTTAACAAGTTGTTTCCATGATGGTCGGCCCTACTTGAATAGGGAGTTGGATAGTGTCATGAGACACTCTTTCTTGATCATCGTAGGCTCTAACGGTTATGCCTTTTCCTTTTTCAACAGCATCTTCAGAGAAGCCCAAGATTTTTATTAATTTAAGGGTGCATATGTTCAACCCTGCACCCCCATCTACTAGGACCCTCTTCACTTTGATCTTATGAATGAAAGCCTCAAGATGAAGCGCACAATTGTGAGATAGTTGTGTTGGAAGATCTTATTCTGAAAATGTCAAAAGGTGAGGTGTAGTGAGGTGTGTGACCATAGCTTGGAACTGATCCGCATCAAGATCAATGGGGACAGAAGATGAGGCCAAGGCTTCTTCAAGAATCTTCTTGTGGGCTAGTGAGATTTTCAACAATTCCATGATGGAGATTTGTGTTGGGGTTCTCTTTAAATGGTCGAGGACATTATAGCCACTAGGAACAGACCTTGGATTGGAGGTGGATGCTCTATTTAGCTGAGATGACCCTGCGAGGGTGACTTTTATGCCTCTTTTGGTGACTCCACAATCAACTTGGGCTCCTTTGATGGTGATAACAATGCAATACTCAACTAGGGATGTGACAACATGGTCATATACATGGTTTACATTTTTGAATGCCCCTTTTCCTTTATCATTGTTATTGTTTCCCTTGTTATGATTGGGCATCGGATTCGTGTAAATCTTGAGATTTTGATTCCTTGTTGGTTGTTCTATATTTATGATTTTGGTGTCAATGAGGTCTTGGATCAAGTTTTTCAACCTTATGCAATTAGCAGTTGTGTGTCCCTTGATTTTGTGGAAATCACAAAGGTGATTTTCATTGTACCATGGCAGTTTCACTAAGGGATCTTAATAGTTATCATAGGTGGGAACTGTGATGATTTTTTCCTCCACCAATCTTTTCATGATAGATTCAGCTGATTCTCCAAGGGCTGTGTACTTCTGCTTGGGGGAATTTTTGTTTCACTGAGGTGGTCTTCCTTGACTGTCCACATTATTGACTATTTGGTTGTTTGGCTATTGTGTGACAATGTTGACTTGTCGATTGTTCTGATTGTTGGCTTGTGGTTGTTGAGGTGCTTATATGTTTTGTTGAGGGGCACTAATGACAACTTTGGCGTTGACAACACCATCATTGGTAACATTTTTGTTTTTCGCCCATGTGCAAGGTTTGTCATTATAGCTAGTAGATGGGAGAGTTTCTTGATAAGAAGGTGTTCCCCCTTGTGAGATAAGGGCTAGTTTGATATTGAGCACCTTGGGGATCAACTGATCATAGGTTGTGATGCATTGCATCTTGAGATGGAAGGACAAGAGTCCGTCAAGATTTGTGATGATGGTGCACACTTGATGTTCCTCGAGCATTTCCCATTTACTTTTGTTGGCTTTTGATCACTAGCATTGTAAGAATGAAGCAAATGTTTCTACCTTGGATTGTTTCATAGCTGAAAGTTCTTCCAGGGTCACATCCATAGCTATGTTGAAGGCATAGTTTTACACAAATGTGCCCATGATTTCTAGGAATTTTTTGATTCCTGAGAGATAGGAGAACCAGTCAATGTTGGTGCCTACCAAGCTCCGAGGGAATAGTCACATCAGATAAGTTTCATTGTATGTTACCTCCATGCAATGCACCTAGAAATCCCTGATGTGATCTTCAGGGTTTCCTATTCCCCGATATTTATTGAATTTTGGGATCTCAAATCCCTTTGGGAACGGTTTCATGACAATGCTCCTATCGAACGGATAGGGGCACAAGTTCTTTCGTGGCTTTGTGGTTTTTCCTGATTGAAGATCAAGCACTTTTTGTGAAAGAAGTTTTATTTGTGTTGATACATCATCTTAAGGACCAGGGGGTGGGATGAAGGTGTTCTACAGTGGTTCAATCATTGGAGGGATGATTGGATTGGTTGGTGTGTTGGTGGACGGTGTTTGCATGTTTTTTTGTGCCAAGTATGCTTGTAATTGTTGTTGGTCCTGTTGTTGTTGTGCTAATAATGCCTATTGTTGAGCTTGATATTATTTTTGTGCCAACAACGCATGTTGTTGGGCTACTTCTTGCTACTCTTGGTATTGCTTCAGCACTTGCTAGTATGCTTGTTGTTGGGCTGCTTGTTGTTGTGTGAGGTACTGTGCTTGCGCCTATGCATGTGCTTGCACTTCTGCTTCTAATTTTGCTTGTTGAGCAGCTTGGGTGACCTGAGTGGCTTGTTGGGATTGAGCAGCCTAAGTGGCTTGAGTGGATTGAGAGGCTTGAACATCTTGAGCAACTTGTTGGGTTTGTTGTTGCAACAATGCTTGGGCTTGCACCTAGGTGACTTGTTGTGCTTGTCGAGCTTGTGTTGCTTGTTGTGCGGCTTGTTGGGCTTGAGCAACCTAAGCGGTTTGTGTTTGTTGCACAGCTTGGTATTGTTGGAGTGCATTTTGGTAGGTTGGTGAGCTTGTAGTGTGATGATGTATTGGTTTTCCGCATTTGGATTTGGCAGTAGTGGTGGTGGATTTGGGATGTTAGATGTGGTGGTGAGTGGTTGAGATGTGTTTTGAGCGATTGTGGTGGATGGTATGATTGAGGTGTTGGGTTCTTGGGAGACCGTGTTTTGGGGTGTTGGGATTGATGTCGTTTCTTGGATGGATTCCACCTATTGTTCTGATATCGGTGGCATATTTTGAGGATTAGATGTGATTATTTGAATGGTGCTTGGCGGATTTCCTTGGATTGATTGATGTGTGTTAGGTAAAGGGGGAAGCCCTAAACTAGGAATTGATATGGATGTTGGTAGCGGAGGTAACGATGGTGGAGGTGGTGGTGGGATTGGAACTAGAAGTGGTGGAAGACTTCCTCGAATGAGTGATGATGAGGCCCTAAAGATCCCGCCTTGTTCAAAAAAGCCTGCTTGTACCAATGGGAGCAAAACTTGTGGGTCAAGAGCATATGTTGGTGTGGCATGGAAAGATGTGTTGTAGGAGTCATGGAATGTGAGTGGGGAATATTGGTGGAGGGTATTTTGAGGCATAGTACCTGATGTACCCATGATGGTATTGGCATCCAAATTTTGATTATTGACAATGGGATGTTGTTGAAGGGCATGGAGTAATGCACTCCCCTTGTTGACAATGGGTTGTGTGCTGGAAATGGATGATGTGGATTGCAGAATGGGTTGGACGATGCTCTGAGTGGGTGAGGTGAATGGTAAAATTGGCATAAAAGGATTCTCCACAATAGTTCTTACATCAAAATTGGAAGGGATTTTGCTCCTTCTTTTTCCAATTCAAGCATGTATTGGGAGGGATGCAGTTTCATCATGGCTTTGACAATTAAGTGGTTATCGGGGTTTTGAAGCATTTTGGTGATCTCATCTTGGGTCATCCCCGTATTGGTGATGTCTTCCACTTGCCCTTCCTCTTGAGGATCTTGTGTTATGAGAGAAAGATCGAGTAGTGGGTTGTTGGGTCCAATAGGATTGATCTCGGGTGTGGTTTGACTTAGGTCACTTGAAGTTGATGTTTCTTTGTTGTACTCCATGTTCTTCTTGTGTTGTGATCTCGTTTGAACCATAAAATGAGGCTCAAAAATATAAAATCTAGGATTTTTAAGGATCACATGTGTGATGGTGAAATGTGTGAAAGGTGGATGATATGGATGATTTGAACTCTTAGAATATCTTGAGGGGGATGCTAGACTTTTAGGACTTTTTGGATTCTTGGATTTTTTGATTTGTTTGATTTGATTCTTGTATTTTTGGTTTTGACCTTGATTTGGATTTGGATTTGGATTTTTGGATTGGATTGATTTGGATAATGAACAAATGGATCCCAAGATGTTGGATGTTATCTATGGGATAAATTTTCTCACAAGATGATAATTTGGCTAAATGTAGGGAGAAGGATGCATCTACCCACACCTAACCAAACAAGATGTTTTGATGATAATTTGACTAAGTATATGGAGAAGGATGCATCTACACATACCTAGCCAAACAAGATGATTTGATGTTGGACTCAAGGGTTTTGATTCAAAGGATTTTTTGATTCATGGATTTTCCAAAAAGTCTAGCATAAATGATGGTTTCAAGATTTTCAAGAGTTGTTGGTGAGATGATCTTGATTTAATGTTTGAAAGATGGATGAAGGTTGACTTTGATCCTATGTGTACCTAAAAAGACTCTTGTTTACAAGACCTCGGTTTTGAAGAACACACTTTACTCTAAACAAGATGTTCAAACCTTTGAAAAACTGTTGGATTTTGAAAATAATAAAATGAGTACAAATTGGGATTGTTTTTTGAAGCTCTTTTGTAAAAGTTAAAGATGAATCTTTCTCTAAACTCGTAGAGTTTTGAGAGACGGTTTTGATGAGCTTTTGGACTAAGAGCTTTGAACTTGGGTTTTTGTATTTTGATCTTTTTTGAAATCATTTGATGAAGCACATGTGTGGGGTTCAATTATTCTTAGCTTTGCTTAATGATTTCTTTTTACCATAAACACACTCTTGATTAGATTTTGAAACTAGATGTCTAATGTCTTAACTTCTTCTCATCCCACAAAGTACATTATGTGGAACTCAAGGAAAAATTTACCTAATGTTTGACTTTAGTAAGAAAATTGAGATGAAATCTAAATGTTTAGAAACCTCTAGAGATAGAATCCCTAGGGAAAGCAATAACACTTAGATTTTGTCAATGGTATTTGCTTCCTAAAGGGTTTGAAATTTGATAATTGTTAAAGTAATAAGTTATTCCAATTAATTAATTATATCATATTGGTTAATTAATTAAGTCACTTATTCCTTTAGTTACTTAAGCTAAACTTAGGCACATTAATAATTGTTTAATTATTAAGTGTGCACACTAGGGTTTCATTTAGGGTTTCCCTTTTAGGGTTTCTTGATCTCCTTCATAAGGATTGATCTATTTGTAACAATTGATTCTCTTCAATGAATTTTTACTTTGAGGTTTACAGAACATCTTCTTTGGTTCTGCATGTCTTTTGCATGTGACAGGTATCCCTTTGCATGCAGGTAATCTTGGTTTTCTAACATGGTATCAGAGCTCCAAACCTGCAGCTGCCTGTTCGTGATCTGAAGATATGGCCTTTCAGTGAGTTTCTAATGCAAGGGTTTCCACAAGCATCTTTTTTGCAAAATATGGGGGTAGCTGATTTTTTGGGACACTTTGGGTTCAAACGGACACTGCCATTGCGTTCGCAGCGGCCAAAAACCCTAAGATCGTCTGTCGTTTCGTCGATTTTGGTGCAGTTGATCTGGAAGGCAAAAAAATTATCTGGGGTCCGTACGGCCTCCCAACACGCCTTTCAATGCACAAAAATTGAGAAGAAAATTCAAAAAACATAGCTTCTTGGGATGTGTGTCGATGCCTCCAGTGCAAATGCCCTCGGCCACCTGGCGGCCACCGGGCAGACACCCATCCACCGTCGGGTCCCTCCGCCAGCCCCTGAGGGCTTCCAACAATTTGCCACGGTCCTATGGTGGACCAGGGGCCATGCGCTCACCTCTGCAGGCCCTCCAGCTCCTGTCGCTGGTCCTATGGTGGACCAAACCCTCAACCCAGCCGGCCAGCCAGAGAATATTCCGACAAGCCAGTTAAGGAATATTCCAGTTATTTTTGCAAAATTCGGCACCAAAATTTTTTCCGGCAGGAGGGGGGCATTTTTTTGCGCCGATGGCCAAATGGCCATCAATTTTTTTGCACTGATGTGCTGACGTCAGCATGACATCACCCGGCCGTACAGCCCTCTTTGCCCCTCCTAGCCCTAATTTTCCCTAAAAGAGCAATTTATTTCCTTTGGTCATAACTTGGGCATACGGTATCGAAATTGGGCAAACGAGATATTGCCGGAAAGCTAGTTCCGAGCACTTTCCAATGGTGTTGTTTATTTTTCTGCATTTATTTTTGTTTGAAGTCAGATGTTTATTTTGGACTTCCGAGCTCATAACTTTTTGTCACGATCTCCGATTTTCGCTATCTTTGTGGCGTTGGAAAGGTATTAAGGAGCTCTATGTTGCTGTCCATGCACTTTTTTTGTATCTGTCCCAGGTTGATCACTCAGTCCAGATTTGGCCTGATGGGTGTTTTGGAGATTACTTAGAGTTTTTGGCAGTTGGGAGAGTGCACCTTGCATCTTTGCACTTCATTTTCAGTAATACATCATTCAATAATTTCTTGCTGCTTCATAGATTCCAAGGTTGTTCCCGTTTGGAGTTTTCGAGTGTTCCATGGCATCAGGTCTGCTGTTGCTTTATCATGATTCCTTGAGTCAATCAGTGACTCTCATCTGGTTTCAGTAGTAAATAGAAGAATCTTTCCTTGCTTGCCAGTATCAGGTTCCAGTGTTACTCTATAGTGATCTTCCAGTGCTTCTTGTAGCAGTCGTCTCATTGTAGGGGGTTTTGTCCCACTGGGTTTTTCCTTCTCTACCTCATACTTGCATTTGTAAATGGGTACCTGATCAGGCCTAGTTGTCGGGACCCATATTTGCTTTCATGCATCTTCTTCTAGTGTTTTAGCTTCTTCCTAAGTTCATCTTAAGGGGGGTGTTAGAGTAATAAGTTATTCCACTTAATTAATTATATCATATTGGTTAATGAATTAAGTCACTTATTCCTTTAGTTACTTAAGCTAAACTTAGGCACATTAATAATTATTTAATTATTAAGTGTGCACACTAAGGTTTCATTTAGGGTTTCCCTTTTAGGGTTTCTTGATCTCCTTCATAAGGATTGACCTCTTTGTAACAATTGATTCTCTTCAATGCATTTTTACTTTAAGGTTTACAGAACATCTTCTTTGGTTCTACATGTCTTTTGCATATGACAGGTATCCCTTTGCATGCAGGTGATCTTGGTTTTCTAACAATAATGATGTTGAATGTTTGTTTTCCAATGTTTACGATCAAGCAAAGTGTTTTGATTTCAAGAATCATGCACAACCCTATGGATATTGAGACAATATTTGTTGAATCCCCACTTGGATAATCCAACTATGCCTACTTTTAGTGGATGATTAGATGCTTGACCACACAGGCTCCCCCTTACAGTGCACTCGCTTCTTGAGTCAACCAAGCATCAATACCCATGAATCTCCCATCACATACTTCTCATTTCTACTGAAAGCTATAAAATTATGGGGCGGCTTCAGAATGACCGTTCTTGCACCAACAAATACATAAGGATTTTGGCCTTTTAAACAAGGGGTTTTAATGTGGGAATTTCATTTGTGGGGGATCATCCATGCGGCGAGAGACCATTGCTTCCCTTCTCATCGGAACAATCCTCGTGATACTTTTCTTTCCTCAAGTACCCACACGTATATCCCAAGTGGAAGTCGCTTGGCTTTAGCGTGTTCCCGGTTGGGTCGTTCCCTTGGGTGATTACTTTTTCCCACAAGGCAAGCCCTCTAAGATTTTTTTTTTTTAAAAAGTGAGAAAATACACTTGTAGTTCGATCAATCTTTGTTGAGAAACAAAGAGAGAACACACGCGATATATTCCACTCACACTTGCAAGATTTGTTCAATTTTAGGATCCAAATTGAAGTGTGTAGGCAATCACTTACATAACTTAATATCACCAAAAGCCTTTTGATTCTCAAGATCATCGTGAGGCGTGAGAGAAGCGCATACATCTTTTAGATGATATTATTTTGGGTAAGTGATTACAAAAAAAAAGATGCACGTGTTCATTTTAAATCCTCAAAGCAATGATTTGATTCTTTTTAAAGCACCAAAGTAAAAGATGAAAGTTGTTTGTTCAATTTTTAACCTTAAACAAAATCTAGTAATTTTGCCCAAAGTTCTTTTTAAACATTTTGTCTTGTTCATTTTAAACCCAAATTGAAATATATTGAGTCCTAAAAGCTTGAAGGGGTAAAATCCTTAGACTTGGAATTATAATTGCTTCCAAAAGTGTCTAAAGACACTTGATACAATGGATAAATGACGTTATACTTCAATTCCTCCTTGCTCCTTCCTTGCTTCCACCTATAAGAACTGATTAATCCTAGAAAAATAGAGGAAGAAAACAAGTCAATAGCTCAAAATGATCAAAAGAAAAAAGGCACATGTCAAAAAAACTTGAATTTTGACCTTTTACCCCACCCTAGCTGTGCAATCCGCATGTGTCACTATTTGACGAAGTCAGCAGTATTGTATAGTGTTGCTAGGTCTGATAGCGGCGATCTGTAGCAAAACAAAGAGCGTGATTGCAGTGGAGTTTTTGTCAGCAGCACAGTTTGAAGTTTAAAAACCCAGCATTAGAAAATTAGACGAGCATCACAATTTAAAAATTTGAATTTTTTGGGCGAGAAGACTTCAGCAGTGGTGTTTGGAGTTTGTAGCATCGCTGCATGGCACTGCTAGAAGGTTAGCATTGCTATATGGCATCGTTGGACTAATAGTAGTGCAGTTTCCTATAGACACACAAAAAGCACAAAAAAACACAGAATTTTCTCAAAAAACATGTTAAGAACTTGACATTTTCCCTCCTTCTAGTGCCAAAATGTGAACCCCAATCCTAGACCTGCATAATCATAGCAAACAAACACAATATTAGATCCATATGCAAGTTAGAACTAAGATTCCCCATGAAATTCATCTAAAATTCTCAAAATAGGAAGGAGAATGAAGAACAAAACAAGAAAAGCAATGAATTCCTATTTAAACATGCAAACTCTCAATCCCATGGGGGAATTGGTGTCAATTTGATGTGGAAATTGGCCCTTTCCTAAATCCTTTGCAAGCTTGATGATCTTGATGAAAATTTATCCACTTGGTGATGAAGAACAATGTGATTCCTTGATAAAAATATGCAATAATCTATCTATGGTAATGGATAATTCTATGGAAATGGATGAAATTACTCTAAATGTGAAGATAGTAACTTTGCTCTAAGTTCTGGATCCAAAATACAAAGGAAAGCTTTCTATTTATAGAAAGACAAGATGGAGGAATGAGAAAAATGAAGCAATGTGGGATCATTCAACATCCAATGGCCAAGTGCCACTTGTCAAGATGTGAATGGAGGAAGCTTGAGCACATTTTGAAGAATGTGCACAATAAATGATACTAGGTGGAATTTGAAAATCATGAAATGAATTGTTGGAGGGAGAAAGGAATGAATTAAATTCCACTTGGCTCAATGCACAAGGATATGTAAGAGGAAATGAATGCCTTGTTGGAAGGACAAATCCATTTGGAGGGATTTTCAAACTTGGAGGAATATTCCCTTTTTGATGTCATTTTGAAAGTAATTAGGGAATTATTAAATCAAAGAAATGATTTATTGGTGCAAGTTGCAAAATCTAGAGGATTCGGGTGATTAGGATTAAATTAATCATGATTTGATTAATTTAATAGGAGATTAGTTGATGTGACTATTTGATTTAGATTTTTGGATTGATTTAAATCAAAGTTGAGAGGAATATGATTTAGATTTAATTAAATAAAAGATTTTGATTTATTTAATTAAAGAGGGGTGATGTTAGATTAAATCAAATAAGTTTTAATTTATTTGATTTAATAAGATGAATTCAGAGATTTAATCAAATAAAATGAATTATTTAATTAAATAGAGCCATAGGGTTAATTAAATAAGATTGATTAATTTAATTAATAGGAAGATGGGCAACTTAATTAGATAAAACTAATTTATTCAATTAAGGGATGAAAGGTGATGACTAGCTAAGAAGATGATTCAGGATGAAACGATGTTAGTAGATCCAAATCAAGTGTGTCGGTATATTTTCCATGTCTACACTTGTAACAAATGTGAAAATTAAGATTTCCAATTTTCTTTGAAAATTTACTTCTCTTTAGGAATTAAAAAATATAGTAAAGAAAACAACCTTGATGCAAAATTTAAATTCATCTCAATTTCATCATAGTAAAATCATTATTTTTTTATCAATGAATGTGATGCTTTGGGAAACACTTGTCTATTTATTTATATAAGGTTTTAAATTAATAGCCCCTATTTATGGGAAAAAGACTCGGTTACACTACATCCATATATTACAAAAATTAGCTTGTAATTCAAAATTGGCCCAATTCTCCCCTACTCTTTGGTATTTATCCTGAAACCATGACTTTGTGATACCTTGTGGCTATACATATCTAACTATTACAAATATTATATTATTTATCATAACAAATAAACCAGTACCATTTTGTCACCCTTCTTCAATGTCTAATTTTTTCTTCCCTACATTATCAACCAGTGTGAATGCCCAATTTATGTTTCCTACCACAATCCCTTCAATGCATTCTTTAATGAAGTTTATCCCCATTCCCACATGGTTTTAGCACATGGTAATGCCCATCCCCAATCTCCAACCCATGAACTACACTAGTGGGTTGCTTTGTCTTGCCCCAATCTACGGCCAAATTCTTTCATCTGGCACTAGTCCTTGTCTCAGGAATGTGCATTGTAGGATACCTTTCATGTTGCAAGTATGAGTAGTTAGTGTTTCAATTGATGTCAACAGGCTTATGTTTGTTTTTTCATTGATTTCAACTGGTGATGGTTGAAAAATTGTGATGATTCTTTGATTAGTTTCATTATGTTGTCATTAGTAAGTGTTACTAGTGTCAAACTCTAGTGTTTCTTGCTTGATTTGTTGTGTTTGTGGGTGTTTTTTTTTTGAGTTGTTGTGTTGCATTTGGTTTAGTGATGATGAAGAAGTGATAAAGATGATGAGAATTTGTTTCTAGTGCTTGGTTTCCAAGTGCTTTTGAGAAAATTCGAATAAAAGAGGAAACAATGTTGTAGAGGTGTTTTGGCATACAGAGTAGTGTTCTAGTTTTGCTCCACATTTCTTTTGTGTTGAATATCTACTTGTGTGGTTTAGATATGTTGATAAAATTTGTTCATAGGTGTTATATCCAAAGTTTCTTGGTCTAGATCATTGTGCAAAGAAATTTGTGTTCACCAATGTGTGAACTATGTATTGTAGTAATGTCTAGGAGAAATGGTTTTTATCCACATTTCTCCACAATTTGGTTTCTAGTCTTGTGGTTCTAGTAGTGTGATAATAAGGTTCATATCTACCTTCGGTTGAAATTTTTCATGGTTTGGTGCTCTGCAAGTTGATTTCTTGAGTTACAGCATGTGGAAGGTTAACTGGGTGTACAAGATGAGTTTGTTTTTCAAGTGAAAGTTGTTGTGAAGGAATTTGTTGGATTTCAGGATGTTTGTGGAATATTCTAGATTGTGTTCAATTTTTTTGTGTGGTTTGCAAGTCATCTTTAGATCAAAGGAAGCATGTACTTGATTTTTTAATGGTGTCCATAGGCTCAATCGACCTTGGGTATTTACACTAATTATGGATTTTATTTGGTAATTGTGGAAGCGTGGCATGGCGTGTATGAGTGGATTTAGATCCAAGTTAAGGTGTGATGTGGTCCACCTTCATTCCTTTCCATCACAGGAATATTTTGGTGCCAACCTAATTTGAGTTTGCATGGTTGAGTTGCATAGCTAACCTTGGAGAATGTTTTCAAGGTTGAAGAAGGTATAAATAAGTGTTGTGTTGATGGAGGATGTCTGAGTAGTGGGTGTGATGTGAATTGCAAATTTGTGAAGTGTGAATTTGTGTAGTGAAGTGTCAGCTTCAATGAGTTAGACTACTGAAAGTAGTGAGTAGAAAGTGTCTACAATCTTCAAAAAGGCTATGAATGTGTTGGTGATGTTTTGGTGAACTTTTTTGTTGCATTGAGATGGATTTCTCACTGTAACTTTCTTCTTTCTTCTTTTATGTAATCTGGAAGTGATCCATTAGTAGTGATCCCTTCTTTCTTTTACACAGTGATCCCTCCAACAGTGATCCTATTGTATTCGATGTTGTAATTACTTTATATTGTGAGCTAATCCTTGTTGTGACCTTTTCACACATCGCTCCATTCAAGATGGGGACCCCTAATTTTTGCTCCATTTTGGTCTTTTGGCTTTGGTTTTTGTCCCTCTCTCTCTCTTTCCCTCTCTTTCTGTTGTCTACCTTTCGAGGATTGTGCCCGTCATTGAGCTTAAAGGTAAAAATATGGCCAAGTCTGAAAATTAGGGTTTTGAACTTTCCAGCCAATTTGTGGTCAAAAGAGGTGAATAAATTGAAAACAGAGATTAACGTTGCTGTCAGCATGCTCCCAATAGACTCAGCTAAATTTCATCAAATTCTGACTAATTACTATTTTTAGTAAGTGTGCAATTCCAGGTATTCCATCAGCATCCTTGAAATTCCGACAGTCACACTGCATTCAAGACATGTCAAACTGCTCACTGGCAAAATTTGAGCTGAAACAGACAACTTACTATTTTTAGCAGTTCAGCTTCCAAAGCAAATTTCAGGGGTTATATGCTGAGTTTTTCAGCACATGTCGGATGATTCCTTCTAGGTTTTCAGAGACCTTCACGATGGTGTAACATGCAAAGCGAGATGATAACTTTCAGAGTTCAGCCTTCTAAGGCTATTTTTAGGGTTTGCATGTCAGGGTTTTCTTTGCATGTCTACATATTCCTTGTGGATTTTTTGAGAGCTTCGCGATGATGTGACATGCAAAGCAGGATAATCACTTCTTCATCAACTTACTATTTTTAGCAGATGCATTTCGGCAGCCGCCTCCCAGTACTTCAAAATCACAAACTGATCGCTATGCAACAGAAATGAGGACAAGCGAAGGTCGTTTAATACACATGCAAGTCAAATTAGGGTTTCCAGCTTTGGGACCCAAAAAGAGGGGTAAAAAGTCAAAATTTTCAAAAATCGGTGTATACCACTGCATTCAGTATCTTTCAAGCTATCTGTTGGTGAAATTTGAGGGCAAACGGAGCACTTACTATTTATAGTAAGTCATTTCAGAAACTGGCTAAAAATAGTAAATCAATGTTGGGCACCGATGTCAGCAGGCAGGTCACATGGTGAGGAGCGCATCATTCGAATTTCAAATCAAATGAAGTTGTGGAGATATCAGAAACAAGTAGTTACTATAAATAGCAAGCCACCTCCAGAAATGTGCTATAAATAGTAGGTCGGCAAGAGGCGTCAATATGAACAAGTCAAACAGCTAATAAAGATCCCATGGCATGAATTTCAAGGCGAATGGAGTTGCAGAGATTCAAAAAATCAAGCACTTACTATTTTTAGCAGGCCTGTGCAGAAGAATTAGGGTTTCCTAAAATCAAGGGCAAAACGTGGCAGCTAGGCAGAAGCAGTGTCCAGTCACGATCAATACCCTTCAGGCAATCAACATGCAAAATTTGAAGGCATTCTGAGCAATTGCTATTTTTAGTAAGTTGCTAAAAATAGCAGGTGTAGGCAGGCATCAGGCCCCGATAGCTCAATCACATCCCAAGAGTCAACACAAAGCAAAATCAGGCTCTTCAGAGTCAAAAGTCAATCCAAAGCACAAAATCTAGGGAACTTTCTAAAAATAGAAAGTTGGGGCAAGCTAGGGTTAGCATGAATGAATCACTCTAAATTTGACAAATGGCATGATATCTACTAAATCTGATAAAATTTGGAGTCCAGCCAGTAAGGAACGCCATTAAAGCTTGAAGGTGACTCAGAATTTCCTAAGCGTTTGAAAATTGAAAGTTGACCCTTGCAAATGCGCCCATGAAGGAGAAGATTGGATCTTGAAAATTTCTAAGTCATGGAACTTGATGCTCACCCCTGAAAATGCGCCCAAGGAGAAGAAAAGGAGATGAAAATTTTCTAAGTCCTTGAGATTTGAAGCATGACCTCTCATATGCGCCCTCCCCTCAAGCTTGAAAGGTTGATAAAAGTTTCTAAGTATGAGTCTTATCCTTCACCACCCTCCATATGTGCCCAGCTTGCTTGATCAAGATAAGTGGAAATATTCTAAGGCATAAACATTCTTCACATCATGTCATATGCGCCCACCTCTCAAAGAAGGAGAAGTCAACAAGTCAAAGGTATTTCATCCTTCATCACATGCAATATGCGCCAAAACTAAAGGCATGCAAGGTTAGAAAAGGACAAAAGTATACATGCAAAGATGCAAGATGAGGACAAATGAAAAGATTCTTGGACAAGACTTAAGTCCACCTTGATATCTAAAATGCACCCATACTTGAAAGGCTAGTCAAAGGAGTCAATGGCGTGAGAACTTTCATCCTTCTCACTATACTAAATGCACTCATCCTCTTGCACTTGCTATATGCGCCCATGCTTGGAAGAATCTAAGAAGTCAAAGCTAGGCGTTGAAAAGTTTATTCCACCTCCCATGCTTAAATGCACCCAAGTGAGGGCATGTGAAGACAAAGGAAGGGAGGTCAAAAGTCACAAGGTGGCATTGGAATTACTTAATCCTCCTCTCCCTCTCAAATGCACCCAAGATAGACAAGAGTGGCATTGAATATTTTATCCTTCATAAAGTGTGATATGCGCTCAAGTTGAAGTAAGTAAAAGGTGAATAAAGAGTGTGAGGGTAAGATTAAAAGATTAATGTTGCCTAGGCATTGGAAGTAAAGTCTCCTTGCAGGTGTGAAATGCACCTAAGGTAAGGTGAATGGGAGTTGACAAGTGAAGGCGCTGGAGTTTTTCTTCCACATATGCTAATTACGCCCAAAGTTCATGATGTTAAAAGATAAAATAACTAAGGCGTTGGAAATTGCCATGTGATAAATAAAATATGTTGGGCATTGGAATTAAATATCCTTCATGATATGTGCCTTCAAGACAATTTTTCTAAGTGAGTAAAAAAAAAAAAAAAAATTCTTCACAGACAAGATGATTGAAGTTGAAGAAAATTTTCTAAGGCACAAGGAATTTCTTCCTTAGGAAAATCACGCCTAGACTTGGAAATGTGAAATTTTTCAGAAGCACGAATGAAGTTGCAAGTGGAAAAGTCAGTGAGTGCCTGCTTCACGAGGTGGATAAAATATTTTCAAGTCAGAGCAACAAGAAATGTTCACAGATGTGAAAAACGGGATTGAATTTGTTAAAAGTTACTTTTCCAAGGTTCAAAATTCAAGAAAAATTAAATGAACCCGTTCGTTGTATACCCATGAACTCAACGCGTTCTGAAGAAAATTCTCTTCTGGGTATTGAAGATCTTCGACATGGAGTGGATTTCAAGGTCCTCTGCACTTCGCCAAGGCATTTAAGATGGAGAATTTGATTGGCGCTTGAACAATAAATTTTCCTAAGGCAAGGGATAAAATGTGTTAAAAATGACTTGACGGATGAATTTGAAATTGAGCGCCTAGGTGATTCCTGATGAAAGCATTTTTCTCGAGTTTGAGTTGGATGAAATATTAGAGTGAAGTATGCCCAGGTAGAATGCAAGATGGGTTGGAAATTTGGCTAAGGCATGAAGAATTTGAACACGAAGTTGGCTAGTGAAGACGATGAACGCTTGGAAGTTAGAGCGTGAAAATCCTAGTAAGTAAGTTGAATTTATATTATGAAGTTTTCTAATGCTCTTCTCCTTGCTTGTTTTGCAGGAGAAATGTCGAGACCAAGCGGTGATGACTTAAGTGATCCAAGATGACATTTCAACCTCGAAGGAAGAAAAGTTGCAAGAAAATGGCTAAGTGTTGAGACTTAGTGACAGAGAAGAAACGTTTTCAAAACTCAAGATGGAGAAAAGAATGGAAGCTCAAGCAAAGTTGAAGAACAACATCAAGAAGAAAATCAGGAACAGTGTGAACACATTTCAAGACTAGAATCTTCTAGAAGGGTGATGGACATTAATGGCTCATTTATTACCCCACCCCTCTTGGTGGTGGTTTTTAGGGTGAATCTTGTTTAGGGCTGAGGTGGCACGATCTGGGCCATCCAGCTGATTGTAATCTGATCCGTCCATTGGACTTGGCCAGCTATAAAAGGGGCATCCCCCCTCATTTGTATCTCATTAGAATTAGATCAAAGTTAGGATAGCAGAGAAGGAGTAGAGAAATTGATAGAGTAGAAAGTAGAATAGTTTGATGGTATAGTTTAGATTGAAAAGGAAGGAAAGTCTTCCCTTTGAATACTTTGTAAGAAGTTGTCGTGAATGCTTTCATAATAAAAGAATTTCCATTGATGGTGATTTCTTCTTTGTTATGACTAGTTGTCGAGGCTTCTTCGTCCTTCCAATTCACATAGCAACTTGAAGTAGCTTAAAGTAAAGTAGATTTCATTTCATGCTAGTACTTAGTAACTATGGAATGTGGTGCTCGATTTGAACAAGACTTCACTCATCCATACCACTAGCGAACTCGTTGACAGTGGGTTCACCCTGCGTGGTCAACTGGATTACTTTTCAAACTTAACTTCGATTGTGACTCACGTGTTCGTATGCATCGTCTTGATGGTGCTTGCATGTTGAGTTATAATTTGAACATCTTTCGCTACCCCTCTGAAGATTGCACCAGTTTTGTGGAAGCTGTCTGAAGTGAGGCAAAGCAAGGCCCGATTGAAGTCCATAAGAATTGATCGCCATGTCCCACGCCTTAGAGTAGAACATAAACTTCTTAGGCCCTACACTCATTTTAAATTTAGTTCATTTATGGTTAGAATTAGGAAACTTGTGCTCACTTGCCAAATCATTCGAATTGCATGAAAGCCCTTAGTCCACTATCTGCTGTCAACTGTTGAACAATTGTGTAAGTCCCCTTGAAATACCAGTAAAATCACATCAAGCCAACTAAGACTATTCGCACTGAAGGAACCTTGGAGTTAAATGTAAGACCTATCTCGCAATCTTAGCATGCAGGAAACTTTGTTCAAGAGAGGATAGAGTAGTCGTTGGTGACTTTATTCTGTGTTGGTGTGGTCACAAAAATCACGTCAACAATCCTCACTGTGGTTTTTCCCTTCTTGGGTTTTCCACATAAATCTGGTGTTCTATTGTGCATGGTGTTGATGTATTGCAATTTATGTTATTTTCTTTCATGCTAAGTCATTATAGGTTATTAAAGTTGATGTGGATTTGAATGATGATGAGGGTTTTGATGTTTTAATGTACAACTGATTCACCCCCCCTCTCAGTTGTCTTTTGTATTCAACAATTGGTATCAAAGAAAGGTTCCTTGGAAGAAAGATTAACCACTTAAGGTAGATCTAGGATGGTGCACAAGAGAGACGCTCCTCCATTTAATGTATCGAATTCTACATTCTAGAAGACAAGGATGGAAGGTCTTCTAGTATCCCTTGGATATGGTGTTTGAAAGTCTGTTGTAACTATCCATACACTATGCCTACAAATGTTTTGAGTAATGATGATGAGATCAAGGCCTATGAAAACAATAGTAATGCAAGGTATGCTCTTTTAAGTGGTCTTTCTAATACTAAATGTGTGAAAGTTATGAATATGAAAAATTCTAAAGAGATCTGGACAAAGTTGGAAAGCATTTATGAAGCAGATGATAAGGTCAGGCAAGCTTAGATGCAGAATCTAAAGATAATTTTTTAGAACATGTAGATGTCAGAAGATAAGCTACATGAATAAGGTGGATGAGACTATCAATTCCATCAAAGATCTTGGTGGAAAGCTTGAAAAAGAAGTGGTAGAGAAGGTACTGAGAACTCTTCTTTAAGCTTATAGTCATAAAGTTTATGCTATTGAGGAATCTCAGGATTTAATTAAATATACTAGAGATCAGTTGCATGGTGCTTTATCTACTTTTGAAATGAGAGAATTTGGTCCAAGTAATGTAAAAGTTGAGACTGCTTTTAAGGTTGGAAAATCAAAAAAGACTAAAGAATCGGATCAGGAGGATCTTGATGATGTAGAAGCAAACTTTGTGAGGAGAATGAAAAATGTTACTAGAAAGTACAAAAGTAAGTTACCTTTCAAATGTTTCAATTGTGGAAAGATAGGTCATTATGCTTCAAGATTTCCAAACAAAGCTTTAAATGAAAAGAATTAGGAGAACAAAGGTAAAACAATTTTAAAAATTTATTATGTTAGAGAAGATTCCAATATATTTGATGATGAATTTGACTATGGGGATGATAAGGATAATGAATTCTTATTTATGGCTATAAATGTTGAATTTAATTCTTCTAACTCTAAGAAATGTATGAAGAAAAATTCTCTAAAAGAAGGTCATAATGTTGAAGGAACTATGTTGACTGATTTTCATGCTAGAGAGGAGAAGAACTATTGGATCATTGATAGTGGATGCTCAAATCATATGACCGATGACAAAAGTAAGTTTGTTAAACTTGGAGAAATATGGAGGTCTAGTTAAGTTTGGTGATGATACGTCTACTAAGATTTGTGGAAAAGGTTCAATCAATTTTGATGGCAAGCATAATACAAATGATGTTCTTTATGTTAAGGGTTTAATGCATAACCTCTTGAGTGTTGGAAAAATGTGTAGAAAATTCTATAATCTTATGTTTCAGGATGATGGATGTGAGATCAGAAAAAGCTTTGAAATAGTGGTTATTGTTGGAAGGACAGATGGAAATGTTTATCAGCTTAAAGGGGTTGATGGTCATTTCTCTATGACTCAAATTAATGAAAGTTGGCTATGGCATAGAAGAATATGTCACATCAATTTTGATAGCCTAGTGAGGACTAGTTCAGTTCAAGCTATGAGAGATTTTCCAAAGATTACAAAGCCCATCAATGTTGTCTACAAGGAATGTCAAATTGGGAAGCAATCAAGAAGAATTTTCAAAGTCAAAGAACAATTCCACTATTAGACTGTTGGAGCTAGCGCATATAGATATTTGTGGTCCTACTAGAGTAAGAAGTTTTCAAGGTGACAAGTATTTTATGTTATTAATTGATGATTACTCTAGAATGACATGGGTTACTTTTCTCAAATAAAAATCAGAAGCTCTAGATAATTTTAAAGCATTCAAAGCTATGGTTGAGAATGAAATCGATATGAAAATAAAATTTTTGAGGTCTAAAAAAGGTGGAGAGTTCACCTCCAATGAGTTTAACATTTTTTGTGAGAATCATGGAATAAAGAGGCATTTATTTGCCCCTAGGACTCCTCAGTAGAATAGAGTGGTTGAAAGAAAGAATAGGACTATTGAGGAAGCTACAAATCCATGATGAAAGAATCAAAAGTACTCAAAGTATACTAGACAGAAGTAATTCACACTACATTCCACATACTTAACAAAGTTCAAGCAAGAGAAAATAGTGCAAAGACTCCCTATGAGTTGTGGTATGGAAGGACCTACTATCAAATACTTTAGAGTGTTTGGAAGAAAATGTTATATCAGAAGAGATGAAGAGAACTTAAGAAATTTTGATACAAGGTCTTATGAAGGTATCTTTCTTGGATATTCTACAAGAAGCAAAGCTTACTAGTGCTACAAAAAAAGGCTGAAGAAGATTTTTGAGAGTGCAAGTGTCAAAGTGGATGAAGACTTATAGAAGAATTCTATGGTGATATATGGATATGAATCAAATGATTCCTCTTATATGGAAAATGGAAGAGATGAAGGTAAGGAGAAAGGAGTTCAAATTGAAGAGGAAGAAGCTTTGGAAAGGATCCCTAAGACTCCTAAGTATGTGCAAAAGAATCATTCTAAAGATCAAATTATTGCTGAAAAAAGAAAAGGTTTCTTGACAAGGAGAAAAGTTGCAATGACAAAAGAACAGGTAAATCTATGTTTACTTTCTAAAGTTGAACCTAAAATAGTGATTGAAGCATGCAAGGATGAATATTGGATCAAGGCTATGTAAGAATAATTAATGTAGATTGAGAAAAATAAAACTTGGGAATTTGTCTCAAGACCTACAAACAAAAATGTAATTGGAACTAAGTGGGTATTCTAGAACAAACTGAATGAAAATGGAGAAGTGGTGAGAAATAAGGCAAGGCTTGTGTGTAAGGGCTACTCAGAAGTAGAAGGAATAGATTTTGAGGATACATTTTCTTCGGTGGAAAGAATGCAAGCTATTAGAATGTTTTTAGCTTTTGCAGCACATAAGGATTTCAAGGTTTATCAAATGGATGTGAAGTATGCTTTCTTGAATAGTGATTTGGAAGAAGAAGTATACATTGAACAACTGGAATGATTTCAATCATCAAAAAAACTAAATATGTTCTGTAGATTGAAGAAGGAACTTTATGAACTAAAGCAAGCTCCTAGAGCCTGGTATGTAAGGTTGGATAGGTACTTGTTAGAGCAATAATTCAATAAAGGTACCATAGATAGTAATATTTATTTCAAAGTTAAAAAAGATAAAATATTGATTGTGGTTGTGTATGTTGATGATATAATTTTTGGAGGAAATATAGTTGTGTGTAAGAGATTTGAAGAAGAAATGTAGAATGAGTTTGAAATGTCAATGTTTAGGGAGATGATTTTTTTCCTTGGGCTGGAAATCAATTAGATAGAGAAAGGAATATTCATCTCACAATCAAAGTATGTCAAGGAAATGTTGAAGAAGTTTGGAATGGAAGACTCTAAACTAATATGTACTCCCATGGTTACTGGTTGCAAACTGAGCAAGAATGATGAATCTCTTAAGGCTAATCAGAGCAAGTATAGATCAATGATTGGAAGACTGATATATCTAACTACTACTAGACTGGATATCATGCATGTAGTTTTTCTTGTGGCTAGATTTCAAGAAGATCCTAGAGAGTCACATGTTGCATCAATAAAGAGGATATTCAAATACCTGAAAGGCACTCTGTAACATGGTTTATGGTATCCAAAGGATACTAATTTTTCTCTAAATGCTTATACAAATGTAGATTGGGTAGGTTGTGTGGATGACGGGACAAGTACAAGTGGTGGTGCATTCTTTCTTGGATGAAAATTGGTGTCTTGGCTAAGCAAGAAGCAAAATTCGATGTCCTTATCTACTGTAGAGGAAGAATACATTGTAGTAGCATCTTGTTGCACACGGGTGTTGTGGATGAGGAAAACCTTGAAGGATATTAGAGTGGTATATGATGAACCAATTTCTATCTTCTATGACAATAAAAGTGTTATTAAAATTTCAAAAAATCCAGTGATGCACTCAAGGATAAAACATATCTCAATCCGGTATCACTTTTTGAGAGAGAAGGTTATATAGAATGAGGTGAAGCTAGAGTATGTACCTACAAAGGATCAGGTTGCTAACATATTTACTAAGGCTCTTCCTAAGGATACTTTTGAGTATCTTCGGGAGAATTTAGGGGTTATTAATCCTCCTTCCTTGAACTAAATACATATGGATATGCATCAGTCCAGTGGATTTCAAGATTCATTCTTTATCTTGGACTGATGTTGGAGGCTACCTCTCAAGCGGAGTAGGTAGTGACATTGTTGGTTGTTGCAATCAAGGGAAGTAAGTGTTGGTGCAAGTTGGTGTTGTTCTTTGCTAGCTATGTCAAAGGATATGTGCAGTGGTTTTTGGTTGGTATAGTTTGTTGTGTGCTCCTAAGGGGGAGTATGCATAGCAGTAAAAAGGCAAATAGGTTGTGGAGTAGTGGTGAGCAGGCACAAGTATGATTGATGTCAAAGGGGGAAAGTGATGAAAATGTGTTGCTCTTTTCCATTGATGTCAAAAGGGGAGAGAGAATACATTGAAAAAGGAAAGAGGTAGTTGAGAAAGAGAGAGAGTAAAATGAACAAGGAGAATATGATGAAAGGGGGAGAAAGAAAATAATTAGTATGGAACAGTATGTTGGTGATCATATTTGTTAGGTTTGTTGTTGATGGTTTTTCACATCACGTGTTTCCATCAATGACAAAGGGGGAGATTGTTGCAAGTATGAGTAGGTGGTGTTGTTATTGATGTCAACAGGCTTTGTGTTGTCATTGATGTCAACTAATGATAGTTGAAAAGTTGTGTTGATGCTTTGATTAGTTTCATTATGTTGTCATTAGTAAGTGTTACTAGTGTCAACCTCTAGTGTTGCTTTGATAAGCTTTTGTATATGGGTGTTGTTTGCTTTAGTTTTTGTGTTGCAGTTGGTTTGGTGATGATGAGGAAGTGGTGAAGATGATGAGAATTTGTTTTTGGTGCTTGTTTCCAAGTTCTTTTGAGAAAATTTGAATAAAAATAGAAACAGTGTGTTGTAGATGTGTTCTAGCATACAGAGTGGTGTTATAGTTTTGTTTTGTGTTTCTTATGTGTTGAAGATCTACTTGTGTGGTTCAGATATGTTGATCAGAGGTGTTCATAGGTTTTATATCCAGAGTTTCTTTGTCTGGATCATTGTGTAGAGAAATTTGTTTTCACCAGTGTGTGAATTGTGTATTGCAGTAATGTTTGGGAGAAATGGTTTTTCTCGACATTTCTATGTAGTTTGGTTTCTAGTCTTGCGGTTCTGGAAGTGTGTTAATAGGTTTCATGTCTATCTTGGTTGAAATTTTTCATGGTTTAGTGCTTCGTAAGTTGATTTATTGACTTGCAATATGTGGAAGGTTATCTAGGTGTACGAGATGAGTTTTTTCTTCAAGTGAAAGTTGTTGTGAAGGGATTTGTTTGATTTTAGGGTGTTTTTAGAATATTCTGGATTGTGTTCAAGTGTTGTGTGTGGTTCGCAATTCATCTTTGGATCGAAGGAAGTGTGTACTTAATTGTTTAATGGTTTCTACATGGGTTCAGTCGGCCTTGGGTGCTTACACTAATTATGGATTTGCTTCAGTAATTGTTGAAGCATGGTGTGGCATGTATGAGTAGATTTAGGTCTGAGTTAAGGTGTGATATGTTCCACCTTCATTCCTTTCCACTGTGAAAATTTTTTGGTGCCAACCTAATTTGAATTTGCAAGGTTGAGGTGCATAAACAACCTTG
This sequence comes from Sequoia sempervirens, assembly GCA_007258455.2. NCBI lineage: Eukaryota > Viridiplantae > Streptophyta > Pinopsida > Cupressales > Cupressaceae > Sequoia > Sequoia sempervirens. The sequence goes on along the minus strand of VDFB02270651.1, from coordinate 703,573,422 downwards.
GATAATGTTTTCAAGGTTGAAGAAGGTATAAATAAGTGTTGTGTTGATGGAGGATGTGTGAGTAGTGGGTGTGATGTGAATTGCAGAGTTGTGAAGTGTGAATTTGTGAAGTGAAATGTGAGCTTCAATGAGCTATACTATTGGAAGCAGTGAGTAGAAGGTTTCTACAATCTTCATAAAGGCTTTGAATGTGTTGGTGATGTTGTGGTGGACTTCTCAATTGCATTGAAATGGATTTCTCACTATAACTTTCTTATTTCTTCCTTTTTGTAATCTAGCAATGAGCCATTAGTAGTGAACCCTTCTTTCTTTTGGTCAGTGAGCCTATTGTATTTAGTGTTGTAATTACTTTATATTGTGAGCTAATCCTCACTGTGGTTTTTCCCTTCTTGAGTTTTCCACGTAAATCTAGTGTTCTATTATGCATGATGTTGATGTGTTTTAGATTATGTTATTTGCTTTCATGCTAAATCATTAAAGGTTATTAAATTTGATGTGGATCTAAATGTTGACGAGGGTTTTGATTTTTTAATGTACAACAGATTCACGCCCCCTTAGTTTTCTTGTGCATTCAACATTTCATACCTCCACACCACTAAGAACACACCAGTCGAGACATGATATTATTCACTACACTCACCTCTTTCCCTCATCTAACAGCATTGCCAAAAACATTGAGGCAATGTATGTTGGTGTAAATAGGTGTTATCTAGGTCCTATTTACATGTTAAGTCCACTTAGGTCCTAGGAGGGAATCTTTCTAGTTAATATTAGTTTTCATTAGATCTTATCTTATCTTTTGGCATTTAATGTGTGTGTCCTAATTCGTTTAATATTTTTTGAGTAGTTGTCTCATTATGCACAATTAAGACACATGTCAAGATCTTGTCTAATCATATCTAATATTTTGATTTTATAAGAAAGGAATAATTTGTTAATCCTATACAATTTAGTTTAGTTGAGTTAGTCCAATATATCACTGCAATCTTGAGTATTGCAAATTTGTGTTCTTGTTTTTCTCTCTTCTAGGAGGTTGTTTTTGGTTTTTGCAGGTGATCTTGGAGGCTTGAGTCCTTGAGTGACACTAACATGGTATCAAATCTTTAGAATTGCAAAACCACCTATCATATTTGAGGGTGATTCGAGCTTGAGCTTTTGTAAGGTGCGCATTGGGACGAAACGGACCTCACAATTGAGTCCAAAAGGACCAAAAACCCCTATTTTTATATAGAACACTTGATATTTGGGTGAAAAAAAAAATCAAACAATTTTTGGAGGGTTTGGAAAAAATCAATTTGGCTGTCTATACAATTCATACAACATACAGATTCATACAGCTCATACCAGCCATATTGTTGCAGGCATCATCAATACCAGTCCACATAAGTTGTAGGTAATATTCTATACAGATTTTCCTATGTGTCAACATGGATATTTCCATGCATAATTGACATCACATCAAAGGTACAAAGCATCAAATCAGGGTGTGAATTTTATTTTAAAACCGTAGATTTTTAATATAATTTTTTGTTGTTTTAAGAGTTATATTTTAAATTGCCATCAAATTTATTATATAGTCACTTGGATCCAATGGTCCCACCCCTATTCCCCTGTGTATTGAGGGGCTAAACACTAGCCCACAACCTAAGTGATGCACAGAGCCACCGGACCCTACCGCTCAGGTGGCACCACCACCCTTGACGGCAGCTTTTTTAAACCCTCTATGTTCCCAACAGTCACAGGAGTGACCATGAATTAAGCATCCAAGAGCTTATTTTTTCCCCAAGCCTTAAGAGGGTATTTTCAAAATGCCATAACTTTTTCCCAAGTGTCAAAATTTTGCAAACAAGAGATAGACAAAAAGTTTCTTCCAAGCACTTCATAGTGGTGTAAACCATTTTTCAAATTTTACCTTGAGTGAATTTAATTGCTAGTTGAAGTCATATTTTCCTTTTTGGACCTTTGAGCTCATAATTTTTTGTCACAATTTTTTTTTCACAATTCTTGTAGTGTTGGAAAGGTATTGAGGAGCTCTACATTTCTATTCATGCACTTTTTCCAAATTTAGTCCCAAGTATCTTTTATTCAAATTTGTGCACATTTGCATTCTAGTTGATTACTCGGACATACTGCAACCTCAAGAAGTTTTTTCCACTTGGGAAGGCTTAATTTTTAATATAGATCATATTGTGAAAGGTTACTTTTAGTTTGAGGATCTCATTCTAAGATATTATTGTAGTTTTTCTATCTTTGATCCATCTTGGCATTGTAAATCTGGAACACAATTTTTTTCTCATAAACGCACTAAATATAAAGTGTCACATCATATTATTGGGAGATTTTTTATAGATTAATTTGGGGGGGTCTCTTGGTGCATTATTTTGATTGTGCTCTTCTTTTTCCTTGAATCATTATAAGGTTTTTTTTCTAACATCTTATAACTATTCAACATGGCATCAAAATGCATGGAGTGTTCTAATGAATAAATGCCACTCTCTATATGTTGAAAATAAGGTACCTGAACCTACAAATGTAGATAAAATAGATGATTGAGCATACCAAAGCTCTTAGATTTCTTCGTAAACTAGTTTTTCAATATTTGTTATTCCAAATTGAATCATGTAAGAATTCTTATGAATCTTTGGGAAAATTGAAAATATTGTATGGCACTACAGATGAAGTAAGACGTTATCAAATTGATAATGAATTAATGATCCTTGATCCTAAGAACATTAACAACATCCAAGACTACATCACTAAGTTTAATGATCTAAGAGAGCAATGCAAAGCATGTGGAATTAATAAGAAGGACATTCAGTTGGTCTACAATACATTGAATAAACTCGGTCTTGATTATGTTGTTTTTGTTTCTAGCTTTCATACTCATAGGTTGACTATGGTGTCTTAGGTTGAATATGGTGTCTACATATACTCGCCTTCATTTGCATCATTTTTTAAGATGTTAATGTTGGTATGTGGTGACTGATCATGCAAATATTGTACACTCGTTAACACATCAAGGTTTTCCCACTGACACATCAAGGTTTTCCCATTAACACATCAAATGAAAAAAAATGACTTTGTGAAACCCTAATTCTAGAAGCTTTCAAAAAGCTTGTTATAAGCGGTTGGGATGTAAGTTGCAGTATGGAATTCGCGAGATTGTAATATGTTTTACACTGGATAATAAAATCATTGGGTAGCTAAGTTTTTGTAGATGTAGCCCATATTGGGTGAACCATGTTAAAATTTTGTGTTGATCTCTTTTGTGTTATTCTTCATTGTTATTTCTAGGTTATTTAATCTGTATATAATTGCTAATGTTTATTTATCTGATTTTCCTATATCTTAAGAGTTAATACTTGAGCAACAAAATCTTATCTTGATGGGTCTCATCAATTCATTTAAATCTCAGGCATTGTTGGCTAGTCAGGTGAAAGAATCAAAACATACTGAAAAAAAAATTAAATAAAAGAATAATCCACATTCAAATCAACCAAAGAATAGATCATCTTCCACATATAAATCATCTAAGAAGGAGAAGTCTACTTGTTCATATTGCAAGAAGCTTGGGCATGATGAACATTCTTGTTATAAGAAGGATACTGATGAGTTGAAACATCTTCTCAAAAAGAATCAAATTGATTTTCCTTCTAAAATTTTTGAGTCACCTTCTTCTTATTCTTCTTCAAAATAGTCTAATAAGGGAGAAGGTCATGTTGTTTTGGTTACTGCATTAGGAAATAAGGGAACAACTCTATTCTTTTTTTAGGTCATGGATCCAAGAGATGGCTTCTAGATTTAGAAGCATCTCATCATATGGCATCTTCGCAATCTATATTCTTTTCTTTTGAGCCTTGTACTATGCAACCTATTTTGATGGGAAATAATAAATACATTAGTTTACTTGGGAAGGGGTCTATTGCTTTTGAGGAAGGTTCTTTCAATGATTTTTTTGTGTACCTCATTTGGTGAACAATATTCTTTCCATATATTAGATTACACATGGTAGAGATGGGAGGACTATGGATTTCACTCCTGATTCAATTATCATTAGAGACTTGGAGAGTAGAGATTTTTTGCTACGGGGAGGGTTGATCATTAATCTCAGTTGTACACCTTTGCTGATTTTTATTTTGATGATGACATTATTCCTTCGACTATTGATCACACTTATAATTTGAACCATGATTCAAAGGATACATTTGGCTTCTTGAACTTGGGATTTCTCACATTGGATCCCATTCTTGATCCTTGCATTTCATCTCCTCCATCTTCTATTGCATTTGATGATGTTCATGTTGGCACAAGTTTTTCCTCTTGTGAGTTAGTGCAGTAGGATCTACATCATCTTCCTGCTACATCTACTTGGGATGCATACTTGACAAACATTGGTGGTTTTTTTGTTGAGTCCCATATTTCAAATTTGGGAGACACCATTGATTGCATACACTTCTCTTTGATGGAGATGGTCCTTCAATTGTTGTGAGGGAATAATCTAAACCTCTTTTTCATTCTCTACATGATCACTCTTTGCAGCTTGACATGAGTGTGGATACTATTGATGACAATTTCACTTGCAGCAAACAAGGCGAATAAATTCTTCATTGACAAGACCGCAAAGAGCCTATCCTTTTTGAAAGATATGGAAAAAAGACAACCTGAGGGGGAATTATGCATTTACAGAACAAAGATTGGTTTTCGTTCAATCCCAAGTCTCCGATAACCAGGTCATAGTTGCACTAGGGTCACTCTCGGGTAATGATGTGATATTGTTGTTAATCTCAAAGGGACTATAGTTATTCTTTGAATATTTTAGATATACATTCCAAATTGAAACAATGAGTTCAAACATCATGAAACCAAAATATTTTTCATAATATTTCATGAATATCACAAATTCTTTGCTATCACTTAAGTATATTTAGCATAAAAAATTCAGCAATCATATGGAAAACAAAGAATTTCCAACAAAATTTATTCCATTCATTTAAATTTTTTGGAACATTTTCAAATATTTAAACATCTATTCTAAAACAAAGTATAAAAAATACTGAAAAATTAAAAGTTTCTCCCGGTTATTCTCCATGGATGCCCCAAAGAATTAATTAAAATAGAGCAAACCACTTTATACTTCACCAAATTGCTTCACAGCTACATATAAAATGGTGCAAGCTTTTAAAGAGAAGGGTTTCATTTTTGGACACCGAATAGGTTCTATATGCACCCTTAAATGGCACAGCATACAGTCTTATTTGGCTAAACTAACAAAACCAGCTACAAAAGATATTGAGATAGGTAGCTATCTAATAAGCTCTTATATTAATTAATGTCTATGTGCATACAAAGTTCTAAGCCGAAATGGTTCAAAAAATAGGAAAAAATAACAAAACTTAAAAGTTTATGCTCCTCCAACATCCACAAATTCTGAACTTAAAATAAAAATGAAATTCACTGGAAGTCAACTCCAATCACTCATTGAAGCTCTTCAGGTGTTGATCTGGAATCTTCGCCAGGATGATACTGTTGACGCCAAAATTTGATGAGGTAACAGAGTCTTATGGGAAACTTAGTTTAAGGGGGACCTTTTGCGCTAAACTAAGTAACCTCCAGATTTTTAGAGAAGCTGACTTCTTCTATAATGGGGTTTGGAAAGGGAAAAGGAAGTAGATATAATAAAGTAAAGTCTAACCTAAGGCGATGCCCCAAGATTTAATGATGGGCACAATAAATCATAAATTTAAGGGCCTGAATGGTGTTGTTGTGTTCCAAAACATCAGAGACTTAAGATTATAACATAGACAATTCATTTATTGACATAAAATAATGTTGCATACAGTCTTACTACGAAGAAGAGTCATTAGACATGATCTAGGTAAGCAAACTTACATCCAATATATATAGAATTTCTTCAAATAAAGTGTTAAGACAATATAAAGCACAGTTCACAGTTTAATCAAATAGCATGAAAAATAGAAAGGTCGAACAATTAGCACAGTCTGAGAGTTTTGCAATTAAATAAAATAGTAATAAAGGCTTGGCATCTTTTACTAAAACCAGTGTGTTTCTCCCCTGGTTCCGGACCATTTCTCATCAACAGAGAAAGTATATATACCAAGAAGACCTCCCACCGCCTTGGAGAATAGTAACAGAAAAGATCTCGCAATCCTCTGCAATGATGCCTGAATCAGAATATTCTCAAGGTCGTTACAACAGGATTGATTTGGAACACAGCATTCAATCATCCTGGGCACAGCTGCATCCTTTACAATGATGATGGTGGTTTTGGTTAGACAAGTGTCATTCATTGGTGTGAATGATTATGATAAGCAGCAACCAAAAGCATTATTTGGTTCATCTGGTTCATCGTCCGCATAACTGATCCGCTCTTAGGCACATGGCAGCCTTTCACTGCCTGCATAAACCTTTCTCCCATCGTTACAGAGGACTTGCAAAAATGCAACACGTTTCGAATGGTCCGAGTACCTTATCTCAGCAGAGGGAATGTTCATCAGCTGGGCGTAAAAGATGTGTGGCAGCATTTCACTGCCTGCGGTTGCTATTTCATCCCCGCGTTGAAAGATTTGTGAATGGTTGACACGTAGCAAGAGTCCACTACAGCTAGAAATTGTGGGGCCCTCCAGCACCTTTTAGGAACGAGGGCTTCGTGGTAGCATCTCGCAGCCTGATGAGGCATCAAGGAAACAAGAAACAAAAGCAACCTGTGGTCGCGACACGTGGAAGCACAACGGAGTTTTTCGTGATCCGAAGGGAATGTCGATACTCGATATTGCGAAGAGTAGACACGTGGAGTGGCAGATCAAATCTTTGATAAAAGTCCAAGTAGATTTGGCGATGCATAGGCCAGCGTATAAAAAAATAAAAAAAAAACCCGAAAGGAGCTGGTTAAATATTCATTAACAGCTTTTGGCGACTATCAGGGGCATTTCGACTAAGGAACGGAGAACCCAAAATTTCTATGGTTCTACAGACCAGAGCCTTATCCATTGGGATAATAGAGTCAGAGATTGGAGAGAGCCACCTGCAAAGGTGACCATTCATCCTCGGATGGCTTTACTATGTTGCCCAAATTCTCCTATGCTCCACTTAGATCAATAGTTTCTTTGTGAGGCAGCATATTGGGTAAACCAGCCCCTGCTTGTATATTAAATAGCAGCTGTGAGAGAGGATGAATGACTCCCTCAATGTCGGTTGTCGTGGGAGGATGGTTGAACTCCTTGAAAGCCTCCAGGTTTTTTTCCTTCTCTTCTATAATTTCCATAATCTGCGCAGTCGTGGCAATAGAGCCATCCTCGAGGAACGGGGACAGCAGTCTCGTCCTTCCTAACTCGGAGAAACTTCCCCATATGTTATCCAGTGTCTTACTTAGAATAGTTGTAGCTACTTTAGTGCACTGGAAGGTAGAGTGGAGATGGATGAATTTATTTTCCATTTGAGCAGCAGCGTCCCGATCCTCAATACCCGCTCCGACCAGGATCTCATTAGAGACCGACTATAGCTTGGTGAGCAAATCTTTTGCCTCAGGAACCCTCTCCAAGATGAACCGTGGGAACTGTTCAATCATATCATGGGCCTCTTAGCTGAGCCTTGATTCCTTGTCAATAAATCAGAGGGTAGGCTGTAGTGTTAGGAAAAGGTTTTTAATTTTCTCCCAGTGAAAAATGTATAATTGCCTAACCAGCGGAATGATATCAGGTTGTGTAGGGGGAGGCAAGAGAGAGGCTTTAAGCGAAGTAATCACCGCGTCTCTTGAAATAATGGCCTCAGCCAATTCTACCTTTTTCCTCTTCTCGGACGCCAGCTGCTCTGCAGAGCTGCTCATTTCCTTATTCCAATTCTTCTCGGCTCGGGAGTGATTTGCTAAGTGCTCTTCTAAAGAAGTCTTTGTCTCTCAGAGCTCTTCCTCTATTTGAGCCTTTAGGCCTTTAAATTCGGCCTCTTTCTCTTATATTCTTTGTTCATATTGAGCCTATTGGCATTTCAGCTCTTCCTTTTTTTGTGTCATCCCCTGACTATGGGGTGATCCCACAATAGTGGTTTACCATTTTTGGCCAAACTGGACACTGAAATTATTATTTTTAACTATATCTTCACATTCAGGCAGCTATAGTGGCTAAATCGTGAATAATTTGAAGATAATGCAAACTAGAGTCTCATCACATTTTTTCTATAGATTCTAAAAATATTTTTTTCAAAATTTTTGGAATCATTTTACACTTCTTTTTCCATCTCCCACGAAAACTGGTTTTTTTCAAAAATAACATTTTTAAAAAGTGATGCAGATAACACATAACTTTTTCCATGAAGGATAAAATTCTAATTCTTTTGAATTTAGATTCGTAACTCTGATATCTAGTGTTTCCACTTGGTTAGATAGTTTTTTATTGAATATTTTTTCTTTAATCAAGTTTGAAGTCAAACCAATTACATTTCAGACATAGCGCGACCGTATAATGCATAACTTTTTTTGTATATATCAAAATTTAAATTTATTTTTTTGTTGGATCAAAGGACTTCAATATCTGGTGCACTCATATTTTCAAAAAAATTGATAATCTGCTATTTTTCCACATGTGTAGAACATAGACCTTCATTTTCGATGAAAACCCTATGTTTAATAAAACTAAAAAAACAAATACATAATAAAACAAAAACATATTAAGATTATATTCATTGGAAAGCTTGTTCCGAGGACTACTTGATTCCAGTTGGGTTTGTAAAGATTCATCCATTTTCATCATCAACCCGAGCTCCGAAGTGCCAAAATTGAAGTTTTTTGTGTCTCAGAGGAGGGATGAGGAATAAGGGGGGTTCGAATGAACCCCCAGAGGTTCAAGCGAACCCCTAGGGGTTCACTCGAACCCTGGTTCATTCGAACCACCCTTTTATAAGAATTTTTGTTGGAATTTTTGGTGGGAAAGATTTAAAAGGGTTCGCCCGAACAACCAGTATGTTCGTATGAACCCCTAAAATCAATATTTTTTCCATGCATTCATTTTCTGTGAGTTTTCCTTCCTCACTTCAATTGTAAACCACTATTGTGGCTTCACCCTATGCTCAAGGTGGAGGCGCTCCAACTCTTCATTCTTCAATCACAGATTCTGCTCCGCCTCCTGGTTCTTGCTTTGTAGCTCTTCTATTATGGCAGGGTCAGCAACCTGAGTCTTCATAATTTCACCCTAAAGTTTGTTCCTTTCGTCCTCTACTGCCAGCACTCTTTCAGTCATGCAGGCAATATCCGCCTCTAAGGATTTCTCCTTCCTCTCCAAAAAACTAACCCTTTCCCTAGCTACCTTGAGCTGCTCATACTTCTTCTTTAGCTGGCGACCAGTTTTGAGGAAGTCAGAAGTGACTACCCGTTGTGTTTCCTCCATGATTTCAACTTTATCTTGTGGTCGGGCTACCTTCATGTCGAGTCTGACCACATATCTCATAGTCTTCTAATTGCATTTCTCCCTGAGGCTTGCTTATTCTCGGGTAAATGGTTACGAAATTCAATTCTTTTCAGGCCTCATCGTAAAGAGCCTATACTCTTGGCTTAGTAGAAACACTGTCATTTTTTTCCCTCTGTTTCCTCATTCTATTCATGTGTGTCTCCTTTTCGCAATCTATCTGTGCTATAAATTTGGCTGGCAATGAAACTAGTCCACCTACGAAAGGAGCACAAGAAGGCAAGGCATAAGGATAGGTAACCTTCATAGACACAGACATTTGTTTCTTCTGGAGAGTAACAGTTTGTGAAGAGAAGTGGGGCACGTTCCATAGTTTGGTTTGAGAACCAACAGCAGGGCTAGTCATTTGAAGTGACTAAACTGGAGAGTCAGCCGTAAGGCTTATTGGCTAGGATTGTGGAGGAGTTGTCAATGGGGTGTCAGTCTATTGTAATGGAAGAGGATCCATAATCATAGCGAAAAAAGAATGGGCACTCATAGGGGGAATACTTTTTGAAAGCGAGGCGAGGAAGGTCTGAGTGGGAGTGGCAAGCGTAAGCATACGCGGAGGAGTAATTATGAGCGGGGTGACCTACGAAAACTGGGCGAAGCTTACCAAATATGTCAGACTAAAAGCAGAAGGCTGAGGGCCAGTACCTATGGTAGGGATCGCCAGTGAGGTAGGGACAGATACCAAGGAATGAGATGTAAGAGAAGGAGTGAATTGTACTTGATGACTGGTTACTAGCATCTCCAGAAATGTTAGTGACTCCCCCGCAACCTCCGGTTCCTGGCTAGGAGCAAGTACTCTTCCTCCGGTGGGTTCTTGTGAACCCTCACCGATAATACTCTCTATGCACTATCGTTTCACAAGTGGGGTCTCTCTAGCTTCGGCAGTCATCTTCATTTGCTGTAGTGATAGCCTGGCTGGTTTAGTAGCCCAAGTGAGTGTATGTGAGCCCCTTGATATATTAAAGCACACATTCATGGCCACGTAGGAGGATTGTCCGAGGCCTTTTTCTTTTTGCGCGGATGAGGCCGATGTCGCCGCTTCCTCTTCCTGCTCCTCAGACTCCTCTGGGTCCCCGCTCTTATTAATGCTAGAGCTCAGGCTGGAATGGCCTTCCTTCCAGAACCTTTCAAATTCTTGGTCATCCTTCAGTTTATTGTAAGGAGCATCCAACTGTGCTATTTCCTGGCAATACTTCCAGAAAGCCACTATTTTTTCCTCACTCCATTCCTCATCTTTCTTTAACTTGTTGTACATGTCGTGCTCCATGGGGACGTTATCCTAGGCCACTGCCATAGCAAATTAGAACTTGTGCCATGGACCTCTAGTGTCTTGCATAGGGATATGCGCCAATTCAACAAAATTTTCATATTTTTCCGTCTGCAGGTTACACCGCTTCTCCCAGTATGGTCGGGGAACATGGGTAACCCTCATATGTGGCTTCGGTAAGTCATCAAAAGGGTTGTATTTCCACTTATCATCTACCAGTACCAACCCTAGATAGGTCAGCTTGTCTTCTAACAACTGGTCCGATTGTTTCTTTATCAGAGTCACCGACTTGAAATTCTTCGAACAAGAGAAGAATCCCTTCTTCTTGACTTTTTCATTGCTACAGAAAGTAAAATCAATGATACACACATGTCGGAACATTTCCAACTTGAGCGCTCTATCTATGATGCAGGCTGGGGGCAGGAAATTTTTTCTAGTAAAGCCCCGCATTTGGAGGATCGTAAAATCTTTTCCTAAAAACCAGTCACAAACAGGGGTGAAACTCTGCATAAATCAGGCCTGTTCCTTATCGAGCTAGATTATATCGCCTTTTTCGATCAAATCATGCAAAATCGGAGCTATAAAATAGTTTGAAAACACATAATAGTCATATGATGCAGAAAGAAAAGGCATCCATACGAACACTGGCTCCCTTTTATTTTGCTCATCAAAAATTGATAGCAAAAAATACTGGGCGAAGAAATTCAAGTTCTAATGTAGAAACATGTGGATGAGGAAAAAAAGAAACCTAAATTTTTTCTCTACCTGGTAATTCTCAATTTTTTGTATCATTTCTTCAACCATAAACTCAGAAAAATCATACCAGAAGAGTTCATGTTGCTTGCAAAATTGCATTGTCAGTCCCAGTTGAAAGGTCTCTATCTTCTCATCGGAGTCTCAGCTGCACACAAAGGCTAGCATAGACATGGCATCCTGGAGATCATTGCGAAACACACCACGCATCAACGAAATACTTGGCACTTTAGCGGCTGGGATGCCTTTCCTACTAGTCTCCTCCAACAAGAACTCTGAGCTCTTTCTCATCTTCTTCCATATTTTCTCTCCTTTTCTCAGGCGAAAAGGCTCGATATTCTCTTTTCTTTTACTTGGGTCTGGGATGCATAACATGTGCCAGATGTCCTATGGAGTGATGTGCACCCTTAAGCTACGGCCTTCAATGTAGTGGGTATCAGGATTATAACACTGGACAGTAGCATCAACTACCTCTGGGCAATAGTGCACAAGTGGGACCATGTATTGAGGGAGACCACTGTACCAAACTCTTTGTGCCATAGATTGGTCTACTTTTGGTGCTAATAACCTTGCATAGGCTAACTCTTTGAGGGACTTAGGGTTTTTTGCAAGCCTTGGGTCGTACATATTATCCCATTTTTCTTCAACTTTTTTCTGGTTTCTACAATTCTTGGGCCTATTTAGTTCTTCTGTATAGGACCTCCTTGGCCTGCTGGGTATACCAGGCATAGCGTGCGCCACATATTCACAGATATGTACCTCCTATGAAGAACGTATAGCCATAAACAACTCCTGGCTAATTTCTTCTTGCCTTGGCTAAGATGAAGTTTCTGACATTTTTCCTTCTCCGAAGATTTCTGCAAGCTTTTGGTTTTGCAATTCCCCTCAGTTCTAGATACGCAGAAGAAGAATAACTCTGCACTTTAGCTCTTTGGCGTTTGTGAAAATACTTTGAAATATTAGACCTTTTCATGCAATATTTGGCAATATTTCCTCAAGGTGGTAGGCAAAAGCAAGCCTTTTTCATTTAATTCGGCATGTACCGTTAATTTTGCAATTCGTGCAAAATGAATTGCTTGCTATTTCGAGGCGATCAGAGTTCATTATTGCATTTCTCGATCGTGTGATACGTTGTGATCTCCTTGGAACTTGATCCGGCAATTTGCTTGCTAACCCTGCGTTAGTATGCGTTGGCAATTAATATCCCAGCAGGAATGATTACGCCAAGCAAACGATCATGGCCTAAAAATATATGAATATCTCCTTGGGCTCTGGGACACGCTTGAGAGATGACACAATATCCTATGGCCATACGTCTCACTGCCAACGAGCACCACCTTTTTAAAGCTAATTAATTAGCTCCCTTTAATCAAGCATGCATTGAATCATGCTATCACATATGCAACTGGCCCGAAAATGTGAGCAAATGTAGGCACGCCTTTCAAGCTAGCAACTAGCTTAATATCATATTTTTTCAAAGCAGATTAGCATGCGTCTTGTCATTTTTCTATAAATAGGCCAGTAAGTAGTAAGGAAAACATACTTAGCATTTGAGTAGTGATAGGTCAGTAGCAGAGTCTTAAGCAAGCCTTCTCAAAGGTTAGGTGATAGATAAATTTCAGCATTAGCTCAGAAGCTTAGGGATAGTGTCAGAGCTATGGATACTCCAATTCACTTAACCTCGTATAAGTCACAGATGGCATTCCTAGGGGAGGTTTCAACTAGGAGGCTGAAACGGATGACCAAGAATAAGCATTCTCTGGTCTTGGTGGTCATAAAGTGGGTTTTAGGCAAAGACTGTATAGAGTATGAGGACAAGTATCAGGTGAACACCGACATATGCTCCCACTTCGTAGCATCCATGCTAGACATCAACATCCCCCAGCCACTTATCCTGAAGCTGATTAAAGAAATCTTCCCCAAAAAGTACCTTAATGGTCTCAGCGAGGTTGTTGCTCATGTTGCCTATGGAGTAGACCTACCGTCAGCCAGTGACCTGCATCGCTTTATTGAGGAAGAAGCTATTGTCATTTGGCTCTCGTTCCTCAGTGGATTTCGCCTACAGACCCACGACTAGCACCAATAGAGGGTTACTCAGGCCCTACACTTCCTGTTCTGCAGCTACAACGTGATACCTTTCTATGACGTAGATTGGTATACTGACTTCAAGAACCTGGTATTCCCCCCGCCAATGGCGGTTGTGCCGAATGATGCTGCTAGTGTTGCCGAAGAACCCGTGGATGAGGAAGAAGTGGACGTTGTAGTTAATGCATCAATTGTCGCCAGCCATGCATTTGGATGAAAACCCCCTGCCTGCTCAACAAATGTCTCCCTGCCTGCTGCTCAGAATACCTGCCCATAGCTATATATAAGCCTGAAAAAGGCTATCATATATAATAGTTTGGATACTTGTTAAAATTTTGGATTATGGCTTCCCAGCCACTTTTGTAATGTAAAAAACATATATGAATAGATATATATCTTTTTTTTAAAATCCATGCTCTTTCCTTCATTTTGTATTTCAATTTTATGGGCTCTCAACTTCATTTTGTTATTTCTCCACCCTTGGGTGTGTAAAGAAATTCTAGTACTCCACCCGCCAATAATAATGGGCTAATTACAGAAGCACAAACTAATTTGCAAAAGACCGGCCAAAGAAACGGAAATAAAATAAAAGCACTATTTACATATATATAAAAAAGAGTTCAGCGCCTAATGGAATAGCTTAAGATGAATCCCATTGACCGAGATTCCTAAGGGTTCCTATTCCATATTTTCCAATTCAAAAGCATTGTGCTTTTTGCACTGAATGATTTTAAAGGGACCCTCCCATAGGCTATAAAATTTATTGTGCTGACCTGGCTTAGCATCCCTTTTATCATACTTTAGCACTAAGTCTCTGCATTTTAAACCTTGGTCGGAAGCCTTCTTATCAAACCATCGCTTGACCACCTGTTGATGGCTTGTCATAGCTATTAGGAAATTCTCCCTTTTTTTCTGTAATTCCAACAGTTCGGCGAGCCGAACTTCCATGGCTTCATTTTGTTCTATCTCAAGAGACTTCAACAACTGTATTGCCAGAATCTCCATGCAGATGGGTAACAACACCTCTTTCCCATATACCAACTCATAAGGCGAAGTCTTAAGGACTTGCTTAGGAGTTATTCGATTTACCCAAAGCGTTGTTTGGAGGTTTTTATGCCATTCTCTCTAGTGTTCTGAGCCAATTTTTTTAAGGATTCAAACTAAGCTTTTGTTCGTTGACTCCGCTAGACCATTTCCCTGTGGATACTAGTTTGATGATGTTTTAAGGAATAGGAATATGCCATTCTTTAATGCAAAGTGACATACCTTTGCACCTAGGAAAGCTCTGGCATTATCTAAAATGATAGTTTTTAGAGGGTCAAACCTTGTCACCAGTTCCTCGAGGAAATCTACAATTTATGTTTTTGTTGCACTTTTAAGGGGAACAGCCTCCGTCCACCTTGTGAAGTAATTAGTGGCAGTCAGAATCCACTTGTATCTGGTGCTAGAAATCGGGTTCATCATTCCGATGAAGTCCAGGCCCCATTATGAAAACGGTTCATCTGCCACTATAGGTTTGAGGGGCATTGCGCAATTCTTCCTTCCGTCAGCGAAGAACTAGCATTTTTTGCAAGCCTTTACCAAAGAGTGGGAGTCATTAAAAAGTGCAGGTCAATAATAGCCAGCATGCATGATTTTAATGGCGGTGGTTTTGGTAGAGAAATGTCCACCCGCAACGCTATTGTGGAATGCATCGAGGATCCTCTTTGCCTACTCCAAAGTGACACATCGCAGGAGAACACCATTTAAATTCCTTTTGAAAAGGACTCCTTCTATTAGCGTATATCCACAATTTTGTAGCCGATAATACCTCTTTTTTTGGGATGAGAGACCTAGCGGATACTTTCTGATTTGCATGAACCTCATTCTATCAGTTAGCCAACTGCCTTCTGATTCTAATTCATTTATCAAGATGAGCTCCAGCTCCTCCTCTGCGGAGGGTACCTCCTCGTTCTATGCCATGTACTCACACAATCCTCTTCCTTTAATAGTTTTAGTAGGCTTGACTTCAATGTCATATTCAAAGATCTTAGTGATCCAATTAGCCCTTTTCTCTGTGATCTCCCCTTCCATGATATATTCATGCACACTGGAATGTGTGACATACACCAGCACCTTGTTGTAGGAAATTAGATGGCAGAACTTTTTAAGTCCCTTTACTATTACAAAGGCCTGTCTTTCGACAAAATTATAATTCGCCTCATATTCCTTTAGGGTCCGGGAGTAGAACGCTACTGGATGTTCCCCCTTTTTTTTGTCATCATTTTGGGTTAGGACAGTAGCAATATTGGACTTGCTACTGAAAGTATACATTATAAAATCCTTGGATTGATCTAGATTAACCAGCACTGGAGCTGTGGAAATAGCTTCCTTGACCCTTTCAAAAGCTTCCCGAGCTTCGATTGTCCACTTGAATGTTTGATCTTTCTTCAGCATTAAGGTGATCGGCCTAATCATTCCCGCGAAATCAGAAATAAACTTGCTGACAAAATTTACTTTGCCCAGGAAAGATTGAACACCTTTCTTATTTACCGAAAGGGGAAGTTCTTTGATAGCCTTTACTCGTTCGAGGTCAATTGAAACACCTTCTCTAAACACAACATGCCCCAACAGCTTACCCTGCGGCACTCCGAATACACATTTCTTCGGGTTTAGGGAAACTCTGAACTCTTGGCACTTTTGAAAAACTAATTCTAAATGATCAAAATGATCATCCTTATATTTAGAGAACACAGTAAGGTCATCCAAATATATTAGAATAAACTTATTGATTAGTTCGTTGAATGCGATGTCCATCGCCCACTGGAATGTTGCCCCTGCATTGGATAAAACAAAAGGAATTTTAGCATATGCAAATGTTCCCCACTTTGTGATGAATGTAGTCTTGTGTTGATCCTCTTCTTTAACTCGGATTTGATTGTAGCCGGAGAAACCATCCAGCAAAGAGAACATTTCTGATCCTGCGACAGTTTGTAGGATTGACTCCATAGAAGGCAATGGATAGTGGTCCTTTAGAGATGCTCTGTTTAGGTCTCAGAAGTCTACACACAAGTGGATATCTCCATTTTTCTTTCAGACTGGGACTAGATTCGATACCCAAGTACTATGTTTGATTGGGAAGACAATGCATGAATTAATGAGTTTAGTTAGCTCCTGTACCATTAGGGCTTCAATTTTGGGGTTAACTGGCCTCTATTTCTGTCGAACTAGTTTTGCACCTTCTATTAGCTCAATAATGTGTTGAATGATTCCAAGATCGTAACCTCCAGATCATCATAGGACCAGGCTACTACTCCATATTTTTTGCAGAAACTGATGAGCCTTTTCTTATCATGGTGCGGGACATTTTTTCCAACTTGAAGATTCCTACCATTGGAGACCCGAAGGTCCTCATAATCACTTTTGTCCGCCAAAAACTTCCACTTATCATTTCGGGCATCATTACAATTGAAAATTTTTTCAAGAGTAACCAATCCTTTCGAAAGTTTATTAGATTTGAGCTACATAATTTTTCCTTCATAAGCCTCAGCAATCTTTGGTTGAAGCTGATCAGTGAACTCCCCTAAGTGCTGGATAAATGAGGCGATGTGTTCATCACTTTCAAAAACCTGCCAACTCTAATCATTATCGAGGATCGCTGGTCAGACTAGTACCTGTACTGAATGTTCATTATGAAGCAGGTCAGAGATAGGATCAAACTGAGCACCAATCATAGCCATGTGATCTGCATCACTATTTTATCTTTGGGGAACAGTTTGGATGTTGAAAGCTTCAAAACCATCAATTAGGTCCCAGACTCGGTGCCGATAGGATCTCATGCGGACATTCTTTGCTGCAGAAATTCCTCGGACTTGGTTAACTACCAGTTTGGAATCTCTGAACATAATTAATTTCTTAATGCCCATTCGCTTCGCAAGACTTAGGCCTTGGACTAACCCTTCATATTCAGCCTCATTGTTTGAACAGGTGAAATGAAAGTGGAAAGACCTCAACCATTTTTTATTTTGCGGGGATATTAGATATACCCCTACTCCAGCACCTACTTTGCTTCTTGCTCCATCAAAGTACAGTGTCCATAGCTCATTTGCTTGGCTACCTTTGGATTCTTTGGTGACCCTCGGAAGCACCTGGTCTTCATCATAAATTACATATGTTTCCAATCCTATAGCATGATAATTGCCGAAAGGATCATTGTTTATGTGTTCACTCAATAGAGCATCTTCTTTATCATTTTGTTCTTCGCTCACCTTCTCTTCCTCTATCAATTCAACACAATACATTTCTTTCTTGGTAATAGAGGTATGTGTGGCTTCAAAATTGATCAAGGCTTCATCTGCCACATGTTCAGAATGCAGAGCCTCCGATTATCTCTTCATTTTTGCGTTGTGTTTGGTCCTAAGTATCAGATGTGACCAATCCAAGGATAGGTATCCGCCCACTTTTGAAGTAAACTCTCAGGATAGACAGAGACCAAACATAGGAGGAACATCTATGATCATTGTGTCCTACAGGACCGTGATACTAGGGCAGGAAAATAGAGTTAAAGGAAGCACTTTAATGACACCTATGGTCTCAACTTTATTTCCATCAAGCTACATCACTCCTCTTTTCATAGGTTAGTAGCTGATTCCCAAGGCTATCTATTTAGGCATAACCGTTGTACTAGCGCCAGAATCAATCATAGCATTGTGCAATAACTTCTTTCCTATAATGAGAGTCAAGAAGAAGGGCTGAGGTTTCGACCTAATTTTGTCCTCAGCAGGGGATTCCTTTGTATTATTTATAAGAACCTTAGTTGGCGGTAACTGATAAATAACCTCTGCACTGGCAGACTACTCTATTGATGTTAGGTTGATCTCTTCTTGAAGTGCCTTCTGTAATAGCGTCTTTTGTTTCGGGATAGCTAGAATGTCCCATAGAGACACATTAGCAGATGATTTCTTCAATTTTTCTACCACATTAAAAGGTGGCAAACTCAGAGATTTCTGCTCCTTGGTTCTTGCTATAATAATTTTCTTTTGTGGTTGAGAAGGTGAAGGGACAGTTGAAGCACTGGAAATCTGATCAGAAACGCCTTTGAGTTGCGGGTTGTCCATATGCAAAACAACTGACTCACCAGTGAACCTCCTCTTTGAGCATGTGTTATAATCAGACTGCACTTGCAGTGTTTTGGATATGAATGCGTCATTAGCAAACACTGTCTCTTCTTCCTCCATCCAGGAGAAGAACGCACGATCAAGAGCAATATCGGATTCTTGTTCTAAAGACATTCCTTGCATTTGTGCGGTAAGGACCGCGCTCTCCATTTGTGGTGAGGCATATACATAACCTCCATTTTCCGTTGTTGTGCCTTGGTTGCATTGCTCCACCACCTTTTGTTGTAGGTTGTCACACAGACAGTTCCAGGGCATATGCGCATCGCTGCAGGGGAAACACCATGGATTGATATCATCAATAAGATTGTTTTGTCCTGCGGTTAATTCCCTACTTGAGCTTGGCGATGCACTCGTCAGCGGAGTAGGCATCGACACCATTTGATTTGCCGTTGGGGCTAGTGGATTAGTGCGAGTCGTACCCTGATATTGATTTTGCTGCTAAGAAGACCGCCCGCCTTGATAGTTTTGATATGTAGGCCTTGGAGGCATTGCTTGGTTCTGCTTGAGAGTGGTGATATCATTTGTCATGGTTCGCAACATCTCTTTGAGGTCACTTATTTCATCCTTGGAATAACCTAATGTAGAAGCCATATTTTCAGGGGCGGCCACATATGTGTACATTGACTGGGCAGTTGCGGGCGCACTAGTTGACGCGACCTCTTGCGCGAGGATCAATATTTCAGGAAATATAAGCATAATAGGTCAAGGAGGAAATTTTCCACAATTTATCAAATGATTCTCGGTTTTGATAGCGGTACCATAAGCATCTGGCAGAGTAGCTCCCCCCAAAGACATGATCATCACAGAAATGTCAGAATTGATGGACTTCAGATAAAATATAAATGCCAACTCAGGAGTCAGGTGTATGGTAACAGGGATCCTCTTCCAATTTGTGTGGAATCGGGCATTAAAGTCCATCAGAGCCTCCTGGGGGGCTCGTTTTATGACAAAAATTTGATAATACAATGAAGAATGATCTCCATCGTGTGAGAACCTCTCATAGAATGGATCCCTGAGTTCATCCCAGGTGCGAATTGAATTAGGATTCAGTGTTCAGTACCAATCCAGAGCCTTGCCTTTAAAAGAAAATGGCGAGGAGCCTCAGGGCTACATTCTACACTGTAATACCGTGTACCAGACATACGTCTGCCACATCCTGCAAATGTTCTATGGGTGTTCTTGAGCTGTCTCCGGTAAAATTCGGTGTAGCTTTCATGGCTGAAACTAGGATAGCGCCCCAGACAGTGGGCACTACCAGGTCTACCAGAGGACTTCTGGCGTCCCATGCTATGTAGTTTTTTTTGGCGGCTGGCAACATGGTGAGAGGAAAGGGTGGCAGGAATGGAACGGTTACCAGTTGACTTGCGACTTGGACTGTCCCTAGTGGAGGTACCAGTAAACTGGGATTGCCTACGGTTTGGAATCTAGTTACAAGCCGGTGGATCATACACCCTTCTACAATGCAATTTCATTAAGCTCGGTCCCACCGAGCGTGCCAGAAAAAGAACAAACTATTGATGCCAAAATTTGACGAGGTAACAGAGTCTTATGGGAAACTCAGTTTAAGGGGGACCTTTTGCGCTAAATTGAGTAACCTCCAGATTTTTAGAGAAGCCAGCTTCTTCTATAATGGGGTTTGGAAAGGGAAAAGGAAGAGAATATAATAAAGTAAAGTCTAACCTAAGGCGATGCACCAAGATTTAATGATGGGCACGACAAATCATAGATTTAAGGGCCTGAATGGTTTTGTTGTGTTCCAAAACATCAAAGACTTAAGATTATAGCATAGACAATTCATTTATTGACATAAAATAATGTTGCATACATTCTTACTGCGAAGAAGAGTCATTAGACATGATCTAGGTAAGCAAACTTGCATCCAACATATATAGAAGTTCTTCAAATGAAGTGTCAAGACAATATAAAGCATAGTTCACAGTTTAATCAAATAGCATGAAAAATAGAAAAGTCGAACAATTGGCACAGTCTAAGAGTTTTGCAATTAAATAAAACAGTAATAAAGGCCTGGCATCTTTTACTAAAACTAGCGTGTTTCTCCCCCGGTTCTAGACCATTTCTCGTCAACAGAGAAAGTATATATACCAAGAAGACCTCCCACTGCCTCAGAGAATAGTAACAGAAAAGATCTCGCAATCCTCTTCAATGATGCCTGAATCAAAATATTCCCAAGGTCGTTACAAGAAGATCAAGCCGAAACACAGCATCCAATCATCTCGGGCATAGGTGCATCCTCTGCAATAATGGCAGTGGTCCTGGTTAGACAAGTGTAATTCATTGGTGCGAATGATTATGATAAGCAGCAACCAATAGCATATTTGGTTCGTCCAGTTCATTGCCCGCATAACCGATCCGCTCTTAGGCACGTGGCAGCCTTTCGCTGCCTGCATAAACCTTTCTCCCATCACTGCAGAGGACTTGTGAAAATGTAACACGTGTCGAATGGGCCGAGTACCTTATCTCAGCAGAGGGAACGCTCATCAGTAGGGCGTAAAAGACGTGTGGTAGCATTTCGCTGCCCACGGTTGCTATTTCATCCCCGCGTTGAAAGATTTG
Source organism: Sequoia sempervirens (assembly GCA_007258455.2). Classification (NCBI taxonomy): domain Eukaryota; kingdom Viridiplantae; phylum Streptophyta; class Pinopsida; order Cupressales; family Cupressaceae; genus Sequoia; species Sequoia sempervirens. The sequence continues at coordinate 703,552,123 of VDFB02270651.1, read as the reverse complement.
TGAACGGTTGACATGTAGCAAGAGTCCACTACAGCTAGAAACTATGGGGCCCTCCAGCACCTTTTAGGAATGAGGGCTTCGTGGCAGCATCTCGCAGCCCGATGAGGCATCAAGGAAACAAGAAACAAAAGCAACCCGCAGTCGTGACACGTGGAAGCACAACAGAGTTTTCTGTGACCCGAAGGGAATGTCGATACTCGATATTGCGAAGAGTAGACGCGTGGAGAGGCAAATCAAATCTTTGATAAAAGGCCGAGCAGATTTGGTGATGCATAGGCCGGCATATTAAAAAAAAAAACCTGAAGGGAGCTGGTTAAATATTCATTAACAGATACTTTGAATCATGATAATGTGTATGAGCTTCCCATATATTCATAATGATAAGGTAGAATTTTCGCCCCCTACACTTCACTTGGGTCCGGCTCTGTCACTCTCAGGAATGGGTTCTCCCAAAAATTATTCATTAACAGATACTTTGAATCATGATAATGTGTATGAGCTTCCCATATATTCATAATGATAAGGTAGAATTTTTGCCCCCTACACTTCACTTGGGTCCGGCTCTGTCACTCTCAGGAATGGGTTCTCCCAAAAATTATCATTTGTTCCCACCACATGTGAAATACCGAGATCCCTAGCATTCTGATGGACTCAAAGTCATCTGCATTATCACTTCCCAAAGTGATCGAACCGGGCTAAAAATTATTCCATCCATGATTCAAGTTTTCTTGACCGTCTATACCTGAGCTTTGCATCACAATCGATATCTCCTACAATCACAAATTCCACACATTAAATCCCTTAAAAAAAACATTTATAACATCTCATGTAAATAAAACCATTATTCAAATGTTAGTACAAAAATCTCATAATTAACAGGCCTTTCAAAAAAGAATATCACGAATCCTCATACATATACCGGATCACCGGGATCATTAGACAATTTTAAAATTTCACATTTTCACTCTACATTATAACCTAGTACCCGGTACCTGGTATTCAGCTTTACCCACTTACTTCCTCAGACCTCAATTATACCGGAACTCCACTATATCAGAACGCTTCATACCGGAACGCTTTATACCAGATCGGAGCCTTCCACTTGAACCTTACATTACCTTTTTCCTTTTTCATGTTTCTGGTACCCGATATCCGGTGTACGAAACACTTACAATACAAAGTACTTTATTATCAAATATTTTCTCTTTCACTTCTGATGATCTTCCAATTTGCTAGCTCTTGCCATAAGAGTTATATTTTTCACTTGGGTCCCTAAGTCTTTTCAATCTTGGGGAATTTTGTGAGACCACACAACAGATACTTTTGGACAGCATTTAGAGGAGGATTCATTTTCTTTTGAGGAGGCATATTTGTCTTTGGAGTGTGTTCTACATCCATCTCTAGGAGATTTTGGATTGACATCTTCAATTGTGTGGCCTAGAATGCCTTTTTGGAGTGTGTCAACTTTTAGCATCGACATAGAGACACTTGAGCATAGTCCAGAGACATCACATATAATTATTCTTCCCAAATATTCCTTTCAGGAATGGGAAGATATCATGCATATCATCTTGGTTTTGTTTCTTCCTAAGGGGAGGAATGTGGTTCAGCGAGATTAGATCATCTTTAGCATTCAATTTTGAGTTTCTACCATTACAAGAGACTCACCATTGAGGGGGATACATGGTATCTCTTCTTCTCTCTTATGGGGGGTTTATTTTCCTCATATGGGGTTTTTTCCTTCTCATGCATCATTGAGAGTATTTTCTATTTCATCTCTCTTTTGGGGAGGATTTTTGTCCTACTAGGTTTTCTCCTTTTCTCTATTTGTGAGAGATTACATTGCATATGTACATGGGTACCTAACATGGCCTTATATTTGAGACCCATCCTTGTATCTTTTCATAATAATTGACTCCCTAAGTTGTACTTAAGGGGTGTTGGTGTAAATAGGTGTTATCTAGGTCATATTTACATGTAAGTCCCTTTAGGTCCTAGGAGGGGATCTTTCTAGTTAGTGTTAGTTGTCAGTAGATCTTATCTTATCTTTTGGTATTTAATACTTGTGTCTTAATTCATTTAATAGTTGTTGGGGTAGTCATCTCATTATACAAGATTAAGGCACATGTCAAGATCTTGCCTAATCCTATCTCACATTTTGCCTTTATAAGTAAGGAATCATTTGTACATCCTATAAAAATCAATTCAATTGAGTTAGTCCAATATATCACTACAATCTTGAGTATTGCATATTGGACATATCTTGCATCCATTACTTCAAATCTATGTTCTTTCTTTTCCCTTTTGAAGAAGGTTATTTTGGGTTTTTGCAGGTGATCCTAGAGGCTTAGTCCTTTGGTGACTCTAACAATGTCCATATTAACATGGCATTCCCCATTCCATTCATGTAATCATCACCCAGAACCATTCACAAAGCATGGAGAATAATTCCAGCCATGGTTTTAAATACTTTCATCAAGCTTCTTTCTGATATATCCCTATAGAATGTCATCTACCTCTATTTTGTTTTCATACACATTGTTGTATCCATCTTTACAGTGTAAATGTCTCAATGTAATTTCTTCAATATGTTGGTTGGATTTAAAATCCACTAATCATCATTTTTCATACTTCACCCTATTCCACATACTTTCTCATTATTCTTCCATATCCTTGAAAGTTGATTTGATTTCCAATTTAGTCCTTTTGATTCACCAGTGATTTTCAATATCGTGCCATGCAATTGATAATTCGAATTCTACTTCATCCTTACTCATTTTGGTTGTGTCTTAGCTACGTCATTCACCACCTCATTTTCTTCCTTGAATATATGTGAAACAGTGAAGTCCTTAAACATTTTAATCACTTCCTTAATTTTCCTTAACACTTAGCTTCCAATTTGGCATTTTATCCATTTGAATAGCATTTATTGCTAGTCGTGAATCTCCCTCTAAGAACAATAAAAAAAATTATTTGATTCCCTTCCTTGCCCCTAGCAATTTCACTTGAAATTTAGCTTTATTATTGGCCGTTCTTCCCAGTATCTTCCCTACCATCAATATTATATTCCCTTTGTGGTCTCTTATCATGCATTTGGCCCCAGCCATTCCTAGATTTCCTCATGCAACTCTTTCAAAGTTGATTTTGATCCATCCCTCGTTAAGGAGAAACCATTTCACATAGTTTCTTACACTTAAAAGAAGATTAACCTACTTGACCCCATAAATAGAGGGACATAAGTAAAATCATTATTGCAATGCATGCCAACAAAATTCAAATTTCTATTATCCTTTAGAAAAAATATTTATAAATTTTACAAAGTTTCTCTTCACAAGACTTTACTATCTAAATCCCCTAAACCTTACAAATGAAAATTCTTTTACATTATATAGAATCTCTTTCTAAAAATGAAGCCATCTATTACAAATTTTAGATTAATCAAAATATCACATTATAGGAATTTTCTATTTTCATCCAACCTTTGATTTTGTAATTTAATGACTTCCACTTTGTTTCTACGGATATTAAAAACTCGACTAAAAATATTTGATGTAGCACAAATTTTGAAAGCCATAACTTTTGATATAACTACCATTTGACCTCCCATTTTTAATAAATTGAAGAGATCAAAGAGATCTACTACTCAAAATTTCAACATCAATTTCAACAATTTTATGGCCAAATTTCATCGATTGAACCCTCAAAATTCAAATTTTAGATTTTTTTCCAAGACTTGAAATTTTGAAAGTTTAATAACATGTCTAATTGTTATTTTTTAGTTGAGACTAAATTTCAAGGTTGACTATGCATTCTTGGGACTTTGGGTAAATTTTTAGATCCATACATGTTTAAATCCAAAATTACTAAAAATAGTAATCCTATTTTTTAATTATTTAGATCATTTTGGTTATTTTGGATAATTTAAAGTGGTTTTTTAAGTATTTATAGACAAATAGCTTGAAATTACTATAAAAGGATAACCTCACATATAGACGACAAAAAAATTGGTCTCAACCTAATTTGGGTAAATTGAGACAACAAAGAAAACATGAACTGGGATGACATTTTACCAAAGCAAGTTAAATTTTTACTAGTAGGCATGAACTAGGAGTTTCAACATAAGCTCCAATAGGTTTTTTTCCTTCTAACCCAATTATATGATGTTTTTCATAAATTTGTGGATGAGTTTCTACAACCCTTTATGGAGCCTCTATGGTACAAATTTTAAGTATATGAGCATTTTCAAGTATTATGTCCTCTAGAGTTGTTGATGCAAGAGAATCTAAGCATATAGTAAACATGCAAAGTGGTGTTTGGCAACCAACCCTTGGTGTGTGCAATAGAGTAAGCATATTTAGGTGAGAAAATTTGTGTGATTAGTGAATCATGCATAGGAGACCAGTTAAGTATTGGCACAATAACATGCATTTTGAAGTAATATAATTTTGGTTGTTGCATGTACACAAGAAGATAAATGTCATGAGTGGTTAGACCATTCAATTAGTATTGGAGTATTTAGAAAAATATTTTGATGGGATATTTTGAATTAGTACATTTAATGAAGTTGGAAAGGTGGTTGAAATTAAGTTGATGACATTAAATGCAATGGGTGTAATTTTGGCTCCCAAATGAATTGTATATATCATAGAGTTAAAAAAATTGGGATCTTTTGGTGGATTGAGGGTCTAAGCATAGAATATGTGATAGTGAGATCCAAGTCAAGAGATTAATACATTTCAATCCTATGTATATCATTTATGTGTGTATATCCCACTCGAGACCACTATAAACTATAATCTATTGTTTGAGATGAAATAAAATATATTGCATCTTGTCCATTTTGTGTGTTTTCCTCTTTCTTATATAATTTTCATCATGTATTATAAAGGTTGTAAGGTTTTGGGTCCCCAACCTCTAACCACATCAATTATGATCCAATATGAAATAATTCAAGCACAAAGCAATCCTACATAGTGAGTGATTGGCATACAAGCCTTGACAAGCATGTGTGATAGAGTAAGTACATCTTGTCCAATTAAGGATTGGCTCGATAGAACACATTTTGTAGGAAAAAAAATTTGGTTATTCATGCATTCCCACAAGAAAATGAATGTAATGATTGGTTAAACCATTCACTTAGTTGTTGGAGCATTTTGGTGAGATATTTTGAATAGTGCATTCAATGCAATTGTTGAGGTGGTTCAATTTGAATTAGGTAGATGACATCACATGTAATGGGTGAAATTTTGGAACCCAAGAAAATTATATAAATTGTGGGGCCAAGGATAGAAATGGGACCTTTTAGTAGGTTGAGATTCTAAGTGTAGGATCTCTGATAGTGAGAGCTAAACTAGGATATTAAGACATTCCAATCATGTGTATATCCCAATTGAGATAACTATAAATTGTATCCTACCAATGAGCCACAAAAATATATATTTTCTTCCTTTCCATATCATGTTTTTTTCCTCTTTCTTGTGTAATTTTTATTGTGTACTTTGAGGGTTGTGAGGTGTTGGCATCACTCATTAGCACCCCAACTCCCAATCGCATTAGTTTCCCTCCACTATAGTAGCATTGCACATAGCTTTAGTGTCCCAATGGTACACCACCAAGACAAGAATGTGGAGAGAAGAGAGGACTCTCAAAGCTTGGAGATAGGTGTTATATCATCTAAATTCAGTAGATATGACATGAATATCATACAAGTAGTTGTCCCCAAACATAAATAATAGGTACTAGTTAGGTCATATTCGACATTCTTAGTGACTTTTTGGTCGATGAAGCACAATTATGGATATTTTCATTATGAGTGTATGCTACATTATTTTGGCCTCAAACTATATAACCCCTAAGTGAATTTTATATAAGAGGCATCAAAGATCGCCCTTCCAACTAGGAGAGAGGGTGAGGCCTACAACCTCAAATCGAATAGTTGATGTAGATGGTGTGTAGGTCCATCCTAATTATGGAGCATGGTGGGTGAGAAAGGTTTCACCATCTTTCTATCCTCTTAATGCTCCTATGACTATACTTACTATAGTTGGAGCCTATCTATAGGGAACTCTACATGTCACTACTTCATAATATGTACCAACTAATATAGATTTTTGAGTTGGTAAAACAAGTATTAGAATTATTTTTCTTTTGGAATTATCTTGTTCTTCTATTGTTATTAGAATGTACAACTAATGGGAGTTGTAATCTTGCAAGGAGTGTGGTTGAGTGGATTTCACTTATCTCACTCATCATTGATCATTTGACTCAATATGTACTAGTTTCCAAAGAAAATCAAATTAGTTTCTTGGTTATGCACATGTTGGGAAACTTGCTTCATTTTTTAACTCAATGGGATACACAACTATGGCATATAGAGCCTCCTCCACTGAGATTATATTGTTGTTAGATAAGAGGGGAACTATATGGTAAGATTGGAATGAACCAATTCAAGAGAAAAAATGACTCCAATTATATCATATTACATCATTTTTGGAGAGATGGATAGAATTGATCAAGAGCTCACTCAAATTGAGGATCAAAGAACCATGCATACATCATCAATTGAAGTATCTGTTACACATTTAAACCATGAGCTAGACAATGTATGGAAAACCATTTGGGAGAAACATGCAAAGACTGGTACCTTATGTGAGGAGATCAAGCAACTCCAAGGGATGACCATGATACTAAAATGGTTATCTTGATCTCAATTGATGTAAAGGATGAGATCTCATTTTAGTCATTATAGTGATGTGGATGAGGGATCATCAAGAGCAACCCCCTCCAATATCTAGATCTCATCATGTTGGTTCATACTATATGAGCATTGGATGTATATAGAACACTTATCATTTATATTATCATACATTTTATGATGAGTCTATATTTTAAGGATGTGGTTCTACTACAATGCTATGTTGAGATAATGTTACTTGATTTAGATTTGTGCTTTATACATGTATGTTTTGTTTTTCTATGTATTGTATGTGTTCTAGGTTTCATATGTATGTGCCCATGTATGTAAAATGTATCATGAATAATATCACATGTTATCTAGCCTAAGTAATGAACCATAATAATGAAATGAAATCCTAAAAAACATTTGACATTTAATCAACCAAAATAAATCCCTAATCAATATCACATGTAAGAGATGAACAAGAGGCCTCATTGGGATTATTATCAAGTTCAATGTGATGCTCTTTTCCTTTTCACTTTTTCTTTTCTAACCATCGTGTTAATTCCTTGAGTTGTATCCCACACCATAAGATCATTAGTTTCTCATGGTTTAAAAAATATGCTATGATATTATTATTCTTTCCTAATCAAATTCCTTTGTATTGTAGAGGAGGGGGACCGACTGCTCAAGACCCCATGTCATGGGAGGGCGTAGAGCAATAGGAAGCCCCGATCTACCTCAAGCTAAAGGAATGTTTTAGAATATTTTAATGCTTAAAGGCTGAAAGGAAGAGCAACAAGGTGGTTGTTGTCCTTTTACAAGCTTGAATGTTTCAAGAAGTTAGGTGAGCAAGTTTCTAGAGTCTAGAATGTGACTTAGACAGCTTACTGCCAGAGGACTACAACGTGAGACACGGATGATAGCACGATGCGCTGGAGTCTTAGTGGGGTGTTGGCATCTATACAAACAAAAAAATAAAGTATAGTCAAAAACTAAGGAAAACCTACTAACGACCTAACAGATGCAATTTAATGTAATGATAGAAACAAAGAATAACAAAATAACAGAATATTGAGAAAATAACTAAGACTGAATCTAATTGTGAAATGAAAAAGAAGGGTGAGGAAAGCGCACCTTCCTACCCACAAGTTGTTATCTTAAATATCTTCACCTCAAGGAGAACGTGCACACAGAAGATGGGAAAATGTTGGAGTTGTGTCTAGAGGACTACCTCAGTCAGTACCCTACTTTGGTGTTTCCACCTCCATTGACAGCCAAATAGCAATGATAGTCAAAATATGAAATAAAATATATTGAAAGAGAATACCAAGCAATACATTGAACAATAATATGCTACGATATTAAAACAATAATACAAACTAAAAGGAATATGGAGTGATATCACCTTCAACCATGTGCACTCAAGGAAAATGGGAGGAGTAAGCATGCAAGCCTTCAAAGACCAATTTTTCCACAACAACAAAGAGAGTAGACCAACAAAGTATCAACTTGCAGCTTCAATGAAGGTGGTAGATTTTGAAGGAGTTGAAAGAGAGTGAAGAGAGTTGTCAAAAGTGTGAAGATGATCAAGAATCCTAAAAGAATGAATGAGATGGGAATTTGAAGGGTGAAAATGGAGGCAAAGGATTCGTTCGAAGTTGTTTCGAAGGGTAGGAGACATTACACTTCGCGTCAAATGGAGGAGTGCAATGCCTCTACAAATTCTAGAGGTAGGAATCATGTCAGGATGGCAGCATGCCACGCAAATGTCTGCACATCGTGCTAGCATCCTCGATAGAATATCCCCATCAACACATAAAGCAGCTCTCAAGTGGATAGGGGAAGGTGGTGGAAATATTAATTGCATTATTAGGTTTAATTCTATAAGGTAGGAGGTAGCATAAAGGGGGAATTTGAAAAGGGGTGCAAATTCAAGCCATTACATTTTTTCCCCACTTTAGCGAGCATAAGTGTCAGGGAATGCATGGTAAAGTAGAGAGAAACTTAAGGAATGTATACCTGAACCGTCGAGGAAGTAGACCACAATATAGCGAACTCGATTATAGGAGAGAGAGAGAGAGATGGCTCCACGGGCACTCGATCCTATGGAGATTTGAAAAAAAATTCACAGGTGCTCGATCCTATGGAAGGTGAACAAAAGGTTCTGCAAGTGCTCGGTCCTACAGAGTTGGCTCCACAAATGCTCGATGCCACAGAAGATGAATAAAAGGGTTCTACAGGTGCTCAATGTTGCAAAATGAAAAATGCTTCACAGGTTCTTGGTACTGCAAAGGAGGTGCCATAGGTGCTCGGTCTTAAGAGAGGCTAGATGTGAAAGGCTTCGTAGAGTCTAAATGACCCTCATAGGTGCTCAATAATGCAAGTCAACATGTTAATCCATAGACAAAACATGTTAGGAAAGCAAAGAGTCACACAGACAGATAGATAGTCATATCTCAGAACAATCAATTGAAGGAAAAGCTTTCACTAGGGTCCCTCAAGAACCCTTCAAAAGAAAGAGGGGTCCACTCAAGTGATGCTTTATTTGAAAAGTGATAACATTTTCGCAAATGATCCTGTCATCAAGGAATCCTTTTGAAATATTCTCTTTCGTCAAGGAATCCAAAAACAAGATAAGAATGGCCTCCTCGAAGGCAAATTCTTAATTATTTTTGTTACAAATTCGATAATCTTGCTAAGAGGATCCTTTTGAAGGATGTGATTTTTGAAAAATGTAAATATTTTTAGCAAGGTATTCATTGGCCACCGAATACACCTTATTGAAAATCAAAGAGGTATGGGCCCCCCCTTAGGATGGTGTGTGTGAACTGAAGGAGCACGTAGCATCCTAAGGAAAGGAAGAACACATAGAGATGTCGTGGCCCATGATACATAGGCACCACAACATCAAGAAGCAAGAAAAGAAGAGAGAGATAAAAAAGAAAGGAAAAACAAAGACGAACAAATCAAGAGATAAGGGGATCTGATAATTTGGGGTTAGAACTGCTCATAGATATAGATGATCGATATAATATAATATACATATGAACTATTATCAATACCCTACCATATCAAATCATGAAGAAGGATATGTGAAAACAAAATAAAAATAAAAATTTGGATCAACATGGAAGGGAGGCCTAAATTCCCCCAACACTTTCCATCATCCCCAATTGTCAAAAATCAAGGCACAATAGATAGAAGAAAAATGCAACAAATAGAAGTTTACAACACAAAACACTCTTGTATCTAAGCACCTAAAAGGGTGACAAGGGTCCTCCAAGAACACATAAAATAAGCACGAGGAAACACAACACACGCAAATCTAATCTATAGGTAAAGAACAGGTGCCCTCTTAGTCTTCATTAACCAAGAGGTTGTTGTTCTCCCAATATAGATCATTATAGGGAGAGGGAAGAGAATCCTACAAGGGAAAGGTAGCAAGGGGAGCACCCTCTAACTCTTTTGTGACAAGAGCTAAGGAAGAGGGCCCCTCGAGGTCTTCTTCACTCAACTCCTATGAGGTAAATGTCATTGATCTTGCAAAGATCACTGACAGATCTGGGAAATCATCCACCAAGTTGAACATGCACTTGATGGGTGTGCCATGTGTCAACTGGGTGAGAAAATAAGTAGGAACCCAAGATCCACTACCGACCTCACCAAAAGTCTTGTAGGCAGTGATAAACTTGAGGGACATTGGGGCTGCCTCCATCACTAGGATGATGCAAGCCAAAGAAAAACCCTCTCTTGAAGAGGGTGATCCTTTCTTCTAACCCCCATTAGAAGTGGGATCATCCTTCAAATTACGCTTCATCAGGGGATGTGAAATCCCCACAGAAGAAACGAAATGTGAGGAAGGAGAGGATAGAACTGCAGTGTACACCACTGAAGTATTCAGCATATCCTTGGGCTTAGGAAAAGGTGGGATGTATGGAAGGGACATCAGGAGAGGAGGCTCAACCAAGGGAGCGATGAAAACTTGCACCCTTTTAGGGTGTGGTTTATTTGCACTCGCAAGGGGAGTTGGAAGCATGATTGAGGCTACGGGAACCGAAGTAGAGGGGGCATAAGAGGAGGGCACAATAGGAGATGCCACAATAGGGGTTTTTGACTCCCCTTCCAATCTATACAAGGAAGCCTATTCAGTCGCTAGAGTCATCCTCCAATGTTTATGCTCACACACAAGGCAGTTTCTTTAGCTCTGAGAGCTAGAAGTTGTAGCTTGAGGAGGAGGAGAAGGCTTTTGTTCTACCATGGGAGTGTCCATCACAGCCATTGTCGACATTGGGAGTGACTCCTAGATAGAAGCAAGACCAACCGATGTAGGAAAAAAGGAAACAACTAATGGAGAAGCAAAATCAAGTGCCTCAGTGGTAGGCCTCTTCCCATTCACCACCCTAGGAGTAGGAATAGTAGTAGGCCATGGAGGTTGAGGCGTAGAGGCCACTCCAAGGAGACCCCTCCCCTTGCCATAGACAATGAATAGAGGAACCATGGGAAAGACAGGTAATTCAAACACCTGACGCTTAGCCTTTCGCTGAGTAGGAACCATCAGACTCCTAATGAGACACATGGAGGTAGAAGGCAAACACACTACAACGAGGTGATAGGTGAAACCAGATGGAATAGCAAAAGAAGAGGAAGGCTCCTGAGTGCAAGGAAACTCCCCCTTCCCCTTTTGAGAGGAGGAAGAGGCAGCCTGTTGCTACGCTATCATAGAAGCCTTAATTTAAATAGCATAGGGGGAAGGAGGATAGGTCACTGTCAATGCTATGCCCCCATTCTTGTATTTAACGTAAGTATGATATAATAGGTCCATCCTTGGAGGGAGCGAACCAATAGGGGCCAACTAGAAGTGATCTAATGAATAGGCCTCATGCGACACCAAGGGTTTATACCTGGTTTCATGCGCAGAGCCCTCATGAGATAACTTCAAACATTTATGGATCACCGAAGCAACTGCGCTCATGGAAACTAGCCATGGGATGCCTAGCTTCACTTTGAATAGATCAAACTCTAGCATAATATCAAAAAGGGAATTCATAGTCTTGGGCCCTACCATTACTCAAAGGGTGATGGAACCAATGGGAGGGATGGAAATCCCATCATCTGTACATATCATTCTCTTAGATTCATCGTACCCATCCTTGTGCAGGAAGTTTATTAGCATAATCTCCTTTGTAATAACATTAACTCGACACATAGAATCAACGAGAATACCAGTCACGGTATTCTTAATGATAAGAGTGGGAATGTACAGAGTAGAGGGCTCTCTATTCGCATTCATGGGAAGGTCCTGTGAAGTAAAGGTTATAGCAGGTGATCCATTCACAAGCTGGGCACAAGGAATGGGAAGATACATTAAAGAGGCCATCTTTTATGTACTCCAAAAAGGACTTCCTCAGGACACCCCAAAGGTTTGACAATCATACAGTGACCTATCTGGATTTCATTCCACAATTTTTAGGGATACTTCTAACTATGCCACTAGGGGTTAGAGGTTGGGTTGCAAGACTATGCACCATGCAACACACACACCTAGAACATAAGAGAATACTCCTTCAACACTAAGAAATAGAACCAAAATAGTTCGCATTAGGTTCACCAAAATGTAGAGGGGGATCGACTGCTCAGGACCCCAGGTCATGGGAGGATCTAGAGCAATAGGTTTCCCTAATCTACCTCAAGCTAACAGAATGTTTTGGGAGATTTTAAAATTTAAAGGCTGAAAGGAAGAGAAACTAGGTTGTTGTTGTCCTTTTACGATCCTACATGTTTCAGGAAGTCAAGTGAGTAAGTTCCAGAGTCTGGACTGTGACTTACATAGCTCACTGCCAGAGGACTACATCGTGGGACATGGATGACAGCGTGGTGTGTTGAAGTCTCTAGGGGAGATTGTCTTCCATATAGAAAGAAAACATAAAGTACAATCAAAAACTAAGGAAAACCTACTAACAACCTAACGGATGTAGTTTAATGTAATGACAGAAATAGAGAATAACAAAATAACAGAATATTGAGAAAAGAACTAAGACTAAAACTAATTACGAAATGACAAAGAAGGGTGAGGAAAGCACACCTTCCTACCCACAAGTTTTTATCTTCAATATCTTCACCTAAAGGAGAACCTATACACATAAGACGGGAAAATGTTGGGGTTGTGTTTAGAGATTGCCTCAGTCAGTCCCTCGCTTTGGTGTTTCCACCTCCATGAACAACCAAATAGCAACAATTGTATAAATTTGATAAAGAAAAGATATTGAAAGAGAATACCAAGCAATATGTTGAACAACAATATGCTATGATATTAAAATGATAATGCAAATTAAAAGGAAGATGGAGTGATATCACCTTCAACCATGTGCACTCAAGGTAAATGGGAGAAGGAGTGAGTGTACAAGCCTTCAAAGACCAACTTTTCCACAACAACGATGAGAGTAGACCAACAAAGTATCAACTTGCAGCTTCAATGGAGGTGGTAGAACTTGAAGGAGCTAAAAGTGAGTGAAGGGAGTTGTCCAAAGTGTGAATTTGATCGAGAACCCTGAAAGAATGAATGAGATAGGCATTTGAAGGGGGAAAATGGAGACAAAGGAGCTAGTAAAATTCAATATGAAGGGCAAGAGACGTTACACTTCGTGTCCAATGGAGGAGTGTAATGCCTCTGCGAATTCTAGAGGTGGGAATCCTGTTAGGAAGATAGCGTGCCACACAAACATCTACGCATCATGCTAGTTTCCTCAATAGAATATCCCTACCAACACATAAAGCAACTACCAAATTGACAGGGAAAGGTGGCAGAAATATGAAGTGCATTATTGGGTTTAATTCTCTAAGGTAGGAGGTAGCGTAAACGAAGAATTTGCAAGGGGCTACAAATTCATGCCATTACATTTCCCCCCCACTTTAGCAAGCATAAGTGTCAAAAAATGCATGATAAAGTAGAGAGAAACCTAAGGAATGTATACTTGAACTGTCGAGGAAGCAGACTGCAATCTGGCGAACTCGAGTGTAGGAGAGAGAGAGATGGCTCCACAGGCACTCGATCCTAGGGAGATTTCAACAAAAGCATTGCAGGTGCTCGGTCCTACGGAAGGTGAACAAAAGGCTCTATAGGTGCTTGAACCTATAGAGTTGACTCCATAGGTGCTCAGTCCTACAAAAGATGAACAAAAGGGTTCTACAAGTGCTCGATCTTGTAGAATGAAAAATTCTTCATAGGTGCTCAATCCTACAAAGGAAGCACCATAGGTGCTCGATCTTGAGGGAGGCTAGATGTGAAAGGCTCCACAGAGTCTGATTGATCCTCATAGGTGCTCGGTCTTGCAAGGCACCATGTTAATCCGTAGACAAAAATATTTGGCAAGAAAAGAATCACACAGACAGATAGATAGTCATATCTTAGAACAAGCAATTGAAGGAGAATCTTTCAAAGGGGTCCCTCGGGAACTCTTCAAAATAAATAGAGGTCTACTCAAGGGATACTTTGTTTGAAAATTGATAACATTTTTTCAAACGATCCTATCATCAAGGAATCTGAAAAATAGAAGAATATCCTCCTCAGAGGTGAATTCTTAATTATTTTTTATACGAATTTTATTTTAAAATAAAATCTTGCTAAGGGGATCCTTTTTGAAGGATGCAATTTTTGAAAAGTAAATTTTTTTAGCAAGGGATTCATTGGCCACCAAATACACCTTATTGAAAATAGGAGAGGTATGGGCCCACCCTTAGGATGGTGCATGCAAATTGAAGGAGCATGTGGCATCCTAAGGAAAGGAAGAACACACGAAGATGTTGTGGCTCATGATACATGATGAGATGTAGATGTGGAAATGTTGTCACAAATGTGAGGGACAACACATAGGCACCACAACATCAAGAAGCAAGCAAAGAAGAGAAAGATAAAAAGAAAGGAAAAAAAAAGACAAGGAAATCAAGAGATAGGGGGTATGATAATTCAGGGTCAGAAATGCTCATAGATATAGATAGATCATGTTGCAAGTATGAAGATGTTGATGCAAGAATGAAAGTGTTGTCATTGATTTCAAATGGTTAACTGGTTATCAACTAGTTGTTGTCATTAATGTCATGGATGTAATTTATTGGTTATATATGTCAAGGATATTGAGAAAATTTTAATGAAGAAAGGTTGCAGGAATTCAGTGTTTTCTCTGGGATTTTCTCTTATGTTCATATGATTTAGATATGTTGATCATGGTTTTTGGAAGGTGTTATATCTATATTTTGGGTTTCTGGATTGTTGTATAGTGCGAGTTATGTTTACCATTTGTGAACTGTGTTTTTTCGTGTCTCTGGCTGAGGTATGGGAGAAATGTAGTTGCTCTGAATTTCTTCTTGTTCAAGTTTTATGACTTGTGGTTCTGGATATAAATTGATATAATCATGTTGAAGATAATTTTGTTGTCTGGGAGGATTAGTTCATGCTAAGGTTGTGTGTGCTTAATTGTTCCATGTGTTTTACACTGGTTTGGCCGACCTTGTGTTAAAAACTACTTGTGAAGTTCATGAAGCATGTTGGTACTTATTTGGGTCCACATTAAGAATGTATTTGGGTCACCCTCTTCTAATTCTACCCTAGAATGTTTTGGCACTGACCTAATTTGAATTTGTAAATACAAATGGTGTGTGTGTGGACGACTTTGGATATGTTTCAAAGTTGATGATGGTATAAATATAGGATGAGATATTGGTGAAATATGTGCAAAGAAATAGAGAAAGATAGATGTGAGATAAATACGAAATAGATTGTGTGGTTGAGCAAATCAATGTGGAATCTTAGTGTCAAGTTTCTGAATGTAGTGAGCTAAAGGTGTACTCTATCATTCAAGCATGTTTGCAAGTGTGTGAGTGAATTGTGGTGGAAATCTTTGTTGCATTGAAATTGTCTTCTCTCTATAACAAATATCTTCTATCTTCTTTGTATCTGTGTGGCAATGATCCCTCCGAGTGGTCAACCCTTATTGGACAATGAGTCTTGATTTGAATAGTAAGTCTTGTTTCGGCCATGAGCCTTCTCTAGCAATGAGCCTTTGTATTTGGCTTTTATATTCTCTATATTGTGAGCTAATCCTCACCGTGGTTTTTCCCTTATTGGGTTTTCCACGTAAATCTGGTGCTATTGTGTGTGTATGATTTTTGCTTCTTTCAGTTTTTGCATTTGCACTTAATGATTAATCATATTAGCAGAGTAAAGGATTTTTGAATGGTAATTGAATTAATCGTTGGTGAATGTTAAAGGAAAAAATTTCTACAACTGATTCACCCCCCTCTCAATTGTCTTGTTCAAAGATTGGTATTAGAGCTTGGTTCTTTGGAGAAGAGCTTAACCGCTTAAGGAAGGTCTAGGATGGTGAGCAAGATCACTATTGAGTGGCCTAGGTTTGATGGGACTAACTATGGCCTTTGGAGAATAAAGATGGAAAGATATTTGGAATACTATGTATATGATGTTTAAAAAGCTTATAAGACTGCATATACTACTCCTACTAATTATCTGAGTACGTATGATGAAATCAAGGCACCTGAAGAAAATAATAAGGCGAAGTACATTCTGAAGAATAGTATTTCACAGTCTGAGTTAATCATAGTTGTAAATATAAAGACTGCTAAAGAGGCTTAAGATGCATTGGAAACAACTCATGCTAGAAATGAAAAGGTCAAAGAAGCGAAGTTACAGGACTTGGAAGCACAATTTGAAATCCTACATATGTCTAAAGATAAGAACATTAAATCCTATGTATGGAGAGTGGATGAGCTAGTAGGTGAAATGTGAGGACTTGGTGTAGCTATGGATGAATCCAAGATAGTGAAGAAGATTCTCAAAACTCTCCCTAATGCATACAGTGAAAAGGTATCTTCTATTGAAGAATATGTGGACTAAAAGACTTATACTAAAGATCAATTGTTGGGTACTCTAACATCTTATGAAATGAGAAAACCAAATTTGAGTAATGGATCCAAATCAGAAACTACTTTTAAGGCTACATGTAGTGAATATCTAGATGAAGAGAACCTCGATGAAGTAGAAGGTAACTTTGTAAGAAGGATGAGAAAGGGCTCCAGTAAGTATGAAGGTAAGCTACCTTTTAAATTCTTTAGTTGTGGAGGAATTGGTCATTATGCTTCAAGATGTCCAGAAAGAGCTAAGAAGAATAAACAACATAGATTAAGCAAAGAAAACAAAGGTAAGAAGATCAACAAAGCATATTATGTGAATAAGGATGTTGATATTTCTGATGAAGAATCTGATTATGGAGATTTTGATGACAATGAATGCTTGTTCTTGGCTATAAAAGATGAATCTACTTCTGCTAATACTAAAAGACAGGTGAAGGAAAATGCTTAAGAAAAGAGTGAAGGTACAGTGATTTCTACTCTTCATACTAAAAAAGAGAACTATTGGGTTGTTGATAGTGGTTGTTCACATCACATGACTGGTGATAAGAGTAAGTTTGTTAAACTTGAAAACAATGATGGTGGCTTAGTTAAATTCAGAGATGATACCGATGCTAAGATTTGTGGAATAGGTTCAGTTAGTTTTGATGGCGAGCATAATATTGATGATGTCTACTATGTTAAGGGTTTAAGGCATAATATTTTAAGTGTCAGACGGATGTGTAGTAAAGGATATAATCTTGTATTGAGGATGAAAGATGTGAAATTAGGAAAGGATCTAGAACAGTGATTGTTGTTGGTAAGAAGTCTGAAGGAAACATTTATCAACTTAAGGGTGTTGATGGACATTGCTTTATAACTCAAATTAATGATAGTTGGTTGTGGAACCGGAGGATGTGTCATATGAATTTTGATAACTTGGCAAGAATTAGTGTTGTGCAAGTTGTAAGTGATCTACCGAGGATTACAAAGCCTATTAATGCTATTTGCAAGAATTGTCAATTTAGAAAGCAAGATAGAAACAACTTCAGGTCAAAGGAACAATCTACTACCAGAATACTGGATTTGATTCACACAAATATCTGTGGTCCTACAAGAGTGAGAAGTCTACAAGGTGACAGGTATTTTATGCTTTTGATCGATGATTACTCTAGATACACATGGGTTATTTTTCGTAGAGAGAAATCTAATGCATTAGAAAGATTCAATGCATTTAAGGCTATGGTTAAAAATGAAGCAAATTTGAGGATAAAATGTTTAAGGTCTGATAGAGGTGGTAAATTTACTTTGAATGAGTTTAAAATGTTTTGTGAAGTTCATGGAATAAAAATATAATTATTTTCTCCTAGAACTCCTCAGCAGAATGGAGTTGTTGAAAGGAAAAATAGAACAATTCAGGAAGTTGCTAGATCAATGATTACTGAGGTAGGTCTACCAAAATTTTATTGGAGAGAATTTATTCATACTGTTGTTTATGTGCTAAATTAAGTGCAAGAAAAGTCTAATAGTACAAAGACCCCCTATGAGCTATGGTGTGGAAGAATTCCTACGGTCAATTATTTCAATGTATTTGGAAGCAAATGTTATATCAGAAGAGATGAAGAAAATTTAGGAAAGTTTGATGCTAGATGTGATGAAGGTATCTTCCTTGGATACTCTACTAAAATAAAATCTTACAGATGTTTCAACAAAAGGCTGATAAATATTGTAGAAAGCAAAAATGTCAAGGTGGATGAAACTATGAAGAATTCAATTGAAGTTGATGGATATGTATCAAATGAATTTGATTGAATAGAAGTTGAAGAAATTTTTGAAGAAAAAGAGAAGCAGAATGAGGAAAAGGAAGCTTTGATGGTGTCCCAAAAGACACCTAAATATGTGTGAAAGAATCATTTAGAAGACCAGATCATTGGAGACAAGAGGAAAGGATTTTTGACAAGAAGCAGAGTTGTTGTTGCTAGTGAGATAAATCTATGTCTATTTTCTAAAGTGGAACATAAGACAGTGACTGAAGCATGTAATGATGAAAATTGGATGAAAGTTATGGAAGAACTTATGCAGATTGAGAAAAATCAATCTTGGGAATTGGTCCCTAGACCGACAAACAAAAATATAATTGGATCAAAATGGGTATTCAGAAACAAGTTGAATGAGAATGAAGAAGTGGTCAGAAATAAGGCAAGGCTTGTGTGTAAGGGCTACTCACAAGTAGAAGGTATAGATTTTCAAGAAAATTTTGCTCCAATGGCTAGGATGGAAGCTATTAGAATTTTTTTAGCATTTTTTCCTCATAAAGACTTTAAAGTTTATCAAATGGATGTTAAGTCTACATTTTTGAATGGTGAGTTGGAAGAAGTGTACACGGAACAACCAGAAAGATTTTAGTTGTCAGATCAACCGGATATGGTCTGCAAATTGAAGAAAGCTTTATATGGATTAAAGAAAACTCCTAGAACTTGGTATGCAAGGTTGGATAGATATCTTATTCAGTAAGGCTTCAATAAAGGTATGGCAGATAGTAAGTTATACTTCAAAATTGAAAATGACAAGATCTTGATTGTAGTTGTATATGTTGATGGCATTATCTTTGGAGGAAATGAAACAATGTGCCAGATGTTTGTTGAAGAAATGCAAAAAGAATTTGAGATGTCTATGTTTGGTGAGATGAATTTATTTTTTGGGCTGCAAATCAATCCAACAGAAAAAGGGATTTTTGTTTCACAATCAAAATATGTAAAAGAGATGTTGAAGAAGTTTGGGATGGATGGTTCCAAACTGGTATGTACTCCTATGGTGACTGGTTGTAAATTGAGTAAAGATGATGATTCACCTATGGTTGATCAAAGCAAATACAGATCTATGATCGGAGGACTTTTGTATTTAACTAATAGTAGACCAGATATCATGCATGTAGTTTGTCTTGTGGCTAGATTTCAAGATCCTAAAGAAACACATGTTGTTGTTAAGAGGATATTCAGATATTTGAATGGCACTCTGGATTATGGCTTGTGGTATCCTAAGAATACTGACTTTACACTTAGTGCTTATACAAATGCAAATTGGGAAAGTTGTGTTGATGATAGAAAAAGTACAAGTGGTGGTGCATTCTTTCTTGGTTGCAGATTGGTGTCATGGTTGAATAAAAAGAAAGATTTTGTTTCTTTATCTACTACTGAAGATGAGTATATTGCTATAGCATCTTGTTGTACACAATTTTTATGGATGAAATAGACATTGAAAGATAGAAAAGTAATGTATGATGATCCCATTTCTATCTTCTATGATAATACAAGTGCAATTAACATTTCAAAGAATCCAGTGATGCACTCAAGGAAAAAGAATATATCTATTAGGTATCACTTTTTGAGAGAGAAGGTTATGGAGAATGAAGTAAAGCTTGAGTATGTACCGACAAAGGATCAGATTGCTGATATATTTATGAAGGTTCTTCCTAAAGATACTTTTGAGTATCTCTAGGAGAAGTTAGGGGTTATTGGCCATCCTTTCTTGAACTATATGCATATAGAGATGCATTAGTCCAATGGGTATATGGATCTATTTTTATTTTGGACTGATATTTGGTGGCTACCTCTCAGGGGGTAGGTAATATCTTGTGTTGTCATTGAAAGAGTATTCAATATTGGTAATGGTTATGTCAAAGAGGGGATCAGTGAAAATATCTTTTTCCTTTTCTATTGATATCAAAGTCAAAGAGAGTATCATGTGAAAAAGTTGAGAAGAGTATTTACTAAGGGGGGGAAAAGTAAAATCATGAGAAAGTGTGTTTAGAGTTGTTGTGTTGTCTTTGATGGTTTTTCACATCATGTGTTGCCATCAATGAAAAAGGGGGAGATTGTTGCAAGTATGAAGATGTTGATGCAAGAATGAAAGTGTTGTCATTGATGTCAACTAGTTAACTGGTTATCAACTAGTTGTTGTTGTCATTCATGTCATGGATGCAATTATTGGTTGTATATGTCGAGGATATTGAGAAAATTGTAATGAAGAAAGGTTGTAGGCATTCACTTTTTTCTCTGGGTTTTGCTTCGGGATTTTCTCCTATGTTCATGTGATTCAAATATGTTGATCATGGTTGTTGGAAGTTGCTATATCCATATTTTGGGTTTTTGGATCATTGTACAATGCAATTTATGTTCACCAATTGTGAATTATGTTTTTTAGTGTCTATGGTTGAGGTCTAGGAGAAATGTAGTTTCTTCGAATTTCTTCTTGTTCAAGTTTTATGACTTGTGGTTCTAGAGATAAACTGATATGATCGTCTTGAAGATAATTTTGTTGTTTGGGAGGATTAGTTCATGCTAAGGTTGCATGTGATTAATTGTTCTATGTGTTTTACACTAGTTTGGTTGACCTTGTGTTAGAAACTACTTGTGAATTTCATGAAGCATGTTGGGACTTATTTGGGTCCTCATTAAGCATGTATTTGGGTCGCCCTCATTCTAATTCTACCCTAGAATTTTTTGTTGCCAACCTAATTTGAATTTGTAAATCTAAATGGTGTGTGTGTGGCCGAATTTGGATATGTTTCAAAGTTGAAGATGGTATAAATATAGGATGATATATTGGTGAAATATGTGCAAAGAAATAGAGCAAGATAGATGCAAGATAGATGTGAAATAGACTGTGTGGTTGAGCAGATCAGTATGAAATCTTAGTTGTGAGTTTTCGGATGCAATGAACTAAAGGTGTACTCTATCACTCAAGCATGTCTACAAGTGTGTGAGTGAATTGCACCATGGTGGAAATCTCTGTTGCATTGAGATTATTTTCTCTCTATAATGAATCTCTTCTATCTTCTTTGTATCTGTGTGGTAATGAGCCCTCTGGGTGGTCAACCCTTGTTGGACAGTGAGTCTTGATCCAGATAGTAAGTCTTGTTTTGGCAGTGATCCTTCTCTGGTAGTGAGCCTTTGTATTTGGTTTTGTATATTCTCTATATTGTGAGCTAATCCTCACCATGGTTTTTCCCTTATTGGGTTTTCCATGTAAATCTAGTGTTGTTGTATGTGTATGGTTTTTACTTCTTTCAGTTTTTGCATTTTCACTTAATGATTAATCATATTAGTAGAGTAAAGGATTTTTAAATCATAATTGAATTAATCTCTCGTGAATGTTGTAAAGGAAAAATATGCTACAACTGATTCACCCCACCTCTCAGTTGTCTTGTTCAATAGATCAATATAATATAATTTATGTATGAACTATCATCAACCCCCTACTATATCATATCATGAAGAAGAGTACGTGAAAACAAAATAAAAATTTTTAAAATGGGTCAACATGGAAGGGAGGCCTAAAAGCCCCCAACACTTTGCATCGTCCCCAATTGTTGAAAATCAAGGCACAACAAATAGAAAAATGATGCAACAAATAGAAGAAGTTTACAACACAAAACACTCATGTATCCAAGCACCTACAAGGGTGGCGAGGGTCTTCCAAGAACACATAAAACAAGCATGGGGAAACACAACACACACACATAAATCTAATTTACATGTAAAGAAGAGGTGCCCTCCTAGTCCTCATCAACCAAGAGGTCATTGTTCTTCCAATCTAGATCATTATAGGGAGAGGGAAAATGAGCTTGCAAGGTTGGGATAGCAAGGGGAGCACCATCTGACTCTCTTGTGACAACAGCTAAGGAAGAGGGCCTCTCGAGGTCTTCTTCACTCAACTCTTGTGAGGTAAATGTCATTGATCTTGCAAAGATTTTTGATAGATCTGGGACATCATCCACCAAGTTAAACATGCAGTTGATGGGCATGCCATATGTCAATTGGGCAAGCGAAGGAGGTGTCTAAGATCCACTATCTACCTCACCAAAATGCTTGGGGGCATTAACAAACTCAAGGGATGTTGGGGATACCTCTATCACTAAGCGCAAACCAAAGCAGAACCCTCTATCCTTTCTTCCAACACCCATTAGAAGCGGGGTCGTCTTTCAACTTACGCTTCATTGGGGGATGTGAGATCCCCATAGAAGAAGCAAAAGGTAAGGAAGAAGAGGAAAAAACCAAAGTAGACACCATCAAATCATTTGGCATATCCACAGGCTGAAAGGGCGATATTTCCATAAGGGACATTAGGAGAGGAGGCTTAACCAAGGGAGCAATGAACACTTGCACCCTTTTAGGGTGAGGATCATATGCACTCGTGAGGGGAGCCAGAAGCAAGGTCAAGGTGATGAGAACCAAAGCAGAGGGGGTAGAAGAGGAGGGCACAGTAGGAGATGTCACAACAGGAGTTTTCGGCCCCCCTTTCGGCTTCTGCAAGGAAGTCTGCTCAGCATCTAGAGCCTTCCTCTAGCACTTATGCTCACGCACAAGGTGGTTTTTTTGGCTCCAAGAGTTGGAAGTTTCATCTTGAGGAGCATAAGGCTCATGTTCTACCATGGGAGTGTCCATCACAGTCATTTCCAACGTTGGGAGTGACTCCTGGGGTCAACGAGAACAGAAGTCATGATATTCCTATCGATATAAGCAGGAATGTACAAAGGAGAGGATTCTCTATTCATGTTCATGGGAAATTCCTGCGATGTAAAGGTTATGGCAGGTAATCCATTCATAGGCTACACACAAGGAATGGGAAGATGCATGAAAGAGGCCACCTTTTACGTACTCTGAAAAGGACTTCCTTAGGACACCCCAGAGGTTCGACAATCATACAATGACCTATCTATATTTCGTTCCACAATGTTTAGGGATTCTTCTAACTATGTCCCTAGGGGTCGTAGGTTGGGTTGCAAGGCTATGCGCCCTGCAACACACACACCTAGAACACACCTAGAACATGAGAGAAGACTCATTCAACATTATGAAATGGAACCAAAATAGTTCACATCGGGTTCACCAAATGTAGAGGAGGGGTATTGACCACTCAGGATCCCAAGTCACGGGAGGGTGTAGAGTAATAGGTTGCCCTAATCTACCTCAAGCTAACAAAATGTTTCGGGAGTGTTTAATGTTTAAAGGGTTAAAGGTAGAGAAACCTGGTTGTTGATGTCCTTTTACGAGCCTAAATGTTTCAAAGAGTTAGGTGAGCAAGTTTTTAAATTCTGGACTGTGACTTAGACAACTCACTGCTAGAGGACTACAGCGTGGCGTGCTAGAGTCTCGGTGGGGCGTTGGCATCTATACATATAGAAAGCATAAAGTATAGTCAAAAACTAAGGAAAACCTACTAACAACCTAATGGATATTGTTTAATGTAATGATAAAAATAAAAAATAACAAAATAACATAATATCGAGAAAAGAACTAAGACTGAATCTAATTGCGAAATGACAAAGAAGGGTGAGGAAAGTGAACCTTCCTACCCATGAGTTGTTATCTTCAAGATCTTCACCTCAAGGAGAACCTACACACATAAGGAAGGAAAATGTTGGAGTTTTGTTTAGAGGACTGCCTCAATCAATCCCCCGTTTTGGTGTTTCCACCTCCATAGACAACCAAATAGTAATGATTGTAGAAATATGATAAAGAAAAGATATTGAAAGAGAATACCAAGCAATACATTGAACAACAATATGTTATGATATTAAAATGATAATGTGAAGTAAAAGGAAGATGGAGTGATATCACCTTCAACCACATGTACTCAAGGTAAATGGGAGAATGAGTGAGCATGCAAGCTTTCAAAACCAATGTTTCTGCAACAATGAAGAGAGTAGACCAACAAAGTATCAACTTGCAGCTTCAATGGAGGTGGTAGAGCTTGAAGGAGTTGAAAGTGAGTGAAGAGAGTTGTCTAAAGTGTGAAGATGATCAAGAAGCTTGAAAGAATGAATGAGATAGGAATTTGAAGGGTGAAAATCAAGGCAAAGGAGTCATTTGAAATCAGTTCGAAGGGCAGGATACATTACACTTCGTGTCCAATGGAGGAGTGCAATGCCTCTGTGGATTCCATGGGTGGGAATCCTATCGAGATGGCAACACGCCGTGTAGATGTCTATGTGTCGTGCTAGCATCCTCAATAGAATATCCCCCACTGATGCATAAAACAACTGCCAAGTGGATAGGAGAAGGTGGCAAAAATATGAATTGAATTATCGGGTTTACTTCTCTAAGGTAGGAGGTAGTGTAAACAAGGAATTTGCAAGGAGGTGAAAATTCACGCCATTATAGTATCCTAATATTCATATATGTTTGTATCTAGAACCATAGATTTGTTTTAATGATGGCTTGGGAGGAGATGGTGAATTTTATATGTAGTGATATTTACAGATGGACTACACCTATAGCAAGTGTAGTCAAGGGAAAGTTGGGAGGATAGAAATATGGCGACCCTTTCTCACCCAACATGCTCCATAATCAAGAGAGATCGTGCATCATCCACAAGGCATAAAATTTTAATGAACCTTAATTGTCACCATGTGAAGTATTTTGTTAAGGGTTCATATGTGTTAAGGGTCCATTTATGAAAAAATGTTACAAATTGGTGTGGTATGTAGGGAACAACTTTCATTTTGTGTAACCAAAGACATCCAAGAAGAATTTTTTAAGTCAATTTTATGAGCATTAAATGGAAAATTGTGTCTCACTTGTATGGACTAACTTAAATTCAAAATGAACCCAAACAATACCTCATAATATCAAATCCTCTAATGGTGAGATCCAATGGTTGTATCTTTGACATGTATATTTATAACTATTTCAAAATATCTTCAATACCCTAGATCCATTGTCAACTAAATATCATTTACTAATTAGGTTGTCACATGTCACCATGATGTGTAAAGGTGATGCTTCCTTAAGGACCTTCTTAGGTGGGATTTCCTTATCATCAAATAATATATATAATTATTTTTGTGTCCAATGAACTCAATCAAAGATGAAACTAACTGTGGCCTAATATCATACCTAACTTGGATTTTCTCTAAGACCTTTTTGCATGATATCTCTATAACAAGGTGATGTGCATACTATGTTCCCTAGAGATATTTTAGCTTGAATTTTTTACATTTGTTGAAAAATGTCAAACTCTTTTATTTTAGATGTGGCTTGAGATGGAGGAGGTAAATTAAGTGCATTAGTTGGTAAAATAGGTGGTGGGAGATTGACATGTTTTCCTCTTCCTAACCTTTTATGAGTGTACCCCACAAGCTTATAATGTTATGAATTGTGGGTGGCATCAAAGCAAGGTTTAGGAGACACAAGCCATAGTAATGAATGTACAAGGATCAAAAGATAAATCATGAGAGGTCATCTCTAATTCCATGTTATTCTCATGTGAATACGACTAAAAAAGGCATTGAAAGCATTGGCCAAATTCATAAAAGGTGTAGACCAAGGAAGATTAATCAAACCATTGGAAAGGTATACCACTAAAGTATAGACAAAACTCACTAATTAACAAGATATCATCTAAGTGTTCATAGTTAGCAAGTAGAAAATATTTCACATGTAAGGATGCATCAATAGAACCTTCATAATCATCATGTAAGATTTCTTCACTAGGCTATAATTGTTAGGAAAGGTGGACCTTAACCTTGCATCTTAACATTAAGAACACAAAGAATGCAATTTTTTTACTATAAAGGTTGATTTTGGCCCCAAAAAGTATTGAAATGGACCATAAATGAAGCAAGTGGGTTACAACATGGAGTTCTCCAAGACCTTTTTTTTTTTTTAAGAAAACTCAATTAGTTTTTTGAATCTAAATTCATGACCTCCAAAAATTAGGCCGAACACATCAAAAGATGTAAGAGCATATATGATGCATAAGAGAGTTGTAAGAGAGTTGCACTTGTTGACCAACTTATGAGACATGTTATGACACATCATAATGGAGATAATGGAGTCAAAATGGAGTGCTTAAGTTAGTGAATGGATTATGCCAATCTTATGACAAGTGAACAAAATATTTTTTTTTCCTATTGACTCATCTTAGGATTTGGGCACCATGTTATAGGTGATTTTAGCTCATATTTTCCTAATTTTCATTTGGTGGTTTCATGTATTGTTTCTCCTATTTATCAAGCTTGAGATGGAGGTTTCATTGTGAGTTTTGCAAGTACCATTATGTTGTTGAAATTGCTCCAAATCTCTTGTTGATGATACTCTTGTAAAGGCTTAGACTATCTAAATGCATTGTAATCTTGATAACTAAATAATACATTTAGTTGCTTTAGAGTGTGGGATTTTCCTCCCAAAATAAGTTTTCCCACATAAATTATTGTGTTATAGTACAATTCTCTTGTGTTTATTTATTTGTAACTGTATGATCAGTTTAATGTTTGCACATACCTCTCATAAATTAATGTTGGAAGTGTATTTTGCACCTCTACTTCCTTTTCATTTGGTATCAAAGCTTGATCACCTTGGGTCCTAAGTATTAGGAAAAACAAAATTAATCTAATATTGGTTTGAGTGGGATCTCACACAAAAATAAATCTTGCTCTATAAAAATTGTAAGCACATCAAGAATAGAGATGGAGAGGTTCACTGACACTAACTTTTAGCTTTGAAAGCTCAAGATGGAGGATATGCTTCTAGATTGAGATCTATGGGTTGTATTCAAATCCAAACCAATTACAATGTCACGAGCCAGCTAGAATTTCTTGGATAGAAAGGTGAAGGGCCTCATTACTTGGAAAATGTAGTTTTGTTGAATATACATGAAAAACCACCTCACAAGCTCTTTGGAAGAAATTAAGAGACTTATACCAAGCTAAATCCCTAATTAGAAAAATTTTCCTAAGAAAGATGTATAGTTTGAAAATAGATATATGGTGGTTCTATGCCCAAGCATTTGAATACATTCAACATGACTATGACCCAATTTCACTCTATTGGAGTGAAAATGGAGAAGTATTGTTGTATGACACTTTTATATTATTCTCCAAACTCATGGAATCACTTGGTGATAACAATCAAGATAATTGTCCCTAAAGCTTTAGATGGATAAAATAGTGGTTGTTTTACTCCCAAAGGAGATGCAATGAAAAAAAATTGAATCTACTAAAGAGGCCCTATATGTTTGTGGAATATTGAAGGAGATATGCAAGAAGGACAACAAGAAAGAAAATTGTAGATTCAAATCTCATAGAAATCCCAAGGCTATGTGTTGGAACTGCAACAAGATCAGGAACTTTAGAAGATATTGCAAGGAGAAGAAAGTTTGATGATGATCGTCACAAAAGGATGGTAAAGTGCCTTTTTCATAGCCTTGGAAATGCATGCATCCAAAGGTGAATGGTTAATAGACTTTGGAGCTTCCTTCCACATGACCTCCCATCAAGGGTAATTTTAAAAGTATGAAGAATATGATGGAAAGAAAGTGTATCTTTGATGATTCCCATCCAAGAATCATTAACCATAGTAGCATCTAGATTAGATTCTCTAATGGATGAGTGAATGGAATCAATGGTGTTTTGCATACCTTAGGTTTGGCTCAAAACTTGTTAACAATTAGAAAATTTAATGATGTAGTTTGTGCAAACTATTTTCTCTAGTAGAGGGTGTAAGATGGTGAGAGGAGCTATTTTGTTTGATAAAAGTGTTCATGTGGGCACTTTATTTCAACTAGATGCATCCATTGTTTAGTATCATAGTTTTTTATTCCTCTAGTGAATATATGCAAAATCTACACCTCCACCATTTGAACAAGCAGGGAAGAGGAGTGTTGTGTGTACTTATGATGGTCATGCTTTCGAGGTATTTAAGTGATTCCTTACTTTTAAGAGAAAGAAACTTGCAAAGAAAATAATGCTACATATTGCACAGGAGAATGGGCCATATAAATGATAAGGGTCTAATGACTAAAAAATTAAAATGTTGTTGAGGGGTTGAATGGTAATACTCTTGAATTTCATTTCTATGAACACTGTATATATGATAAATAGTGTTTTGTTTAATTTTATTCTGATTCTCACAAATCTTATAGAGTGTTATAATTGATTCATTCAAATGTATTTGGTTTTGCTAATGTTCCTTTTATTTATGTCTTTATATTATGTATATTTTATAGTTGATTATTCTAGAAAGACATCATGATACCTCCAAGTACTCTATTTCTTATCATGGTAATTCTATAGGGAACTAGCACTTAATGGATATTCATGGAATTGTGGATTCAAATTGAGTAGGAGAGATATTGACAACAAAAGATTTGTTGATAGATAGGTGTGATTTATTTAGTGGTGTTATTAGTTGGGTGAGTAACAAACAACTTATGGTTGCTTTTATTCAATACAAAGGCTAAGTATAGGGAAACTACTTGCTTTTGTCCACTATAGAGGCTAAATACATGGAAACTACTAGATTTTTTCCACTATAAAGGCTAAGCACATGGAAACTACTCCTACCTATTAAGAAGCCATATATCTTAAGAAATTTTATTTAGATATAGAGTTGAGTCAAAGATATATCAAAGTTTTTATGATAATAAAAGTATCATATGTGTAGCAAAGAACCCAACCTTTCATCAGAGGATAAAGCACATAGACGTCTATTACCATTTTTTTCATGACATGGTAGAGAATGAGAGGGTGATATTGGAGAAAGTTGATATTTTTTACTATGTTATATAGATGCATTGATGAAGCTAGTCAACACAAAGAAGTTTACGTGTACTAATTCTATGGGACTCTCTACCCCTAGAAAATAGGTAATAGTGTTTGTATTCCCTTTTCTCTTGCAAGGTGTTTGGCACATAGGAGAATGTTAAGATAGATGTCTTAACCTTACATCCTAATGTTAAGAAAACAAAAATAAAAAAAATTAGGCTATAGAGCCAAAAAAATGTAATTTCAAAACTATAGTGATTAATTTTGGCCCTAAAAAAAAATTCGACATACCTTAACTAGAGCTAACTAGTTATGACAACATGGACTTTTTTAGTAACTTCAATTTATGAAAAATGGGGGAGGCTCAATCGACTTCATGAATCAAAAGTTATGCTCCTAAAATTTGACCCCACATCACAAATGTAAGACAAACTATATTGCACAAGAGAGTTGTAAAGAGATACACTTGTTGACAAACTTATGAGGCATATTATGAAACATTATAAGGCATTATTGAATAGAGATAATGGGGAAACCAAGTTGGTGAGTAGATTATGACGAATTTATAATAAGTGTAAGTAATGTGTTTATTTAGCTTGTGGACTCATATTGGGATTTGGGTATTGAATTTTGACTAGAGATTTGGGCACCATACTTTGAGTGATTTTAGCTCATGGTTTCCTAGCTACCATTTGAGGGTTTCATTTTTTTTCTTTTCATATTTATTAGTTCCTTGAGATGGAGGTTTCATAGTGAGCTTTGTAGATGTTATGGTGCCAAAATTACTCCAAAACTCTTGTTGGTGATACTCTTGTAAATTCCTAGACTCTACAAGTGTATTGTAACTGTTGGTTACTAAATAATAGATTTGTTCGGATTGTGGGGTTTTTCTCCCGAAAGGGTTTTCTCCATTTAAAATCATTGTGTTATGGTATATTTTTTATATTTATTTCCTTGTAACTATGTGATCAATTTAATTTTTTCAAGTACCTCCTCTCATAGATTAGTGTATAAAGTGCAGTCTACACCTCTACTTCGTTTAAAATTGTCATCATGTGTAGAATTTAAGGCAATGAAACATCAACCAAGTCTACATGAGAAGCTAATGAATTATTATCAAGGCATAATCTATCATCATGTGAAGAAATGCCACATGAAGGACAAGTATCCATAGATTCAACACGAGATGCATAAAGATAATCATCATTATACCATCATCATGGATAAGGCAATCCATTCAAAATGTATTAATCTATAGAGATAATGCTATGATGACATGAAAAATTTATGATTATTAGGTACACTAATATCATTTATAGGTGACTCATATGATAAAGCATTATTTAGTGTATGTTCATTAGTGTTACAAGGCATGGGATCATCATCAAATGTATGTGTAAATAAACAAAGTATTTCTAATAAGATAGGGTTTGCACTATCCAATTTGACACAAAAGGGGAAAGATAGAACATGACAAAACACTACCTCAATAAAAAAACATGTGCACATCCATTTGATAAAAATCCAAAGTATATCAAGTATAGATGTGTCATGAAATGAAAGATAGAAACATGTCAAAATCTAAAATGAATGTATGTAGATTAACCAACAAGTTGTAGGAGGTGTCATAATTGTTGAGAATAGGATGCCATTTAATTGCAATTCTAAACATTATTTCATGTATCTCCTAAGTCCTTGGAAAGTGTTCCCCAAACACTAGAATTAGAAAGAGATTAAATTCAAATGAAATGAACATGTAAATTGACATTTGTAATTAATTCTAAAATGATAGGAATATGTGGGGATGCCCATGAAGAGCTCCTACAAAATAGGAGCACATGGGGCACCCACATGGAAGGTGGAACCCACTTTGAGTTAAGTTAACCGTTTGGAGTAAAAGATAACACTTCAGTAATGCATGTAAAGATCCTAGAAGTTAGGGATTGATGTTTACATGCATGGAGTTCAATTCAGTTCAATTCAGTTCAGTTATGGTTCAATTATCTTCAATTGCATGTAGTTAGTTTCAGTTAAATGCTAGTTGACTTCAGTTGACTTGGAATGCATGACTAATGATTTGAGTTGCATGACAGATAACAAGTGATACATTCAATTAAGTGGGGATGATCAATCATGCATGATATTGCATGAATGGTGGAGAGATATGTTTTAGTTAACAGAGATTGACTTGGAACCACCTTGGGCACCCAAGTTGGCATCTTGGAGTTAACACTTTTGCATGAGAAGATATTTTATAAGGCTGAGTTAAGTGGGCCCATTCTTGAGTGCCAACTTTGAGGATAAGCTCACAAGATATCTTTAGAATCAAAGTTGAGTTGTGACTTCAGTTTGGGATGCCCAAATGGATGAAGGACTTGTTTGGACATTGTTCTTCATGGTAGAACTCTACTTGCAAAGAATAGGCGTGGGTTTTGTGAGATAAGCATTGTGCTTTGTAATTGTAAACTCTTTGGAGTTTACAAGGCTCATTATTGTCTATTTATTGCAGCAAGTTGAAGAGAGTTTATTATATTTTATTGCAGGTTGTGAAGAAGAATTGTTGAAGGAAAAAGAAGCATCTCAAGCAAGGATTGATAAAGAATTATTGTAATCTTGTTCTAAGGTTAAATAATACAAGCACTAGTGATTCTTGGTGGAGTTTTTCCCAAAAGGGTTTCTCCACGGTATATGTTGTGTAACTTCTTTCTTCTGGTCTTATTCTTCTACAATCTTCTATCTACTTCTACAAATGGTAAAATGAATCTAAACAGATAATCATCCCCAAAGAAATTGTAACAAAGAACACTTGTTTAGATCTACAGTATAATAGTTTTACAAGTTTTAAAGCTACATAATTTACCTCCATTTTCAACATTTGGTATCAGAACTAACGGTTGGGGTAGAGTTTGGGACGCCTTTCTCTTAAAATTTTGAAGGTTTTTTGGTTGTAGTGGGAGATTTTACTATTGTGTTATTGCTGATTTTGGAAAATAAGTTTGTTACAATGAGTTATAATTCTCGTTTAGATATTGAAAGATTCAATGGATCTAATTATGAGATGTGGAAACTAAAAATGGAGGATCTCCTTGAAGAGAGAGATCAATGGTTAGTTGTTGGTAATGAGACAAAGTCACCTACAACGATGTCAGATGAGGATTGGACTAAGTTTAATAAGAAGGCAAGAGGGACCATAAGATTATGTCTTGTTGATGTTGTTCTCTTGAATGTTTCAGAAGAAACTATTGCATATAAGATGTGGAAGAGAATAGGTGATATCTATCAAACCAAAATTCTTACTAATAAGTTGTATCTGAAAAAACAGTTGTATTCTTTAAAGATGAAAGATGGTGATTCTGTTGCAAATCATTTGAATGCTTTTAATTTGATTCTAAGCCAGTTAGCATCTGTAGATGTAAAGCTAGAAGATGAAGATAAATGCATTTTGTTACTTTGTTCTTTACCAGAATCTTGGGGAAATCTAATTGTTGCTATCATTGGTAGTGGTGCAGATCCAAAGATGGACAATATAATTCCTACTCTCCTATCAAAGGAGATGAGGAGGAAGTCTAAAACGAAAATCAAGATGCCTTGTTTGTAAAAGGTAGGCTTGAGAAAAAGGAACCTAAGGGAGACAAGGAAGGGAAGGGTAAGTCAAAAGGATAGAGTAAGGTAAAGTGTTGGAACTGTGGTAAAATGGGACATGTGAAGAAGGATTGTAAGAACAAGAAAAAGAGTTTTGATTCTTCTACAGAGGAATCCTCAGATGACGGTAATCATGCTTTAATCATTTCATGTAAAAATGTTAGTGATGACTCTTTGCTTGATGTTAAAGAATGATCTTCATGAGGAGGATGGTAGTCATGATGCCATGTGTAGCTCGTACCATGGCTCAATGGGAGTTGTTGGCAGTGACGTGGATGCATCATTGGTAAGGTTATCTTCATGTGATTGGGGATATGATGTTTTCTTGGTTTAGAGTGGTTGCTATTATGTCATGGTTTACTCTTGATATGAATTTAGAGTTTGGCATGGTACTTGTTCTCTTGAGACTAGGATGTATATATGTTATGGTGCATGTGATCTCCTAGAGAGATGGTTAGATCATGTTGTCATGTTTATGTTCCCGATTCATGATTGGAGCTTTGACATTGATCTTGTGTAGTTCTCTTAAGTATTGGGTACATTAATCATTTGCTTGATTACTTCATGATAGTGTTATGTTGCATTTGGAGTTTGGCATGGATTGGTTGGTTACAGGTCCTCATGGATACTTGGAGAAATAGGTGAGGCTTGAGTTCTCTTATGGTAAGAGATATTTGTTGGAATGGTTACTTGTAAGAAAATTTATTTTCAACAGTAAAGACCGAGAAGCCTACACCTTGGTTGGACGTGAGTTCAACACACTCGGCGGTTTCACATGCCTCCAAAGAGGTAGTTTGGTTACAGAGTCTTGGGAAAGGTATTGGTTTAAATTGCAAGTAAGTTAAACTTGAATGTGATAGTCAAAGTGCTATGTATTTAGCCAAAAATCCTGTGTATCATGCTCGTACTAAGCATGTTGATGCTCAGTATCACTTTGTGTGAGAAATGGTTGAGATTGGGAAGGTATTAATTGAGAAAGTTGACACTTTAATTAATGTTGCAAATTATCTTATGAAACCAGTTCCTATAGATAAGTTCTCTTGGTTTTAATCATTTGCTTGGAGCTTCATGATTATGTAGGTTGCATTTTAAGTTGGCATGGATTGATTAGTTGGTGTAGGAAGGTCATTGGCCTTGAGTCTTGTACTTGATTTATAATAATGATTCTTTGTTTAGAATAATTGCAATGTATAATGTCAAGTGGGAGAATGTTGGGAATAGGATGCCATTTAATTGCAATCCTAAACATTATTTCACGTATCTCCTAAGTCCTTGGAAAGTGTTCCCCAAACACTAGGATTAAAAAGAGATTAAATTTGAATGAAATGAACATGTAAATTGACATTTGTAATTAATTCTAAAATGATAGGAACATGTGGGGATGCCCATGGAGAGCTCCTACAAAATAGGAGCACATGGGGCACCCACATGGAAGGTGAAACCCACCTTGAGTTAAGTTAATTGTTTGGAGTAAAAGATAACACTTCAGTAATGCATGTAAAGATCCTAGAAGTTAGGGATTGATGTTTACATGCATGGAGTTCAGTTCAGTTCAGTATCAGTTCAATTCAATTTAGTTCAGTTCAGTTTAGTTCAGTTATGGTTCAGTTATCTTCAGTTGCATGTAGATAGTTTCAGTTAAATGCTAGTTGACTTCAGTTGACTTGGAATGCATGACTAGTGACTTGAGTTGCATGACAGATAACAAGTGATACATACAGTTAAGTGGGGATGATCAATCATGCATGATATTTGCATCAATGGTGGAGAGATATGTTTCAATTAATAAAGATTGACTTAGACCCACCTTGGGCGCCCAAGTTGGCATCTTGGAGTTATCACTTTTGCATGAGAAGATATTTTATAAGGCTGAGTTAAGTGGGCCCATTCTTGAGCGCCAACTTTGAGGATAAGCTTACAAGATATCTTCGGAATCAACGTTGAGTTATGACTTTAGTTTAGGACGCCCAAATGGATGGACTTGTTTGGACATTGTTCTTCACGGTAGAACTCTACTTGCAAAGAATAGGCGTGGGCTTTGTGAGATAAGCATTGTGCTTTGTAATTGTAAACTCTCTATTTATTGCAGCAAGTTGAAGAGAGTTTATTAGATTTTATTGCAGATTGTGAAGAAGAATTTTTGAAGGAAAAAGAAGCATCTCAAGCAAGGATTGATAAAGAATTATTGTAATCTTGTTCTAAGGTTAAATAATACAAGCACTAGTGATTCTTGGTGGAGTTTTTTCCCAAAAGGGTTTCTCCACGGTATATGTTGTGTAAATTCTTTCTTCTAGTCTTATTCTTCTACAATCTTCTATCTACTTCTACAAATGGTAAAATGAATCTAAACAGATAATCATCCACAAATAAATTGTAACAAAGAACACTTATTTAGATCTACAGTATAATAGTTTTACAAGGTTTAAAGCTACAAAATTTACCTCCATTTTCAACAATAATGATAAATTTTCCTAGGGTAAGAGGATGGGAAGATAAATAAATTGTTATGTAGACCCAAAACCTATTCATAAATATGCAAATAAATTCAATTGAAACCCTTTGAATCTAAAAATAGATGATGAATCAAAATTATATGAAATCTAAAACTTGTAATGTTGACAAAAATCCTAAAGGAAGTATAGGTTGTGCAGGATTGATCAAGTTCATCAAAAATGTAAAGGAAAATAGATGTCCTTATGTTTAGTATAGGCTATTCCAATAACATTTGTACAAATAAGAACAATTAACACATAATAATTTAATGATAATATATGTTGGCTAGTGTATCACTAAATTTAATGTCAAAGTAATAGAAATAAATGTGAATAATAAATATACTTAGCTCTAGAATTGAAGAATGAATTATCCATGTGAAGGTTATGGAATTTGTGATATATAGGATCAAGAAGAGATCATATTCCATTTTGTAACTCACATCAAAATCAAAATATTTTGTCAACAAAAATGTCATGTATTTGTAGAATTTACCACATAGTATGTATAACTCCTTTTTTTTCTTGATTCAGCTTTACTTCTTTTAGCTTTTATGCTACCTAAGACTAGTGGTATTTAAAAACACCTTGGAATAATTGTCATCATGTTGCAAGGGGATGTGTTCTCCAAAATCAACTCATGGAAATGTGTAAAAAATCAACAACACTCTTCAAATGTGCATATGTTCATAAGATGATCATGCAAATCTAAGTTCCTTTTATTGCACTAATTGAAATGTTTTCTTCTCTAAATATGAATGATGTTTGAATGGTATACGAAAGATGTGATATTGAGATGAATATATGTGTAAATGAATGCATTGAATGCCCTTAAATACAAGGACATTTAACAATAAATTACACAAATTTGTGTGTTGTTAGTCCTTGGTGGGAAATGAATGGACAAGTCAGCCAAGTTTTGAGTTTGGGATGGTCAATTCTATGACTGCAAGGTCAATCCCACAAGCACAGAACCCCAAGACATAGAAACAATCATATTAGGGCAGCTAAAAAAAATAGAGATATGTGCATAAGTTGGTGTGATCAATGTGTATATAATACGTGAATATATCAAGATATGTGTACATATGAGTGAGGTAAGGAATAAGTGTATTGAAATGTGTGTAAGTGGATGGCAAATAGTATGGGGAAGGGAGACAAAATTCATACATGATTAAGCCATTTATCAATATATACATAGATTAAGACATTTCTCAAAATAAACACAAAATTAAATGAAAAAAAGACAAATGCAAATTCAACATTACAAATATTATAAAGTTAAAACATGAATGATAGGTATATAGCTATAACATGAATGATAGGTATATAGCTATGCTTTCATAACAAAATGAGGATCTTAATGCAATGTAAATTATCATTGTGTTAGAACATAAAAAATGAATAATATTATAGTTACGATCAACCCCCTTTCTTTAATTAAATTATTAGCATGAATAGATTAATGGTATGTGCTCTTGATATAGGACAAAAGAAATAAAGGTTAGAGAAGAAAAATTTAGGATGTTTAGTGTTGTGTTTGAGTAGTGATAATTACATTTGTAAGTGGATTTGTATTTATATTTTAAAAAATTAAGGTGCTAGAGGTGTTTTAAGGGAGAATTTTGGGTAATAGGTATTAAGTATGGAAAGTCAAATGTCAATCAAGAAATTTATTAGGGTTGATACTTATTGTTAATCAAAGTTTTTTAGGAGGGTGGAAGGGTACTAGAAGATGAATGCATCAACAAATTCTTGCCTATATTATGTAGTGTCTAATGTTTACACAAGTAGAGCGCCAAGGCTACAATTGTCTTTTGAAGAATTGAACATGGACTACTAACTCAAGTTTATGTTAAACTTCAATAAGACTATGGTATTGAGTGATAATTATCTAGTTAGGTGTATCTATATACTTTGTTTCACCACAAAGTCGAAACCAAGTCAGATACAAGAATTGTCTTCTATGGAAACACATACGATTGAGATGGGGGCACTACAAGAGCGTAGGTAGAGGACTAGCGTTCTCTTGCAAACATGGTTTGTCCTCATCTTCCCAAAATGATCATTGAACCAATAAATCTTATAACTTATCTAGCAAATAAGCTTATAATTGCATTCCAAATGATAGAAGTTAAGGAACATGTTCTGAAAATAGGAGCAATTGACTACATCATAGGATCTAGTTGATGTTCACCAATTGCGTGCAAGTGATAGATACTAAGATCTACCCACCATTCCTATAATAGAGAAACTTTCACCAATGGCACACATGCAATAAGAACCAAGATCTACCCATCTGAAAGGTTCAATAAAATGTAATAGAACTAATTAATAACTATTGATGTCATAAAGTACTAAGTTGCATTGCATGTCTGTTGTTCTAAGCAACTATGTCATTACTTGTGATGACTTCAAATAATATGGTATGTTTGTCTTATCATCATAGCTAACTATGAACCAAAAAAAGGATTGCATTCCCTTATTTGTTGTTGACTAATCAACATGTGTGTACATGATAAATGGATTGGTGATGAAATGGTGAGCCTATGTATAATTAGTCTATACTTATCCTAGTACATTGAGATATTGCCATCATTAACCCCCTCAACAAGCCAACAAAGACCACTTGATCGAGATGTGTAAGGATTCCTTATTCACTTAGTTGGAATTATCTTACAATTTTCCATCTAAACTAAAAATCATTGAAAGCTTGCAATGAACTTATTCAAATTTAGTGTCAACCATGAACGAAATACCAATTAATTAAATTCTTGGCATTAAAACTCATTATATCTATTTGGTGTTATACTTGCTTTATTTGATAGGTTATATTATTGTTTTCAAGACCTCATAATGCACTAGAAATTCTAGCATATTGTGTTCTTTACATAGTTGAGTTGATCCCTACCATGATTGGCATCTATTAAGATATACATGCTTCTATGGCGTATATACAATGAATTTGTATGACACAAAAGTGATCTTTTTATGTTGATACAAGTAAAATGGATTACTTATAAAAAAATTTGCTAATAAAATAAAAAATGGTGTATCTTAATGTATCTTTACATCAAGATAGATCCTTATTAATGAATAAATTGTAGGAGTTTATGGTGAACTCCTCAACATCACAGGATCACCTACAAGACAACAATAACTTCCACAAGAAAGAATGGCGAAAATATCATTCTATGATTATGGATGCAAGATTGTCAAATTGAATATCATGTATATATGATGCCTTTCTTATAAGGCAAGTTGTGAAATAAAATTAGACAAGACCTTGGCATGCGTCTTAATCCTGTACAATGAGACAACTACCTCAACAAGTATTAAATGGCCTAAGACACAAGCATTAAATGCCAAAAGATAAGATAATATCTAGTGACAACTAACACTATCTAGAAAGATTCTCTCCTAGGACCTAAGTGGACTTAACATGTAAATATGACCTAGATAGGTAAAACACATATTTACACCAACACCCCCTTAAGTACAACTTAGGGAGTATTATTATACAAATGACACAAAGATAGGTCTCGACTACAAGGTTATGTTAGGAACCCATGTACATATAAATTCAATCTCTCACAAACAAAGAAAAGAAGAAAACCCAATGGGACCAAACTCCTCCCCAAATGAGAGATAAGATACAATTTAATGAAGCATGAGAGGACAAAACTTTATGCGAGGAAAAAGAACCACCCATAAGAGAGAGGAAGAGAGACCATTCAGCCCTCCTACCTAATGAGATAACCTACTACAAAGAAACACTGAAAGCAAAC
Organism: Sequoia sempervirens; assembly: GCA_007258455.2. Lineage (NCBI taxonomy): Eukaryota > Viridiplantae > Streptophyta > Pinopsida > Cupressales > Cupressaceae > Sequoia > Sequoia sempervirens. Next base: position 703,513,075 of record VDFB02270651.1, on the reverse strand, counting down.
TAGTGGAATAACTTTGGAACCTTGGCAAGCAAAGGAAAGATGCTAGAAACGCTGGAAACTCTTAATTGTGGAGCAACCCAAGAATCATTATAAAGCAACAGTCCCGATGCCAAGGAACACTAGTAAACTCTCAATATGGAGCAACCCTAGAATCTGAATGAAGCAACAGGAAATAGAACATTGTTCTAGAATCGAAATGAAATACATAGATCAAAATTCTGCCTTCCCAAGTGGCAATATATCGAAGTGATCAACTAGAATGTAAATACACACAAATTTGAATAAAAAATACATGGGGCTGAGTTGGAACAAAAGTGCATAGATGGCATAATAGAGCTCCTTAATATCTTTCCAACATTGCAAGAATCACAAAAATCGGACATTGTGGCAAAAGGTTATGAGCTTGAAAACCAAAAATAAATATTTGACTTCAACTAACAATAAATGCCTCCAAATAGCAAAAGTTTGGAAAATGACCTACAACACTGCGAAGTACACCGAACCAACTTTCCAACAATATCTTGTTTTTGAAAAATGACCCATGGATTGCAAGTTATGACATTTTGAAAAAATTGCTCGATTTGAGCATAATGGGGCAAAATTTGGGGCCCTAGGCCATAGGCCCCCAGACGCCCATGTGACCAACTAATTAAACACAAGTTAAAAAAAAGTGTTGCCCAACGACGGCTCTTGCACGCCATGCGGGGCCCCTCCTGTGAATAGGAGCCACTAGGGTTTAACCCCATGATCGCAACTTAACAAAACCATTGGTGTATAAAAATTTATTTCACATGTTTAAAAACAAATTTTGTTAATATTAAATCCTGCAAAAAAATAAACCAATTTGTACCAACATGCCAACGCTAACAAAACCGTACCCTAGTGATGTGATCAGAGTACCATGCAACGCAAGTACCCTGTGCAAAGAATCTCCAAGGAATATGTTGTTTTGATGCTCAAAATATGTCGATTCCACAAGAATATGCCACCAATGCCAACCACAGACAACACGACTTTGACGATGTTGTACAATATGAATTTCGTACTATACGGATTTTTCGCAAAGAAATTTGAAAAAAAAAAACTTTAGATGCCCTTTCAAAAAAATGTCATTTTTCGACGAATTAACAATCAATCTTGAAATTTTTGGGTCTCTTAGACACCATGGCAAAGGCAATTTTGACCCAAAGCACTTCAAAAATTCAGCTACCTCTTGAATCTGGTAACCTTTGCCTAACTTGAAACCCTTGTAGACCAAACAAAATATGACAAAATTTGGCAAAAGGAAAGGCAAATTTGAATTTCTCAAATGCCTTGGATTTAATGGTGAGGTCCTTAAAACCTCTAATCACACCCAACAAAATTTTCACACCAAAATTAATCCCTTAAATCTAGAAATAAGTCTGAAACATTGAAGCTCTAATGCCACGTACGAGTTTATGAACTCCTCAACACCCCAAACTCACCTACAAGACAACAATAACTTCCACAAGGGAGAAATGACAAATATCATGCTATAATTAAGGATGCAAGATTACCAGATTGAATATCATGTGCATACGATGTCTTGCTATAATGTCTTGCTCATAAAGCAAGTTGTGACATAAGATTAGACGAGATCTTGACATGTGTCTCAATCTTGTACAATGAGACAACTACCTCAACAAATATTGAATGACCTACAACACAAGCATTAAATGTTAAAAAATAAGATAAAATCTAGCGACAACTAAAACTATCTAGAAATATTCCCTCCTAAGACCTAAGTGGACTTAACATGTAAAAAAGACCTAAATAGATAAAACACCTATTTACACCAACATAAATTTCTTGGCTAGTTACAATTAGGGTTTAAGATGTAATGAAAATGATTGTAAGGAAATCATTTTAATAAAAAATAGTTGCTAACAAAATGATGCATTGCACCTTCTTGCTACAATATACTTCCCATTGAACCACAAAGTTTTTAAGTGACATTGAGAGCTCTCTTGCTTAATAAAAATAAGCCAAAAAGCATTGTAATATGAGAATTTTTTTAGTGCCATTTGAAAACTCTCCATGATTAACACGCCCACCCTTTCTAAAAACCCCTATCTAATATCAGATTTCGTTGAAGAACGTTGACCTTAAACTTGCAAGTGAAGAACCTCAATCATGTTAAAAGGATGCCATCTAACTAATAAAAAATGAACTTAAAACGAAGACAGCACAAATGATTTGCATATATTTAAATAATTATAAAAAATGATATCAATAGTGGCATGGTATGGTGGTTGAGTTGTGTTGTTATTTTCGCCATCAAGGTTCAAACCCCATTGGGGTGTTATTGTTGAGAATTTATATTGGGGATGAGGTCCCCCATTTGTGACCTCACAAGTTCATAGCTCGGGGATAAGAGTTGATAAGTACGACATCTCATCTCATCCCATTTTATTTCCTTCTTGTTTAATGGTGCCTCAAATGCAAAGCCAGATGGATCCTGCAGGTCGACAGTAAACTCAGAAATTGCAAAGTATGCTATCCACTGAGATTGATAAGAGTTGATAAGTACATCTCATCCCATTTTATTTCCTTCTTGTTTAATGGTGCCTCAAATGCAAAGCCAGATGGATCCTGCAGATGGACAGTAAACTCAGAAATTGCAAAGTATGCTATACACTGAGATTGATAAGAGTTGATAAGTACATCTCATCCCATTTTATTTCCTTCTTGTTTAATGGTGCCTCAAATGCAAAGCCAGATGGATCCTGCAGATGGACAGTTAACTCAGAAATTGCAAAGTATGCTATACACTGAGATTAAAAGAAATCTTATTTTATGATCATCTTGGTGAAACCGAGAAGTTAAAAATCAATTATATTTTACTCTTAAATAGCTTTTTCCTAATGAAAAGTTTGAATCTTTGAGCTGCCCAAACCTTGTTCTTGAAAAACCTATTCTTAACTTATTAGTACATATTCATGCACAAATATATTGCTTGTTTTGTAAATTAATGTTCTATATCAGAAAGTTGAAACCATCGTAGCATTGAACTTAACAAGCAGAGGACGATGATTTATCGTTTCATTCACCAACTCACTGAGTCTTTTAAACAAACGATCAGGCAAACATTCTCTTTGAAAACAAAGAAAATCAACAGTTGCACCCAAGGAATTAATAGAAGATGACTGTAGCCTATAAGCAGGCCCCATTATAGTTCTCACAAAAAACATGCATAGAAAAGGACATAATTAAAACTAATACGTGCCCTCATCTTCCAGGGATTGAAATGATAGATATGTAGAACTACATTGTTAATTCGTCTCTCTTCTTCCATAACTTGCAGCATTAGATTTATTTTGGTGAACTGTAGAACATATAATTGCTTTCATGAAATATCTATAGAATAATGCATAAATATTTCACAAGCTTTGAAAAATATAAAAATCTAACCCAGCTTGTATTAAAGATTTGAATGTGCTATTTTCTTTGGTTTCAATGTCATAACTTGACAATAAGCATCGATCAGCAATCATAATTTAATTTACATTCAAGCAGACTCTGATTTCAAACATTACTCACTAATGCCAAGCTACATAGTTGGATTGTTGGAATATAAAGGAGACAACAGTCATACAGCACGTAAACAGTAGATCTAGTGAACAGTAAATGCTTTATCGAGGCATCTAAGAATGAATCCGGGTGTATATCACACTTGTCATTGATTTCTTCACATAAATATATGAAAAAGCGATTTTAAGAAACAGAGTTGTAAATAATTGCACAAAAGGTAAAGAGACTGGTTAAACAATAACTCAGCAGAAACCAGTTGATAGATGGTAGAATTTTAACAGCAGATAGCAATGGTTCGATACCCAAGTTCCTTCCAAATAAAGCATTTAAAAAATTGAAACATATATCGGACTTCTTATAGCTTAATCTCTTGTAAATTAGCATAAATAACAACAAAATGCAGAAACAAACATTTGAAAGAACAGAAATAAATGTAAAGAGGAGCAATTCTCTAGCTCTGATTAAACAACTTGTGCACCAGTTCTATCCAGCTTTTCAACCCATACAGAAGCTTCGAATTTCCCTTCCATTAGAAACATATCCACCATGGCTTCAGCAATAGCCTTTCCTTTTTCTACAGTGTTTATAACAGCTACAACAGTATGCACCTGTTTCAAGAGCAGCTTTCTTGACTTCCAAGTTCCAACATTCCTAGAATTAGGGGGGGGCTATTGGTACAACTATAGAACCTGATGATAGTGCAGCTCCCCAAAGGACAGCCGCAACAAGAGCTGATGCCTGGCTACAATTCAATATATGATCTTTCATAGTAATTTCTTTTGGAAGCATTGCTCACATTCTCTTTATTGGGGTTTCAAAAGCAGGAGTGACAAGCACAAAGAAGACACCTTTGTCATTGGGGAATGGAAAGGAGATAAGATCAAGTGGACTATGACTCTGAACAAGAACAAAACCACCCATCACAGTTGGAGCAACAGTATATGCATGATAGCCACTTACAACTGCTTCCAACTCCAATCCAGCCACAACAAGGTCTGCTTTTGTTTTGGATAAAAGATAAAAATGAGTTTTTGAAAGGACCCAAACTCTCGTACAAAAGTAAATGCCAACAAGCAGAAGAGACAGGCCCCACAAGATGTCAGACTTAAAAAAACAACCCTTAGGCCAACAAGAACAGTAGAAAAACAACAGAAATATAGACAAACGATAGAGAAACCAAAACAGAACACAGGCCTGGTTTGGAGTAACCAGCTTCTTAAGGCCTGAAGCTGCATGCCACTTTTTGGTTATAAAATTTATAAAATTGACCTGGTCCTCAAATGAACTTTCTAGAGTATTATCATCCAGCTCAATGATACCAGACCTATGGGCAGAGAATTTAGCCCTAGTTCTATTGGCCAGCCCTTCTCCAATTGCCTTTCTTTTCCCTTTCTATAGTTCAGTCTGAAGGACAAATAGGTCTACTTTTGTTAATTTACTCCCAAATAAAGCACTCGCTGCTGCACTACCTGCACTCAAGCCAAGCTCACTTCCCAAAGGCAGACCCTTATGAAGAGAAAGTGACAAGCCTACAGAACGAATTCCAAGCAATTCCATGGTTGCCTTTGCTGCCATCCCGGCACCATTCTTCACCGGATCATGACTGAATCTATTGCGGTCACTGGTTATTGAAGAAATCAAAATTTTGTCAGGCTTTATCCCCCCATTCACCTCTACAATAATATGATCCTCTAAGCCTTCAATAGCACAACCAAAAAAGTCAAACACTGGTCCAAGATTAGCTATTGTTGCAGGGGCAAAGGCTTTTACAGATTGAGGAACAGGTGTTGGCTCAAGCTGGATAACCTGTTTCAGACTCACCTGCTTTGCATTACACCAAATATTCAAAATGTCTGGCAACTGTCCACCTAAATTTTAATCCAAAATTTCCCCAATTTAAAACAAGAATTAAGAGGTCCCAAATCATGTTTTAATGAAAAATGTTGTTTACCACAGGCAGAGCATTCCGTAATTTCCTGAACAAGTACATGCCAAACATATGAAAAACTATTTTATACTCACTCAAAACTCAGTATTGTTACTCTTTGGATACCCTTCATATTCAAGGTTGACCAACAATGTTGCTGAGATTGCTTTGAATTTTGTTCTCATGGATTCTAAAATATCTTGAACAGACTTGTCTTCTGGATCAAGAAGTGGGTATTTATCTGCCAATACCTCTAGCTGCTGTATCTGCTTGTGAACCCTTGTAGAGAATACAGTTGGTTCAATCTCAAGGGCAGCTTTCCATACATTGATACAACCCCTGTAAAAACCCAATTCTTCCCCTACTTCAAAACCATGTTTCAAACCGACATCTCTTCCTTCCACTTTCCCTAACTCTACTCCTTCTTTGAATCCCTCATTGTACCCTTGCTGAATATGTTGCTCCTCAAGTTTTACAACGGAATCAAATATGTCTTCCAGGTCTGCTGTTTGTCCACATGAACGAATCATCATCTAAAGCTGAGTTTAAAAATTAAAACTTAATTGTATAAAGGTTGCTCCAATATTGTGGCTCCACTGGGACCTCAAACTACCATCTAGTAATAAATTTTAGAAATTAATTAGCTTTCGGAATGGTCTTGACTCCTCATCAAAATACATCTTGAAACCCCTGCAAGCAATTTCAGTTTATTAGTGGAACTCAAACACTTGAAGCATATAAAAGTATTAAAATATACATAATCTCCAAAAATAAAAAATTTGGTTAGTTTGCATTTGTACATATTTCAGAACCATGATTTGTTAATCATCAATCATGTAGGAACTCTGGTGTGTTACTCACCTATAGAGCGTTCCTGGTGTGGTTACCAGTGGCAGAAGTTGATGGACTTTGTTTTAAGTAAATGTTGACAGTTATCTATTCATAGACTAATAAACAGATTTGGAAAGTTGTCCAAGGTTGCAATGAGTTTCAAGTGTTGCCATTAAGCATGGAGAGTTATCTTAGTCCAGTGCTGCTATGTTCCCAACAAGAAGTCATTTGGAGAACTCACAACAGCATTACTGTCTGTCACTGGAGTATGTACGACAGTGCAGGTGCCTTTGTGTTGTTGGAGGACATGCAATGATGCCTAGAAGTAAGGCAATGTTCTAGGGGATGCATGGAGGTACTGCAAACAACTAGGATCAATTAGGCGGTGCAAGGAGGTACAAGCCACAGATAGTGTTTGGTTGTAGTGCAGGAAGATATGTACACAATTTAGGAGATGCAGATCAACAACCTTTGATTGGTCATAAGCAGCAATGGTCTATTATGAGTTGTGGTCATCTATATGGAGTGGTCATGTTACATGCAATGTACAGTATGCTGACATCATGGTATGGTCATGAGATGGTTGTGTGACTTTTGGGATTCCATGTGAGCAGTTAGGCTATTAGACAGTTGTCTACGCTATATCTATTTGCTTGTACAAATGAAACAAGGTTGGCTTAGTTGGATGTTGGTCTAATGCAAAGTTTGAAAACTCGGAATCGGCGCAGACTCGGCAGCCCAAAATAGGACTCGGACTCAGGACTCGGCACAGACTCAGCAAAAAACTCGGCTAGGACTCGACAAAAAAGAAAACCGTAGTTTTACAAAAAACAAAAATAAATTAATGCAGTTAGAGAATATAAGAGCCTAATTTGATTATCAATTTCTCATAATTCAAATATTACACATGTTATATGATCTTCAAACACTCAATATTTGAAATTTCATCATTCATACTCATAGTTTCAAACTTTCAAATGAAAAAAACAAACAAAAAACAAATTTTAAACATTCATACTCATTGTTTCCAGGCGATGCCAAGAGTCCTAAGTTGGGACTCGGGAGTCCAACTCTAGGACTCACGAATCACTCGCCAAGACTTGGGAGTCCTAGCCTAGACTCTCCAGGACTCGGCTCAAGAGTCCTTGGTGAGTCAACTTGGTGAGCCCTAGGACTTGCGAGTCCCAAGAATCTTTTCCAGGACTCGGAGAGTCCTCAAACTATGGTCTAATGTGTTGTACCCTAAAGGTATGAAGTCCGAGTTGGAGGTTGTATACTGTTTGTCTACAAATTGAGACTATGTGAAAGTGACCTGTTGTATTGGATGTATCTTTCCTAAATAATACAATTGTGAATATCCTTTTCCTAGTGGATTTTATGCCATAAATATTTGTCTCATCCATATCTACGACTTGTGTGTTCTTTCATGTGCTTCCTTTAACGTTGTTTAATTGAATTGTATAACAAACATAACTGTATTTGATCATATAAACTTAAGGTGTCCCAATACCCCTATCTATCTGTCAACCATATCAAGAATTGTTTTCCAACACATAGCTCTGCATCGAATCTCAATTTGGATATGTGGACTTTTCATACTATCAAGTGTGGTGATTTGATTATTTCAGGTTCATATCATGCCCCCACCATAAAGAATCACAACCATATAAGAAAAGGGATTGCTCATTGCAGCCTAATATAGGCTAGTTAATAATAATCACAGCCTATTCTAAGAATGGTCGGTCAAGGAAAGGCATAAAATTAAAATAAATTAAGAGTCTAAAGAGAGTGCTTGGTTATCAAGAGCACAACTCTTTGGAAAAGGCAATGTTAATGAAAAGATGTAACTTTTCTTCCCCCACCATGGAAGATATTTTAGGGAGAACAAATCATTTGGGGGAGGCATCAAGTGGAGAAAAAGAGAAATAAGAATAAGAAATCTGAGATATCTTTTTGGAATAGAAATTGAGAACAGCCATTACTAATATTCAGAAAAATAATTGGTGGCAGCCATTTAAAAGTAAATTTATCATTCAACACAAGGTATTTATTTAGATATAATTTAGCAAATTCCTTGAGAAGTCATATCTTGAATTTGTGACGTGTTTTGTAAATAAGACGGACGCCAACCTTCCAAAGTTCACGAGAGGTGAAGAACGACCAGCCTTCATGCTCTTATCAACTATGCCACCCCAAGATGGAATGGACGGCCAGCCTTCCATGCTCGTGGGCCAAGAGGTGGAATGGGCAACCAGCCTTCAATGCTCTTGGGCTTGATCGAGGAGGACGGCCAGCCTCCAAGGTGGATTGAGGGATGGAAGGGCAGCCCACCTTCCATGCTCTCGCAATAAAAGGACGACCAGCCCTGAGATTGCCATTTGCAAGCATTTCCAATGAATTCAGAATATGATTTGCTATAAGGAATATGCTATGATGTGTTGATTCAAATATTAATAATGCTATGAATTATTGATCTAAATATTATGATGTTTTAGCTATGATTTATTGATATAAATATTATAATGTTTGTGTAGGGATTTAAATATTATCATACTTTCTTGTTACCTAATATTACTAATATCAGCTCTTAGTGAATAATATTGTTCTGCAGACCTAAAATTAGGATTTTTTTCAAAAGGGAACATTACAGTTCAGGGTAACGGTTTTTCCTAGCCATAGATAGCTGACCACCGAAACCTGGAGTTGTGTGTACCATTTCACACACAAATAATGATCACAACAATTGGCAGACCTCAATCAGACATCTCCCAACAATAGAAGACATCTCTGGTAGGCAAGAAACAACCTGACACCTCAATGGATCACTCTTGCCAAAAAACAAAAGAAAAGCAAGAAACAAGGAAATATAGTAATCCTAAGAGGCAAAAGGCCATATCCAAGCCCTTCCTCACTCGTCCAAACAAAGAAATTTGCAAGGGAGTTGGGAGAGAATGCCAACTCATCATCTGAATTTTGATAAGAAAGGAAAAGAATTTCATTTTTAAAAACAAATTTGTGCAAGGTAGATTTTCAAGGAAAATTATCACATAACATAGGTTTGAACTTTAAACAAATGAAGGAAGAACCTCGGTTCTCATTAATGATTCAACATTTATCACAATTAACTTTACGATACACACCCTCGGTTAATGTATCATCTAAATAAACGTCTCCTTTTCATGTGGGTCAAATGCATTAACTTAAAAGCAAAGTGAACAAGTACAGTGAGTTATATGTGCATATAGTATCACACTAGCCATGTTCACAAAAAGAAAGGCTTCATATGGCATGTTCAAAAAAAAAGTGAAATCCATTAGAGTAGAACTTGGAAGAAAACCACAAAGCAAAGATCCCAAAGCATTCAGAACTTCATATAGAACTAAGCAAACTTAGGGTTAATTTGGGTGTTTTTGTTACCAAACACTATTGTATAAAATCATACCATTCATAAGCATATCGCATATCAAATCAAAAAAAGTCTCAACAAAAGGTGAAGCATATGCAGTTAAAAAAAAAAACAAAGATATTCTTTTTGAGTAAACATTCCAAAGCATAAGTTCATATAGAATTCTAAATTTGGATGCAACTACAATTAGGGCAAATCCAAAAAAAATTGTGCTAATATGCTATATATCTATGTTCCATGGCATTTCTAGAATGGTGACAACAATAGATGGCTATTAAAAAATAGGGAAATTCAAAAGTATAGGAAATAACAAATATTCATAGGATAAGGCATTCACCATATTAATTATATTATCATATTATGAAACATTAGAGCTGAATTGAGAATTCAAGAGTTGACATTAAAATTAACAAAATTTCACTATCTAACCATTTGAGCTTTCATTACCAATGTACATATACAAAATGAAAAAGTTGAAAGGACACAACTACAAAACAACAAAATGTAGACTACTAGAGCTACCACTACTATGTCTTTGCCTAGTCTTCACCTAAATTTAAAGCGGTCTAAATCTGAGTAACTACCAATATGATGAACTGCCTCATCCAATGGAACCTCAATCAATCCCTCCTATGCATCCTCCTGATGAATCTACATGGCATCTTCAAGATCAACATCTTACCATGCAGTAGGAGTCTGTCAATACTCACAAGTTTGTTGATCTTGAAGTTGCAAGGCAGCATACACAACCACCAACTTCTCCTTGTTAAACAGCTGCAGGACAACTGAGATGGGGGGGGAGGGGCGGTTGAATCAGTTGTCACACAAATTCAAACTTAAAACTTTATCACTTATCAAATCTTCAACCACACTAATCTGTTGTTAAATATGAGCATGAAACACAAATAACAAAAAGTAAATCAACACACTGAACACTAGATTTTTAGGTGGAAAACCCAATAAGGGAAAAACCATGGTGAGGGCTAACTCACAATATAAAGATTATAAAACTGAATACAAAGGCTCATTGCCCAAAAGAGGACTCGCTGTCCAAATACAAAGACTCACTGCCTACAAAGGACTCACTGTCCAACAGAGAGGCTCACTACCCACAAATACAAAAGAGAACAAAAGATCCATCACTACAATTAAAGCACATTTGCAGGATTACAGAAACCTTCAGTTCACTGCCTTCAGCACACTGAAAAGTTGTTACCACAACTCACTCACACACACTTCTGCTCTTATGATTTGCGGCACACTTTCGTCACTTTGCATCACACTCACATCAACTCTTCACAATTCAACTTGCTTTTATACTATTCTCAACTTTAGAGACACTTACCAAGGTCAGCCACAAAACATTGTTTCATAAATTCAAAATAGGTCGGCAACTCAAAATTCCCGCGGTGGAAAGGAATAAGAGTGGACCAATAAAATTATTTTCTTGAATCTTCTACACACTTCCTCAATTAAATTTTATTCTTTGAATGAAGTGTAAACACCAAGTCGGCCAAACCTAATGAAAACACAAATAAACAATGATGCACACGCTTCCCAACAAGAAGATGACACATGGACGCCGCAACACACTTCATTATGCACGAGAATACATCTCAGAACCTTCCAGATACATCCGCAGCAAAAACAACAAGCTTCAATCACTGAATTTTTTTCACCAGACTATCCAGACTATGCAAACACACACAAAAATACTGAAACATGATTTCCTAATTACCAAACTCCAAACCTCTTTGCCAGAGCATAGAAAAGACCTTCACAAAGCATTTCCCAAATCCGCACGATCTAAATCAAAACAACAGAGGACTACCAAGCAAAAACATTTCTCCCATTCCACATAAGATCAAACTTACCAGACATTTCGCATACCGGTGAACGTAACTTCTACATACCATCAAACCAAAAGCTAAAACTTAGGAGTTATCACCATGAGAGTACCATCAACACACCTTCAGATCTGCACAAGCATAGGATCAACACAGGAGAAATGCGGAGCACATTCTAAACATTTCTATTATTCTACTTTCACCTCTTTATTAATTTTCTCAAAAGCACTTGGAAACTCATCAACACAACTCATCTAAAACACCATAAAGATAGCTCCATGTACTCACAACATCTCAACAGTGTCTCAACCATACATGTACAATCTGCAACATATTGAACTGTGTTGACATCAATGACAACATCAATAACAACACCACCAAACTAGCTCATATTTGCAACAATCTCCCCCTTTGTCATTGATGGCAACACACAACCTTTTCTCCCCCTTTGACATCAATGGCAAAGAACAACTCTATTACTCCCCCTTAGGAGTACACTCATACTGCAACAATGAAAACCTTTTCTACTCCCCCTACAGAGTAGACCCAACAATCAGTCCAAATAAATGAAGAATCTGTGAATTCACTGGACTAACGCACCTTCATGTGCACCTAGTTAGGAGGGCCAATGACCCCCAACCTCTCCCTAAGATGCTCAAAAGTATCCTTCGGAAGAGCCTTAGTAAATATGTCTGCAATTTGTTCTTTTCTTGTTACATACTCCAATCTGACCTCATTCTCCAGCACTTTTTCTCTCAAAAAATGATACTTGATAGATATGTGCTTCGTTCTTGAATGCATAACCGGGTTCTTCGAAATGTTTATTGCACTTGTATTATCACAAAAAATAGAAATAGGCTCATCACACACCACACTAATGTCTTTCAGAGTCTACTTCATCCATAGAACTTGTGTACAACAAGATGCTACAGCAATATATTATGCCTCTACAGTGGATAAAGAAACCGAGTCTTGCTTTTTACTCAACCATGAAACTAGTCTTCCGCCAAGAAAGAAAGCACCACCACTGATACTCTTCTGGTCATCTACACATCCAACCCAATTAGCATCTGTATAAGCACTCAGGGTGAAATCATTACTCTTAGGGTACCATAGTCCATAATTCGATGTGCCTTTAAGATATCTAAATATCCTTTTTACAGCCATAAGATGTGCTTCTCTAGGATCTGCTTGAAATCTAGCAACTAAACACACAGCATGCATAATATCTAGTCTAGTAGCAGTAAGGTACAGCAATCCGCCAATCATGGATCTGTATTTGCTCTAATCAGTCTTAGCAGATTCATCATCCTTGCTTAGTTTACATCCGGTTACCATAGGGGTACAAACCGGTTTAGAATCCTCCATCCCAAACTTTTTAAACAACTCTTTTACATACTT
>VDFB02270651.1:703360481-703500011 GCA_007258455.2 Sequoia sempervirens | reverse complement strand
TAGATCTTAGAAACTATTTTTGGTTTTCATCTCTATTTCTAAATTTACCTCATCACTAAACCCACCTCATCAATTTTATTTGTGATATATTTTAAATGTTTCCTTGATTAGTCTACCTACAAGGGATTCTAACCCTTCTCTCCATTGTTAGAAGACTCTTTATTGAAGGCTAAATTAGCAACATGGGGAAAGGTGCAGCCTATCTTGCAATCATGGCTCAAAATGGAAGCATGGACAAGGAATTTGAATTGTGATGCAGCTAGGGGAGGTCCTGCAACACAACTAAACACAAAAAATCAACCAACAAAAAAAATTCACAAGACACAATTCTCAAAACTCTTCACTTTTCACCAAATTAGCACTCTTCCTTGTACCATTTCCAACTCATTCAATTGGGTATTTCTTCTTGATAAGGCACGCAATCTAGCCCACCTCAATTAAATATTGATGAAATTCCTAATGTTGAGATGTATGTACCTAGGAGAACACCACGTAGAATTTTGCGTAGAAAGCCAAAGTATTTGATTAATATTGATGACTTTATTTTGCAGCACATGGAAGGTAAGATTCTAGCACACAGTTGTAGAAGATATGCTGATAAGATTTGGAAATTCTACTTTGAAAGCATAAACGAGACCGCAACATGTCAAATATTTGTTGAAATGATGTAGGGTATAAAGTGTAGAGACATCATGAAGACTCTTGGGTTGAGAACATCGAATGCATCGAGTGAAAACACTATTGTGAAGAATCTAATGGATGCATATGAGAGTGTGGGTAAGACCTCATGCTCAAAGGATAGTAATGTCACACGACATGTCATTACATTGACTTTGGTAAGAATTCAAAGAAAGAGAGCTTGTCTCATTAGAAAGATGAGTGAACAAATGAGAATTAGTAGAAAAACTTTATCAAAAGTCGTTCAAAGGTAACAAAGAATTGAGGGCACCGATTCAAATGAATTATGGGCATTTTTGAGGAGACTGCCACAAAAAGATTAAAAAGTTGTTGAAGCATTGAGAACACTAATTGAAGAGTATTAGAATAATAACACAAGGCCATCTCTGAATCAAAGGGCTGTTGTAAGAAGGAGAATCGGTAGTCGGAACCATGAGCCACACATCCAAAGCAATTTTTGGATATGACTCAAACCCAATTTTTTCATAAATTTCAACTGGATTATCCTCAAATTAGTATTTGTCAAAGATTTTTTGAAATTCTTAAACATTTTTATGTCAAGATAAATCACACATGCACTACTTGTTGCTGTAGACTACATATTGAATTATCTAACCATTATGATGTTTATCGTTCTATATTTTGTGATTTGCATACTAATGATGTTTTGCAAGATTGTGGCATAGAAGCCCCACCAAAATCTTCAAGAGAATTCTTATCAAAAAATTTATGTGAAATAGAGGATGGCCAAATATTCTACATGACATCATGCTTGGATGGTCCATGCGAGCATTGCAGTGGCTTGTAGCGTATGCCAGTATGTCAACATATGGAAAGCACAGATGAGGTGGGACAAAAACTAGTAGAGTTCGGGAAGTATAAAACTATGGCATATGCTACAAAAGATGGGTCTCAAGAAAAAAGGTGTGATTTGATTATTTAGAAGATTCCAGTGTATTAGTTTATGTCCATGTTTCATGAGAATATAGTGTATGAGTATGCAAGGCATACCCATAGAGCCCAAGGGTTGGCCACACAACTCAAGCTATGAAAGGACACCTTTCTAGTTGGAAGCATAGTATTAGTGGTTGAATTTGCAGAGAACTACACTCTACAACCACAACATGAGGTGTAGTCACAGTATTACAACTCCACACAGGTTGTGATATTTGTGCAAATAATATTAATTCATGCAGCTGATAGTACAGAGGACTAAAGGAAGGCATTGAGGGAGTATCACTTTAATATTAGTGATGATCACACACATTCTCCAGAGTTCATGCAAGGTTGCTTCTAGATTTTCTATAGTGATTTGGCTCAGAGGGGCATAGTATACAATCGGCATATAATATGGTTGGATAATTGTGCAACACAGTTCAAGAACTATGTTCTACTGGTTGAGTAGGATACATGTCATTATAGGTGTACAACATATGTGGAACTTTTGTGAGGCTGGGCATGGAAAGGGGAAGCATGATGGTGCAGGAGAATGCATGAAAAGAGCATTAGCATGAGAAGAGTTAAAGTATAAAGACAGTGCAAAGTTGATAGATGCAAGATCAATCGTCAAGTGGTGCAATGCTTTGATGGGTACATATAATGAAGGTACATCTTTAGATCATAGATATTTTTGGTTGATGGATGATACTAACATTGCACCATATGAGGATTGTTGTACACTAACAGGATCAAGTGATCTACACTCTTTCCTTAGCTCAAATGAAGGTTCATGGAGTATCGATACACATGAGATGGCATGATTTTTTTCTTCATGTACAATGCAAGCTTGGAATGATTGTGAGTTAGGGGAGTGGACTGACAAATGGTTGACAAGTTATCTTATCCCATTTCACACGTATCTCCCTCTAATGGCATTGGAACTAACATAGATGGAATCATTAGTTGACTTTGACCACGTATCGGATCTAGTTCAACCAGGTAATATATCTGCTTGTTTAGTTTTTGAAATTCCATATTGTTATATTAATTTGTAGTGTATTCGTAATGTTGACTAATTTCAAGAGATTTGTTGCACATATGAATGCAGGGAAAGTTTATGCAGTTATTGCAAATGAAGACAATGAAGAGGGAATAAACTATTACTTGTGTTGTGTTGAGGCCAAAAAGAAATTGGAGGCCCTAGTTATAGATGGAGAAAACATCGAATACCCTACAGGCTTGGTTGTTGTTATTGGAACATGGCTTAGAAGGTACCCACATAAGAGTGTTAAACATTGGTTGTTTTAGGACTTTGACATGCATCGTAAAATTCTTCATTACTCAAACCTTGTCGTGGCATCTAATGTTCGTTTGACCAAATACGGGGGTAGAACTTTGAACAAGGTCTTGTGGAAGGTTTGTGAGTCTTACCACAAGGAAATACTTGACACAATAAAGAGTAGAGCAGACCCAGATGGTTCATTGGATTAATTTGTAAGTATGCACATTAGTTCTTATTAATTTATACTTGTATGCACATTAATTTGTTTGATGAAAATGCTATCATCTTCTTTTACTTTTCCTATTTGTAAGTAACCTACTAAAAATTGATTGGTGTCCCCTTGCAGAAAATATAGATTTATGGGCCATCCAAGAGAATCTCAGCCAGAAAAGCAATGCAACATCCTTATTTTGATGATCTTGACAAATCTCAATCATGATTTTAAGCCATTACAAAAGTGCGTGCAAAGCTTGGTGAGGGAATTTCAAGTTATTCATTTGAAGTTAACCTTATCATGAGCAACTATGATGTAGACATTATAAGAGCATCTCAAATTTCAACTTAGTCTATTCATGAGGGGTGTTGTGTGCAATAGTTATCTTGGAACTCCTTGTGAGATGTATGACCAAGAGTGACTAAGTTGAGAGACTAGCATGCCTATCTTTAAGTTCCTTCCATCTATTTTCATTTCATTTCCATTTTGGATGCTCTTTTTTTTCTCTTTTACTTTGCGTATTTGTAAGTAAACTACTAAAAAATGATTGGTCTCTCGTTGTAGAAAATGTTGATTTATGAGCCATCAAAGAGAACCTCGGCCAAAAAAGCAATGCAACATCCTTATTTTGATGATCTTGAAATATATCAATTTTGATTTGAAGCCATTATAAAAGAGCGTGTGAAGCTTAGCGAGGGAATCTCAAGTTACTCAATTTAAGTTAACCTCATAATGAGCACCTATGATGTAGACATTTAAAGAGAATCTCAAATGCATAAGTGACATTGTAAAAGATCTGTGAGAATGAAGAACCTAAGGCATTGTAATGAGATTTACTTGTAATGAGATATACTCAAATATTGTAATTTTGGAGTTCAAGTTTGGTGTAGGAGCACCTTGTTCTCTAAATTCCTTCAATAGGAAAATTTGCAAAATTTGAATTTTGAAATGTAAACAATGTGAAAAAGGTCATGTGAAGGTCATATGTAATGTATTCAAAGTCTCAAAGAGTTCATTAGGTGATTAGAGAAGTGATATTGCACAAAAGATGTCATTTGGTGTAAAAATGCAAAACTTGCATTAGTTGCACAATTGCAAAATTAGTAAATAAAGGATGATGTTTTCTATATTTGCAACACTTTTTCCTTTTCATTTATCATAAATGGTTTGTAACCCTCAAAACATGGTTTTGAGAGTCCATTAAGTGATAATATTTCCATTCCACCGATGTAGGGTTAAGTAGGTTGGTGGAATGGATTGCAATTAGGTGTTTTTCAATTTGAATATGTAAGCAAGGGGTGTAAATCTTCACAAAACCTCAAATGAATGAGTTTCAAACAAAGTTTCAACCAACAACTCTCTATCTCTTCAATTTTAGCCCTTCACTCTGCCTTGTCTAGTAGGTTAGTAGACCCTAGTTTTAGACCTTTTCTCACAAACTTCTCAAATGACTTCACAAAAAAATGACTGATCTAGATAGCCATTATTGAGTTACAACACATACTTCAAAATCAATAGTGACTGTCTTGGAACATCTGCATCAAAAATGACCTTCTTCGATGTCCTCATTAGGCTAACTAGGCCTAATTTACAAAGGAACATACCTTTAAACATTCAAAAACCCCTTGAACTTGTTGGGGACACAATTATCATGTATCCAAACCCTCAAATCCACAATTTGTCTCAGGAGAAAGTCACTCCACCATGCCAAACCACAAAACCCTTATTTTATGCTTATATGATAAGGTATTATTGAAATGAATGGTTCCACACCTTACCAGAACATGCCACCACCTCATACCTTCTTAAAATCACTTGAACAAACTCAAAAGACAATCACCCAACCTATACATGCTATATTTTATCAAACCCTAGGGTGAAACCTTATTTTTCATGCCCTTTTCCATCAAAATCTATAGGGGCAGTAACACAAACCCAATAAAACTTATTCCATTTCACCAAATAAGCACCCTGACATCAAAATGGGTTTCTAAATATGTATTAGGTCTTTGGAAACACAAAAATATTGAAAAAGAGAACACAATCACCCTGTACGAAACTGTATAGTTAAAAGAAACATTAGATTTTTGGTAAAAACATAGAAAAATGCAATGAAACAATGAATTTTATTAATATTCTTCTAAGTACATGGTACATTTATGATAGGCATGGTAAATTTATGCTAGGAATGGTTCTCTTTCACACCCAAACATGCGGAATCGCTTCGAGCTATGTTCAACTGGCTCGATCCCTTAAGGGTCCAAAGTGCAAAAGGGTAGCAATCTTTGACGGGGTATTACTTAGAAACCATGGAACTGACAAAATATCCATTTGATCCTACAAGATCACGTTGGGCCCCTCTACAATAACCTCTCTTGGTTTTTGTTATCTCAGAGTGGTTTTCCCATGGTGTCCAGTTTTCACTTGATGGAAAAAGTTTTAAATGCAAGCAATACAAAGTTGCAAAGTGGTGCAACTTTCGTTCTGCAACTCGTGTGACCAAATGAACTATTCCAATGTGTTCAAATAGGTACTTTTACGTTAGGCATGGTCCTCTTTCACACCCAAACATGTAGAATCGCACTGAGCTACGTTCAACTAGATCGATCCCTTAAAAGTCCAAAGTGCAAAATGGCTGCAAACTTCAGCATACTGTTACTTCGATACCGTGATGCTTAGAAACTTCTCATCTGATCCTATGGGATCATGTTGGGACCCTCTACAAAAAAATGCTCGATTTTCACTATCTCAGAGTGGCTTTCCTGTGGTGGCAGATTTTCACTTGGGGAAAAAGTTGTCAAATGAAAGTAGTTGAAAGTTGCAAAATGGTGCAACTTTTGTTTTGCAACTCATGTGACCAAACAGACTATTCCAACACATTCAAATATGTATTTTTATGCTATAAATGGTCCTCTTTTTCACCAAAACACGTGGTATCGCTTCTAGCTACGTTCAACCAGATCAATCCCTTAAGAGTCCAAAGTGCAAAATGGTGCAAACTTCAACATTTCTTACTCGGATACTGTGACGCTTAGAAACTTATCATCTAATCCTATGGGATCGTTTTGGGACCCTCTACAAAAAATTCTCTCAGTTTTTGCTATCTTGAAGTGGTTTTCTCATGGTGGTGGATTTTCACTTGGGAAAAAAGTTGTCAAATGCAAGTAGTTGAAAGTTGCAAAATGGTGCAACTTTCGTTCAACAACTTGTGTGACCAAATAGACAATTCCAATGCATTCGAATAGGTATTTTTATGCTAGGAATGGTCCTCTTTCACACCCAAACACGTAGAATCGCCCCAAGTGACGTTCAACCAGATCAATCTCTTAAGAGTCCAAAGTGCAAAATGATGCAAACTTCAACATGTTGTTACTCAGATATCGTGATGCTTAGAGACTTATTGTCTGATCCTAAGGGATAGTGTTGGGCCCCTCTACAAAAACCTCTCTCATTTTTTGCTATCTTGAAGTGGTTTTCCAGTGGTGGCGGATTTTCACTTGATGGAAAAAATGTTAAATGCAAGAAGTGGAAAGTGGTGCAACTTTCATTCCGCAACTTGTGTGACCAAACAGATTATTCCAACGCATCTGAATAGGTATGTTTACACTAGGAATGGTCCTCTTTTTCACCCAAACATGCGGAATCGCTCTGAGCTATGTTTAATAGTATCGATCCCTTAAGAGTCCAAAGTGCAAAATGGCTGCAAACTTCAGCATGTTGTTATTCAGATACCGTGATGCTTAGAAACTTCTTGTCTAATCCTACAATATTGTGTTGATCCCCTCTACAAAAACCTCTCTTGGTTTTTTCTATCTCGGAGTGGTTTTCCCATGGTGGCGTATTTTCACTTGATGGAAAAAGTGTCAAATGCAAGTAGTGAAAAGATGCAAAGTGGTGCAACTTTCGTTCTGCAACTGGTGTGACCAAACAGACTATTCCAACACATTTGAATAGGTATGTTTATGCTACGAATGGTCCTATTTCACACCCAAACACACAGAATCACTCTGAGCTATGTTCAACCGGATCAATCCCTTAAGAGTCCAAAGTGCAAAATGGCTGCAAAATTCAACATATTGTTACTTAGATACGGTGATGCTTAGAATCTTCTCATCTAATCCCACAGGATCATGTTGGGC
Organism: Sequoia sempervirens; assembly: GCA_007258455.2. Classification (NCBI taxonomy): domain Eukaryota; kingdom Viridiplantae; phylum Streptophyta; class Pinopsida; order Cupressales; family Cupressaceae; genus Sequoia; species Sequoia sempervirens. Next base: position 703,492,759 of record VDFB02270651.1, on the reverse strand, counting down.
CCCTCTACAAAAACCTCTCTCGGTTTTCACTATCTTGGAGTGGTTTTCTCGTGGTGGCAGATTTTCACTTGATGGAAAAAGTGTCAAATGCAAGCAGTGCAAAGTTGCAAAGTGGTGCAACTTTCATTCTGCAACTCGTGTGACCAAACAAACTATTCCAACGCATCCGAATAGGTATGTTTACGCTAGACATGGTCCTCTTTCACACTCAAACATGTGGAATCACTCTGAGCTATGTTCCACCGAATCGATCCCTTAAGAGTCCAAAGTGCAAAATGGTTGCAAACTTCAACATATTGTTACTCAAATATTGTGACGCTTAGAAACTTCTTGTCTGATCCTACAAGATCGCGTTGGGCCCCTCTATAGAAACATTTCTCAGTTTTCACTATCTCGAACTGGTTTTCCCATGGTGGCGGATTTTCACTTGGGGAAAAAGTTGTCAAATGCAAGTAGTTGAAAGTTGCAAAGTGGTGCAACTTTTGTTCTGCAACTCATGTGACCAAATGAACTATTAAAATGCATCCAGATGGATATGTTTACACTAGGCATGGTCCTCTTTCACACCGAAACACGTGAAATCACTCTGGTCTACGTTCAATTGGCTTGATCCCTTAAGGGTCCCGTTATGCCTTGCATAACCACCCCATTTTGTTTTGGAACAAAATGGGTCCCCCTTGGTTTTTGTTTTGTCCTTGGTGTTTTGTTTGGGTCTTAGGATTTGTTCATTTTTCTCCTAAGTCCTTGTTTCTTTTGGTCTAGCAGAAGAAGAGTCGGAATGTAAATTGGACTTGGAAATTTTACAAAGTTCCAAGTCTATATTTTGTCCCGGTTTCGGTCCCGCCCTTCTTCCTTGTTCTTTCACTGTCTTTTGGTTTGTCTTGCGCTCTTGGGTTTCTTTCTCCCTTGAGTTATTTCTTTTTTCCTTTTGTTTTGTCTTTGCTTGAGCGAAAGCGGAACTAAAATTGAAAGTGAACTTGGAACTTTGTAAATTTTCTAGATTTGGTGTTTGTTTCAATCCCGCTCCCGCTTGCTTGCTTTGTGTTGTTTGTTTTCGTTGGTATTTGGGTCAGGTCCAGTTTTGGTTTCAGTCCCACTTCCTGTCGTTTCTTTGTCCTTGTCTCGGTTTTGTTCATTTGTCGGGAATGGAACCAGAATCATAATCAAACTTGGAACTTTATAAAAGTTCCATGTCCGGTTTTGGTTCCAATTCCGCCCCCATCTTCCTTTGTTGCCTGTCCTTGCCGCGGGACCAGAACCAGGTTTAGAGTTGGATAAGAGACTTGTTAAAGGTTTCTTGTTCTATTTCAGATTTGGGTCCATGTCCCCCCTGCCTTTGGTTTCCACATGAGTTGACTATTCATTTATATTGTTTGCTCCACCCCCGACCAACCACATTTATTGTAGCCTCCTCACATGCACGAAATGATTTTAAAACCTTAATCAAGGTTAACTGGCTCATTATCTTTGTTATCTAAGTTGTTTTAGTGAACCAGAGCCAAGATAACTTCTAGAGGAGCACAATTTGATTGCAGAGGTGCGTTGGTGAGCGAATTCTTATCCAGTTTCAACCTTTCTTGTTGGCATTTCGAGGTAGGGTCTTTTCATGTTCTTTTCCTGTTTGCTTTGTCATTTTTTTTTCATTTTCTTGCTCGTTGTGTTCTTGCACATTCACAGGACCCTTTTTCTATGAATCTTCGCTCTTTCCCTTATGTATTTTTGGATTCATTTTTTTGTCTCTTTTCTTTTTCCTTTTTTTCCTTTTCTGTCTTTCCGTTTGTTTCTTTTTCCATTTTTTTGTTGCTTTCGTGGCAGGTCCATTATGTCATGCCCTAGTTTCTAACTAGGGTTCCTTTTGATGGGGTCCTTTGTGCTTTAAATGTGTTAGGATCTGTTTAGTGACCCTTTGATCTTGTTCTTGTGTCGATTCGGTGATTATTATGTTAGGTTTTTGATGCCCTAAATATTTTCCCTAAATATTTGAGTTGACACATCGTGCAAACTAGGGTTTGTTCAATGACCTTTACAATATCCAACCGTTAGAGTTAAATTTTGTCTTTATTCTGTTAATGGGTGAGGTTAAGCCCCTTTTTTCTGAAGTTCCCTTATGATCCTTTGCGACCCAGTTCCTAAAAGCTCATGTGACGACATCTTCTAGAATTTGCTTCGTTTTGAATGTTAAACTAGCAGAAGCGGACTCAGAAATGAACTCGTCCCGTAAGTGTTTGCATTGGGGTTCATTCCCAAAATGATCCCCCTTCTGATTACTGTTGATTTTGGTCTTTACACTCGCTCTTTGGTAGAAGTGGAACTAGAGTGGGGGTCAAACTTGGAACTATTGATTGGTTTCGAGTTTAATTTCTATTTTGATCTTGGTTCTGGTATCGTTCTGGTTTCAGTCTCGATCTCGCCCTGTGTTAAAATTGTTTCCCATTCCTGATTCTTCATTGGCTCTGCTTCCGGTGAATATGAAATTTGGCTAAGTATGGAAAGTTTTTCCTAAGGAAGTAGAGGATGGTATTGGATGATGTATTGATTTTTATGCTTTTTGTTCATCTAATGTAGGGTTTTATTGCAGAAATAGGAGATGTCAAGAGCATCAGAAGAGGCTTATCAAAGAAGCCAACCCATAGAAAGTTCAAGGCAAGGAGCCAAGCCTAAAAAATCAAGGTGGAACAACTCCCATATACTTTGAGGTATAAGGATCAAAGTCCTACCATCACAGCTAGCAAGGTGGACTCAGATTGGGTAGATATTACAGATACAAACTTGAGTTCATTTAACTATGAAGAGTTGTATGAAGAAAAATTTAGTGAAGATGTAACGGGGAGAACTTAGAGAATTGTTCAATTGGGTTTGGCACATGTTTCCCTCTTTCCTTTATCTGTCAATTGTACAGAGTTAATACTCACTGCAGCTGGAGCCTACAATCTTGCTACCAGACAATGTGTGGACTCACACGGGAACATCATTATTGACCTTACACCATAGATGATAAGGTTTCTATTCAATGCACCTACTCCACAAAGCCCCAGGCAGCTCAATGAGGCTGAAGCCCTACAACTCTATAGCAAGCAGAAGGAGACTAACAAGACTCACATGAACAAGAACTGGATGACGGTTGAAAAAAAATATCTCTATCCAAGCTTCTCGATCAGCCTAAAAGATAAAATTTCTACAAGGAGATCAAAGATATAATAATGATGCTCTCTAGAGTGTTTGGGAAGAGAGATGCCTCCCAGTTCAAGGAATGGATGTTTCCATTCATTCAGAATATACTAGATGGTAGACAACAATTTAATTGGCCTATGATTTTATTAGAATGCATACACAACTAGATGCTTAGAGTGAGAGAAACCAAGAGTTTCTTCATGACCTCTTATATGATTTATGCGGTAGCCAGAAGGGGCATCTTTCCTGGATTGAATGCAATGGGAATATTGGGAGAATCCCAATGATAGAAAAGGGTGTGGGATCACTATGATCAGCTCACCTTGTAGACTTCTGAATCACACTACATAAGAGTTAATGATGCATTTTTGTATGTTATCATTAATCGGCTTACAAGAGATGCATGCTACAGATTGAGTAGGGATGATATGGTCTTTATCACAAAGTGGGGACATTGGTATATCCAATACCCCAGGTTCACTTATTTAAGGCTGGCTAGTTTTGATGGCCATCCTCATCTACTCCCTAGGTGTTGCAACAATAGGATTGTCTTGATGGTGTGGGATCACTATGATTAGCTCACCTTGTAGAATTTTGAATCACACTACATAAGAGTTAATGATGCATTTTTGTATGTTATCATTAACTAGCTTACAGGAGATGCAGGCTATAGATTGAGCAGGGATGCTATGGACTTTATCACAAAGTGGGGACATTGGTATATCCAATACCCCAGGTTCACTTATTTAAGGCTAGCTTGTTTTGATGGCCATCCTCATCTACTCCCTAGGTGTTACAACAATAGGATTGTCTTGATGGAGTTTATTTATCAAGCTATAGCAGTCAATCTCAAATTTTCCAATAAGCATAAGACTAGCTGCCACAAATTCACCATGAAGTTGGGTGAGTATAGCTGTGCACACAATGTGGTAGCCAAGATAATTTGTGATAAGTTAATCCACTTGAATTTGGGTTTGTACACCTCTAGAAAGCATTTTGATCCCAAACACAAGATACAGGCCTTGCTTCCTACTATTTTTGATAAACACTTCAATCTCCTGGAATACTTTTGGATGGATCTACAAGATGACTATGATCTGAGAAGAAGAAACTATGAAAGATTTCCTATCCCACTCATGGTTGAGTATGGGATAAAGGAGGACATTCCTGACACATTTTTAGATGATGGGGTAAATTTCAATCCCCAATATGACGCTGAAAATATAGGCACCAAGGACATAGATCCAATAGATTGGAATGCAGAGGAGTCCATAGATATCAAGTAGATTGCAAGGTCGGTCTTGGATAGGAGCATCTAATGGGTTGTTATGAGAACCAAGGAGCCAGAGGCTTAGACTTCCAAGAAAAGAAAGGCTACAGTCACCACCCAAGGGTGTAAGAGAACAAAAAGAAGAATGGCTCCTAAGGAGCCCTTGGAGTTTTTCCCTCCCAATTCTGGAGAGGAGATTGAACCTATAATTCCTTCTTAGGATATTCTTGAAGCACATGGAGAAGAAGCCACAACGAAACCTGGTGCCTCAACAACTATTGAAGGAGAAGCATCAACTCAACCTCTTATCACAAAGCAGCCAAGTGGAGAGATGCCTATGGGAACCCTTCACAGAGAAGCTGAACCCTTGAAGGAGAGGGAGCCTGAAATTGAGATTCATGACATTGAGATAGATTATGATGGTACCCCATCTGATAGGGAGACTCATGTGATTGCATCCCTTGATGTAACTGAGCATGTTTTGACAGAAGAGGATCAATGGAAAATTTTCAAGGATGCTAAGAGAGAAGCAAATTCCAAGGCACAAGTGAGGCAATGGCTAAATAGAAGGAGATTGATGCCAAGGTACAAGTTGATGCATTGATCAAACAACAAGAATTGGAGGCTAAAGCCAAAGCTGATGAATTGGCTAAGAAAAAAAAGCAAAGAGAGAAGGAATTCAAAGCTAAGGAGGAGAGAGATAAATTGGAAATGTTGCAAAAGATCCATGATCTTGAGGAGGATAAAGCTAGACAAAGAAGAGAAAGAGAAGCCCTTGAGGCTAAATTCAATGCTGTTGAGGAAGCCCACAGAAGGAAGGAAGAGGAAGGATGAATACAAAGAGAAAAGGAGGCTAAATAACTTGCTTTGCATGAACAAAAGTCTAAAGATGCATGGGACAAGGTCAAGGAGCTTGACAAATAGAGAGACCAAATGTATGAGGAGAAGAGGTTGGAAGAAGAGCATTTGAAAAAGGAATTAGAAGCCAAAAGGTTGCAGGAGCAGAAGGATAAAGAGGAAGCTAAGAGATTTGCACAACAAGATGCACAAAGGGAACAAAAAAATGTGCAAGAGGTCGATTCTCAACCTAGGACCACCATATTGCAACCATTATCTTCTGCCACTGCTACCTCTTCTTCAACACAAGTGGTCACTACTCCTGTTGCTCCTACATAGTTAAAACTTGATCTTGAGAAAAAGCAGATAGTTCAACCTCAGCGTCTCAATTGGGATGAGATGATGAAGGAGATAGAGAAGGAAAGACCCAAGAAGAAGGCCAAAGTTCTTCATTCCACCAGGCTCATGGATGCAGGAGAGATTGTTGTTGAATGTGAAATTCTAGTGGTGGATAAGGACAAAGAAGATATGCAAATGATTGATTACCAATTGGGCACTGTCAATTTGGGGAGACCTACAAGGAACCAACAGATGAATCTCATTGATATTGTAGCATCCTCCACCAAATCCATAATGATCAAAGATAAGCAAAGGAAGGATGAACTTAAAGCTCAATTGGATAAGTTGCACAAATTATTGAAGGATGTCTCCACTCTGATTTCTCAATAGGTTGTTGCTCCAAAAACCCCAATCCTACTAAGCAAGAAATAATCTCATGACTTAGTATAGATGAGGAGTAAGGTGGGGATGCTTGATAGGTGGATTGATAGGCTCAATCAAGAGGTTGGTGAAGTGCTAGCTGATTGTTTCAAAGTTCATGAAGGAGCACTTGAGTTGGCAAAGGAAATGAATCAGCATGTTGAAGTCCTGGAGAAATAAGATGAAGAATATAAAGAACATGTTAAGAAACTAAAGGACATAAGTAAGGTTCCCAAGCCAACTCTCCTAGAACAATAAATCCTTGAGGAAGATAATGCAGATTTTATTGAGAAGACATTGAGCATAATCCGGTTCAGATCCAAATTCATCTATGAGCATAAGAATGAAGTTCAAGAAGCTAGTAAAGACTTGAATGAACAAATTGATGAATTGGAGGCAGTGGTTGCTATTTTTCTCAATGTGGACATCCTGAACAAATAAGGTCCTCCTTTGGATAAGTTGAAGGAGAAGTGGAGCAACATATTTGAGGAAGTAATGCAGAAAGAAGATGATAGAGAATACTTGTTGTTGGATAGACTCATGGATATAAAAGATGAGGTGAAAGTTGTTAGGAGGGAATTAATCAAATTGAAAGATATGCAAGAATTCACCTAAACAGAGTTGAAGATGATTAAATTTGAGGATAATTGGGTAGATGGACCTGATCTAGAAATTCTTCAACAAGTATTCTCCAGTTATGATGGGTATCTCCTTGACCAAGCAACACATGAATGAGCTGGCTGCAGAACGTTCTCTTTTTGATGGGAAACTTCCTCTCCTCTCCTATTTTGTAGGGTTTTAACATGAGTTTAACTTAAGCTCTCATCCATTAGTTTGAACTTCCTCCTTGGGCATCATATTTGGACAATAGGGCAATCAATTATTGAATTGAAGATTAGCTAGTATAGTTCCTTCATACAGTTCCAACTCCTTGATTAGTGGATCTGAGTTTCTGATTGAAAGAATTTTATGCATGGAATTCCTATATGTAACTTGGGCTCCATTTTGTAAAGGTTAGATGATTGAAGAAGGATTATCCACTTGATATGATAGAAGATAGGAATCATAGTCTTAGGATTTCATAAGTTTTAGCAAGATACTTTGAAAGTTCTATTGAACTTGGATACTTTTTACAGCTTTATACAGTTTACATGTTAGTTTAAAGTTTGGACCTTTATGGTAATGTTAATGAAGCATAATCAATCTATATGCTAGTGAGTTAATATGCCTAAATATTTTCTATTTGATTCAAATCAATAGAGGAAACCGGATTTAAGATTATTTCCTTGAATTATTCATGAATGAAATTACTTTTATGTCTATTTGATCTGATTTTAGTAATGAGTGAATGATCTATTTTAATCTTGAAGTGAAGTTTTGGTGAATGGTTATGACTATTGAATTAACACTGTGAATGTATGCAATGGTGTAGGTTATGCTATGGCTTGCATCATGTTATGGTTTTGATTAGTTGAAGAAACACTCGTTGTTAAGGTACATGTCTGGATGTGAAGAATTTTTATTCATATTCTGTTGTTCTAAAGCCCTAATCTATCTTTTTCTATTTATTTATACCCCCCAATGTAGGTTAATTGATACAATGCAGTTTGTGTTCCTTTATACCAACAAGACACCTTGAATATTATACTTACATTGGCCATTGAGTAACATCAACACAGTTGAGAACCAACCACCAGGACCTTGGGAGTTAGATTACTTCATGTTATCTTTGTTTTTCAGGAGAAATAGGATATAAATATTATGTTTAATGATGTGCTATTTTGACCATCAATAGGTCCAAAGTGCAAAAGGGAAGAAAAATTTGACGGGCTATTACTCAAAAAATGTGATGCTTACAAACTCTCTATCTGAGCCTACAGGATTGTGTTGGACCCCTCTACAATAACCTCTCTCGGTTTTTGTTATGTCAGATTCATTTTCCTGTGGTGTCCAGTTTTCACTTGATGGAAAAAGTGTCAAATGGAAGCAGTGTAGAGTTGCAAAGTGGTGCAACTTTCATTTTGTAATTCGTGTGACCAAACAAACTGCTCCAACACGTCCCAATAGGTAGGTTTACGCTAGGCATGGTCCTCTTTCGCACCCAAACACACGGAATTGCTCCGAGCTACGTTCAATCGGCTTGATCCCTTATGATGGCATGCAAAACAATCGAAAAGAGAAACATACACATGACGGTTTAGAAGTCTGAGTATTCCACACAAAAATTGTATGATCATTGGTGCAGAGCACCTTGTTCCTCCATTTGATGGAGAAGGTCTAGTTTAGTGGTTTTAGTCATTATAATGTCAAATAAGGCCATGATAGGCCATTTTGTAATACTTCTTTTAGTTTTGAGTTAGTGTGGGGTCATTTGAGTCAATTATGTAAGTACAACAGGGAGTACGAATAAGAAATTAGCATTGGTAAAGGCATTGGAAGAGATTACTAGTGTTGCCCCTGTTCAAAATTCAGAATTTAGGCCTTAAAAGCAAGGCTAGACGAGGTGAAAAGAAGAAATTGCTTGAGAATAAGTTAGAATAGGTTGGAAATAGGGTGAGGTTGTGGAGTTTAATGTGTTCAAATGGTCTGCAAGGACAAGGGAGGTCAAAAATATGTTATGGCATGATGTTCTACTTGGGAAAAGAAGGGTTTTAAATGAAAAAGAGAGGTTTGAGGGAGTAAAAGTGGGTAAAGTCAAGGGGAAACATAATTTGGTGGTCAATTAAGTTTGTGCAGGTAGAATGAAGAGTGTTGGAAGATGTTTTGAGGTTGTATGACATCTGGGTATGGGGTTTTCAATAAACCCTAGTGAAATTTGAGAAAAGTGAGGGTTTAGAGGATAGTGGGGTTAGAGGGCTAATCACGCCCTAAATTTTTTTGGATTTCATGGATTTGCAGACTGGTTAATGCTGCCCAATGGTGTTTTGCAATTGGAAGAGTGATTGAGAGGGTGTTTCTTTGTTAAATAGACCTATTTGGGGTTTAGGACAATGTTGAGTTCATTTCTTATTTGTATTATAAATTATAATTTGCTTTCTCCACAGTCCATTTCATATACAAGAAATAATATTGCAAAAAGTTGACATATAAATCTTTCAATGTCTTTATATGGTGACGCATGAAGAACATAACAATTCATTTTGCACTATCAGGATTATGCTGTGAAAATGTTTAAATACTATTGAAGATAAATGTTTGTGAGATAATGTGTCAAAAAGTTAACTACTTCATCTACTTTGAATATTATGTTTTGCAAGTGTTGTGAAAATTATGTATCCTTTGCTTAATTGAGTTGTTCTAATCAAAAGATTAAATATATTGGAATCTTTTTATGAATCATTTCATGGAATACTAATTGAAAACGTGTTTTTTTCTTTTAGATAAAGTTGTTTAGCATCATTCAATTAATATTCAAGAAAAACCATGAAGGACAACAATCATCAATGCTAGGGCTAACCAATTAATAAGTATACACGTGAATAAGTCAAGCATGTACATGTGAATAAGGGAAGGACAAGTACTAAAAAACACATAAGCTTGGAAGTATACACACGAATACATAGTATACACACAAATACATAGTATACACAAATTAATACAAAGTATATGCACGAATACAAGGTATACACATGAAAACATATAAGTCGCAAAGTATACATTGGAACAAATGTAAGTCACAAAGTATACATGTAAGTAGTAAAGTATACACTTGAATACATGTAACTCATATCTATTGAGCCATCAATTTAGAATGCAAATATGGACACCATCGATAAAAAAGATTTGTATTAACAAAATTGCCATGTAGGAATACATCAATATATGTCGATATAAGTATGAAATATAGGTACAAAATAGCCATATAGGCTTATGAGAATGCCATATAGGCATACAATGTCAAATATATCCAATACAAAATATGTACAAAACTGCACGTAGGCATACAACAAAGGGCTCTAGAATCAAAAGTCATTGCTCTCCATGCTCAAGAAATAAACTCTTTCCCTTTGCTTGTTGATTAGATGGTGAAACATCTATCACTCATTTTTGTTGTGCTTGAGGAGTGCTCCTATTGCTCCTCCTAGTGTTTAGTTCTTGGTGAAGTTTTATCTGTTACAATAAGGAGTAAAGACATTAATATATAGAAACTACATTATAAAAAATGATATATTTAACAAAATAATCACTTACCGCCATTTGATGATCACTCTCCACGAGGGAAATATTTGCATGCCCAGGCTGAGGCATGTTGAAGCCCTGTATAAACCATCCAAATAGAAATTAAAAATGAATCAATAATGGTTTTCTTTTTCACTAACATCTGTAATAATGAATGTAAATTGAAATTTAGTAATTTTCCTCATACCTCCCCTACCAGAGCCATCAACGATTATATAGTAGATGAAACAATGATCTCCATTGCCCTCATCACATTTGGAGGTGTTTCGGCATACAACATATGAAAATAAAACAAAAAAATATTCAATCACAAAAAATACAATAGCAATCCACATCATGACTTATAATGTATGAGATAATGAACAAAATTTTGAGTACTTATTGAACCATATATTTTTGACTATCATGCTTACTATTTTCCCTATCCATATCTTGTTCGAAAGGATGTGTTTTTAGGCTTTTACCCATAGTAGCAAGCCGGTGAACCATTTGATCAAATGCTTTCATAGACATGTATGATAATTGTGGTGGCATAGAGAAGGCAATGAACTATTTCGAAAAATTCCTCAAAGAAATGGGATCTCGTGGTGATGGAATGGCATTACAAACAAATGCACGTCATGGCATTCCATCACCATAAGACTGCATTTCTTTTAGGAATTTTTTCAGGCAGTTCATTTCCTTCTCTATGGTATTATTGCTTACTATTATGCTTTGATAGATATTTTCCAAGCATCCATAGTTTGTTGGAAAGCACCTATTTTAGGCTTTTAGCCATAGCAACAAGGAAGTGAGTAGTTTGATAAAATGCTTTGGTATACATGTATGGAAAATGTGGTATCATAGAAAAGGTGGTGAGTTGTTTGAAGAAATACCTCAAAGAAATGTGGTCTCATGGTGATGGAATGGAATTCCATCACCATGAGACCGAATTTCTTCGAAGAATTTTTTCAAACTACTAACTTCCTTGTCTATGCTATTGCTTACTCTTCTGCTTTGATAGATTTTTTCCAAGAATCCATAGTTTGTCATGTAGGTGCACCTTTGCAAGCACATACCTCCATGAGGAAAATTTAGGAGTTTGAATTGGTTAAGGTGTTTTGATGATGCAATAAGGCTTAAATAGCCATTTTGGAGGTTGTAATAGTCTTAGTTAATTTAGGCATAAAGTGCAAAATTGCAAAATATTGAAGAAGTTGTCAATTTCAAATGTTGTAAAAATGCAAAAAAGGTGTAAAGGAATGGAATGCCAAGGGTCAAAGTAGTTGTAGAGGTTATTGAGTCATTGTAGGAATTTGGAAAGGTTGGGAAATGTTTAAAAATGATATGATCCATCAATGTAAGTTGTTGTTGGAAAGGTTGAGTCTTTGAGGCATTTTTTCAAAAAACTCATTGCCTTGTCTATGCTATTGCTTACTATTATTCTTTCATATATTCCTTCCAAGCATCCATAGCATAGAAAAGGCAGTGAACTATTTGAAAAGATGCTGAGCAGTAAAAAGTGGTCTCATGGAATGCCATGACAAGAAAATTCAATTGGAAGCTGCTCCTAGCCTTATTACTTATGCTATGTGAAGTAATTGCATCACTGCTTATGTTGACTTTCTAAACAACTATATTGTATTTAAAATTTTGTCATCTATCAACATCTAGTTATTAGTTATGGAATGTGAAGTAATGCTTTGAGTTTGAATGATGTGAAATGCAACATAATCAATGATATGAATATAAACTACACAAATCTATTAAGTACAATTCATTAGTTAAACTCTTTATTCTATTACCTGCGTGTAGGTTTGAGTAAATCCATTGGCACTAGGAGGTGTTCCCTAGAAACCTCCAATATTAGCCTATTCAACATCCAAAACCAGATATTAAAATACCATTCGTAAAACAATACTATTAACATGTAATAAATTTATAATTGTTTACTAGTTACATACCCCACTGATAGGTGTACTGCAGAAATAAGTAGGTGTAGGGCTGGTGTATCCAGTCTCAACACTGTGACCTTGCAATTTTTTTAAAATCATAAAACTAAATTAGTTAATCTTGCATTTCAAAATTGAAATTTAATAAATTAAATTCAATGAACATGCTAAATTTTACTTGGTATCAATGTCATACGCCTCATGCAAAATGTTAGTTTCCCTCTCCATCTCCATAGTTGTAGACGGATCCTGCGTAGCAGCCTCCTGAGTGTTGGTGGGATCATATGAACAAGTCGCCACGCAATATTGACACACATGGGTTCGAAGGCCACCACTCAAAGACTCCCCTGGATGGCATTGTAGAATAGGGCTAGTATGCTAGATGACACTCTGGGTCAAAGTGTTGATCGCCTGCAATGTGTCTACATCATCACTCTCCTTCGTGATGGAAGGAATAGAAACATTCTCATGAGGTGGCCTAGCGAGAACTCATCTCCCTTGCCGCGTAGGATCCGATTGTGCACTGGGTCTATCCTGGGCTGACCCCCCACCTCTCCCCTAGAACTCCCTCATATCAAAATAATTTGGGATTTTGTTTAATATGAACTCACTGTATAGTTTCGTAAGGAAATATTGTGGGACTTCACAATTGTTGCATGGTGGGTAATCAAAAACCATGTACCACCTATCATACAAATAGTTCCTAATTTGTTGGTGGTGGCGCCAATGAATAGGAAACCTCTTCGCATTTAAGGTAAGATTTTGATTTTTGCATGGGTCAGTGAATAATAAGGACAAATCACCTTTTGTAATTTTTAAATCCTTTACATCTTTATATGATAGTTTATCCATGTAATAAGCCCTAGCCGTCTGCTTCCTATCTTTCCATCCAGTTATTTGTTTGCTAATTGAATCTACATTTTTTAACATATATTTCAATGAACTTGCTAGGGTCATTCTTTCCATGGTTGAACCATTTGGATCACTCAACCTACTAATTAAATCCTCAATTTGTGTTTTCTTGTTCTCAATTTCACTCATTAAATTTTGTTGAGTGCCAAGAGGGTGTTGAGTGATTGGTGGAGGAGGTTGTTGTTGTGGCTTATTTTGTTGTTGAGGATTTGTTTGCTCTTCTTGTTGAGGATTTTGAGGGTTTGCAGGTTGATTTTCATCTCCTACAAATTCAAAAAAATAAATATCAAATACAACCAAAAACTAACAAATTCAAAACAAAAAGAAAACAATCCTTACCTCTCACACCTCCTCGTCATTGTGGGCGTCGTCCTTGCGATAAAATAGAAACCGTTGATGAATTTTTTGCAAAATACCTCCTCCTATAACGCGAGCACGAAAAATGGGGGTTTTGGCTATGGGCACAACAAAAAACATAGTTGAAATGCAAGAATGAATGTGTTTCACTTATTTTTTGATTTTAACATGTCATAACATGAGGACATTATAACACACTCGCATTATGGGATCGTTGTGGCCAAGCCTCAGGCTTGACACACCAAGCCATAACGCGAGCACGTTATAACACGCTCGTGTTGAATTTTCAAAACTTTTTTTTAAAAGTGGCCACAAATTGGCTACCCATCTCCATGCACCCACCCAATGATATCCTCCTGCTTTTGTATAATAAAGAATTTATCTTTGTGAGCAGAGATGGCATTCCAGGTTGTTATGTCTCTATGTTTGGATGCATTGTAAATACTGGAGACAACAAACAATTGGGATTCAATGGATTCCATGAGATCTTTGATGTTCTGAGTGGCATCCAACCACTTTAAGAAATAAGAAAAGAAAAGAATTTCTTCATACTAACAAGTCTACACAACTTCCAAATTCTTCTCAACATTGGTGTGTGCCAGAGCACACTTGTCATTAAGTTTGAACAACCTTTTCTCTGCCAACTTCTCCTCAACTTCTTGCTTTTTCTTCTCACCAAGTCCAAAGGCATACTCCTGAAAGGAGTATAATAAAAGTTTCAAATTATCTACCAGAGTGAGAGATGTATCCATTGAAGTACTGCATGTGGCCTCTTGCAAAGATTTAAGAGCATAATCAATAAGCTCTACTCCTTTCTGGTGAGTTTCCAAAATTTCTCTTCTATGGGATGCATGCAATGCATCCCCCAACACTAACTTATGAACAAGAGAAATAATATCTAAATCCACACTGCCCTGAATCATGGGAAGTTGTAGAAGCTTCAGAGGAATCACCAGATGGAACCTGATCTACTTGGACAACAAGCCTTTCAATACATTATCGTCGTCGTCATATTCTCTGGGGGACCTCAAAGTTTCTACAACCTACCTTTGATTTTCTTCATTCTTCCTGGAAGATTTCCCATTTTTCTCTTCTTCCTCTACATTTTCTTTTTTCTCTTGCTTCTCTTCTTCTTCTACTTTCTATTCTTCTTCTTCTCCATCTTCTTCCTTTTCATCTTTTTCTTTGTCTCTGTTGCCTTCTTCATCATTCCCTTCACCTTCATTTTTATCTTCCTCTCCTTCAACATTATCTTTTTGACCTTCATCATGCTCCGAAGGGACTTCATCATGCTTCTTTGGCTCCGCTCCTCCCTCATTCTGTTTCTCCATCTTCAGAGGATCATTTTTAATACCTATATCCAGAGCGATATCTACATCATTTGTTTCTAACAAAATTCCTGTATCACCTATACCAGAATTAATTTCTTCCTTTACCTCTTCTATAGAAACTTCTTCTCCTATCTTAGGTGCAAAACCCGACGGGAGTGAACCAAGCATGCCATATTTTTCAGCCATATCCCTGATGGCTTCTACAGTCTCTTTCCTTATCTTCTTTATCTGCTTCTTGTCCTTTATCATTAGGGTGTTCACTCTTTTCTTCAACTGAAACATTTTTGAACAAACCTTATTCAAGGTTGTCAAATCATTCAGGGTCAAAGAGGACTCAATTTTCTCAAAAGCACCATTTCTTATCTTCTCTTCCAAATCAACAGCCTATGTTCTCCTTTTCATTAGGGCTTCCCACATTTTCTCAAGCACATTATTCTGTACATAATCCCAACTAACTTCAAGAGTAATGACATATTGAATAACAGGTAAAATCAAAGTTTCTTTTCCTCTCTACCTACTTGATCATAATACTCTGCTTTAGGCTTTAGCATATCTTAAAAATGTATCAAGGAATTGACTATTTCATCTAATATGAAAGGGGAACCAGGTCTTACAAGAGAATCCTTTTGTTCTTCCTGGTTTGGAGAGACTTCTTTTGGCACCTTTGCTTTCTTTGCCTTCGGTTTGGTGTGCACATGAACAAAAAATTCCTATTCTTCATCTTCCTCAAAGGACGATACAATATAAAATATTTTTGAACCAACACTAGCTTCCTGCGAAGCACCTTCACTAGAGGACATGCTTCCTCTTCTCTTCCTTACCAATTTTGCTGCAGGGTCCTCCTCCTCTTCCTCTTGATCTTCAGTGATGCTAAGGTTCTTCTCCCTTGTAGATTTTTCTTTCTTTCCTCTCTTGCCACACCAGAGGAGTCTCTATCCTCTTGCTAGATCTAGTATTAGGTCCGAAAGGAGTCGATCCTTTACCTTTATCAGAAGCACTGGGTTCTACTTTCACTACAAGGGTTGCAGATGGTTTTAAAGGAGCATTCTTTCTAGATCTCCTTGGTCTTGATGATTCTTCGGCTACCTGCTCTCTCATAGCTCTACCTTGTGCAATCTACTCATCAGTGAAGCTTGCCCCTCTAAGCTTCTTATCTACATTCTTTCTTATCATAGGCTTCCTATGCTCCAAGTGAACTTCCATAGATTTTTTTGCATAAGTCCCAACTCTAGATTCATGGCATCTTTAGGAATTTTCAACAACACTTGCACATAACCTTGACTTCATCTTGTGTAATCTCATAACCTAAAGGCTGTATCCATATGGTTAGGGGTTCAATAGCTTCAATCATGCACTCATCAAAGGAGACATGAAAAATGATATCATTTTTGTACTTCTCAACAACTCTCTTTGGAATCCTCTCTCTTTCATTCATTTTTCTCTTGAATACAACAAAGAATTTTGTTAGAGCATTATCTCTAGCCTTCAAATCACCAAAATTGTGCATGCAATCAAAGATCTGATGTGCAACTGGTCTGGATGTATCCCAAAACACCACATCATCACTTCTAGGAAGTCTCTTAAGAAAGTAAAACAACAAACACACAATCAAGGAGCCAAATTTGAAACCATACTTCTTTTCCCAGGTTATCCTCAAGTTGTCAAACAATTGTTGTCATAGAAGTTCACACAAATCATAATCAACACCATTAACTGCCATATCAAAATTGATATAAATTGCTATGGAAGATGCAAAGTTCTCTCTATTAGTGAAGTAGATTTTATGTCCAATCATTATTGCAACATAATTCACAGTAGGATTAGTGATAGGATTTGTAGTTAGAGACCTCTTGTCATATGTAGCTCTAGTGAGTTCCATCACCACTTCATTCTTCACAACTTTCAACATGGGTACTGGTCCGGTATCACAGAGTTTGGTAACAACCTTAATTGCTTCCTTGGTAATGAGGTGAGGTCTGTCAATCCACAAGAACTTGTTATGCATTCTACTGAGAGCTAGTTTGACATATTTATTATCAACGATGGAGCTGAAATTAGGAAAGTAATTCCATTTATCCAATTTCTTCGCAATTTTTTTTGAATATTCGAGTTTTACCAAGAAATCATACCCAGTGAGCTCATTCATCCATATGTCTATCAATTTACCATGATTTTATTCCTCAGTATTAACTCAAATGTACATTCTTGTGTCTTCAGTTGGCATAACCCCATGAGGAATCGATGAGAAGGAGCCCATAGGGTCATCTTCGAAAACCTTCATGGAATACTTCTTATATGACGGTCTAGGTATTTCAGACACATTTACAACTATAGGAGTTTCCATTCTTCCACAAATTGAGCTCAACAATTTCAAAAAGATGATACACACAAACCCATAATAACACAGATAAGCAAAATGCCTTTTTCCTTCATGAAAAATGAGAACTAGGGTTTGCATAGCTCACACTTCAGATCGCCTCAAGAACGCTCCAAATTTCTCTCCACTTTCTTCAAATGCACAAGTGGTAAAAATTCCTTAATAATCCACTTCATAAATCAACGATCTTCCCTAATTCGCATTAAATGCGACATATTTCAAAAAGATGCTAAAAATGCCTCTTCACTGCACAAAAAAACCTTAATTTGCTTCACAAATGATCATGCTTGCACCTTTTCTTCCGGTTCCCTTTGCATAACCTCTTCATATCCAGTCCTTACAACATATCCTCATACAAAATACTTACAACCAAACATCTAGGGGGTGCAAACAATTTTCTGTTAAAGCTCCCCCTAAGACCATGCTAGGTCTAGTTCCTAGAGGAATTCTCTATACAGAATGGGGGCACAGACAAATCTGATGTTTCTGGTTCTTCTTTCTTCCTCCAAATCTTGTTGATTTCTTTCTTAATCTCACTCTTGTCGATTTTCTTCACTGGTTCATTCTTCTTTACAAGATCAGACTGCTTTCCCTTTTCCTTCTGCAAACTCTTGAAATGTGTCCCAGTTTGTTGTAGCTATAGCAAACAACATTTTTCTATTTTGTTTGTCCTCCATTAATCCTTGATTTGCACTGATTTTCTTTGTGTCCAAACTTGTTACATGTATAGCAGTATCCCACAAAGGATTGATTCACTATTCCTCCATTAAACCAATTCATCATCTGAGTTCTGGATTCAGTAGCTCTATGTCCAATTTTCTTGCATGCAAAACATTGTCTGGAGAAGGAACCAAAAAATTGATTCATCCTACTCCTACACTTTTTTTCCCTATGACCAAATTTATTACATGAAAAGAAAACACCATTGAAGGTTGAGCATTTGGTTGTTTGATAGGTGATCTTCTAGCAAAGTTTCTTGGATTTCTTTTCTGCTTTCCTTTATCTTGAGTCTTTTGATTATCCACTGTGTTTTAGGTCTGCGCAACCTTAGAACTTTCACCGGCTTCATTTCCAAACCACCTTTGTCTTTAGAAGGCCTTTTCCCTGCAATCAAATCATCAAGCTTGGTGGAGCTTGTCTTGAAATTATCTTCACAAAGTTTTTCTTTTAGGTTCACCACCTCTTGTTCAAGCCTTGTGCATTCATCTGTCTTTCTTTGCACCACTGTATTAAGACAATCTTCAATTATCTTATTTTCCTCCATTTGCACCTTCAATCTGGTGATCTCTTCATTAGCTTGCTTCAATTGCTCACTCACTTTTCTATGTCTTTCCTTGAAATTCTTCAATTGTTGTTTCAATTTTCGAACACATTCATTTGCCTCATCAAGATTTTCTTTCAAATCTCTATTTTCACTTTCAACCTTGTCAAGATCTTCAAGTGCAGCCCGAAGTTCTTATTTATCATCCATTTGTTCAATATTCAAGATCTTCCTCAAGTTGTTAGGCTTCTTCAGAGGAACCAAGCTCTGATACCAATTGTTGAATACCCAAGATACTGAGAGGGAGGGTGAATCAGTATCTTCTTAAACTTATTGAAAAAACACCATCCAATTACTCCATTGCATATAACAGTAAAGATAAGTAAGAGCATTAACAGAACATGAAAGCACACAACACATGAACACCATGATTTTTACGTGGAAAACCCAAAATGGGAAAAACCACGATAAGTGTTAGCTCACAATATAGTATAACAAGTTATAAAATATTACAAAAGGGTGGATCACTGCTAGGACTCATTGTCCAAAAAGGGAGGCTCACTGCCTACAGAAATACAATGAAAAAATGGCTTACAGCCAGAAAATGAACTGATAAAGTACACCTAGCAAGTGTTGATTCAATTCCTTTGATGCTTAGTAAACTTATTTAACACACTTCATCATACTTTTCTTCTTCGCACACTTCAACACTTTGCAACTAAGCATCAAAATCTCAAAACTATCCAATATATATATATATATATATATATCTAATACATTTGTAAGCATCAATTAGGTTGGCCTAATTAGATGCAACCCTTATTCACCAAAAAAGATCAACTGTCGGCTTCAAGCTTGTACAAAAACATTCCAAAAAATAATCCAAACGTGCAACACGGTACATGTCAGCATGGACCTAATATAGGTTACACATACATCTGCATTACAAAAAATAATCCATTACAACATCAACAATACATTAGGTCAGCCAGAGATAGACCTAATAGCAAAACACAACATAATAATTCCAACTCATCATACGAGCACCTGTGCACATGAGATTCTAAACATACAACCTTCCAACATCCAAAAACCATTTCCCAAAATTGCAAGCAAAGATATTCAACAACGAAGGATTGCAAACCAAAATACTGGAGGATAGTAACTGCATACTAGTTCAAATACCGGTCTATAATACCGCATCAAACTATACCTTAACCTTGCAGTTGCAACTCATATAACATGGTGACATCAATGAAAACCCAAAAGCTGTATAATAGGATGTTCTTCTTCATTGTTCCAACACACTTTCCAACTAACTAAGACTACTGAACGACATAATCTTGCATGAAACAATTCATACCATCACATCCACTCACAGTGCAAATTTAAAACTTGCAACCATTCATCATCACTTTTTTTTATAATTTTCAACAATAAAATACCACAAGCTCATCACCAAAATTAACAAAACAATAAATAGTAAGAAACATCGTCCACAGATAACACAATAGATGGTTTTAAACTCATAATCTTCTATTGATTTTTCATCAAATAAGTGACATTTATGCACAACAAAATGCGTTGGCATACAAAAAACCATTGTCTATCAGTATTACCGTTAAACTAATAAACTTCTGAAAAATAGAACTACTTGCATTAAAACTGTAAAATTATTCAAGTATCTTGCATAAAGCTTGTAAAATGAAACTATAAACTAGTCTTTAGGTAGCTAATTTGACTTCAATCAGCTGACCTTTACAATGAGGAGAAATTTCTAAGTTATAGAAAGAATTATAGGGATGCCTAGTTAAGTTGGAGTTTTATCTTTGCTGAAACTATTGGAGTTGAAAGGTATGCCTTGTGTCCATTTAGTCAAAATTTGATTAGGAGTCACCGCCTTGTACACTATTGATCACCATGCCCAATCCTTAGTCTATCAAAATTGACCTGGAGTTGTCCACTTATTGAAAATAGATCTGAAGATGCTAATGTACATAGGTCACTTGAAGATGGTTGACATTTTTGACCTAATTCCTTTTCAAAAAATGGAATATTCCTTTGCCACTTAACTACTCTTAGCTGTTTTAGATGCCTTATTCTTGAGATAACCATCCATATTATCAAAAATATTTTGTATGGTTTCCTCTTCGGGCACATCTACCTATTCCACTCTGAACATTGCTCTTTCATACTCCTTGGTGGTGGTCATGTATATATCCTGTAGCTGGGAAACATTTTGAGCAGCGTCTCATACATAGAACCTAATGACCATAAGCTTGTCCAAGAGAAGCCCTTCATCATCATCTCCATTCTTGATCATTTCCTCCAATCTATTACTCCATTGGTCATTCATTTCCTGTAGAGAAATAAAACTCACACTTGGTGAAGCCACTTTACTAATTAATTCAACAAAAATCCCTTTCTCAATATTTCTTTCCCTAGAAAAATCTTGTTGGGCTCCTGTAATATTCTTCTATGTTCCATGAGGACTTCTATTTTGAAGATCAAAATATTCATACACTTATCAAGGTATCCAAAATCTTTGTCTTCCAGAATAGCATACTCAATTACATCTGCCTTAGGCAGTCTCTTCAACATTCTCAATTTCTTCATACGCTCAACATATTTATCCTCTTCTCTTCCAAGTAACTTGATATATTCCCCCAGGGACTTGATTAGGTCACCCACCTCCTTATGACTTTTTGAAATAGTAGTGAAAAGATCCTCTGTATCCTTCTTAAGAAGGTTAATCTATTTCTCCATCATTTGGAATCTTCTCCTTATTTAATCAACTGATCTACCATTTGAAGACTCATTAAAACATGAATTTCTGATGGGGTTGGCTGTTCAGGAGTGGATGCAATAAGTTCCTTCAGAGAACCTTTCATCTACCCTACCTAAGCTTTTAGCTCATTCTTGGCTTGCTTATCTTTGATGAGTCGTGACTTCATAGTGGTAGCCACAATTTCAATTAAATTTATCTACTGATTTCTGGTTTGTTTGCCAAGATTGACAGTTTTTATTTGATAACCTATAGCCTAGAGCTCCCTTTCATCTTTATCAACTATCATGGTAGCAATTTCTGCTATGAAGTCTCCATCATCAGTAAGCCTTGTAAAGTGAATAGTATGAGGCTTACTTTTTAGCTTAACTTTGTCTAATTCCTTTACCATTTCATCCCATGTTACGAGTTGGGCCTAAACCTATTGTCTTTTCTCCAAATTCAATTTTAACCACGTAGAAGTAGTTGGTTGAGTTGTTACCTATTGTGAACTAGGAGGTTTTTCTTAAGGAGGTGTAGAAGAAACTACCTCCATGGTCTACTCAGAAGAAGTTTTTTGTAGCTCCTCATGTTCCCTTTACAACCTTTCCTATTCCATTTTCTTATTCTGAGCTCTAATTTCTTCTTTCTCATCTCTTCTTCCTTTTGTGCAGCCTCCTCTTCATCTCTTAACCTCTTCTATTCTAACTCCTTTGCACAAAGTTCCTCTTCTACTACTTTTTCTCACTCAACTTTCTCCTTCTGTTCCAACTCTTGTGCAATAGCTACTTCTTCGGCCTTCTTTTGTGCCTCAGTAGCTTCCTTCTCCCAAGTTAGCTCTTTGGCTTTCTTTCTTTATTCTTCTTCTTTAGCTAACTCTTTAGCAACTTCCAATATTTCCTTTTTCTCATCTTCAGTTAAAACATCATTGATTGCAACCTCATCCCAAAGGCTTCCTGGCTCAAACCCAACATCTTCCTCTCTAGGTTCTTCCTTAGCCTTCTTTAGATATTCTTCCCATTCTACTATTTCTTCCCCCTGAGAAAGAGTTTTCTTAAATTGATCATAGGAGGCCTCTCTTCTTCACCAACTACTACTTCTAAAGTTGATGGTGTAGTTGGAGGAGTATCCTCAGTCTGCATAGGAACAATAGAAGGTCCTTCATCAAAAGCTTGTTCTCCAGGGTACACAGTTGCTATGGGTGTAGCACCAACACCTGAAATAACCCCTGCAGCAACAACATAAGTGACTCTATCTTTTTCCAAAGTTTCAGTGACCCGTTTCATTGAAATTTCCTCCTTTGTCAGGGCAGGTTCTTATGTGGCTGCAATGGTTTTCTTCAATCTTTTATACTGTCTTGTTTCAGTGGAGGAAGTAGGTTCACTACTAGAATCCTTCTTCCTTGAAGCCTTAACCCTTGGTTGTTTTAAATAGAGATTAAGCCCTTTCACACTTCTATCAACCACAACTCTTGACACCTTATGAATATTGGTCTCCTCCTCCATCGAATTGATTAGCTCCAAATCCTTGATAGCCACTTTATCCATCTCATTGAGGGGATCAAGAGTGATCCCATCATCAGTAGTGCCCTCTAGTATATCCTATTTAACCTTCAAATCCTTCATTTGGGGAATTTTTAATCTTTCATATCCCATTTTTCTTACTTCAAATTGATCCTGCAAGTTAGGCCAAAAGTCTTCAAGAAGTGGTCGATGATGAGGAAATTGTGAAGCATATATACCGTACATTTTATTTTTAGGATCAAAATATGTTCTAGATGAATGATGTTTGAAATTAATTGATTGAAAATCTTCCATTTGTATCTTAGCTACTATTGAAGAGGAACAAGAATAAAACCCCAATTGCATTGGGAACGAGTGGCAACCAACCTTGTGTTGTGTAGAGAATTTGGAATTGAACTCAGTGGCTTGGTGAGCAAAATCCATTAAGACCCATCTGTCCCCACAACACCTTGGAAATTTGAAAGGGTGCTCGTCATATCCAAATAGTTTGAAATAGGTGGATCTAGGGTATTGGATAAACCAATATCCCCATTCTTCAATAAACTCCATTGCCTCTCGGGGCAATCTAAAACCAACATCACCTGTGAGCTGATTAATAATAGCATATAAAAATGCGTCATTAACTCTTTTAAAATGTTTCTCCATTGTCTTCAACTCCAGTTGTTCATAAAAGTCCCAACCCTTCTTCTGATATGAGCCCTCATCCATTGATCCTTCAACAGTTAAACTAGGAAACTATCCCATCCTTGCAACATAATATATCATGTATGAAGACATAAAATTTCTTAGTTTTGGTTACTTTCAATAGTTGATCATGGATGTTGTCTGAAATTATATGTCCCTAATCCAATATTGTTTCCCCTCTAGAATCAATTGAATAAATGGAAACATCCAGTGTTCAAAGATACGAGAGTTTTCCTTTCCAAATACTCTTGCCAATAATGTGATCATGTCTCCAATGTCCTCAGAGAAGTCGAACCTCTTAGGGTTAGGTAGTACCTTCTTTACTAATTTATTCTCTGTCTTAAGCCACCTTTTGTTAATGACCCTTTTGTTCCCTTCCTCATCTACTGCCCAACATTTAAGTAAATAAGCCTTAGACATAATTTTGGGATTAGAGTAAGGAGGATAAAAAACTAGTCTAATCATTGATGGGGTTAAATAAATTATTACATTGCCCTGTGAGTCAATACATTTCCCCTGACTTGGATTGTGAGTTTGTTCAATAATTAATATAAATTTTGGACATTTCACTAGAATGGGAAATGTAGCCACATGAGCCAACCCAAAATTTACAACTCTCTTTACCCTTGGGGTAGCATCTTCTAAAACAATATCCTTGTGAAAGTGGTCTAAATCAATATGTCCCACCAGCGTGTTAGTGATCTTCATAACCTCAGAACCAAACTTGGATGGTACTGGAGTCCCTTGGAACTTATACTTCATCATGAGAGGGAATTGTTCTGCTTTAGCTTCTTGGCCTTTTCCCCCTTTGATGCTTCTTCAGTGGGGAATTCTTCTTTTGAGTCAGACATTTGTTAATCATCTACAATACTAACCATTATTATACAAAGGGAAGATACGTGAAGAAAAAATTAGCACAAGCATTCATATTAAATCCCTATTCATTCAAGAAAAATTCCCATTCTACAAGTTAGTTCAACATTTTTGGGTTTCAGGTTTGGGACAGAACCAGGAACCTGACCATTCTAAGCATAATACTAAACTATGTCGGAAGTTGGGATCGGGTCTTGACTCGACACTCATACATATAGTGAAGAGAAGTTTTAAGTTTTGTTCTGTGATCCGATCCCGCAATGTATTCAAAAATTGGGATCAGGATGGCACTAGGCACATACACTCTAAAAATGGGATTATTTGAGGGATCGCTCTGAGTTCTGATTGTGACATTGTGTTAGAAGTCAAAATATGGAAATGATATGAGACTGACCTCATTGGAGTGAACAAGTTTTGGTAACACCCTGAGTTTCGATCCCGATAAGATATCGAGAGTCTAAATCAGGACTTTGTTAGGAACCCAACCTTTGGTATGTATAGTGGAAATATGTCAACTCTGAGTTTCAATCCTAATGTTGTGTCAGAAGTTAGAATTAGAGTGAAAAAATCATGGAACTTATCATTATGTCAAAATTTCAGTGTCGGTCCCACATCTGATCTTGATAGTAATGCAGGAATTAGAGTCATGACATAAGTTGATGTATTGTCAAAAACCCTTAACATGTCGAGGTAATGATTTGATCCCAAATCCTAATGGCACATCAAAATTTGGAATTACAGCCAATAAATGAGAAAACCTAGGAGGTGGTAAAAACACATGGTGCAGTTTTGATTCCCAATTCCAAAATAGATGTGGGAATCGAGAATGAAGCAATGAGCCAACATGAAGGAAAAATAAATGTAACAGTATTTTTCAAATCATGCCTTCAAGATCGGGAAATGGTTGGGCTTAATATTTTTGAATCATAATAGTCAAAATTTCAAAATTGATTCATTTTAACGCAAATTCGACCAAGCAGTACAAAAAACCCTAGAAAACTAGGGCATGGTGGGACAACAAATCTTGTGAATAGAAAACAAAAAAAATGCGAGGGAAAACAAAAAAAACATAAATCCCAAAATGAAACAAGGGAAAACAAACCAAATGGTTTGAGAACAAAGAAAAATGCCCCAATGAGTGCCAAGAAAGACATAAAACAAACCAAAATGAACAAGCTAGAAAAGAAGGCAAGAAAGCAAACATGTGAAACCACGAGTGAAGCAAACCCAGGAAAATTAAGAATGAAGGAAAAACAAAGGAAAAGATGCCTACCTTCTAATGTGACCGAAGATTTGTCAACACGATGAGAAATCCAAGTGCCTCCTCAAACCCTAAATCTCGGTGCTGCTCTAGTTCGTTCTTTCAAACTGTTCAAGCCAAAATGAATGAAAACTGAGGAGCGACGGGAATAAAAACCTACTTGTGTGTGTGAATGGTTAGACATTAATACAGGTTGGTTGGGCCTCGAGAGCAGGGCGTAAGTCAAAAATGCACCATTGCAAGAATGAAGGAAAGTGGGGGGTCGGGATCGGGACATGACACAACACCGAAATTTCAATGAGTGCAAAGTTCCAGCGAAGGTTTGAAATCTGAATCCCAAAAGATAGAAAAAAATGGGAATTAGGATTGGGATGGGACATGGAACAAGAAATTTGAAAAAGTTCTTAGTTCCAGTTTCGGTCTGATGTCTGATTCCAAAAAAAAAGAAAGAGAATCGGAAATCGAGATCGGGATGGAAACATGAACAAGAACTTTGGAAATGTTCTTGATTCTAGTTCTGGTCTAATGTCCAATTCTAAAACAAAGAAAGAGAATCAGAAATCGAGACCAGGATGGAAATAGGAACAAGAACTTTGGAAAAGTTATTGATTCTCATTCTTGTCCAATGGCTGATTCTGAAACAAGTAAACATGCACAAGGAAGAAAAGCAAAAGTTGGGATCAAGATAGGAATAGGAACTTACACTTTCAAGGGTGCAAGGTGATGGTTCCGATCCAAAACCTGTATCTGATAGAACAAAGAAAATACAAGGAAAAGCACGAGAACTGAGATTGGGCCATAAACAAGAACTTGAACTTTGCAAAGTAACAAGTGCCGGTGACGGTTAGAAACCTAAACTTGAAAAACAAAGGAAAAGAAGGACTCAGGAGAAAAATACAACTCCTAAAGCCCGAACAAGAACACCAAAGAAAAAAACAACAAAGGGGGACCCATTTTGACCAAAGAACAAAATGGAGTGGTTATGTAAGGCATATCAATTGGCGAATCGACTAGGAAAATGGTTTACCCATTTTCAAGATACTGAAGAATTCAGTCACCTAGAACCTCTAGTTTATGAACCTTTAACTTGACTAGGATCTCAGTCACAACAAACAAGGTTGAGCTAGAATCTCAAAACGTGCATTAAAAAAAACTTTGAATCTGAGTGTGTACATGTATGGTGCATCATTCCCTTAAGAACTTTACCTATCCTTGAAACAACTCTATCAAGATTCAAGCTACCTGAAGTGAGTTCCTTTAGCTGTCGTGCAATGATATCCTAGGCATTACTCCACTTCCATCCAAGCGTTTATAGCCCCGACGAAGATAGCTCTAGTTCTCTCAAAGTATTTCTCTACTGCCAGCTAGGAATCCATAGCCCCAGTAGAGATACTTCAATTGCCCTTATAATATCAATTTTTCCATTATTTATGCTTCCCTTTTTCTTTTCTTTTTGCATGTGCTCTACTTGAAGAAATTATTTTCTTATCTTTTTCTCAATACTTAAACACAGTATTTGAAAATTGGGTTGAGGACTATGGTGGACCTCATGACAATGTTAGGACTCAAAATTTTCACCTGAATCATGAATACAGTCACCCTAAGAAAAATAGACCCTTATGAAAATAGATGATTCTATCTAGTATTTGACAAATTCAGCTGCAGTTTATGAGATCACTTAAAATATACCTATTTGTTCTTAACCTTTCAAACTTTCATTAAGATGTACATAAAACATAAGTTGTGAAATGAAAGAACTCAACAGACATGCCTGAAAATACCTAAATCAATTTCTTGGTCATAGTATGCTTAGTATGCTTTGAACAACTACCCATTATTCTGAAATTATGAAAATGAAAGTACCCAAAACAAAAAGAAAACAACAAAACAAAAGAAACCAAAAAAAAAAAAATAGGAAACAAAACAAAACAAAACACACTGGCAAACAAACAAACAAACCCCAAAAAAATAAAACTAAACTGCATATGTACAATGGATGAACGATTAGGCTTTCATGGGCCAAAATAATTTTTAAGAAACTATCCATTGACTTGAAATGGAATAGGTTATCCGTTAAGGTGCTAAGATGAAAGGAATTATCATCTAGGATCTTAATGATCTGATATGGACCCATCCAAAGTCTATCAAAATTTTGGTGATCACCCTTCCCCTCCCTGGCTTTTTCCCATAGCAGCATAAGGTCTGCTATTTTGAAAGCCTTGATTTTGGCTCTCTTGTCAAACCAACGTTTAACTACAACCTAATGTTTGGAAAATTGCTACAAAGAAGCATCCCTTTGTTCTTCTAGGTTGAGCAAATTAGTTAGTTAGACCTCTATACTATCATCATTAGAATAAAACTCTTTCATAAACTGCATAATAGGTATCTATAGATGAATAGGGAAGATTGGGTTTTGGCCATAGACTAAATTGACTGGTGAGTTTCCTAAGGAGGCTTTGATTCTACTCCTATCTACCCATAAGGAGAATCTTAGCTGTGTGTGTTAGTCGCTAGGGTTAATTTCGAGTAACTTCTTAATTACCTCCAACAAATTATTATTGGTAGACTCTGCTACCCATTTCCCTATGGATAGTAATTAGATGAATACTTCAAAACAATTTTATGCTCATACACCCACTAAATAAATTGTGTAGAAGAAAAGGCAGGGTCGTTATCACATACCAGAGCAAATGGTACTCCAAACCTGGTAACAACATATTCATTAAGGAATTTGATAATGACATCGGTGGTACTATTCTTGCAATGTTGAGCTTTGGTCCAACATGTGGAATAATCCATTGTGGTTAGAATAAACTTGTGACCTGTAGAATAATTTGGATTAATTACCCCAACAAAGTCTAATTCCCATTGGGAAAATGGTCTTACCTCGTATACTGGTTGTAGGGGCATCATTGGATTGTGTTCTCTAGATGCTGAAGTCTGAAATGTGTGACACGTCCTAACATGTTGATGAGCATCTCAGAATATATGAGGTCAGTAATAGCTCAATCTCAAAATCTGATGTGCCATGGTGTCATCTGAACCATGCCCAATACCATATCTACCATGAAACTCAACAATGGCCCGTTTTGCTTGCTACTGATCTAGGTAGCGCAAATAGACAATCTAGGTAGCACAAATAGAAACCTTCAAAGTTCCTCTTGTACAAGGCTCCTCCATTGATCATATAATGAGAACTCTTCAGTCTTAATGCTCTTCTATGTGTGGTATTCATCACCTAGGGACACTTATTTTTTAGCAACAAGAAAATCAAATCTGCATACCAAGGATCACCTATGAATGATTGTACAATATACTGTTGGAAAGTAATCTTTGTGTTAGCATTATCCATCTCCTTGGATAAGCCTTGTCCTCAGACCAGCTTCATTGAGTGAATTTTAAGGTCAAATTCCTGTAAAATTTCCATCTATTTTCCCCTTCTTTATCTCAGCTCACTTCGCATAAGAAGGGAATTTACTACAGGGTTAGAACTATGGCTATGATCTGACTACAGGGAATGTAGTGCCAAAACTTCTTAACCGTTCGTACCAATGCGAAGGCCTGCTTCTCCAAGGATGGATATCTGATCTCTGCATTCTTTAAGTAGAAATCATGAAAGCTATTGGTCATTCATCCCCTTCAACTTTTCATTGTGTCAAAATAGTAGCACATGAATGATCAGATGTGAAAGAATAAATATAAAAAGGTATTAAATAGTCAGGACTAGTTAAAATAGGTTCCTCTGAGATAGACTATTTGATTTGTGAGAAGGAAGCCTTATCCTTGTTACTCCATTCAATCTTCACATCCTTCATCATCTCATTAAGGGGTTTAACAATTTCTGCAAACCTGACTATGAATTTTCTTACAAAATTTATCTTTCCAAAGAAAGATCTCATCTCCTTTTTATTGTCATGCATGGTCAATTTTAGAATGGACTCCACTTTGTCAGGGTCTATTGAAATCCCTCTCTTTGATATTATATGTCCCTGGGGTTTTCCTTCTGAGACCCCAAACACACATTTCTTCAGATTGAGGGAGACACCATAGCTTATAAATTTTCCAAGGACCTTTGAAAAATCTGCAGCGTGGTATTCCCTATTCTTGAAAAATAAAGTTAGATCGTCCATGTAAATGATAATACATTTACATACCAGATCTTTAAATGCAATGTCCATTGCACGTTGAAAGGTGGCTCCAATGTTAATGAGACCAAATGACATCCTTTGGTAGGAAAATGTCCCCCACTTAGTAGTGAAAGCAGTCTTCATTTTGTCTTCATAGTTAACCAACACTTGATTGTATCTTGAATATCCATCCAGGAATGACATCATCTATGAGTTGTTAACTATCTGCAACACCTCATCAAGAGAAGGAAGCGAGTAGTTATATTTTTCTAAATCTTTATTGAGGTTTCTGAAGTTGACACACAATCTGATTTCCCCATTCTTTTTACAAATAGGTACTAGATTTGCAACCCAGGTCGAATGCCTCACTAGAAAAATTATTGTTAATGTAGTAGCTTTTGAACCTCTTTAAGAATCATAGGTTCAATTAGGGAATTAACTGGACACTACTTCTGATGAAATGACTTTGCATCATGTTTCAAAGGGATGGTGTGTGTTATTACCTAATTATCAAAGGTTTTTAGATCTTTAGACCCCCAAGCAATTGCTGCAATATTTGCTTTCAGAACTCTCAAGATTTTGTCTCAAATGTGCTTTAGACAAGTTTTTCCAATGAATATTTTCCTCTATGGGCTTGAATCTGCCAAGTTGTATGATTCATTTTTTCCTCCTTTAGTATTAGTAGGAAATTTTTCACGAGCCCGAGGACCAGAATCATAGATTCTCTCTAGTGCTACATTCCCTTACGAATGTTGTTGGTTTTCAGATTCATTATACCCTCTACATCACAATCTTCTAGATCCAAGTCACCTTAATCTCTATCAGACTCACCAATGATTTTTCCTTCAAAGACATCTAAACTTTCCAAGAAGGCAAGTATATGTTGATCATCATTAAAAACCTAGAAATTTTGGACATTATCAGGGATGGCTGGGATCGACACTAATTCCATAGAGAATATCTTTAACTTGGAATCTTGCATAGGTTCAAAGGTACTAGCACCCAAAAAAAGTGCATCTGTAATTTGTTTTTTTTTTCTCTGGGAATTAATTTGATTCTGAAAGCACTAAGATCCTCTATCAGATTCCATATCTTGTTCTTGTATGCAACCAACCTTTTTTTATGGCATGTGTATTGGCTGTGAACCTGCTTAACGATTACCTAAAAATCTCCCATGACTATCAAAGTTGTAACTTTCTTCTGATCTGCAAACATCAATCCCTTAGAAAGCACTTCGTACTCTGTAACATTGTTAGTGTAGCCAAACTGTAACTTGTAAGAAGCAAAGTAGGTTTTCCCTTTTGGGTTGGTTAGTTCTACTTTAGCTCCACTCTCAGTTTTAGATTTGGAACCATCAAATTTGAGGGTCCATAGTTGGTCTTGAGTTAGTGTTTCTTTCTTCAGCTCAGCTGCGGGTGATTGCTTAAGAGAAATAGGTGGCAGCTTAGACTAGTTTGAGATATTGAGATCGGGAGACTGCTGTAAATGATGATTGTTAGGTACTTCACTAAGGTTTAAAACATGTGTAGAGACTATTTCCTGCACCTCATCTTGATCAATAGTTTTAAACTCATTTGTACTTTGAGAAATTCCTTAGGGATGGGAAGATTAGTAGGAGGTGTACCTGTAACTCCTGAGATTCCGTAATCTGAGTATGTAAATCAGGAGGCAGGGTATGAGTCTGATCAACTAGCAATGAAATTCCTTCCAGTATGTTATTTGTTCTTGTCAGAATAGTCATGGGAGTGGCTTCGAACGAAAACTAATTCAAGGGTGTTCTAGGATTGTTGTTATAAAATTATCCTTCATGACCAACATGGTTCAAAATGTCTAAGTATGGATGACATGTCAACTCAAAATTATTCTGGTAATGAACCCGACACCAACTCGGGAGTGACAAATTCCACAAGTCAACTTCTTCTCTAAGGACCAACTTGTCTTGTTGTAATTTCTGAATTAAAAATTGATGGTTAATAGTATTCATAGGGTCACTGGTAGTCATAGGGTCACTATCTCCTAAAGGCTGTGAGAAATTAGGATTAAACATTGAAAAGGTAATAATTTCATCCCTCCTATAAACACCTATCTCAGTTTCAAAATAGGCTACTTTTTTGGGATGGTCATATTCAGTGATCATATGCTTTAGGAGAGGTTCACTTTCAATCCTAATCTAAGTTGTTACCCCTTTCCACGACAACCACATGTGCGAGAAATCTAGGGAGATGTAACCTCCTATTTCCTTCATCAAATCCCTTCTTAACAACATGCCATATGTTTCAAGGATATCAACAACCTGAATATCCATATAGTTTTTGAATCTGTGGGTCTGATCCAATCTATACATGGAAATTTTTTTGTTCTCCTACTACATTTACCTGAGTTTTATCTAACTATATAAATTTCTTATGGGTTTGAACTAGGGATAAACCCAACTTTTTACAAATAGAGAAAGGCATAATGCTACATGAGGCTCCAGAATCCAAAAGGAAGTTATGTAGATTCTTCCAAAAAATCATCAGACTCAAAAGAAATGTGCGTGTCTCCATCTTACCTTTATACAGGTCTACATTCATGTCAGTAGCTGGAATCACCTTAGTCTTTCCTTTCAACAGATCTACCTCTTTAAAGGCTTTCAACATGATTTCACATTGAGTGGGACACCACTTTATAATATCAAAAAATGATAATGAAGTCATTTGTTTCTGCATTTGTGAAATGAAATCAAATTCAATGGTATCATTACTCTTCTATTTAGGAACGAAAGCATAATTACCTTTGTTTGGAAACCTGGGTGGCCCTTTTGGTGGAGGTGGATTATTGTCGACATTTTGATTAGGAGGACCATATTATTTGGAGGTACAGATGTGGTGAACAATACCTTATTCTGATTTCTCATAAAATGGCCTCCCTTGGCTTGAAAAGCCTGAGCGTCATATGTATCTACTTCTGGTTCATTTTCCTCTGCATGGGAAACTGGTATTCTTCATCATAAGTCTCAAAATCCATGTTTGTATCCACAAATCCACCACCTTTGTTGGGATTACTTGGTGGTAGTTGGGAATCTGCTTGTGCCATCTTAACCATTTTTTGCATCTCTAGGTAGTTAACCTCAGAATGCATTGCAATGTCATGCAATTTGCACCAATTAGTCATGAAGTTCAAATCTACAACATTTATAGTATCTGGTTTATCTTCATTGGCTTGATAATTATGGGGAACTCCTCCATTGTTTTTTCTAGTGTCCCATTGTCGGTTGTTGGGTCTCTGGTTGTATCCTCTATTATGATTCTGGTAGTTTTGATTTTGGTAATTCTGATTCTGGAAATTTCTTTGATTTTGATTAGTGTTCTGGTTGGATTAGTTGTTTTAGTTGGAATACCCTCCCTAATTCTGGTAACTCTGATTCTGATTTTGGTTTTGAGGGGGATTCATCTTCAATTGGGCCATCTCATTGGTTACTTGGGATAAATTTTTCTTTAGAGTTGCTAACTCTGTGGTCAAATGAGCAGTTCATTGCAGATGGGTGAGTAGTGGTATTAGGTCCTCCAACATGATTATGATAATTTTAATGTTGTTGGGATGAATCTAAAGTCCCCTCATTGACCCATGGTAACACAAGGGGAGGTTGTAATTTAGACAAAGGTCTATAGGAAGAGTGGGACATCCTTGGGACTATATTAAATAGAGGGGTTGCACTAGGAACCTCGAGATATCCTAAAGGAGGGAAGATCCCTCCAAAATAGCTTGATTGTGAAATTATCTGTTGTTGTAGTTTTATGGCGAGGTGGTATACCTTGGACAATGAATCAATGTCTAGTGTGAAGTAAGTTCTTTGCTTAAATAAGCCAATTAGTGGATCTATAGCATTTAGGTATGCCTAGATGGATATATTTTCAGCCACCATGTATGGCTCTTGAAACCACCTATACATCCTATAGAAATAGGTATTAACTAGAGGCAAAGGTTCTTGCAGTTCCTTTCTAATTGTGGAAAATTTGTGGTACACGATAGCGGGGTCTACAATGACCTGAAATTGATTTATAAAGGCATCCTCTAAATTAGTCCAATTGAGGAAGGATCCTGTAGGAAAGTTCAGGTACCAATTGTAGGCCATATTGCCTAGTGAATAGGGGAATAGATTACATACAACATCATGATGGTATATTTGAGGCCAAATATAGGCATCTTATAATGCCTGGATGTGCTCTTCAGCACTTTGTAACTCTCCATGGGTGTACTTGGGACAAAAATTCTTTGGATTCTTAGGCATCTCATGTATGCCACCAGGAATGGTTCCTAGTGGTGAAGGATTATTCGTAAAGAATTCCATTGGTGGCAGTGGATTTGATTGTTCTAGCTGTGGTATTGGTGGGAATCCAGGTGGAGTGAGTAGTGGTGTTAGAGCCCTCTGGGTGTAGTAGAAGATTAGAGTTCAAGTAATGGCTCTGGATTCATAACAGATCTTAGAACTCTTTCAAACTTGTCTAGTGAAAAGGACTCAATTCGCTCCAGTTTGTTCCTATGGGCCCTCCTTCTAGCATCAATTTTGTTGATGGTCAAAGTAACACAACAACGTTAATTTTTTTTTTCTCTACTCGAATTATCCTGAAAAAGACAAATGATCTAAAACCACCTATCTTCCAAGGTCTATGTAGTTGGTTCTCAACTGTGCTATCATCATTCAGTGGCCTATGCAACTATAATATTCAATGGGGCCTTTACTGGTAAGTGAGTACAAATTAGGTAGTATAAAGTAACATAACATGGGGGTTTTAAATAAATAGAAAAAGATCGATCAAAGCTTGAAACAGTAAAATGTGAACACAAATTCCTTTCAATTCAAACATGCAATCCCTACATTGAGCACTTTCCAACTAAGATTGTTGAACGACATAATCCATGAATAAATTCATACCATCACATCCATTCACATTGTAAATTTAAAACATGCAACCATTTATCATCACATTTTTTTTAGACTTTTCAATAATAAAATACCATAAGCTCATCACTAGAATTAACAAATCAATAAACAGTAAGAAACATCATCCATAGATAACACAATAGGTGGTTTTAAATTTAGAATCTTCTATTGATTTTCATCAAATAAGAGACATTATGCAATAAAAAATGCACTAACATTCAAAAAACCATTGTCTATCAGTATTGTCGTTAAACTAACAAATTTCTAAAAATAAAACTACTTGCATCAAAACTATAAAATTGTTCAAGTATCTTGCATAAAGCTTGTAAAATGAAACTGTAAACTAGTCTTTAGGTAGGCAATCCAACTTCAATCAGCCAATCTTTACAATGAGGAGAAAATTCTAAGTTATAGAAAGAATCCACATAAATTTCTCCAATCGAAAATAAAGATCCACAACTTGGAGCCTAGATCCACAATTATAGGGATGCCCAGTTAAGTCGTAGTTCTATCTTTGCTGAAACTACTGGAACTCAAAGGTATGCCTTGTGTCCATTTAGTCAAAATTTGACTAGGAGTCATTGCCTTGTACACTATTGATCACCACACCCAATCCTTAGTCTATCAAAATTGACTTGGAGTTGTCCACTCATTCAAAACAGATCTGAAGATGTTGCTGCACATAGGTCACTTGAAGATGGTTGACATTTTTCACCTGATTCCTTTTCAAAAAACATAATATTCCTTTGCCACTTAGCTACTCTTATTTGTTTTAGACACCTTATTCTTGAGATAACCATCCATATTATCAAAAAATTGTTGTATGGTTTCCTCTTCAGGAACATCTACCCATTCCTCCCTAAACATTTCTCTTTCATACTCCTTGGTGGTGGCCATGTATATATCCTATAGCTCGACAACATTCTAGGCAACGTCTCGTACATAGAATGTGATGTCCATAAGCTTGTCTAGCAGAATCCCTTCATCATCATCTCTAGTCTTTATCATTTCCTCCAATATATTACTCCATTGGTCCATCATTTCCTATAGAGAAATCAAACTCACACTTGGTGAAGCCTCTTTACCAATTATTTAAGAAATAATCCCTTTCGCGATCTTTCTTTCCTCAAACAAATCTTGTTGGGCCTGCTGCAATATTCTTCTATGTTCCATGAGGACTTCTATTTTGAAGATCAAAACATTCATACACTTATCAAGGTATCCAAAATCTTGATCTTCTAGAATAACATACTTATTTACATCTACGTTAGGTAGCCTCTTCAACATTCTCAATTTCTTCATATGCTCATCATATTTATCCTCTTCTCTTCCAAGTAACTTGATATATTCCCCCAGGGACTTGATCAGGTCACTCACCTCCTTATAACTTTTTGAAATAGTAGTGAAAATATCCTTTGTATCCTTCTTAAGAAGGTCAACCCATTTCTCCATCATTTGGGATCTTCTCCTTATTCCAATCAACTCATCTACCATTTGATGACTCATTAAAACAGGAATTTCTGATGGGGTTGGTTGTTTAGGAGTGGATGCAATAATTTCCTTTAGAAAACCTTTCATCTTCCCTACTTGAGCCTTTAGCTCATCCTTGTCCTGGTTATCTTTGATGAGTCATGACTTGGTAGTGGTAGCCACAATGTCAATTAAATTTATTTGCTGATTTTTTGTTTGTTTGCCAAGATTGATAGTGTTTATTTGATAATTTGTAGCTTGGATCTCCCTATCATCTTTATTAGTTATTGGGGTAGAAATGTTTGCTACCAAGTATCCATCATCAATAAGCCTTGTAGAGTGAATAATATGAGGCTTCCTTTTTGGATTAGCTTTATCTATTTCCTTTACCATTTCATCCCATGTTACGGGTTGGGCCTGAACCTGTTATCTTTTCTCCAAATTCAATTTTAACCACGTAGGAACAACTGACTGAGTTGTTACCTGTTGGGCACTAGGAGGTGTAGAAGAAACTACCTACATGGAATGCTCAGAAGAAGTCTTTTGAAGCTCCTCTTGTTCCCTCTGCAACCTTTCTTGTTCCATTTTCTCATTCTGAGGTCTAATTTTTTCTATCTTTCTCATCTCTTCTTCCCTTTTTGTAGCCTCATCTTCATCTCTTAACCTCTACTTTTCTAACTCCTTTACACAGAGTTCCTCTTCTATTGCTTTCTCTTGCTCACCTTTCTCCTTTTGTTCCAACTATTGTGCAATAGCTACTTCTTCGGCCTTCTTTTGTGCCTCAACATCTTCCTTCTCCCAAGTTAGCTCTTCAAATTTATTTATTTTTTCTTCTTCTTCTTCAACTAACTCTTTAGCAGCTTCCAATATTTCCTTTTTCTCATCTTTAGTTAAAAATCCATTCATTGTAGCCTCATCCCAAAGGTTTCCTGGATCAAACCAAACATCTTCCTCTTTAGGTTCCTCCTCAGCCTTCTCTAGATATTCTTCCCATTCTACTTTTTATCCCCCTTGAGACAAAGTCTTCTAAGAGTCTGAGGGGATAGGTGAATATGTTACATCGATCACAGAACGCCTCTCTTCTTCACCAACTACTGCTTTTGAAGTTGATGGTGTAGTTTGAGGTGTATCCCCAGTCTACATAGGCATAGTAGAAGTTCCTTATTCAGAAGTTTGTTCTCCAAGGTACACAGTTTCTATGGGTGTAGCACAAAGACCTAAAATAACCCCTGCAATAGTAGTAGCATAAGTAAATTTAGCTTTTTCCAAAGCTTCAAGGACCTGCTTCATTGAAATTTCCTCCTCTGTCGGGGTAGGTTATTCAGTGGCTGCAACAGTTTTCTTCAATCTTTTATACTGTCTTGTTTCAATGGATGAAGTAGGTTCATTGCTAGAATCCTTCTTCATTGCCTTAACCGTTGGTTGCTTTAAACGAATATTAAGCCATTTCACACTTCTATCAACCACAACTTGTGACACCTTACAAATATTGGTCTCCCTCTCCATCCAATTGATTGGCTCCAAATCCTTGGTAGCCACTTTATCCATCTCATAGTAGGGATCAAGAGTGATCCCATCATCAGTAGTGCCCTCTGGTATATCCTTTTTAACCTCAAAATCCTTCATCTGGGGAATTTTCAATCTTTCATATCCCCTTTTTCTTACTTCAAACTGATCTTGCAGGTTATCCCAAAAGTCTTGAAGAAGTGGCTGATGATGAGGAAATTGTGAAGCATTTATATCATACATTTTCTTTTGTAGAATCTAAATATTTTCTAGATGTATGATGTTTGAAATTCATTTATTGAATCTCTTTTGTTGTTGTCTTAGCTACTATTGAAGAAGAAAAAGAATAAAACCCCAATTGCATTGGGAATGAGTGGCAACCAGCCTTGTGTTGTGTAGATAATTTGGCATTGACCTCAGCTGCTTGGTGAGAAAACTCTGTCAAGACCCATCTATCCCCAAAAAACCTTGGCATTTTGAAAGGGTGCCCTTCATATCCAAACAATTTGAAATAGGTGGATCTGGGGTATTGGATACACTAGTATCCCCATTCTTCAATAAACTCCATTGTCTCCTGGAACAATACAAAACCAACATCACTTGTGAGCTGATTAATAATAGCATAAAAAAATGTCATTAACTCTTTTAAAAAATTTCTCTATTGTCTTTAGCTCTAGTTGTTCATAATATTGCCAAACCTTCTTTTGATCTAGGCCCTCATCCATTGATCCTTCAACAGTTAAACTGGGAAACTGTCTCATCCTTGCAACACAATATATCATGTATGAAGACATACATAATGTCTTGGTTTTGGTTATTTTCTGTTGGCTAACAGATTGGGAACCTTGAGGTAATATAATCCTTATATCAAGGAAAGGTGCCAAAAAACCAATAGCTCTGAATACTTTGTTCTTAAACAAGAACAAATATTCTCAAAATTTTATTGAGGTACAACTCCCTCACCATATTTTCAATGAATTAAAGCACTAAAATAAACACTATGTTTTCTTTTAACAAGAAAGCATTAAAGGTAAACCCAATACTAGGAAAAATCTCAAATATTAGATGCAAGATTCAACAAATAGAGAACCAACTCAAAGAATAATTTATTTAAATCACGTTAAGAGATAAACTATGCACTCAATACCTTCTAAGGAATGAAATTTATCATGAAGAATACTACATAATCAACAAAAATATGAAGTATGACATTAATATATCCTTAAACACCAAGATTTAAGAACACCATATTATCTTCATAAACTATCTACACAAGGACAAACAATAATTTCATTCACAACAAAAATGTAAATTGAGAGTTTTTTAGAGAGTGTCTAGAGAGAGTTAACATATGAAAATAGATACAATTAAATAGGTGAATGAGTAACCACCTCTTTATGTTGCCCGAAACTAATCAAATTGAATAGAAAAACAAAGAAAAGTAAGGAAACTAAGCTATCAAAATGGTGTTGGTTCACTTCTAGCTTCCAGGGTCACCACGAGTTTCTTTCGCCAAGTTTGGAAATTTTGGAGGATATGTAACAATTCTTTATGTTGAGGAATAGCCACATTTTTCATTCGCACCTTCCACATCATATGATTGTCCTTAGCTATCTCAAGACGATGTTCTCGAAGAACCTTGTCACAATGAGAATTTTTTTCTAACACTTGAAAATTTCTTAAAACTTCACGGAAAAACATGAGGGTAGATGAGCATTTAATATCTTTAATTGTTCCATGACAAGTGGTATCTTTCACTTCACTATTTTCATCCCAAACATCTTTCAAAATTTGAAAGTAAACGTATATAAGTGGTAAAGTGGAAAGTTCAGTGAACTATATAAAAGTGTGCATGAGTTCAAATATCATATCAAGACTTAAATAACAACTATCACGTAGGTGGGGAAAGGAAAAGTTTGACGAACTATATAAGGCACTGCATGAATGAGAAAACATATAAACTTGATAGAAAACAAGCTCAAGCGGTAAAGTAGGGAGTTCAATGAACTACATAAAACACCTCCCAAGTTTGCATGACTAAAGAAAACACCGCCTAAATAGGACTGAGCCATTTATAAGTTGGTAGATAGCTTTTCATGGAGCAAGGAAAAATTATTGGGTAACAGTGGCTTTGACTAGGGACAAAGACTAGCAAGGATGAAGCAATGAACCTAGACCCAGCTTAGTATGAGCAGTACCTTATCCATTGGGAAACAGAGTCATTAGAGATAGGAAATACTCTCCAACACTCAGAAACAAAACAAAACAAAACAAAACAAAAACCTAAACTAACTATGTACAGAAAGAAACCTCTGAATCAATCAAAGTTGGTAGAGTTTTAGGTCTTTCCCATTATAGGGAATAGGCAAGGTGGTTCCATCAAGGTATGAAAGGTGAAAGGTGTTAGGCCTGCACTCATGAGTGATTTTAAAAGGACCGATCCAAAGTACATCAAACTTTTTATGTACACCCTTAGGTTCCCTGCGCTTATCCCAAAGCAAAATCGAATCCTCAATCATAAATTTCCTGGGCCTAGCTTTCCTATCAAAAATATTCTTAACCTTTTCCTAATATATGGTTATCTTATTAACCATATCCTCTTGTTGCTCTTGGATCTTGGTCAGATATAGAATTGTTTTCTCCAAGGCATTGCTAAATTCAAAATCTTCAATAGCAGTTTGCAATTTGCAGGCCGAGAATTCCAGTGAGAGGGGAAGTGCACTTTCTACTCCGTATACCAATTCAAAAGGATTCATCCCAATTTCCTTCTTAGGAGTTGTTTTGTCTACCCACAAAGCTTCATACAACCTTTTATGGAAATATTTCTAGTTGTCATCAACTAACTTCTTGATAATGTTTATCAAATTCTTGTTACTGGACTTGGCTTGACCATTTCCTTGAGGATAATAGTCAATTGAATGAGATAGGGATATCTCGTAATCATAAAAAAAGAGTGAAATATCATTGGAGGAAAATCTAGTTTCATTTTCAACAACTAACTTGTGAGGGACTCATACCTAACCATAATATTTTCCTTAATGAAATTATAAACTACTTCGGAATTGGTTCTTTTAACTGGGATTGCTTCCACCCACTTGGTGAGATAATTTGTGGCTATGATGATGTGAGTATGACCTCCACTATATGGTGGAATGATTGGCCCTATGAAGTTGAGACCCCATTACTAAAACAACTTGTCAATTACTACAGGCTTGAGTGGTAAAGTTTCCAATTGAGGTCTTCCTACAAACAACTTACATTTTTCACACCTAGAAACCCAATGATAAGCATCTTTGAACATCCTAGGCCAGTAATAACCATGTATTATGATCTTAAAAGCAGTCACAGGGGAAGAGAAGTGACCTCCACAGACTTGATTGTGGAAAATGGTAAGCAACCTTTCTAGGTGGCTTTTATCCACACTTCAAAAATTTCCCATCTAAGCTATGCTTGTATAAAGTGTCATTCCAAATGATGTATTTGGATGCTTTCAATTTCAAATTCCTTTTATGATTACCCAAGAGGTGTTGAGGACATTCCCCATAGGTAAGAAAGTGGGCTATGTTAGAGAACCTCTCATCTTGTAAGCCTACAGTTAAGACCAAGGGTAAATTTTCATCTTCTACCTTCTTTAGGTCTTTTTTTTCTCAATTTATAGAGGAATCTTCCTCTAACTAACTTTGTAGGCTTAAGGTCCAAATCATACTCTTGCACTTTCGCTATCTATTTACCCCTCCTATTGCAATCAATATCCTATTGAGTCAGGATGCTCTTAACAGTAGGGTCTGGTGCATACACAATTGAGTTTGAATGCAAGATATAAAAGCAAAATTTCTTAACTACCATGACTACTGAAAATGCATGTTTCTTGATTTGAGAATAGTTTAGATCATTTTTCTTTAACGATTTTCTCATAAAGGAAATAGGGGGCTAGACATTATCTTTGTTCTCTTGCAGCAACACAACGAACATAGTATTTTCTGAAGCATAGCAATAGATAATGAAATATTTCAAAAAATTAGGATTGACTAGGGTAGGAGCTTGAACAATTTCTTCTTTAATATCTTTGAATGCTTGCTTCCCAGCCTCATTCCATTTAAACACCTATTTTTCTTTTATCAGTTTTGCAATGTGCTTGGTGATTTCAAAGAAGTCTAGGACAAATTTCCTCAAGAAATTTACCTGGCCAAAAAAAGACTTCACACTAGTTTGGCTCGAAGGGAGGATTAATTGCAAGATATCCTTTACTCTTTTTGGGTCTATTCTCACACCTTCGTTGGACACAATGTGACCTAGGTGTTTTCCCACACTGATGGAAAAAACAGACTTCTTGGGATTAAGAGAAATACCATGTTCTTTACATCTCTATAGAAATCGCTCCAAATCTTGTATGTGATCTTTTATTTTCTTGGATAACACTGTTAAGTCATCAAGATAGATGACTATGATTTTGTTTTAGAGATTTCCAAAGGAAAGGTCCATAGCTTGCTGAAATTTCTCTCCCACATTGATAAGCTCGAATGACATCTGATTATAAGTGAGTGTTCCCCAGGGTGTGGTGAATGTCATTTTATGTTGATCTTCTTCAACCACACTGATCTTATTATAACTAGAGAAACCATCCAACATAGACATCATTTTTGAACCTGAA
The DNA here is from genome assembly GCA_007258455.2 of Sequoia sempervirens. NCBI lineage: Eukaryota > Viridiplantae > Streptophyta > Pinopsida > Cupressales > Cupressaceae > Sequoia > Sequoia sempervirens. The sequence continues at coordinate 703,450,591 of VDFB02270651.1, read as the reverse complement.
ACTACTTGTAAGATATGATCCATGTTGGGAAGGGGATAGCTATCTTTCAACAAGGCTTGATTTAAATTCTTGAAGTCGATGAATATCCAAATTTCCCCATTTTTCTTGTGAATTGGAACAATATTCTCCACCTAGGTTGAATGATGTATGAGATAAATAATCTGGGCCTTCAACATCTTGTCAAATTCTCTAGAAATTGCATCAGTGACTTTAGGGTTATAATTTCTCTACTTTTGCATGAAGGCAGTCTTTCCTTCCTTTAGGGGAATGTGATGCTAGAATTTTCCATTCATAAATTTTTTTAGGTCATCGTAACACCAAGAGAAAACTTCTTTATACTTAATAGGCAGAGCTATCAACCTTTCCTTTTCTTCAGATGAGAAGTATTTTCCAATATAAACCATTTTAGGAGAGTCTGGATCTCCAATATTGACCACTTTGAACTCGCCATAGTGATCAAAAATTTCACTCATCTTTTGCTTTATGGAGTGGTCATGATGATCAAATAATCAAGGGAAATGAGTCCCTTGGGTATGTTGTTTCCCTTTTACTGAATAATTTTATCTTTGAGGCCACCCATTTTTTGAGAACAAAATTCCTTACATTTGTTGTCTCCTCCTTTGAAGAAGACTTGAGCAAAGGCTTCGACATTCTCTATGAAGGATTGAATCTTCTTGTCATCATAAAAAACCTATCAATGATCAACATTATCTGGAACGCTTGGCCTATAAATCAATTTGATTCTGTAAGGCTTGTTTTTGAGTTTAGGATGTGGAAGTAACAAAGAGGTAGAGACTACTAATGAATCAACCTTGAAATTAAGTTCTCTGGGAATAGCTTCTATTGAGAAGGCATAAAAATATTCTATGGTCATCCAGACTCTATTCCGATAATGTTTCAATCTTTCATTTTTAACGGTGAAATCATTTTGTACTTGTTTAACAATTAGTTTTGCATCCCCTAAAACTTTAAGAAACTTAATTCCCATACCTCTAGCTTCAATTAACCCTAACAAAAGAGCCTAATATTTAGTAGTATTAATTTTATTCACAAATTCCAACTTATAGGAAAAACGAAATTGCTCACCAAAAGGAGAAATAAGAACAACTATTGCTCCGGATCTAGGATTGGAACAACTTCCATCAAATTCCATTGTCCACAGTTCAAGTTCTGAATATGGAATGTGCACATCATCCCCTTTTTCTTCTCATGAGAAAAGCTTATAGCTCCCAAACTCATTCTCCTCATATAAAATCTATCTTAGGGTCTTCTGACTTAAGCATTGTTATCTTACTTTAGATTTAGGCTCCAAGCACACCTTTTCTTTTCCAACTAGTATAATGGCATATACCAATCTAATTGTATTTCTCCCCCTAAGTCTTTGCAGAAGCTCTTGCTTAGAAGCATACCATAATTGGCTGGTATGTTTGCAACCAAGATGGCGAGTTTGAGCCGTTTACTTGGATGAGCTGCAAGTGAAAATTGAGCATCCTTAATTTTCCCAAGCAAAGGAATCTATTTGGAATCCATCAAGTAATACTTTTAAAATTTTGTAGTCATTTCCAACCCTACGACTTTGGCAATTTGTGTAGGCATGACATTGTCAGAAGCACCCGAGTTGATGATGCAATTGTTTAATCTAAATCCATTCAAAAATAGTGATACATAAAATGGGTTAGGATTTGCATTAGAAGTGGATAGAGAAGGAATCTTATTGTTGGATGCAACATCGGTGGATGAACCCTGAGAACTAACCATTCCTTCATCCAAGCCTACATGAGATTCAAAATTCCCTAGCCTAACATATTCAATTCATCTAACTCCTTAGGATTCATCCTTAAATATTCTACTTGGGAAATTTTCATTTTATAATTTTTACAAAACTCTACAATATCAAAGGCCCTTGTCAAATTTTCGATAGGTGATATAATTAGATTTTTAGAAGAGTTATCAAGTACACTTTGTGAGGCATTTCCACCTTTTGAAGTTGCACTAGCTCATATAAGTAAGACTTTAGGAGGATTTGGAGTACCTTTTTGATTGGAGTGTTGCTGACTTTGAGTAATAGTGGCACATGTAGCATCATCTAGAGTGATATAAACATCACCTGCTCTATCATCATCAGGTTCGAATTCCAAATATCCATTTGTAGTCACTATATTGATTAAATGAAGAACCCTCTTATGTGACTTCTTCAGTAACCTATTTGGTGGTGGTCAATTGCATAAACCTATTCATCTTAGGACAATCAACACCATCATGATCTGATGTTAGGTAAAAAACACACATATTCTTTACTGGTTGTCTCTTTAAGAGGAGACCAATATTAGGGTGTTGCACATTTATGAAGAAACATTTTTGCATTTCTAGGGAAGGTCTCTTAGCAGTCGTAATTCGATTCACAATCTTGTTGAAATTAGCCACAAAGTCTCTCATGGACTCGCTTCTTTCTTCATTTGATTAACTTGTGCTATTAAAGTCAAGTCATCGTCCATGCTTTTGAATCTCACCTCAAATTTAATGTGCATTGTGTCCCAATTAGTAATGTATCCATGAGGTAACTGATAAAAACATTGAGTTTCTACATCGGCTAAAGATTCTACAAATAATTTGATGGAAACATCTTCTTCATGTACAACAAGCACACCATACACAACGAAGAAAGCATCAATGTGTTCCTCTGGTGAAATCTTTCCATCCCCTCAGAATTTAGGAAAGTTATTGTGAGAACCATTGGGTAAATCATGTAGGTTATTTCCTAACTATAAGGGACCAAAAACAATGCCCCAGGGAATAGGTTGTTGTGGTTGTTGATGAGCCATATTAAGGGGAAAATTTACTACAACTGGTAAAACAATCCTGTGTAAAATGAGTGCTTGGGAGATAGAGTGATTTGAAGGTGTCCTAATCAGTGAAGCAGGTCTACTTCTAGCCCCAACCTTTCGCCAGAAGGGGATAACATAGGAAAATTTACTTCTTTGCAGGGTTTCAAAAATGGAATTAGAAATTCCCCTACTCCTTTGCCCCCTAGTGAATCTTTGGTTATCCAAGATTAATTAAATTATCTATGTATTATACCTAGAAGAGAAAACCAAATCTCCCTAGCGGAGTCACCAAAAATATGTTGGTTAATAGATTGGCACCTTGAGGTAATATAATCCTTATATTAGGGAAAGGTCCCAAAAAACCAACAGCTCTAGATATTTTGTTCTTAAACAAGAAAAAATATTCTTTGAATTTTATTGAGGTACAACTCCCTCACCAGATTTTCAATGAATTAAAGCACTAAAATAAGCGATATGTTTTCTTTTAACAAGAAAGCAGTAAAGGTAAACCCAATACTAGGAAAAATCACAAATATTAGATGTAAGATTCAACAAATAGAGAACCAACTCAAAGACTAATTTATTTAAATCATGTTGAGATAATCTATGCACTCAATACCTTTTGAGGAATGAAATTTATCATGAAGAAAACTGCACAATCCACATAAAGATGAAGTATGACATTAAGATATCCTTAAACACCAAGATTCAAGAACACCAGATTATGTTCATAAACTGTATGCACTAGGAAAAACAGTAATTTCATTCACAACAAAAATGTAAATTGAGAGTTTTCAGAGAGTGTCTAGACAGAGTTAACATATGAAAATAGATACAATCAAATAGGCAAATGAGTAACCGCCTCTTTCTGTTTCCCAAAATTGATCAAATTGAAAAGATAAACAAAGGAAAGTAAAGAAATTGAGTCGTCATGATGGTGTCGCTTCACTTCTAGCTTTCGGGGTCGCCATGAGTTTCTTTCTCTAGGCTTGGAAATTTTGAAGGATATGTAAGAGTTCTTTATGCTGAGGAATAACCACATTTGTCATTTTCATCTTCCATGTTAGATGATTGTCCTTAGTTATCTCAAGACAATGTTATTGAAGAGCCTTGTCACAATGAGAATGTTTGTCTAACACTTGAAATTTTTTCTTAAAACTTCACATAAAAACATGAGGGTAGATGAGAATTTAATATCTTTAATTGTTCCGCGACACGTGGTATCTATCACTTCACTATTTTCATCATAAACATCTTTCAAAATTTGAAAGTAAATGTCTATAAGTGATAAAGTGGAGATTTCAACAAACTATATAAAAGTGTGATTGAGTTCAAATATCATATCAAGATACCGCTTAAATAACAACTATCACGTAGAAGAGGAAAGGAAATGTTTGACAAACTATATAAGGCATCGCCGAAATGAGAAAACATAGAAACTTGATAGAAAACAAGCTCAAGTGGTAATGACAGGGAGTTCGATGAACTACATAAAACACCTCCCATGTTTGCATGACTAAAGAAAACACTGCCTAAGTAGGACTAAGCTATTTATAAGTTGGTAGATAAATTTTCATGGAGAAAGTCAAAATGATAGGGTAACACTTTCAATAGTTAGTCATGGATGTTGTCTAAAATTATCTATCCCCAATCAAAATATTGTTTCCCCTCTCGAATTAGTTGAATAAATGGAAACATCTAGTGTTCAAAGATATGAGATTTTTCCTTTCCAAATACTCTTACCAACAATGTGATCATGTCTCCAATGTCCTTAGAGAAGTCAGACCTCTTAGGGTTAGATTTATTGATTTCTTCTCTATCTTAAGCCTCCTTTTGTTAATGACCCTTTTGTTCCCTTCCTCATCTACTTCCCAACGTTCATTTGCATTAGTCTTAGACATAATCTTGGGATTAGAGTGAGGAGGATTAAAAAATAGTCTAATCATTGCTGGGGTTAAATCAATTATTACATTGCCTTGTGAATCAATACATTTCCTCTAAGTTGGATTGTAAGTTTGTGCAACAGTTAATATAAATTTTGGACACTACACTGCAATGGAAAATGTAGCCAAATGAGCCAACCCAGACTCTACAATTCTCTTTACCCTTGGGGTAGCATCTTTAGAAAAAGTACCCTTGTGAAACTGGTCTAAATCAATATGTCCCACAAGCGTGTTAGTAATCTTGATAACCTTAGAACCAAAATTGGATGGTACTGGGGTCCCTTGGAACTTATACTTCATTGTGAGAGGGACTTGTTCTGGTCTTAGCTTCTTGGAATTTTCCCCCTTTGATGTTCCTTTAGCGGGGACTTTTTCTTCTGAGTCAAAAATTTGTTAATCATCTACAATACTAACCATTATCAGACAAAGGGAAGATATGTGAAGAATAGATTAGCACAAGCATTCATATTAAATCCCTATTCATTCAAGAAATCTTCCCATTCTACAAGTTAGTTCAATATTTTTGGGTTTCGGGTTCGGGAAAAAACTAGGAACTTGACCATTATAAGTATAATACTAAACTATGTCAAAAGTCAGGATCTAGTCCTAACTCAACACCTATACCTATAGTGAAGAGAATTTTTCAGTTTCATTTCATGATCTGATCCCACAATGTATTTGAAAATCAGGATCGAGATGGCACTAGGCATAGATGCTCTAAAAATGGGATTAGTTGAGGGATCGCTTTGAGTTTCGATCCTGATGCTGTGTCAAAAGTCAAAATTGGGAAATGATATGAGTCTAACCTCATTGGAGTGAACATGTTTTGGTAACACCCCGAGTTCCAATCCTGATAAGATATTGAGAGTTGAAATCAAGATTTTGTTAGGAACTTGACCTTTGGTATGTATAGTGGAAATATGTCAACTCCAAGTTTTGATCTGAACACTGTGTTAGAAGTCAAAATCAGAGTGACACCAAATCATGGAACTAATCATTATGTCAAAAGTTCAGTGTCAATCCAACATCTGATCCTGATAGTAATGCGTGAATCAGAGTCAGGACATAAGTTGATGTATCGTTAAAAACCCTTAACATGTTGAGGTAATGATCTGATCCCCAATCTTGATGGTACAACAAAAGTCAGAATCAGAGTAAATGAATGAGCAAAACCCAGGAGGTGGTAAAAACACATGATACAGTTTCGATTCCTGATTCCAAAATAGATGCGGGAATTAGGAATGAAGAAATGAGCCAACATGAAGGAAAAATAAATGTAACAATATTTTTTAAATCACACCTTGGGGATTGGGAAATGGTTGGGCTTAAGATGTTTGAATCATAAAGGTCAAAATTTCAAAATTTATTCTTTTTAATGCAATTTGACCAAGTAGTACATCAAACCCTAGAAAACTAGGGCATGAAAGAACAACAAATCCCATGAATAGAAAACAAAACAAAAAATGAGGGAAAACACAAACACACAAATTCCAAAATGAAACAAGGGAAAGAAAACAAAATGGTTTGAGAACAAAGAAAAATGCACCAACGGGTGCTAAGAAAGACAAAAAACAAACCAAAATGAAAAATCCAGAAGAGAAGGCAAGAAAGAAAACACGTGAAACCATGAGTGAAGCAAACCTGGGAAAACCAAGAATGAAGGAAAAAAAAGGACAAGACGCCTACCTTCAAACGTGACCAAAGATATGTCAACATGAAGAGAAATCCAAGTGCCTCCTCAAACCCTAACTCTCGACACCACTTTGGTTTGTTCTTTCAAACTGTTCAATCCAAAATGAACGAAAACTGAGGAGCAATGAGAATAAAAACCTGCTTATGCATGTGAATGGTTACAAATTAATATGGGTTGGTCATGCCTCGGGATTGGGGTGGAAGTCATAAATACGTCATCACAAGAATGAAGGAAAGCGGGGGTTGGGATCAGGACATGAAATGACACCAAACTTTCAATGAGTGCAAAGTTCCAACAAAGGTTCAAAATTTGAATCCTGAAAGAAAAAGACAAGTGTAGGAATCAAGATCGGGATGGGACATGGAACAAGAAATTTGAAATAGTTCTTAGTTCTAGTTCCAGTCCGATTTCCAATTCTAAAAAAAAAGAAAGAGAATTGGAAATTGGGATCGGGATGGAACAGGAACAAGAACTTTGGAAAAGTTTTTGATTCTGGTTTCGATCCAATGTCCGATTCCGAAACAAGGAAAGAGAATTGGAAATTGGGATTGAGATGGAAACAGGAAGAACTTTGGAAAATTTCTTGATTCTAGTTCTGGTCTGATGTCCGATTCTGAAACAAGAAAAAACACACGAGGAAGAAAAGTGGAAGTCGGGATTAGGACAAGAACATGAACTTACACTTTCAAGGGTGCAAGGTGATGGTTCCGATCTGAAACCCAAATTTGACAGAACAAAGAAAACACAAGGCAAATCATAGGAATTGGGATCGGGCCATAAAAAATAACTTGAACTTTGCAAAGTAACAAGTGTCGGTGATGGTCCGAAATATGAACCCGAAAAACAAAGGAAAACGACTCAGGAGAAAAAGAAAACTACTAAAGCCTAAAAAGAACACCAAAGACGAAAACAACAAAGGGGGACCCATTTTGACCAAAGAAAAAAATTGGGTGGTTATGCAAGGCATAACACAAACCCCCCTTCTCGATAACCCCCTTGCACCCCTTTGAGCGAAGGGGAGTTCTCTAGAAGGGGGTTCGCGAAACCCTTTTTTTTTACTATTTCCCATTGATTGCATTTAAAAAAAATGCCAAATGGTTTTTCATCATAGAGGTGTTCGCTTGAAGGGGGGGTTTGAGCGAACCCCCCCTTTGAGCAAACCCCTAAAAAATTGATTTTTTTTCATGGGAGAGTTTTGAAAAAAATTCTTCATGAAGGGAATTGTAGCCTACTATTGAGGGATCACCCAAATGGTTCAATTGTGCTTCCAACTTATTGTTGATGAATTTGTGAATACTTCCCTTGAATCAATCAATAGTATCACCTTCTATATTTAGGAAACTCACTATATTGAGGGTTTCGGTGTGCCAATACTTAAAAGTGTATGGAAATAGATGGATGGGAATCTTCTAATTATTTTAGTTCATCAACAACCTCTAATACCTCTTCTTTATTAACAACCTAAATATAGAAAAACTTCTTTTCATTATAGAATGTTCTTGACTATTTCATTATCATTGTTGAAACATAATATTTTTTCCCTTTTACTTAAATTTCTTGAGGTGTTAAATTAGTAGGTGAAGGAAATGACAATGTTGATTTTCCATCATTTTTGTTGCCAATGAATGTTTGATTCTAGTTGGAAAATAAAATTTCCTTTACCTTATGTGTCATATTAATAAAATTAGATGCTTATACAAACAAATTTGTGGATTTGATTGCGTACTTATTTTTTTTGCATCAATGTTTCGGATCACACTCTGTGATCCATCATCAGGATGAAAGCAAAGAGTTGAAGGAGAATGTAAAGTTGCAGACCAAGACCAACTTAAAAGGAGGGAGGAAGAGAAGGTTGCACAAGGGATGAAGAAGAAAAGACAACAACTAATAAGATTAAAAATAAGAGAAGAAGAAAAAGAGGCCCCAAATTTAAATTAAATAAGATAAATAATAAACTAATGAAAAATTGAAAAAAAAGGACATGAAACAATAAAATTAAAGACAAACATTAAACCAATAAAAAATTAAAGACAAACTACAACACAACAAAAAGTTACCAAAAAATAAAAGAGAATGAAATAAAAGAAACCAAGAAAGAGAAAATGCAAAAGATAAGAATAAAAAAGAGCAAAAAAAAGTGATAAGAAATAAGAAAACTATATACACTAAAAAGAGAATATAAATAAATAAATAAAGTCTTCTAGTTATATATATATATATATATACATAAAAAAAAAGAAAAAAAGTTAAGAAATAATAAAGTTAAATACACTAAAAAGAAAAAATAAATAAAGTATTTAGTTATATATATAAACTTATTAATAATTAATAAGTTAAAAGAATTAAAGTCTTCTAGTATATATATATATATATATATATATATATATATATATATATACATTAAAAAAAATGTAAGAAATAAGAAAGCTAAATACACTAAAAAGAAAAAAATAAATAAAGTATTTAGTTATATATATAAACTTATTAATAATTAATAAGTTAAAGGAATTAAAGTCTTCTAGTTTTATATATATAAACTACAACAACCAATAAGTAGAAAAATAAATACACTAAAAAGAGAATATATATAAATAAGATAGATAAAGGAATTCCATGCCTATCTCAACAGCTTGTTTCCTTGCATTTCCTTCACCAAAGAAATTGAATCTAACCAACAACTTCCCTTTCTTGACATTCTTCTCAAAAATCTTGTTGGATCTCTTGTTAATTTCAATTATATGTATTAATTATTAATAAGTTTATATATATATATATATATATATATATATATATATATATATATATATATATATATAACTAAATACTTTATTTATTTATTTTCTCTTTTTTAGTGTATTTAGCTTTCTTATTTCTTACAATTTTTTCTTTTTTTTTATGTATATGTGTGTATATATATAAAAGACTTTAATTATTTATTTATATTCTCTTTTTAGTGTATTTAGTTTTCTTATTTCTTACCATTTTTTTTCTCTTTTTTATTCTTATCTTTTGCATTTTCTCTTTCTTGGTTTCTTTTATTTCATTCTCTTTTATTTTTTGTAACTTTTTGTTTTTGAAATATAAAGCAGCAAAACAAGGGTGCTGACCCATAAGAACAAGGCACCAAAGGCCATCCAACGAAAGCACACTAACAACACAGTGACAGCAGAGAGAAAGCCATCACTCACAACACATCATCAAAAAAAAAAAAGTAACATAATACATAAGATGACAAGGTTCAATATGCAAGTATGAAACTAGCCAAATAAGTCCAAGGACCACCAGGGGCCCATCAAGTTTAGCAGAAAAAAATGCACAACAAGCCATAAAATAAACAAGAACAAATAGGCCAAGTGGCCTAATTTTTATCCTTCCTGCCAGGAAAATTATGTAAGGTAGTTGCCCAATCCGCCATGAGGAACTTGAGCAGCTCCTTGAAATCAGCATCAAGCTCAGCATCTTCCATAGACTTGTCCTTCTGAAGCAAAAAGAGACTGGTTGCCAACCCATGCATGACCCTCAGGGAAAATTGGGTCACCTCCTAGACCTTCTTTTCCAGCCTCTCCAATCTCCCCTTCAACAAGCCAACCTGTTCCCAAGCCAAGTCTTTCTCCTTGTGATCATCCTTCAAGGGAGCTTTTCCTTTAACAGCATCAGAGGACCGGGGGGTAATTTCCAGCACATTGTCATCGGAAGGGCCCTTCTTTAAACTTTCTGACACATGGGACTCACTGTTCACCGACACCGACCGACCTTCTCCTCCTGCCACCATTTCCTCGTGGCTTTCATTGTAACTCTCAAGATCCTTGTTCGAATCAGAGGCTTCCTTAAGGCTTCCAATCTTGTCTTGCTTACAAACTAGTCTATGAGAACGTTGGGGGTTGTTAGTTTCCTCAGTGATCTCAACATCAGAGTCAATTTGATGGCAAACTTTAGCCTTTTTAGAGGCTTTTTCCTTAGGGCGCGGGGTAGGGGCAAGCCGCTTTCTTTCCCTACCCGTATCCTCTGGGCCCATACCAGGGGAAGTGCCATGGGGATGGGCTTTCAAGGCAGGATTCTTGAGGCATTTTTTCTTTCTTGGGCTCGGTGTGTCCAAAATACTAGTAGAGGGGGGAGTGGACGAAACTGGGGTTTCGTCAAGAGCAGGGAGAGACTGAACTTCTTACACAGTGATAGGTCGAGTAGGGAAAAGCACCATATGGAAGTGATAAAGCCTAGATATAAGGCCCTGGTGAAGGATAGTATAATTATTTTTGAAATTAGTAGCTTCATTAAATTCTGCCACAGTGCTGTCAAGGGCATGATACAGGAAGAAAGGAATAGCAATATATAGATGGTTCCTAAGGTGGTTGAGGAAATTAAAGTGGTAATAGTAGTAGACCCCATACCTGCCTTCCAATGTGAAATATTTCATTATCATCAAACAAAATTTATCCCATGGCTCCGGTAGCGCCTCGCGGTCAAAGCCACCCCACAACTTAACAGGTTTCTCATCACCATGAAAAAACTGATTCATACTGACCTGGTCGAGAACTTTCATGGTATTCTTCCAAGTGCGTCCACTATTCAGGAGCCCAGTAACTCTAGCAATGACCTCCTTAGAAAATTTGAAGGAAATTCCACCAATGGTGACCCTACCCTCCTTCCATGAGGTGACAAACTTGTGAGACAAGCCCTCGTCGTGACCAGTCATGGCCTCCATGTACTATGCAATTCTGCCTTCTTTACAGATATGCCAAATAGTGGCATCCGCTTTCCACTCGTCACACCTATTTGGCTCCACATGTACTCTGTCCCCACCCATAGAGCCCACACCAAAGATGCTGACGACCAGAACAGGGGAACTAGGGCAGAAGAGTTGGTAGTCAATTCTAGAAGCATCGATAGGAAACAAGCCAATGCAAAGTGACCATAACAGTTAGAGATAGAGACAATAAATGTGACTTCTTACAATCCACGCAAGGGCAATAGCTCCCTTGTGCGAATCTCCCACATCAAGTAAGGGCATGATATCGGCGTAGTACTGATCCGTCAGAAAAAATCTCGTGAAATCCACAAGCTTAAAAATTTGATAACAAAAGTTTAGGGGGTTCAAAAAATAATGACGCCATCGTCCAGTGGGGATAGGAAGATTCGACATATCACCAGCCCACAAGAGGTCATACAAGCCAGTGAACCCACATATGAGGCCCATCACCTCACATAATGGCTAATTATTCAAAAGCCAGCTCCCACCAGAAAACCCAACCAAAGTTAGAAGGATCCTGACAAAAATAAGTAAGCACCATATAAGACTCATCATTTAAATGTTTGAGATCTCCCTTTAAACACACCAGAGCCAAGGGGGGCAAAGAAATCTCATTTTTCCAACACCTAAGCCCTTCAATATCAAGACCCACCGCCGCGAGGCTGTCAGTAGTCGCATTCCCTTCCCTAAAGACGTGCTGGATAGAAAAGTCATGAAGAGCATTTAGAAGAGGGAAAATGTCCTCCAGAATACCTTTAAGGGACCATCCCACTTTCATCTTTCCTTTAGTGGCTTCCACAATTAGCATTGAGTCCCCTTCGATTTCCAAAGTCTTGGCACCAATTGATAGTGCAATCTTAAGACCCCAGAGGAGGTCCATGCCCTCAACCTGATTACTTGTATGATTGCTCAAATTCCCCGCATAGGCAGCAACCAAGCTGCTAGAATGGTCCCTGATTATACCTCTAGCAGTTTACATCCCTCCCCTAGCCGCCCCATCAAAGTTAAGCTTAACCCAGGGTGGTTTAGGGTTTCTCCATCTAGTATGCTTCTTGATAATTGATTTGGAGCTATCAAATCTCAGGATCTCATTGGGTAAATTCCAGGCAGTACCAATGTTTCTATCCCAAGCAGTCGAGGGGTTAATAGGCTTCTTCCATTTGCATGTTGAGATATTATCCAGGAGCAACTTATTAAGGATTATCAATAGACCATCCACATTGTTAGCCTTTTCTCTGAAGATCATGTTATTTCTTTCTTTCCACAAGCACCAACAGATGTGGGGTGGAATAAGTTGCCAAAGTAGTTTAATTGAGGGATGATTGGAGGGGATTTCCAATTTAAGATGAATTGGTGGATATCTCTATTAAAGACCCAAGAGATGTTCAGTCTCTGCAAAACATTTTTCTAGACCAGGGAAGTGAACTAGCAATGAATAAAAAGATGGGGGATGGTTTCTTCTTCCTTTCTGCAAAGAGTACACCAATTAGGGAATTGAAAACCCCTCTTGACAAGGTTATCAATAGTTAAAAAAATTTCATGGATGGGGGTCCACCAGAAGAAGTTTATTTTAGGGATAAGCTGATGAAGCCAAACCTTTCTCCAACACTGCTCATCACCACCAAACCTGAGAAGCAACATATAAGTAGACTTAACAGTGAACTCCCCAGAGTGATTCTTTGACCAAAAAATTTTGTCCTCCTTGGGAAATAGAGGGAGTCTAGCCATTTTCAAAAGCTCTTGAAGCTCCATAACCTTTGGCAGAAGGTTAGGAAAATGTAAAAAAGACAACTTCAAAATTTTCCATTTGGCTCTGGGTGAGGTATAATCAGAAATGTAAGTACCAAAGAGGTTTTCAGCGTGATCCCTTAATAGATTAAAGTGACTGTCAGCAAGGGGTCTGCTCCCAATCTAGCTGTCCTCACAAAACCTAATAGATCTCCCATTACCTATTTTCCATCTGACCCCTTCATTCAAGAGGGATCTACTCTTAAGGATATTGTTCCAGGTTTAAAAGGGAGCTTGTAAGGTGAAAATCTCACACAAGCCAGTATTTCAAAAATGGAAGTTGAAAAACTCTAGAAAATTATTAACCAGAGATTACATCCTTTGAGTTATTTCACCTTTGGTAGAGTCACCAAGTGTATAATTCATGACACTACTGATCATAGTGAACTTGATTGTGATTTTTTTTTAACTAGGGTAAGTTTGGCTATGTATAAGTTGATTCCATTAATGAAAGAAGTTTTAACTGCTAGAAGAAAGAGATTGTTAGTGAGAAATATTTTGAACTAAAAGAGAGTATAACCCTAGTGGAATTGAAATTTTTTAAAAATCAATTGATATATCAAAAAGTTTGATAACTGCAATTGTTATGAAAGAAATCTTAAGGTTTTTTAGGAAGATAGGCAAGAATGTCGGGACTCAAAAATATTACACTAAAAATGAGGAAACAACATCGATGAGTCATCATTCTCTTCATACATGGAGAACTCAAGTGAAGAGAAGCAAGAAAATCGAGCAGGAGAAGCATGTTTTTCGTTCCAAACTGAAAATTCACAAGTTAAAAAAGGAAATTTCCTTGATTTTATGGAAGATACAAAATATCAAGTTTTTACTTTTTCTCTCTCTAATACTAATATAAATTGTGATATCACTTGGTCTAACAAAGTTCAAAGTGAAGAAAGGGCCAAAGACACAAAATTTTTTATAGGGGAATAAAATCAAGAAATGAACACAACCATTCATGGAACCGAATAGAGTAAAGAGGAAAACCATGAACCAGGACTGAAAGAAGGTAGAGTATTGATGAATTAGAGAAAATGTGTGCGATCGACCTTTAATGAGGTTGTTTTCATACATATGAGCCAAATTATTGGTAAGTACGCCTTTGAATTTACGTTTTTTAAACATAGAAAATTCAAAGAAATTCATTGTTACAGTAGGAAAATTGAGATTTATTCCAGTGAATTCAAGGATAAACCTATTGTAATTCGTACCAAAACAACAGTGGAAATAGTTATTGAACTTAAAATAAATGCTTTGTTAGGGTTTGTCATATGTTATATTAGAGTTTTAGTTATTTAGGGTTAGTTTTCTTAAATTTAGGGTTTGTTTTGTTTCATTTTCTTTTCCTTTTTATTTTTGGCCCTTTTTGCATTAGAAAATTCTACTTAACTTATCATACACATGAGAGTTAATTCAAACATTTGTAACTTTGTGCTATGAAATATAAAATCATAAAACCACACACAGTAAATACACACTTTAAAATGTACGACAAAGCTATATGTGTGTGTGTGTGCGCGCACGTGTGTGTGTGTGTACATGGAAGTATCAAAATTCTTGTTGTAAAATAGGATAAAAAAGTAAAAAGAGGGAGTTGAGTTGTAGATAGGAGTAGTCGTTAAGTCAATCTGGGATGCCTCGTCCATCAGGGCTAAATACCCTACATAGGAAATTTCCCAGTGAACTTCAAAGTCAGGAGTATGGAGGTCAGTCCAAAACGACCGGAGTGGAACTACTTCCTTGTGTTCTAGGAACCAAGGAATATCATTCATGAAAGGGATTCCAATGGTTGGATGTGCAACAGATAGAACAATATCCATATTCTCCAAATATTCAGGTCGCACTATCTAATTTACAGCTAAGCGAACATCTTCAATAGGAATCCCAATGTCCAGGAGTGATGCTACAAAGCGAGAATCCAGGTCAGAATAAAACTAGTAGTAATCTTTGGATTCCACATATTGTTCCCCAAGGACTAAGCACAGGTTTGGCACAGTGAAACTAGTAGTCTGAATGAAGAAAACCGTTTCAAGCCTTTGAGTTGTGATACGACCCAAGAAAACATTCTAACGACAAGAGTAGGTCAAGAAAATTGGAGTATCCATGACCTAGAAGCAAGCAAGCACTAGCAGAGTAGAAAATGATAAATGATAAAAGAAGGAAAAGCAAAAGTGTGAAGAATTCGAGAGAAGTGCAAAATTTATTGAAGTCTTGGAAATCATAAGCAAGGTGGCAATTAGATGAGTTTCTCCAGAGTGGAATGTTAAATCAAATTAATTTTTACACATAATTGGTGACAATTTGCTTCAAATTCGGCCAGTATGAAGATTGTGAATCAAGCAAGTGAAAGATTTCAAAATTAATGGTGGTCATTTCATTGTTTTTTTATTAAGCCGTATTAACAATGAAGGTGCCCATGTGTGCAAAGCTGAAAGGAAAATGAAGCTGGTAAGGAAACACACGTCATCACCTAGGAGATTTGAAAGAAACAATACGTGCGCATTGAGGTGTGCGAATTTAATGCAAAATAGTGTGATCATGTTTAGGTGTCATCATGACATTCTTGATCCTTGAATGTGGTGTAGCACTGTCAAATTGGAACTGCTAGTCGAGTATTTAGTAGTTGCCATAAAATTTGACCGGGAGGGTGGTAACTAATGGTTCTAAATTTAGATTTAAATCTGGTGATTAAATTGTTTGCTACTAAATTTTAATTTATGCATATCTTCTAACATATAACGAGTTGCAGTTAGCTAGGATTTGGCATAAAAGTGGTAAATTTTAGCTGGGAATACAAACCAATAGGGAAATATTAAATGAGTTTTTGGGAAGTAGTGAAATGACGAAGGGATTTGCATTGAATGAAAAATCAAAAGGTAACCTTTGCTACCATTGTAATTCCAAACCTAATAGTGGGCTTCATTGCTTGTAAGTTGGAATGAGCTATCAATATAATATCAAAAGAAAAAATGAGCTATCAATGAAATATCAAAAGAGATATACAAAAAATTATCAACTCTTTAGGCTATCCAAATATCTCTATCGAGGCTATAGAGGCTTGGTTGGCAGTAGAGCTATGTTTGGGGGAATTACAAAGATAACCTTGTCAAGGCTATCGACGCTTGACTGGTAGCAGGGCTCTATCCCTGGTTGGCTTTGAAGGATTACCAAATTATGTAGTTCAATGTTAATGAAATGATTTTTTCACTGAGTTCCAAAAATTGGAATTAATCGAAGCACACACGGATATTTTTGGATGAATTTTACTATTTTTATGTCAAAATCTAGGTAAAGGTAAAATTTATTATTTTAAAATATGCATAAATTATGATTTATGACTGGTGATTTAATCTCAAGTTTTGGTTTAAATTTGGTTTTATTCATTGCAAGTTGTTGTGTGGTCTCATAACACGCCCCAAGACTATAAGAATTGGAGACCTCAAGTGAAAACTAACGCTTATGGCAGGTGTTGGCTTAGTTGGAAAGGTCACCAAAAGTGAAAAGCAAAGATATATCTTTTTGAAAGAGTACTTCATAATTCAAGTGTTACGGGTATCGGGTACTGGGAACCGAGAATGTTAGAAATGCAAAAGGTAATGTAAAGGTAAAGAAAAATGCTCTAGTCCAAGAGTCGAGGTCCAGTGAAAATGGAAGTTCTAGTAAAACTAAAGTCTGAGAAAATCATGGGTAAAGCTGAATACCGGGTACCGGGTAACAATGCAAAGTAGAGTTTAATTTTTTTTAAGGTTATCTAAGAAGTCTAATAGTCTGGTAAATCGGTATAAAGGGATAATTATGCAAGAATATGGGATTTTCTTGAAAGCATGTTATTTATGATGGATTTATATGATAACGAATTAATGATGGTTTTATTTACATGAGATTTTATAAATGTTTTTTTTAAAGGGATTTAATAGGTGGAATTTATGATTGTAGGAGAAGCAGATTGTGATGAAGAGTTCGGGTATAGACAGCTAGGAAAATTTGAATCATGGATAGAATCATATCTAGATCGAGTTGCATATTTTGAGAAGTTATATGCAGAGGGGCTTGAATTCATCGGAATACTAGGGATCCTGGTAATTCACATATGGTGACAGAAAGCACCAGCCTTTGAGGAAGCTCATTCTCAAGAGTAGAAAGCCTGAGGAAAAACCAAAGTTTAGGAACAAAAATTCCACTTGATCATTTTGAATATACGAGAAAGTTCCTACACACTATCCTGATTCAAGTTATTATCTTGGCGATAATAAAAAAGATGAAAAACCCAAAGGACTTCAACGTACAGATGGAGGTTGACCTTCATTGACTTCAATTGCAATTCTCTTACCAGTCACCATATTCCACATGCCTTGATGTGATTTTTCCCTTGGATTCCCTCTCATGTATTTTTCTTATCCTAGCTACATCTTACTTCTATAAAAGGCTAGGGGATACTTCTTTTTAAGTTAAGTTCATAATTTGTGGATGTCGGAAGAGCCAAAACTTCTCTAAGTTTTGTTCTTTTTCCTTGTTTTATGAATCATTCTGGACTAAAAACTTGTATGCACATAGAACTTAATCAATATTGAAGCCAATTTGATAGCTACCTATCTCGTGTATTTTTGTAGCTGGTTTTGTTAGTTTAGCCAAACAAGAATGTGTGCTACATCGTTTAAGGGTGCATACAGAACCTACTCAGTGTCCAAACTAAAACCCCCTTCTTTAAAAGCTTGCATCGTTTTATGCCCAGCTGTGAAATAATCTATTGAAGTATAAATCAGTTTTCTTTGATTTGATTAAATCTTGGGGCATGCATGGAGAATAACTCGGAGAAATTTTATTTTTTAGTTATTTGATGCTTTATTTTAGATTAGATGTTTAAATTTCAGAAAATGTTCCAAAAAATTGATGAATGAATGGAAATTTATTGAAAATATATTTGTTTTCTATGAATTTTTTGAATGCTTAAAGCTAAATCTACTTAAGTGATAGCAAAAATTGTTGATGTTCATGAAATATTATTGTAAATATTTTGATTTCATGAGATTATTTTATGATTGGATTGGAAATGTTGTATCCAATGCTTATGATTTTTAATGAAACTGGAGATAACCATAGTCCCCTTAAGATTAACAACAATATCACATCATACCCTAAAGCAAACCAAGTATGGTCAAGGCCTGACTACTGAAGCCTTGGGATTAAGCTAAGTCAACTTTTTCCTATTACACAGACACCTTATGTTGCCCTAGTTTAGTCTTTCAAGTAAAGATAGGTTCTTCGCGGTTTTCCTATGAGGATTTTATCTATACTATTGTTGCGAGTGACATCGTTTTCAATAATATCAAATACAAAATAATGAATGCATAGCTTTTTCAGAAGCTTATCATTTAGTTTACAATCCTAAAACATATGTGTAACTTATTTGTATTAGATTAATCTAAAATAGTAAACATGTTTCTCTATGAGAGGTAAACATAAAATTCTAAAATTTTAGAGATTGACCTTATGGTGTAGAATATATAAAATTTATAATCATTTTCATGTGCATAATTAGGTCATATAAAATATAAATATAATCCAGATATAATTTTATATTTGATCACAAGATGATAAATAAAAATAGAAAGTAAAGAAGAGAGAACATCTTGGGAGCACTTTTCTAATAATCATAAATTCATATAGATCCCCCATATTCTACCCTAAAAGGTGGGACCCTACCATTTGTAGATGAGATAAAATAATTGTACCACATAGGAAGAAGTGGAAGAAAAAAACTCCAACTTTCAATGATTAACAAAAAAAAATCACATAAAATATCCCCTTGGTGAAAGTTTAGAATAACAAATATAAACTATCTCCATATAGTAAAACATAATAATCCACATAATCAAACATGAATTTCTTAAATAGTCATAAATGGAAAACATGCAAGTGCAACAAGGATAAGCACTTATTTTCTACTATTTGAAGATTTCAAGTTGTCCAAATATTTTTCTTATCCTTTCCTATATATTATACATCTAGATCATACCATTTAATTAGAGTACTATTTTAGAGAACATAGGAAGATCAAACAGGTTCTAGAAGACACATCAATATTCTTGATTATTCAAGAGAGTGGATAAGGTGAATGATTTAATTGTCTAATAAATTTATTTTTATGTGTAGATGAATTAAGAAATTAGAAAAATTATATGATGTCCCTCTAATCCCCACCATATATCTTTTGATTTTATACTTGAACTTATATAGAAATGTGATGAGATGTTACATGTGAAACTAAAGATTCAAACATATAGGACAATCCTTTAATAGTATGTACAACTTTTTTATCTAAGTGGGACACTCACATCAACATTTATAACTAAAATTTCACTTTCTATCACTTATAACAAGTGAATCATCAATATTTTGAAGATGATGTGAACTAGTGATTTTTGAGATTTCATGTGTAGATTCTAAATATATATTTTTAACATAACTGAAATGTGGAAAATAGTAGGATATATTCCCTCATATATAAACTTTTTTTGACACCTCAAATCTAGCATTATAATTTTTTTCAATCCTAAAGTTTTCTAGCATTTGAGCTATTTTTTTCAATAAATTATTTATCCATGTAAAGTTTCTCTGTATTAAGTTAACCTAGAGTCTAGAACTACACATGTAGAATAAATACTTGTATAATAAATAACAATGTGATACATAGAGATAAATATATGTGTATGATCGAATGACTCTTGTTGATACTATTTTAGGTTCACTTCTCTTAGTTTGATGCACTAATGATGTTGATAAATTAATTTATAATGATATATTAGATCACTTACAATTAAAATCAAGTCACATAACAAGTTATCTTTTAGTTTTTGTAACATCCTCAACTTTCAAAAAAATGATTATTTAATAAATTACCATGAAAGTAAATATCCACAAGCTAAAAATCAATAATATTTTTTTTTAACTTTCATATAATATTTGTTTATCATGTGTAGTGTAGAAAATTGCACCCCTTTTTATGTGATAGTACAATTTCAAACTTAATTTGGGCCTATTTTAGTGACCTTACATTTATTCATTTTTATCCTTTATAAATTGGCCTCTAAATACCTTTATTATGAATCCCAAGGTCTATTTTTATCATTTGTGACATGCATTGAATAAATGCATTTAATTAATTTAAAAACCCGAAACACATTAAACCTGGATTTTTAGGCTAGGACCCATTCACCCTTGGGTGAATGGGTCCCCTTTAGGATCCAAATCAAAAATTAAATATGTTTTTTCTAGTATTTTAAAGTTCCAAATTCAAGTTTTAAATGTCGGCTACCTGGATCAAATATTCAGGAAATTAGATAAGAAGCCTATAAAACCTAGTCCTTTCACCATTTCAAACTAGATGGACAAGAGATCAAGTTTGAAAGATCAAGGAGAAATTTTGGAGAACATTCAAGCAAGCAAAGTTGAAGTCTTGGAGCAACATTTTGTGTGTATTAGTAGGTCTTCAAGCTCATTTTTTCAAATATTTGATCAAACATTGATTACGGTTTGAAGGTTGATGCCTATAGTGGATCATTATGGATTTAGGTTTGGGAGATGCATTTAGCTATTTTCCTTAACCTAATGACTTATTCCTAAGTGACCCCATCTTCTATCTTCATTCTACTAGCTACCTAAAGCAAGGTATTGCCATATTTCAGATTTCATTGGGGTGTATGGACTTCTTCCCAGTTGAATATTTATCATTTTTCATTATAGGAATCATGCTTTGATGCACTTGAGTAGGGTTTCTTTGCATGCTAGATCTTAACAACCTTAGATGCACGTAAGGTTGGGACTTGCACACATTTTCATTTATTAGATTTACATAATTTTATCAAGTTTTAGTTACTAAACTTGGGGTTTGACCGAGGAAAACCCCTATACACGCAAAAACAACATTTTATCTTGCAAATTTGTCACAGGTCTAGATCTCAGAGCAAAGGTTAATAGGTATAGGAAGAAAGTGCAGACAAAAAGATACAGGTCTAGATTTTGAAGTTTCAAAAAGGGCTATTGGGACCCATTCGCCCTAGGGTGAATGTGTCCTACTTTAGGTTGCAAAATATAATTTTTGGATCAAGTGCACATTAGTTTATCCTTCTCAGATCTATCGGAAAGTTGTTGTTTATGCTATGGTTTTCCTTTAAATCTACATTTAAAGTTTTATATTGCATAATTGAGTTCATTAAGTATTTCATCTTCATCTCCCAAAAGTGCATTTAAGTCATATTTGTAATTTTATGTGATAAAGGAAATAATAGATCCCCTAATAGGATTGACTCACCTAAGGGTTGAAAGTCAATTGTACCTTTAGGAGGTCACTTTTCCTAATGAAAGTAAGGAAAAATGAGGGTGTCCTAGATCTTCACTCCACTTTGGTTATCCACACATCATTATAAGGGGGGATATGATATCTTCTTATTTTTTATTTTTCAAAAAAAATTCTTAAAAACATATCTTGATGTCTTATGATCTCTTTGTCTAGCTTGGGGGCATCTTGACTCTAAGACTTATCATTTATGTGACTATCTTGTAATGTAGTTTGTAGCAACCACATGCGTATCTATTTGTCGTATGGTATTTACCTTGCTAGCCATATTTATCTATGTTATCTTTTATCTAATCACATTATGTCATTTCTATATATTATATCATGTCTATGGATTTTATCATGTCTATTTTTCAATTTTTTCCCTAACATGTTTTTCTACAACTAGCATGTTTGTGGTGAGATTACAGTCAGCTTTGCAGGATAGAAGACTCGTTTCCTCTTTTTGTCTTGTCTCAACTTCTCTATTTCATATAGGTTGGCTCAAAGACCCGTGTCATCTTCATCTTAGGTATATTCTCTTCAACCTCTTTCTCTACCTTATCTCACACATGTTAGAATGCATATGCTTGCTAAAGTGGGGGAAAAATGTAATGCCAAAAATTGTACCCCATGCAATTTCGCACTACATAACGCCCCCCTTAGCCTAATTAAAGTTGAAAATGCAATTCCCCTTTCACCTAACCTTAATCTTGTCCCTAACCCCTTTATTTTTGGATGTCTAAGTGAAATTTTGTCATGGATGCTAGCACAACATGTAAAATTCTATGCACCATAGAAACATCCCAAAAATATTCCTACCTAGATAGCCATTGGAAATTTTTAATTCCCACCTCTTTGTGAATTGTAACACCTATGTGGCCTGCAGAAGCACCGAAAATTCCCATTTGCATGCCTTTTTGTTGAGTAGTCCGGATAATTGAAAGGGGGGGTGAATAATTTATTATAAAACAATTTTCTTGACTTTAATTAATCCGGAGAAAACTTAAATCAATCAGATATGAATGAACATGAAAGCACAAAACAACACCAAGCACAATGAACACCAAAATTTACACGGAAACCCAAGAAGGGAAAAACCATGGAGAATAATAAATCTCAATTATAAAGCACCAGTTAAGGTGACAACGATTAAGGTGATTTTTACAAAGGCTCACTGCCAAATTGTTCACTACAGGTAAGGCTCACTACCAGTTAGGCTCACTTCCAAAAGAGAAAGGCTCATTGCCAATAGAAAAAGGCTCACTTCCAATAGAAAATGGCTTACTGCCAGAAGAATGATGAAAGGAAATCCACAATTGAAATAACTATCACCAACAATGAATCTAGATAGAATCACACTGATTGCTGCCTTTGGTCATATACTTTCACACACTTCACAATGTCTGGATTTTTAGATTTGCATTCATCTCACTTGCTTCCATCGAACAAAATCAACTCTTACTTATATCATTCCATGTTGTCACAATTCCTAAGTTAGCCAGACACAATGTCTTCATAGTCTTCCAAGTCGGCCAAAAATAATTTGAATTAGGTAGCCACAAAATAATTCTCGTGGTGAAGAGGAATGAAATGTGGACCACACAGAACCTCCTTGCTCAACTCAACATGTTACAATGATATCCAAAAATAGAATAAACACATTACAATGCAGATAATGTTTTGGGGTACATTAACCAATTTCCAGATTGGTACGAATCCAAAATAATGTGTCTCATTATGTTGCAAGATGAATGGGACCAGGAGAAGCATGACCAAAGATAGATCATCACAACACATTATCTGAATCCCATCAATCTGGATCACCAAAGCATCAAAATTAATCAACTAAGATATGTTGACATCAATGACAACATTAATGACAACAATCAAGAACATCACATTTCAACAATCTCCCCCTTTTTCATTGATGGCAACATCCATCAACAAAAAACCAAACAACTCAAATATCTGCATCTTCTTGTCTTCTTTTCTTCTCCCCCTTTGACATCAAGGACAAAGGGAAAAATCTCCCCCTGAAAAACTTACTCCACTCACCCTATGAGGAAGCCTCCTAGCATTGGTCCAGATAAGAGTGAACATGTAATATTTTGGACCAATGCACACCCTAGTGCACATTATTGTAGATTAGGAGGGGGTAGAACCCCTAACTTCTACTGGAGATACTCAAAGGTATCTTTGCTCAATAGTTTTGTAAAAATATATGCAATCTATGTTTTTGTAGGTACATATTAAAGTTTGACCTCATTGTCCAATACCTTCTCCCTCAAGCAATGATATGCAATGGATATATGTTTCATTCTGGAGTGTTATACCAGATTCTTGGAAATGTTTATTGCACTAGTATTATCACACATAATTGAGATTGGTTCATCAAATGATATGCCAATGTCTTTCAATGTTTGTTTCATCCATAGTATTTGAGTGCAACATGAGGATGATGCAATGTATTTAGCTTCAACAGTAGATAAAAATACAAAATATTGTTTCTTACTTGACCAAGCAACCAACTAGGAGCTAAGGAAATAAGCTCCACCACTTGTAATTCACCTATTATCAACACATCCGACCCAATCAACATCAATGTAAGTTGTTAAAGTGAAATTTGAGTCCTTTGGATACCATAACCCCATGTCTTTTGTACCCTTCAAATATCTAAAGATCCTTTTTACTGCAACAACATGTGATTCCTTTTGTTCTTGTTGAAATCTAGCTGCTAAATAAACAACATACATAATGTCTGGTCTAGTAGCAGTTAAATATAACAATCCTCCAATCATTGACTTGTACATACTTGCATCAACTTTAGGTGAATCATCTTCTTTTGTCAACTTGCATCTGATAACAATAGGTGTACAAACCGGTTTAAAATTCTCCAATCCAAACTTCTTCAACAATTCTTTGGTATACTTGGACTGAGAAATGAAAATTCCTTTGCTGGTTTGATTTACTTGTAGTACAAGGAAGAAATTTAACTCACCAATCATAGACATTTCAAATTCCTTCTACATTTCATCTACAAATTTTCTCATGCACATATCATCATTTCCTCCAAAAATTATGTTATCAACATAAACCACAACAATCAACATTTGATCTTAGTGAGTTCTATACTACAAATTATTGTCAGCAAATCCCTTTTGAAATTTGTCCAATCAAGTATTTATTTAATCTGCCATACCAGGCTCTGGGATCCTGCTTCAATTCGTATAGAGATTTTTTCAACTTGCAAACAACATCTGAGTCACATCTGAACTTGAATCCCTTCGGTTGCTCAATGTAGACTTCTCCCTTCAGTTCTCCATTCAAGAATGTAGACTTTACATCCATTTGATAGACTTTGAAATACTTGAAAGTTGCAAAAGCCAAGAATATCCAGATCGCTTCCATCCGGGAAACAAGGGCATATGTTTCTTCAAAATCAATACCTTTGATCTGAGTAACCTTTGCAACCCAATCTTCCCTTGTTTCTCACTACCTTTCCATTTTTTTCTAGCTTGTTCCAGAATATCCAGTTTGTTCCAATTACATTTTTGTTTGCCGGTCTAGGCACAAGTTCCCAAGTACGATTTTTCTCTATCTAATCAAGCTCTTCCTTCATTTCCTTCACCTAATTATGATCATTGCATGCTTCTTCCATAGTCTTTAGCTCAGTCTTCGAGAGTAGACACAATAATACTTTCTCTTGAGTTGCTTTACTTCTTATGGTGATTCCCTTATTCTTATCTCCAATGATTTGGTTTTTTGAGTGGTTTTTCTGTACATACCTTGGAGTTTTAGTTGTAGTTGTTGAAGCTTCTTTTGTATCTTCTTCTTCTTCTTCTTTCTTACCTTTTTCTCCTTTGCCATCCAAGTCATCTAATTCATTTTCAATGTGCCTTTCAAGATTTATTTGAACTTCTTCATCTACTTTTACATTCATACTTTAAAAATTCTTGTTCAATCTCTTGTTGTAACATTGGTATGCTTTGCATCTTGTAGAGTAACCTAGAAATATGCCTTCATCAGCTCTACTGTTGAACTTTCCAAGATTTTCCTCATCTCTCCAAATGTAGCATTTACTTCCAAATTTTTTGAAGTACTTTACTGTGGGAGCTCTTCCATGCCATAGCTCATATGATGTCTTTCCATATCTCCTCTAGAATAGTACTTTGTTAAGAGTGTATACTATTGTGTGTATTGCTTCTCTCTAGTAGATCTATGGTAAGCCTACTTCCATGATCATTATTCTAGTTGCTTCTTGAATTGTCCGGTTCATTCTTTCTACTACACCATTCTGCTGAGGTGTTCTAGGGGCAGATAGTTGTCTTTTAATGCCATGATTTTCACAAAATTTGTTGAATTCATCAGAAGTAAACTCTCCTCATCTATCAAATCTTAAACACTTGATTCTCTTGTCAACTTCATTCTCAACTCTTGCCTTGAATATCTTGAATTTCTCTAAAGCTTCTAATTTTTCTCTTAAAAATGCAACCCAAGTTAGTCTGGAATAATCATCAATTAAGAGAATGAAATATGTCTCACCTTGTAAGCTTCTTTTTTTGGTCGGACGACATAGGTCAATGTTTACAAGGTCCAAAAAACTGGTGGATGATTCTTCTTTTCTTCGAAACGTTTCTTAGGTTTTCTTTCCTTCTTGACATCCTTTGTAGATAGTGTTGTCTAGTTTGGTCAGTCTTGGAAAATCTTTGACTGCTCTTATTGAACTTATCCTTACCAAATTGTCAAAGTTGATATGAAACATCCTCTGGTGCCAGAGCCAATTGTCATTGGACTAGGAGAATAAGAATATCTTTGTAGCTCCTTCCAGTTGATACATATTCCCACTTGTTTTTTTTCCAGTTGCAATAACAGTTCTAGATCTCTTCTGGATCTCACAACCATCATCCTGAAACACCACATTATAGCCATTTTTGCACATATGTCCAACACTCAAAATATTATGATATAAACCCTTCACATAGTAAACATTTTCAATGTTATGCTTTCTATCAAATTTAATAGAACCAATTCCAACAATATGTGTTTTATCATCTCCAAATCTAACAAAACCTCCATCATATTTCTCAAGCTTTACAAACTTACTTTTGTCACCGGTCATATGATTCGAACATCCACTATAAATCAACCATTCATCTTTGTTTCTTTTAACAAAAAATGTAGCTTCAGTGCTATCATAAGATTTTAGACAAATATTAAAGATATGAAATCTAGGTTCATCATTTTCCACCAAAAACAAACAATCCTCATGATTTGATTCACCATCTGAAATGTTGACATTCTCATTGACATAATAGGCCTTCTTATTAATCTTTTTAAACTTTTTTCTTGATCCTTTTTTTGGACACTTAGTTGCTAAATGACCAATCTTTTCACATCTAAAACATTTAAGAGGTAACATACCTTTGTACTTGTCAGTACCTTTCTTCAGCTTCCTTATGAAGTTTTCTTCCAACTCTTCTGAACTTTCATCATCCAAATCTTCTTCTATCTTTGTGGCTTTGAAGGCTATTTCATATTTCTCCTTGTCTTTTCCAAATTTCCTCATCTCAAATTCATTCAAGGTTCCAAATAGTTGCTCTCTAGTGAATTTCTTTGGATCATAAAATTTTTCAATAGTTGAGATCTTGTCACTGTAACTCTCCGGTAAGGTCATTAGAATCTTCTCAATTACATCTTCATATGTCAAATTCCCTCCTTGATTTTTGACTTCACTTACTGCACTATCAAATATTTGAAAGTAGCTTGCTATATCCTCACCTTCTTCCATTCTCAAGTTTTCATATTTGCACTTAGCTGTCAGCTTCTTTGATAATTTGACTCTATCATTTCCTTCATAGATTTCTTTCAATTTTCCCAAACTTTATAAGTAGTTCCCAATGAAATGAATTTTGTTAACTCAGTCTTAGAAAAACCACTAAATATTGCATACCTTTCCTTTTCATTCTCTTCATAGGGTGAAATCTCATCTGCAGTAGAAACACCTTTTGATGGTTCAACATATTTTGTCTCAACAACTTTCCATGTCTTGTAGCCAAGAGAAATTAGGTAACCTCTCATTTGTACTTTCAAGAAACTATAGTCAGTTCAATCAAATACAAGAATTTTCAGTCTGTGTGCCATCAGATCTACCCCAAGCAGTTAGGCTCTTCTTCGAGGAACCAAAGCTCGGATACCAATTTTTGAACAGTCTAGATAACTAAGAGGGGGGGTGAATCAGTTATTATAAAACAATTTTCTTGACTTCAATCAATCTAGAGCAAACTTAAATCAATCAAATATGAATGAACATGAAAGCACAAAACAACACCAAGCATAATGAACAACAAAATTTATGGAAACCGAAGAAGGGAAAAACCACAGAGAATAATAATTCTCAATTATAAAGCACAGATTAAGGTGACACCAGTTAAGGTGATTTTTTACAAAGGCTCACTACCAAATTTCTCACTGCAGGTAAGGATCACTGCTAGTTGGGCTCACTGCCCAACTATTATAGCAAAAGGTATAAAGGCTCACTATCAAAAGAGAAAGGCTCACTGCCAATTGAAAAAGGCTCACTGCTAACAAAAAATGGCTCACTACTAGAAGAATGATGAAAGGAAATCCACCGCTGAAATAATTGTCACCAACAATGACTCTGGATAGAATCTCACTATTTTCTACCTCCGGTCATATACTTTCACACACTTCACAATTTCTGGATTTTCAAATTCGCATTCATCACACTTGCTTCCATTGAACAAAATCAACTCTTACTTATACCATTCCATGTTGTCACAATCTCCTAGGTCAGCTAGACATAATGTATTCACAATCTTCCAAGTTGGCCAAATACAATTTGAATTATGTAGCCAAAAAATCATTCCCATAGTGAAGAAGAATGAAACGTGGACCACACAGAATCTCCTTGCTCAAGTCAACATGTTACAATGATATCCAAAAATAGAATAAACACGTTATAATGCAAATAATGTTCTGGGGTGCATTAACCAATTTCCAGATCAGTCTGGATCCAAAAGAATGTATCATTATGTTGCAAGATGAATTGGACCAAGACAAGCATGACCAAAGATAGATCACAGCTCAACATCCAGAACCAGTCAATCCGGATCACCAAAGCATCAGAATTAATTAGTTGCCAAGATATGTTGACATCAATGACAACCATTAATGACAACAATCAACAACATCACATTCCAACACTTTTCTCCATTGTAACTTGTCATTCTTCAATTCCATTCATTCTATTCACTCTTTCAATCTTGCTCATTCAATCTATCTCTCATTATCACTTGCATTCTCGTCCTACACCATTTTATTGCGAGATCTATTGCTCTTTGGCTTGTACATAGGATCTTTGATTCTATTGGCTCATCTTAGGTGTTGCATACTCTCCTTTGGAATCACTATTTTGATTAAGGGGGGGTAACTACACTCTCTTTTATTAAATTATCATCTTTATTTTGATAGCATATTATCATTTTAACTTGTCTATTGTCTCATCTATTTATTTTCTTGTCTACTTTCTTTTCTATCTATCTATTTAGCTATCTATGGAGGTGGGAACACCTACATGGGGGTTTGATTGAGGAAAGCCCCTAAACAACCCAATATTTTTCCTTGTCTCTATTTGTGTAGGTTGTTGACTTGGAGCATTGTGGGAGGCCTCATAACATTGGATCTTTTTTGAGTTCTTCTTGCCTTTTTCATCTCATCATTCTATATCATTTCATTTAAATCTATGCATGTTATTTCTTTTTTGGTATTTCTATTGTTATGGTAATTTAGCAAAAGATTTAGATTTTAACCTTAAGACATCTAGTAGATTCTTTGATGTCTTTGTTAGAAAGTTTTATTTTCAGTCCATACAAGACTACAACGTACCATAGGAACGTTCATGCTCTGCACTATCATCCTTGGTCGAGAGCTAGCTAGTTTTCTTATGAGACCTCTGAAATCTACTCTTTCAGTTCCTAAAACTTTTGTTCCTTAAATCATCATTAAAACACAAAATATCTAAAAAAATCCTTTGTCATTCCTTGCCACTTGATCTTTTCCCTTGAGGTAGCTAAGGAACGCTTTCCCTTTGAGGAGGAGGGGGGTGGAATTTTTCCTCCACTTCATAACTTGCATTGAGAATTCCAATAGAGAGAGAAAAAATATTAGTTCATATAACCAAATTTAGTTTGAAAACATGTAAATTTGTTCTTCTACATTGAAAAATTAAAAAAGGTGGTGAAATTGTTAAACCACCATGAAAATTCTATTTCTATGTCAGATAAAGTACAAATTGCAAAAAAAGTAGAGTATGCAAGTCTTACAACACAAGCCCCCCATGCCCTTTTACACCATTTTTTGTGATTCTAACAAACATGTTTACAATATAACTTGCATTGAGAATTCCAATAGAGAGAAAGAGGAGAGGGAAAGGTGAGATAGAGAAAAGTAGAGAGGGAAGGAGGGAGAGAGGGAGAGGTAGGGAGATACGTCTAGAGCTCAGGGAGATAGAGAGTGAGATAGAAAGGTAGAAAAAGGGAGATAGATAGGGAAAGAGATGATTTTGCTTCACACAAATGTGAGTGTGTTATAACGTGATTATGTTTGTGTGAAGAGAAAGAGAGGGAGGGTGAGGGAGATTTTTCTTTTTGAAAATGTAAAAACATTGTAACACACTTGTGTTATTATTTTCTTTGAGAATTTCTAATCATTAGGGTTGGATTTTCCTTGGGAATCCAACCTAAAGGTTTGGATTGTCATGTCAACACCCATAAGTGTGTTTTTTGCAATTTATCAAAAAATGATACTGAAACATAGGAAAATGGTCGGTGGAAGGATGTGAGAGGGGTTCACCACAATGAAATGATGACCTAACACACCTTTATTTTTCCTAGTTTCATATGGAAAAGGGAGAGATCTCTCCCAAAGGGTAGAATTGAATTTCATCCTTGAGTTGAGTCAACTCTATGGGGATGGCAGATCTTTGATTTTTGTTATGACAAAATATGACTATAATGCACTTTTGGGAAATGAAAATAAAATTCCTAATGAACTCAATTGTGTGATGTAAAATGTGAAATGAAAAGTTAAAAGATATAAAAAATAGAAACAACAATTTTATAGTAGATCTGAGAAGGGTAGACTGATGTGTACCTATCACCAAAAGTGGTTGTTGAGTGTCCTGCCAGGACAAATTCTCCCTAGAGTGAATGGGTCTTTGTATAGGGGTCTAAAATTTGATTTCACATTCATTTGATGCCCGATCATAGCTCTTGATTCCTCCAAATTTCACTATCAAAAAGTCAGAAATAAATTTTGTAGGTGAGTTTTCGTGGCTTGAAAACTTTGATGACAACTTTGACAACTTTGCAAAATTACACTTTTGATCCAATTTCAGTCCTTCAATTGCAAATATGCACATACAAAGAGGGAAAAAATGCTTGTTTTGGGTGAATAGGGGTTTTCCTTGGTCAAACTCTGATTTGGTAATTAAACCTTGATGATAAAATAATGAAAAAATTGAAGGAATTTGATGAATGAAAAATGTTATGTCACAACTCACCAAACCCTTAATGGCTGCCCTTAAAGGACTGAAGTTTGACTCATCTCTCTAAGGAGCTTTATCTTGCTTGAATTGGCTTGAATGATTGCTTGATTTGGTGATTGAATGCTTTAAACCTACATCACAATGTTAGCTCCAAAATATAATATGAACACACATAACTTTGACATGATGATATGATCTTGATTTTCCATGATAGATGCTTGATAAATATACTCTTCAATGCTCTTGACAATAATTTTTTCTTTAAAAATCCTTGCATAAAGTGTGTTCTTGCTTCTTTAGGTTTGAATTCATAAAATAATTATATTTATAGGTATTTATCTAATTTCCTAAAACTTAGATTACATAAGCTGGCATTTGAAACTTGAATTCGAATTATTAATATTTTTCCAAAAACATATTAGTTTTTTTGTCTTGGGACTTAAGGAGGACCCATTCACCCTTGGGCGAATGGGTCCTGGGACCTAAATCCAGGGCACACAATTTTTAAGGTGTTTAAAATAATGTTAGCATTTGTTTAATGTCAGTTTCCCTTTTGGAAATTAGGAATAATAAGGATTAGGAATGCATAATTTAGGAAATTAGAATCTTAGTTAAGTCCAATTAATTAAGGGGATGCAAACATAGTGTGAAAATATAAAGGATTACATTTTTAAACACTACATTTAGCTCCCACTTTAGTGAGAGTATGAGCCCTACGCTCAAACTCACACGAAAGTAGACAAATAAGTTAAGAGAGGTCTAATTGTAAAACTGCTAGAAATATAAGATGAAAAAGATCAAGGAGGATGGTCAATCCCTTAGGATCAAAGATCCCATGGAAAACCAACAAAGGCACAAAGAGACATATGAATGTAGTAGCGAAAAAATATATAACATCATACAATGTCAAAATTAATGCAAGAAAATATGAACTAGCAAGTTGCGTTATGTCAAGTCCATCAAACACACTCGCATGGAACCATAGGAAAGAAAATTGTGTTATGCTAGGTGTCCATGAAAAAAAAACTCACAAGTGTAGTTCGATATACACTTGGTGAGCCAAAATAAGTGAGAAACACACAAGGTCTAATGCAGTCTAATATACACTAGGTGTGTACCCACAAAACAAGTGGCGATGGGAAAGTCATGCTGGGTCTACAAGCTCCCATACATGAAGCATACCAAAATTTATACTCCTTGATAACTTTGATAAGGAACCACATATGACAATCACAAGGCTAGCAAGTTTCATTATACTAGATACTCATGAAACAAAGGCACCACCAAGCAAGTTTTGTTATGGTTAGTGGCCAAAAATTTTGGTTTAAGATAGTCAAAGGGGTTTTGCTTAGTTCATGAAAGGTCTCACTTTATGGAACATTACACTGGATATCGCCATCAAGAGAGGACTACTTGAGAGATGAAAGATTAACACCTTAGGGAATGTAAGCCATAACATTACCACTAAGAGGAATGCCATATGCCAAGAAAGTTCATGCTCTTGAAGGACATCAATCCTAATGTCATCAACAAGAAGACACATCACATGAAATAAGAAGACCAAACTTTTAACAAGAGGTCATGACATCAAGAAAGAAACAAGCGGGAGGCATAATGCCCCCCAATTTAAAGAAATTGTTAAACACCATGTTGTGAGCCATTACTTTCAAGTAGAGGATGATAAAAGACAATAGATGAAAGTGACATGAGAGCTTATTTGGAAATCCCTATTCAAATCATATGTTTTGAAATAAAGCTATGTCATGAAAATGAGGTTGCCCCCCACATGCAATCCTAAGATAGCACATAAGGGATCCATGAATTTGGGGTTAGTGTATGGCTTTTCTATAGTGATATAATCGAGCTCAGAATCATCATAATTCCCCAAATAACTCAAGGACCAATAAGCACATAGGAAGATTGACACATAGAGAGTGAAACCAAAGAGAAGCCTTTTTAGTCAACATGGAAAAGACCTAAATGTCTCAACAATTCTCATCATCCCCAAAAGGGAAAAAAAAAGACAAATGAAAAAGATAATGGTTACGACAAATAGAAGAATGAAGATATAAATAGAATAATGTTGTGATAGATTCACTTCCTTTGTATCATTGCACCAACAGAGTGAAAAGGGTCATCCAAAGTAGGCTCACAAACATAAGGACACACCAAGAAGCACAGTACAGGGAATCACATTACACACATGCAATCACACAAAGAACATGAAAATAAGACATAAAGCTAGTATGACACATGTGAGCCAACCTAAAGTAAGTTGTTTTCATCCCAATCTTGTTCAACATATATGGAAGGTGGATGAATAGACAAAGGGGCAACAATGAGTGTCGTACTAGGAAAATCACCAGGTTCAACACATGGTGATGCACTCTTGTTAGGAGGATCATTATGGTTGTTTTTCATCTAAGCTCATAGAAGAGGAAAATAAAAAATTCAACTCATTATGCACTTCCTTGTCAATCTTAACAATCTCATCATTGTCATCCAAGTTAATCAAAATAGGAGGTCTAATGATAATGTCCATAGAGGTTTCATGTTTTTGTTGTTGTGAAGAAGGTAGAGAATCATCATACTTTGTTGGAGTTAGATTTTTATTTTGATTTGTTTGTTTTTTCTCTTCTTTCAACTTACGAGCAATATTACGACGTCTACACCTACACTCTTTAGCATTTATATTTATTTTTACACACTTTTCAAGTTGCAATTGTATAGGAGTGGGTTTATTAACCATAGCTTTCTTTTCTTCCTATAAGGGAGGAACAAAAGGGACCATTTAGGTTTTTCAACCACCTTCTCTTTAGGTTTATAAACTTTTTTTATTTTAGGAGGCTCAATGGGGATTGTATGGTTATCTCTTGGTCTTTTATAGGAAATAAGTGGAGGATTTGTCATGGATTTATCATGGTTACTCAGAAGATCTTTTTGTTCAATCATGGTTTCATTAATGATAGTGTGTGCAACGTGTTTTCTAACCTGAAATGATGCAAAACAAATAAAATACAAAAGGAAGAAGAACACAAAACAACACCTCAAGATAAGTCGAGTTAAACTTGAACAAAACAAAGATGAAAACAATGATTTACCTTGCCCAAGAAGATTGGCTGGTTGGCCCTTTTGATTCGATTACTTGTGTGCTCCTTTGATGGAAAATCACCTAAAACTATATGCAAAATGATGTAGATGCAATGAAGGATGCAATGATGAAGGTGGGTATTTGGATAAGTGCATAAAATGGATGCAAGATGAGCTTGAAATTTGCAGCAATGGAGGAAGCAAGATTTGAGTGCTTAAATGTTGAATTATTGAATGCTAGAGTGTGAATGAATGAAAATGAGGCCAAAATCCTCTATTTTAGGGGAAAATCCTCTAGATAAATGGAGGGCTAGGATTTAGTAATCATGGACAAGATGAAGGGCTATGGTGAGTTGAGGACTCACAAGCCCTCACATCTTGCCATGTGGCAATGAGGTGTAAAGGGGGAGTGTGATATGGAGGTACTTAAAAGTACCTTGGGATTGGGAGAAGATTTTCTTAAAAAGGAAGTCCTTGTCCCCATGTGCGAGGGATGTGACACATGAGGAATTTTAGAATTCCTCAATAATCCTCATGGGAAAGAGAGAAACCTTGGAGCAATAAATGTGAATTTTTAATTCACATGATGAGAGTGTACTTGGAAGTACCTTGGGGATATGACAAGGTCTCCTCATAAAGGAGGTTCTTGTCCCCATGTGGGAGATGTGACCTATGAGGAATTTAAAATTCCTTAACAACCCACATGGGGAAGATGAGAGCCTTGGAGCAATAAATGTGAATTTTTAATTCACATGGGGAAGAGCTTGTCTTGGCTAAATGAAGAAAAAATTTATGATGGTTGACTTGGATGTATGCCATAAATGGCATGAGGATTAGATTAAGGTTGTGTAAATAGGTGATTAAGAAGGCTAATGAAGGATTAGAAGCAAGTTGCAAGTTATGGAGGATGTGACATTAATCCTAATTAAAGGTGCACACATCTTAATCATGGATTAATTAAACTAATCCAGATTAAAGGGAGATTATGGAGGATGTGACAAGGAGAGAGAAAAAGAGGAATTTAAAATTGATTTAAATTCAAAATACCAAATGACTAAATTAAATAAATTGATGTATTATTTAATTTAGAGAGGAAGGAGTAGAAGATAAAGTATTTAATTATTAAATTAAATACCTTAGGAACCTTAGGAAAAAGGCGTAGTATTAATTAAATAAATCATTTAATTAATATCGGTGGGGAATATGAAATAGACGAATAAAGGGAATGAATTTGACCATACGGGAGTGGTCAAATTTAGATGTCTACATTTTTCCCCTCTTTGAAATATTGTTAGAATAACAGTGTTTCGAAGAAAAATAAAATGCAGATGGCTTGATAGAGGAAATGACTGAAAGATGATGCGCTAGCATGGGAGAAGATGTGTAGGCTTCCCAAATGGTGGGAAATGAAGGTAGATGCCCCAATGTCACAAGGGAATGATCGTGATAGAAAAATGTGTTGGTGATCCAAATATCAACATAACAATTGAATCCTAAAGACTAGCCACTTTCTTATGTTCAAACTCAAAGGTTGATTTGGCCAACTGACAGGAAATGGGATTAACACAGATTTCCACTACACTTCAGGCTCTATAAAACCTAGGGGGTGACCCTTCAGCAACATCTAAAGATTTGGATACACAATTAACATGATATTGCTCAACAGATAATGTTCTCACATAATTATGCTGAGAAACATAAAATATCACTTAGTATTGGCAAGACATTGAGTGAATTTCACTAACCAGCATGAAGAACAAGACAAACAAAAAACTCAACATATAGAATTGAAATGATTTATGATTTAAAATATTTGGGACCAAGGTGAAAACAACATAAGCATGAAAACCTGACCAACACCATAAAATGGGCTATGGAGTCATATAAAAAAGTATTTCATCCTACAATGTTAAACATATTCTAAAGATCTTTGCAATTGTTATCAAATTTTGACAAGACCACTGAAGTTTCATCTGATAATCATTCTTTACAAAATCCACCTGAAGCATAATACTCCTGTCACATTTGCTGAAGTAATTACACTACTCCCTGAATAATAAGCAATAATAAGCTCAACTTGTGATTTATTAAAGCAATTACACTATTCAATGAGCAAAAGACAACAACAGATGCAACCATTGCACATGAAAAGACTCAGATAACTTTATTATTGAATCCCAAAAGAGTAATACATCTCAGAAATGGAGACAATTATCAGCTAAAATATACATGAAAACACAATTCAAAACACACACTTCAGATTTAATGACTTAATTACAATCCTCCTAGCTTTATAGTTTACCCAGAGCTTCTGCCTGACTTGTAGAGCTTTCAGAAATTGGAACCCATAATTTTTTAAAAATGAGAGAAGAAGAGAATAAAAGAAGAAAGAAAAGCAACCCTAAAATCAATCTGATCCATAGATGCTATCTAGAGATTTCATCCACCGTTGATCAACAACAAACTCAAAGCATCTCTCCTCTCTATTCTTCAAACATAATTTTCCTCTCAATCTACCTTTGTTCTGTTTGCAAGCAACTAAAAATTTTGCCATGTGAGAAAATTCCACTTCATTTACCAGTAGCTAAAATGTCTTCTTTGCCCACGAAATCTCCATTTTCTGCCTTTACTTTACTGTAGCAACATTTTATTTTACTTGAACAAAGTAAAATATTTCCCTTTGCACTTTAAAACATTTTCCTTTTAAATATAATAAAGGCTTTCTAAATTTTATCCTGGGCAAACAAAATGTTTCCCGTGATTTTATCATTTTAACCATTTAAAATGGTAAATACCCCATTTCAAGTGAATCACCACACTGGGAAAAAATTTATTTCACCTGTGAGCCCTTAATTTACTGCCTAACAAAACAATATTAAATGTTTCATTAAAACGGTTCCTGTGAATATTTAAATTTCACCTTTCAAAGTGAAAATTTAAAATATTTTCCTTTGAATAATAAAACACATTACCTTGTCAGGAAAATATTTTCATTTGCTGGGTCCACCATTTGTATTTTCACTGGAAACATTTAAACTCTTAAAATATTTTGCATTTGTGGAAAAAGCAAAATAAAAATTACAACTATGGAGCCCCATTCAAATTTTACCCGTGCACGTGAAAAGGCATCATTTTATGAAGACTTTGCCAGGCCCATTGTGCCACGTGTCTTAGTCACGCTGATCTCGCTAAAAATAGAGGTGAGCCTTTTAAACCCCACGAGATAGCAACATAGACTGAAACCTTTAATATTTCCATTGGGAAATTATTTTATTCTTTCCAACCCTTCATTCTCCTACACACCCACGTGCCTTTCTAGACAAGGTAACTCAGGGCCCACCACCACCACGTGGCATGATTTCGATGATCTCGCCCAAATTAACGAGTGAACATCTTTATTTGGCAAGCCAGCGAGGGACAACTGAGATCTTGTTGGAGCTTCATCTTGTTTCATCACAACTGTCGATCTTGTTTGGCTTGTTTCATCCCTAATTTCACTTGTGCATTCATTCTCCTGTACTTTGCAATTTCTTTTTTCCCTAATCTTCTTCTTTGTCGCTCTGTTCATTGTTCTCTCGAGCTCTACATATCATCTCATGCCATCATGGCAGCTCCCATTTCTCTGTTAAGGGCGACATCAAGCAACACAACCACTTCACAATGTTTTCCCCCACTGCAAATGATGCATCGAGCCTCTTTCATAGTTTCCCTCTATACCTTGGTAGATACATGTACTCTGCAATGGCGTTCTATTCTTTTATTTTGAATTTGCTTGAGATTTTTAAAGCATTTTCAACATTTTATCTTGAGCATATCCTACTCGTGGCATTCTGTGAGGTTACATTTCATTGAGGCATTCCTTTATGCTTCTCATGGATGTACATGTCTGTTTTCTTTGGAATGCACATGGTGTGGCCCCTTCTTAAGCATTTATATCGGTCTCCATTTAAACTTATAGTAGTTGTTACCTCCTGCACATGAGTCATGCTGGTCTGTTTTGTAGCCTTTGAGCCCCCCATGCCTGGCTCTTTATTGTTCATGGTTGTTCATGTCCTCAAACCACGCATCTCTAACAACCTTCCACCCATTTGCCTTGATGGATCTCTATACTTTCAATGCATTGGTGGCTGCGTTGAAAACTTCATTCAACAAATTCGTTGTACACATGCTAGGCACGAAATTCTTCCATCTAATACCTTCCATGATGCCCACTAGATGTTAAATGTTTCTTGTAGCAGCTCCTTCAGTCACTTCCTTTCACCTCTCAGTGCATTTACTTGAAAGTTTCTAAAGCTTTCAACATATATATTTACTTTGATTGCACTCCCTAAAGACCTTCTCGTGTGGATTCACTATTTTTATTGCTTGGAATTTCTAAAGTCTTTTCAATAAATGCATTTTGTGAACATTTTACTCTTTATGCTTTGATGGGATTCCCTCCTCTTACGTTTGCTTGAGAGTTCTTATAGCTTTTAAACAAATGCATTTTGGCTACATTTTCCATTGAGCTCCTTCTGTCATGGGTATTCCCCTGATCTTACACTCTAATCAATTTCAAGATTTAGAATGCAACCTGTATTTCACCTTTATCTGCATCAATGTTTCCTTTCAACTTTTTATTGCACCATACTTAAAACATTTGATAAACTTGATATCACTTGGAGGCATTAAGATTTATCCTTTAAGCATCATGTAGTTGTTCAAATGGTCTAGCAACTTGACCCTATGGTAACTCAAGTGAAGAACCTTTCTCCAAATATAAGCCTCCTCATAGAGAATTCCATTTTCTCAATATGACATGTCTCTTCTTTCAAAATCAATGCTTAAATCCTTATTGACAACCTTTTATTGTAACATTGTGTTAGCCATATAGAACCTATAAGAAAAGATGCTCGACAACCTGAAGCTTACCAATTTGATAGCACACCTATGAGCATTTTATACCATATTTTTTCAACCAAAACGATTTATTTGAAGTGGTTGCAATGTTTCAAATATTTGCAATCTCATACTGTGCAAAGCATGTCGGGCCCCATGTGGCTCGACTAAATTTTTTTTTCATTTTGAAACAAATTTTGTGTTCAAATTGATCTGAGACAACTTCTGAATGCTTCACAAGTGAAACACTGAAGTGGGTTTTCATTAAACTCACTTTCTGACATGTTTGCAAAATGTGTACATCTGGCCAGGTAGGCTCTGGAATCGACTTTGAAAACTGAGCAAATGGCCTCGTGAAGACCTAAAAAATTACAGGTATGTAGCCATTGGTCCAGAGAATTGAATGCAATAGACAGCTCAGAAAAAGGAGTCACGAGGCGAAATTTATTAATCGGAAAATTTTCCCTCTCAGACTTTTCTACAGATGTAACTGTTCTGAACGAGTTAAAATTGATGAAATCACCTTGTTGCAAAAATACCAAATCAATTCATGGCAAGCTGCCACTTGACACAGTAGATCACCCTGGTATAGTGAAAATGTGTGCAAGAGGGATTGGCCTCAATTATCAATCTCCACAAAATACTGAAGGTCAAAGTTGGCCTCAGAAAGTTTTAAGTGCAAAACTGAAGAAATTCCATTTGGTTTTGATCTGCTAAAAATAGAAAATCAATTCGTGAGGCTCTAAAAACTGGCATGTGAGATCATCTTGGTATGGATAATGCATAACAACATTCACTTTATCTTGAAGATCAACTAGTTTCAAAATGCAAGCTCAAATGGGAGGCAACTTTGTAGAACTGAACGTTTGCAAACAGCAGAAAAATGTCAAAACCCTCCAGCTTCACTTTTTGAAACCCTGACAAAACTCATCGTGGGAAGCTAAAAATTGACATTCCTTCTCACATAGGACACATGAGTGAGTGTGCAAAGGGTTTTTGCACTAAAATCAACAAGCTTCAAACTATGACCCTCCAAAGTAGGTCATTCAGGCAGATTTCTCGAGTGCACTTCTGAAAGTGCAGAGGAATTTTTTTTGAAATGGGCATCTCAAATTTGCAAAATTTGAGAGTGCCATCAGTGGCTCTGACTGGGGATGTGTGCCCCCTGTGGGCATAGCAAGACTCCAGATCTCTAGGGAGTAGACTAAATTTTGAGTCCATTGGGTGTTCTGAAATTGCTCCTTAATCATCTTTCTTTTTCAACTTCATCTGGTGACCCTGGGCCACCAAATGAAAAATGGGAGTGAACATTTACCTTTGTCAAACATAATTATGTAGAAAGAGCTGATCTCCCTCACCTCATGTTTGCCTCTGTCAAACGATAACAACACTAGTGACAGCACCTCTGCAAACACAAGTATCAGGCTGCCTTCGTGCAAGTGGACACTTTCTCTCTGTTCGGATTTGTCATCAAGTGGCAACCAAATCAAATAGGCCACATCACTGCCACCTTCATCATTTTGTGTGTTTGTATCAAGAGGCAACATCTGAGGATAGTGATCAAGACCACATGAAAGCATAGTCTGATCACAACCATCTGCCTGATTAAACATGTTGGTACCTCCTAATAGGCAATCATATTCAACACTATCAACATGTTCATAGTCACTGTGCATAAAAAATTCAGGCATACTTTCAAAGTGTTAATTATCATGTGGCAACAACTTATCATGTTCATCATATGAATCACCCTCAAGCTGAAAACAACTTGCTTCAACACTTTGCACATTGCCACATTCTGTGAAAACCTCTTCCAACTAGCAAAAATAGCACTCACATTCTGCTACATGGCTGGAATTGTTAAGCTCATTATGATCACTAGTTTGCATGTCAAAATTGAAACCGTCACAAGAACTTACAAAAGGATCTGGCTCATCATGCAAACTATCTCCAAGTGTATCCAAAGAGATACACTCATCTATTAGCACACTTTGTAACTGTTCTTCATCATGCTAGTATTGAGAGTCATAAGAGATTTATGACTCATCATCATCTGTAGTCACATAGTCATTCTCTAAACATAAGGTATCATCATCTTCAGTGTGACAAGCTTGCTCAACAACAAGCAATTCTAGTTCAAAAGCATAATCTAATTTCTCATTGAAATCAACATCAACATTCACATGAAAAGACTCGTGACTAGGCTCATTCAATTCAGCAAACAAAGACTTGTTTAAATCTGCATTACAATCTTCAAAACTTGGTTCATCAAATGGACAAAGCTCATGGTTATCTCCTGCTTCAAACTCATCAAAATAGATTTTTGAGTTTGCATCATCATGCACACTGTCATACTCATTGTACATTGCATCATTGCAATCAAATAGTTTCTTGTCTTCATCCACATCATCATCATCATCATCAGCTAGTTCATGATTTGAAGGAGAATCAAATTCACTTGCATCATACCTTGCATCTTGAAGATCATCATCATTGTCAAAGACAATAGGAGTTGCACACAAGAATTGAAAGTCATCTTCATGTGCATATTTCTGATATTTTGTGGTCAACAGATCTGAAATTTGTTCACAACTCAATAGATCATTGCTCTGATCTATAATTTTAACTACTTCCTCTTCTTGACCTTCACTTGAATTGAATGCACTATCAAATTGCAAATCAGGATATCCCAAGGTGTCTTCATCATCAAAATCTGAGAAATCAAAATGTTGATCATAAATGGGAGTTCCCCAATCACAAGAGATTGAATTGCTAAGAACATTGTCACATGCATGGTTACCATCCATCATAGAGAATAGACTGTCTATTTGTTCATCCTTACTCACTTCTGGGTTGTCATAACAACAATCCCCATCACTTTGCATCTCAGCACTGGAATGGGTGTCTTCACCGAGCTTGTCACTTTCATCCTCTTGAGGGTAGACATAAACATCTTCATTGTCAAACTGAAAACCATGAATAGTTTCCTCATTGCAGCTGCTTGTGGCTTGTATTTCAAGCTGAAATTCATTGCATTCTTCATCACTTGCAGCTAGTAAACTGATGTTCTCAAGAGAGTTCCTTAAATCAACAAATTCAAATGTCTCATCATGGATATTTGTACCAAAGCTACATTCAACCCATGTAGGATTGACATGATCAATTGTAACATCACATTGCCCATTGCACTTCTCTTCTTCAAAGAGTAAGTCCAATTGATATTCCTCTTTAGGTTCTTGGCTTGGGAGAATTAGCTTTTGATTTGCATTTGGGTACACTTCTTCTATAAGTTGTTCATTAACAACTTTCTCATCACTTGATAGTGCATCTTTCTCATCTTCAACCCTCTCAAGTGTGCACTTGTCTGAAGACCTCTAATCATTTGTATTCACATAATTGCTGATTTCATCAGCATGTTTATCCAAAATTGAAGACAACAAGCTTTGCACATACTCATTCCTTTGTTTCTCTAGATTATCCAAAACTGTGTAAGCCATATGCATGCTCAATATTTTGAAATATTTCAACAGTGCACTAGATCCTTCTTCATAAGCTTCAAAGTACATATGAATACAACTTGATGTACTAGGTCTAAAATTTTTTGGGATTAGTGACAAGGCAGTAGCAAATCTATGACTGAAATCAACACTTGACTCTTCATCTTGTTTCTTGATCTGCTTTAACCTCATGACGAGGTCAGGGGGCTCTCTTGTAAATTATTCTCTATTGCAAATTCTTCTCTATAAGCAACCACTAATTTATCCCAACAAGGAAATGACTTCTCAGGAAAAATCAAATACCAATCTCGAGCTCTTGCTTCAAGGTATTTGTCAAATAATCTCATCCACATATCTTGATATTCAAATGAATGTTTCTCCATGAAGCTAGAATTTTTTTTGACATGAGCATCTCCTTCACAAACATTATATCCATAAAATCTAGGCATCTCCTTATAAACTCGAGCTAACATACTTTCAACTTTGTAATCAACCCATGATAAATCTAATTGAGCATACAATGGGTCAAAGGAATTGAAAAAAGGTGCACTGACTGGACAAGTAGATGCAATATGACTATCTCTTAATCAGACTTGTTGAAAAATCCGGTGTCTTTCATCCATCTCTCTAAGTCCTCTTTCAAACACAACTTTCCATTCATGCCTTATCTTATACTTATGCACTCTTGAGTTCCTATCAGACTTAGGAAGTTTCTTGACAATCCCTCTTATGGCTTGGTGATCCATGGATATATTTAAATTAAGGTGCAACTAATTGTGTATAATGTCAACCATGACCAAATGTTGGACAACTATGACAATTGCTGACATGGCAATAACCAACATATGACAATGTAAATGGATGGAAATTCCTAGAATATGCAAATGCATTCTAACCATCCAAACTATGAAATATTTGAGCACTAGACAAAATTCTTTCAATGGAACTACAATTACATTCAACAGATCCACCAAATGGAAGTGTGCAAATTTAAACACACTATTCTTTCCCTTTCCTAGTGCTAAATCACTAAATAGGGAACATAAATTTCTTTCTATGATGTTCAAATATGTGAAGAATACTTGGGAATATTGCAACTATTGCAAATTGTTCTGGAAATTTGTAGATCTGGAACTTTTTCACCTCTTCAACAAGTTCTTCCTGAAAGAGTCGCCACCTCTCTTTATAGAGGACTAAACTTCAAGCATTATGAATTTCTTTCACATGTAAATCATTTATGAGTTCCTTCCACCAGTAGAGCACCACAGATCATAAAATAATCAGGTTCACTACAACAAATGTTCATCCAGGCTTGAAATCCTTCAATAATTGAACTAAATTTAGAATGGCAATCAATAATATGACTTTATGAAAATCGGTTTCAATTGGAGAATGAGAATTGTCCCCAACAGAGTCGCCATTCTATTTCAATGAATCAAATATCAACAGAACAATTGAATCCTAAAGACAAGCCACTTTCTTATGTTCAGATTCAAAGGTTGAGTTGGCCAACTAACATGAAATGGGATTAACACACATTTCCCCTGCACTTCATGCTTTGTAAAACCTAGGGGGGTGACCCTTCAA
This sequence comes from Sequoia sempervirens, assembly GCA_007258455.2. Lineage (NCBI taxonomy): Eukaryota > Viridiplantae > Streptophyta > Pinopsida > Cupressales > Cupressaceae > Sequoia > Sequoia sempervirens. The sequence continues at coordinate 703,406,640 of VDFB02270651.1, read as the reverse complement.
CAACATCTAAAGATTTGGACATACAATTAACATGATATTGCTCAATATATAATGTTCTCATAGAATTATGCTGAGAAACATAAAATATCACTCAGTATTGGGAAGACATTGAGTGAATTTCACTAACCAGCATGAAGAACGAGACAAACACAAAACTCAACATATATAATTGAAATGATTTATGATTTAAAAGATTTGGGACCAAGCTGAAAATAGCAGAAGCATGAAAACCTAACCAGTGCTAGAAAATGGGCTATGGAGTTATATAAAAAAGTATTTCATCCTACAACGCTAAACATATTCTAAAGATCTTTGCAATTGTTATCAAATTTTGACAAGACCACTGAAGTTTCATCTGATAATCATTCTTTACAAAATCCACCTGAAGCATAATACTCCTATCACATTTGCTGAAGTAATTACACTACTCCCCAAATAATAGGAAATAATAAGCTCAGCTTGTGATTTATTAAAGCAATTGCACTATTCAATGAGCAGAAGACAACAACAGATGCAACCATTGCACATGAAAAGACTCAGATAACTTTATTATTGAATCCCAAAAGAGTAATACATCTCAGAAATGGAGACAATTATCAGCTAAAATATACATGAAAAGCACAATTCAAAACACACACTTCAAATTTAATGACTTAATTACAATCCTCCTAGCTTTATAGTCTACCCAGAGCTTTTGCTTGACTTGCAGAGCTTTCTGAAATTGGAACCCAAAATTTTTTACAAATGAGAGAAGAGAATAAAACAAGAAAGAAAAGCAGCCCTAAAATCAATCTGATCCATAGAAGCTATCTGGAGATTTCATCCACCGTTGATCAACAACAAACTCAAGGCATCTCTCCTCTCTATTCTTCAAACAAAATTTTCCTCTCAATCTGCCTTTGTTCTGTTTGCAAGCAACTGAAAATTTTGCCATGTGAGAAAAATCCACTTCATTTACCAGCAGCTGAAATGTCTTCTTTTCCCGTGAAAACTCCATTTTCTGCCTTTACTTTACTATAGAAACATTTTATTTTACTTGAACAAAGTAAGATATTTCCCTTTGCACTTTAAAACATTTTCCTTTTAAATAAAATAAAGTCTTTCTAAATTTTATCCCAGGCAAACAAAATGTTTCCCGTGATTTTCTCATTTTAACCATTCAAAATGGTAAAGACCCCATTTCAAGTGAATCACCACACTGGGAAAATTTTTATTTCACCCATGAGCCCTTATTTTACTGCCCAACAAAACAATGTTAAATGTTTCATAAAAACAGTTCTTGTGAATATTTAAATTTCACCTTTCAAAGTGAAAATTTAAAATATTTGACTTTGAATAATAAAACACATTACCTTGTCGGGCAAATATTTTCATTTGCTGGGTCAACCATTTGTATTTTTACGGGAAATATTTCAACTTTTAAAATATTTTTCTTTTGTGGAAAAAGAAAAATAGAAATTACAACTATGGAGCCCCATTCAAATTTTACCCGTACACATGAAAAGGCATCATTTTATGAAGACTTTGTCGGATCCACTGTCCCATGTGTCTTATTCACGCTGATCTCGCTAAAAATAGAGGTGAGCCTTTTAAACCTCGCGAGATAGCGAGATAGACTAAAACCTTTAATATTTCTGTTTGGCAATTATTTTATTCTTTCCAACCCTTCATTCTCCCGCACACCCACGTGCCTTTCTAGACAAGGTAACTCAGGGTCCATTGCCGCCACCTGGCGTGATTTCACAGATCTTGCCCAAATTAACGAGTGAACACCTTTATTTGGCGAGCCAACGAGGGACAACTGGGATCTTGCTAGAGTTTCATCTTGCTTCATCACAACCGTCGATCTTGTTTGGCTTGTTTCAACCCTAATTTCACTTGTGCGTTCATTCTCATGTGCTCTGCAATTTCTTTTTGCCCTAATCTTCTTCTTTTTCGCTTTGTTCATTTCTCTCTTGAGCTCTGCATATCATCTCGTGTCATTATGGTAGCTCCCATTTCTGTTCAGGGCGGCATCAATCAACACAACCACTTCACAATTTTTTCCCCCACTGCAAATGATGCATCGAGCCTCTTTCATAGTTTCCTTGTATACCTTGGTAGATGCATGTAGTCTTCAATAGCGTTATATTCTTTTATTTTACATTTTCTTGAGATTTTTAAAGCATTTTCAACATTTTATCTTGAGCATATCCTACTCATGGCATTCCATGAGGTTACATTTCATTGAGGCATTCATTTATGCTTCTCATGCATGTACATGTTTGTTTCCTTTAGAATGCACATGGTGTGGCCCCTTCTTAAACATTTATATCAGTGTCCATTTGCACTTATAGTAGTTGTTACCTCTTGTGCATGAGTCATGCTGCTCTGTTTTGCAACCTCTGAGCCCCCCATGCACGGCTCTTTATTGTTCATGGTTGTTTATGTCCTCAAACCACGCATCTCTAACAACCTTCCACCTGTTTTCCTCAATGAATCTCTATACTTTCAATGCATTGGTGGCTGCGTTGAAAACTTCATTCAACAAATTCATTGTGCACATGCTGGGTGTGACATTCTTCCATCTAATTCCTTCCATGATGCCCACTGGTTGTTCAATGTTTCCTGTAGCAGCTCCTTCAGTCACTGCCCTTCACCTCTCAGTGCATTTACTTGCAAGTTTCTAAAGCTTTCAACATATATATTTACTCTATTTGCGCCCCTTGAAGACCTTCTGGCGTGGCTTCACCATTTTTATTGGTTGGAATTTCTAAAGTCTTTTCAATAAATGCATTTTGTGAACATTTTACTCTTTATGCTTTGATGGGATTCCCTCCTCTTGCGTTTGCTTGAGAGTTCTTAAAGGTTTTAAACAGATGAATTTTTGCTACATTTTCCATTGAGCTCCTTCTGTCATGGGTATTCCCCCGATCTTACACTCTGATCAATTTCAAGATTTAGAATGCAGCCTGTATTTCACCTTTATCTGCATCAATGTTTCCATTCAGCTTTTTATTGCACCATACTTAAAACATTTGATAAACCTTATATCACTTAGAGGCATTAAGATTTATCCTTTAAGCATCATGTAGTTGTTCAAATGGTCTAGCAACTTGACCCCATGGCAACTCAAGTGAAGCACCTTTCTCCAAATATAATCCTCCTCGTATCACATGTCTCTTCTTTCAAAATCAATGCTGAAATCCTTATTGACAACCTTTTATTGTAACATTGTGTGAGCCATATAGAACCTTTAAGAAACGATGCTGAACACCCCGAAGCTTACCAATTTGATAGCACACCTATGAGAATTTTATACCATATTTGTTCAACCAAAATGATTTATTTGAAGTGGTTGCAATGTTGCAAACATTTGCAATCTCATACTATGCAAAGCATGTCGGGCTCCATGTGGCTCGACTAATTTTTTTTTCATTTTGAAACAACTTTTGTGTTCAAATTGATCTGAGACAACTTCTAAATGCTTCGAAAGTGAAATAGTGAACTGGGTTGTCATTAAAATCACTTTCTAACATGTTTGCAAAATGTTCAAATTTGGTCAAGTAGGCTCTAGAATTGGCTTTGAAAACTGAGCAAACGGCCTGGTGAAGACCTAAAAACTTACAGGAATGTAGCCATTGGTCCAGAGAATGAATGCAATAGACAACTCAACAAAAGGATTCACGAGGTGAGAGTTATTAATTGAAAAAGTTTCCCTCTTAGACTTTTCTGCGAATGTAATTGTTTTGAACAAATTAAAATTGATGAAATCACCTCGTTGCAAAAATGCCAAATCAACTCCTGGCGAGCTGCCACTGGACACAGTAGATCACCCTAGTATAGTGAAAATGTGTGCAAGAGGGATTAGCCTCAATCATCAATCTCCACAAAATACTAAAGGTCAAAGTTGGCCTCTTAGAAAGGTTTAAGTGCAAAATTGAAGAAATTCCATTAAGTTTTGATCTGCTAAAAATAGAAAATCAACTCGTGAGGCTTTGAAAATTGAAATGTGAGATCATATTGGTATGGAGAATGCATAACAACATTCACTTTCTCTTAATGATCAACTAGTTGCAAAATGCAAGCTCAAATGGGAGGCAACTTTGCAAAACTAAACGTTTACAAATAGCAGAAAAATGTCAAAACCCTCCAGCTTCACTTTTTGAAATCCTGACAAGAATCATCGTGGGATGCTGAAAATTGACATGCCTACTCACATAGGACACATGAGTGAGTGTGCAAAGGGGTTTTTCACGAAAATCAACAAGCTTCAAACTATGACCCTCCAAAGTAGGTCATTCAGGCAGATTTCTTGAGTGCAGTTTTGAAAGTGCAGAGGCAAATTTTTTGAAATGGGCATCTCAAATTTGCAAAATTTGAGAGTGCCATTAGAATGTAGGAAAATGGTAGGGTATGTCCCCTCGAGAGGGTGGATGGGGAAGAAAAATGGGCCCTGGGCAACTTCTTGATATGATGAAACGAAGGGTACCATGGGATAGAGCTCAAAAAACCATGAAGATTGGCTTTTGAATGGAGGAAAACGAACACACGGTGTGCAAATGGCAGCCCGTAGAAGTTAGAGGATTAAGTAAATGAAAAAGGGGATAAATAAAGGGTAAAAATACCCTAAACTTAAAAAAGGTAAAAAAAAAGAGGGAAGAGCTACATATAGTAATTTTAAGAATTACTAGTCCTCATTTGCACACTTGGCAGTTGAGTGAGAGAGAGAGGAGAATAAGAAGGTGACAAGGATGGCTGAGGAGTACGATGACCAGATCATCTATCAGGGGGATGAGGTGCGACGGTTCTACCATGAGTGTGTAGTTCCACGCTAGGTTAGTTCCCAAACCCTCTTTGTGATTTTGACCAGATTGTTTAAATTTTTAAGTATTTTGAAAATATGGGTTTTGGGGTTCGAGTAGGTTAGTAAAATGGGTAATTGGTAGAATTTTGATTTCGCCCAATTTGTAGGAAAAATTTCTTGTTTAAAGGCGGTAGGCAAGGGGGAAAATTCTCCTATTTAAGGGGAAAATTCAGCCAAATAAAGTAAAAAGGGAAAAAATGAAACAAAAAAAGGGGGGTTCACCCATAATTCGAGTGATTCTACTTAGAAATGGGGGGGTTGGGGAAGACCTGGGTGAATCCACACGAGCCACGGGTGAACCTGCTCATAGGATGGGTGAATCCGCCCGAGAATGATTTCTCCTATCGAATGGGCGAGGTCACCCGACCGACAGCATGAGAAAGCCCGCCCGGCGAATGGAAAATCCGCTCAGTTACAAATTTTCCCGTCGGTCGAGCGAGGCTGCCCAGCTGATAGACTGGGTGAGCCCACCCAACGAATGGTTGAATCCACCCGATGGCAGATTCACCCATTGGTCGGGCGAGGCTGCCTGACCAACAGCGGCAGTAAAGGCCGGGTGAACCTGCCCAGCTAGTGGGTGGATCTGCCTTTCGACGGATTCACCCAAAGCCTAGGGAGATCCGCCCTCTAGCGGATTCTCCCAAAGCCTAGGCTGATCTGCTCGCTAGTGGATTCGCCCATATCCTGGGCGAATTCGCCTAAATGCGGATTCTCCTAGGATATAGACGAATTCGCCCAAAGCCTGAGTGGATTGGCTCGAAAAAAGGGGGAAGAAGGCCCAAGGTGAAAGAGTTGGATGTGAAAAGGAAGCAACTTGCCAAACAAGGGTAGAAAATGGAAAAAGGATGAATTGAGGAGAGAATATTTAGACATATGAGAGAAACCCAGGGTGGGTAAGAAAGGGGATAAAAATGGGACAAAAGGGGATGAGAATGAGGAGATTGGGTAAGTGACTGACATGTTGTGTGGTGTGAATGCAATGGTTTGAGAGCTTGCAGATGCAGGAGAGGTGGTCAGAGGTTTTGGAGGCAATGATCACAGTGATGAATGGGGAGGAACATGCAACACTACCACGAGCAAGTTTGCTTCATATGTTGCGGTACCCCATTATTAGAGCAAATCGAGCACTGTTGACTGCATTGATGGAGTGATGAAGCTTGGAGACATCCACATTCCATTGCCCGATAGGGGAGATGACATTTACCTTAGAGGATGTGTGGAGGATCTTGCTGTTACCGATAGCAGACCATCTGGTGAGTTGGATGAGGTCAGAGGAGCAGGAGCTAGACCGGACCCTAGAGGTCCTCTTTGGACGAGACGACTTACCGATTGAGGGGATGGATTTGGATCTAGATAGATGCTTAGGACTAGGAGTACCTCCATTACCATTATACCTTGGCGGTCTGATTAGCAGGATTTTGCTGCTAGACAGGAGCAAACATTTTTGCATTCTCAAGGTCATGGAGGTTGTTCGACATATTGTGGGGCAGAGGGAGGGAGATTTCACATGGGGTAAATGTGTATTGGCATAGTTATACAGGGACATGCATGTGGTGTGCTACTGAAGGGGCACTTAGTGTTACACATGTGACGTTGTTACATGTATGGGCCTGGGAGCACATTAGTGTGACCAGGCTAGGAGTTGTGACATGAGGGGAGCAAGATCCTACACTACTAGTGGCATACTGGTACATGAATGAGTATGACTGGAGATTTCATTATCAAGGCACCGGTGATCTAGATAGATAGAGGAGGCTAGATGATTTACGGGAGGATCAGATAGTATGGAGGCCATACATGATGCTACGGTTCTCTAGATGGAGGGAGGATGAGGAGAGACATAGAGGATACTTCTACACAATGTCCTATTTGATCGAGAGAGAGCCCTAAATAGTGGAGCTACACAAGGTGGATAGAGTGCGGAGACAATACAGAGTTCCGTAGGACATCCCTCTAGGACCATAGAGATTTAGACGAATCACTCAAGAGCGACCATGGGGGGATCTGATTATAACAGAATTCATGAGACAATAGTGGGAGGAACTTTAGGAGGTACCTTACCCTGGCAGGAGAGGAGGGAGAGCAGATGCAGGGATGATAGTGAGATTCTCCGCATGGTGGGCCCATCACCGACCAACATGAATTATGATGGTGGACCCGATTATAGAGGCACATGGCTTCGGTCCAGAGGATGAGATGAGACTAGCTGGATAAAGGATGGGGATGAGGACAACAAAGGAGAGGATAGGAGGAGGTTGAGGTGGGGGAGGAGAGACAGGACCATCAGAGGAGAGTGAGGAGGAGAGGAGGACAACAAAGGAGAGGTCAGGAGGAGGCTGAGGTAGAGGAGGAGAGACAATCCACAGGGGGAGGCAATGGAGGTAGATGCTCCTGAGGTTGATCCATTGCTCGTAGTACCATACGTACCACTGCCACTGGAGGACCCAGCCGTACTATTGAGAGGGGCCCTAGCGAGGCTATGGATTGCAAAGCAAAGACTCAAGGATTTGAAGGCTGAGAGGAGTAGGTTGGTGGCTAAGGTGAGCAGGGTGTAGACAAAGGGACAGAGAGGTTATAGGAACTTGGCACATGAGGTAGCACAACATGTGTATGAGGTAGAGACAAAGAGAGATGTACTGCGGGCCGAGGTGGGCAGGCTATGAGTAGACGTGACCCAACTGGAAGCAAAGGTGTCCAGAGTAGAGGTAGAGGGTCAAAGAGACTATGGGGCACTAGCAGATTAGGCTGCGTTGGAGGTAGAGGAGGCAAAGGAGTTGAGGGGATAACTGGGAGAGCTGCAGTGGGAGAGGAGTGAGTTGTTGGTGGAAAGGGATAGATTGTAGGTTGAGGTCACCAAAATACAGACAAGGGGACAAAGGGATGATGGAGGGTTGGCAGACTAGGTATCTTCACATGCCCTACAGGAGGTAGAGAGAGATAGGGAGGATCTGAGGAGGTAGGTGAAAAATATGCTGAGGGATAGGACCGATCTAAGGCAGGAGTAAGATGAGTTATGTGATAGAGCAAAGGCTGCAGAGTAGACAGTTGGGGTTGTCAGGTTGGTGTTGGAGAGAGAGGAGGCTATGATGGTGTAGATACAGACTTTGCAGGGCGAGAAAGATCTAGCAGATGTACGGGTGCAGACCCTATAGGGTGAGAGGGATGCAAAAGAGGCACAAGCACAGGCTTTACAAGGTGAGAGAGATATGATAGCAGGGTAGGTGCAGACATTGCAGTGAGAGAGGGATGTAGCATAGGCATAGGTACAAGCTCTGTAGGGTGAGAGAGATACAATAGTGGATGTCAGGTTGGTGACACAGATGTAGGCATAGATTGACCAGTAGATGCTAACATAGGATGCTTGGGAGCAGGAGAGGAGACAGGTGATTAGGTCACGAGACAAGTACATGATGGAGTGAGATGCGGCCAAGGTATAGGTGCTAGAGAGGGATGAGTACATGTGGAAGGCGAGTTACTATACAGTGGCCTACTTCATGGAGGTTCCAGATTAGGCACGACACGTACCTCCCTATGTTAGAGTGGTGCCACAGACGCTGATGCCATCACAGTCAGTAGGGATGCACATGCAGGGATATAGCATATATTGGGAGACACCTCCCACAGAGGGGGGTGCCAGATTCACCACAAAGGTAAGATGTGGGCAGGTCACAGTGGAGAGGACAAAAGACAAATGATAGGAGACATGTTTTTGACAAGTGCAGGGTGGATGGGTAGTATAGAGAGGAAAAGATTACATTTGATTCAGAGCCTTGTACTTGTACTTTATTTGATGATTACCAATGCATATGATGGATATGTACTTTGATGAGATGATGGATTTTATGACGGACGTTATATTTTGAGATTTGTATGATATGCGATGACCATTGCCGACACCATGTGTTATTATGTGATGGATGTTTATTTATTGATGTGTGCGTATGAATGTGATCCATTATGTCATGGAGATGATTATGGTATACACATGTATCTATGATGATTTATGTTTATGCCTATGTGGATGACATGTATGAAATGCATTATGCCTAACATTTTGTGATGCAAGATGTGATGGATGACTAGGATGTTATATGATATGATTATGGGACTAACGATTTGTGATTTATGATGACATGAATGCAAAATGTATATATACATATGTGATGTATGTTATGAATGAATACAGATGAATATTCCTTTTAACAAGATAGATTAGTATGTTTAATGCAATGTAAATGGATAATGCAACATAATGATAATGTCATGAATCTTAAGATGCTTAGGATAACCAATTAAGGTTAATCCAAATGACTTAAAATGATAATGAAAATGAACTTAAGATGCTTAGACTAACAGAGCTATATTAATCTAAACAACTTAAGATGATAATGCAAATGAATCTAAGATGCTTAGAATAACCAATTAAGGTTAATCCAAAAAAACTTAAAAGAATGATTATGAGAATGATAAATGCAAGGTGGGATGATAATGCATCCTACATGGAAAATGGGAGTGAATGGTGGGCTAAATGGCAAGTACTTACCCTGTAATCATTACAAAATTAAGGGTGATGGGTGTGACAATGGATCACACATCATTAATAGGCCTCCTTTATTTGTGTATCATGCTTGCTTTAGTTTATAAAATTAAGGTAGGATGGATGTGAAACGACACCTTTCAAGAACTGTAGGAATCTTGAGAAGAACGAGAGATGGAAGGCGAATTTTTGCACAACCAAAATCATAGGTCATAGGTTAGGTATAGATGTAATGCGAAAGAATTGAAAATGAAATGCAATCCTAATGCAATTTTCTATTTTTGGAGCACTGATTTTTGCTATAGCATAAGACACTAAGTGTCAGGGTATGTGTAACCCAGGCAGATTAGTATCTAATTCATGAAAGAAACATAACAAACAAGGAGGTTATCCCAACACCCCAAAGTCGCGATGACTTTAGTCGGGCCAGGTATCGGGATAACCACAAGCACAAAGGATGCCCTAGCATAACACAAGACAACAAAGATCTTGGTGGGTACTATGCGGCACAACCAGGAAGACAACAACAAAGAAAAGATTAAGATATGCCCCTATGCTCACTAGTCAAAGCACAGCATGATATGATGGATCAAGGCGACCATGACGAGGTATGATAGAGAGCTTAAATGATAAAAAAAAGCCAAAAGTATCAAAAGATCACAATAAATCTTAAATGTCCTTTGCCACAAGATCAAAAGGTGGATGGGATTGATGTGGTCTGATGAGGAAGGATGCATCCTGTTAAGACCAAAGATGGAGACTAAACTAAGAGATCATCATGATGCAAGATATTCAAAACTAATTGAATCTGATGATACTAGTGGATCTTGTTTGTTATGAACCAACTAGATAAGCACATAACTTGGAAACACAACATGAGGCACATAGACAAGACACAAAATAGACACACGCTAAAGACCTAGGGGCTTGGGGCCTGATCAAAGATTAGCCTTGCCTACGTGAAAGCATGGAGCCCTCGTAGTTCAAGAAAAGACCATGGATAAAAGCGGAAAGAGGACAATGAACACAAGCGATGGAGAATGACAAGTGGAGGGATGGAATTCCCTGTGGGTGGATCAAATGATCGACCTTGCCTATGTGAAAGTGTAGGGGAAACGTATTTTGAAAAAGATCAATGACAAAAAAAAATGAGACCAAAAGATAGACATGATAAGATGTGATCTAAATGAAGACCGACACGGTGAAGGAACCTATATGGGAGTGAAGGACTGACATGACAAAAAGGACTGATGAGGCAAGCTTAGATTAGGATAAAAGCTCAGGATTACTGATAGCGGATAAAGATCATCCAATGCTCAACCAAAATATACCAAGAAGTAGGATGAAGGGATGCAGATGGAAGGACATGATTGATAGGATGACAGGATATGAGGATAGGATGGGTGGAAGCATAAAGTAACTAGGACACAAGGTAGATAATGATTAATCCCTTTACGACTGGCACCTGTTTCCATGTTTTCACCAAACGTACTTATCCAAGGTGTCACCAAGGGTGGTTTTCACCATAGGACAAATTATTTCTCTTTATTATTTTTGGATTTTTATTTTTATTTTTGATTTTTTTGTTTTTTTGACAATTTTTTGATTTTTTTTGGTATTTTTGCAGGATAGGATAACCCAGCTGACTTAAGTGTAAAACCTTTTTAGGTGCATGATGTTAATGGGCTCATTTAGTGGCTCTCCTTCAGGTGTGGCAAGTCTATATGCCCTAGATCCATATTTTGTTGTGATGACATAGGGACCCAGCCAATTTGCTTCAAATTTCCCTTTCTTATCTCGATCCTGCTGGGTATGTTGATTCTCCTTAAGAACCAAATAACCAATATTAAATTGGTGAGGATAGACCTTCTTGTTTTAGCTTCTTTGAAGACAATTCTAGTATGCCTGAAGATGATTGTACGCTTTTATTCATTTTTTGTCTAGGAGTTCTAGTTGACCGAGTCTTGCAACTCGAGCATCTTCGTCACTGATGAGGTTATTCAAATATATTCTCAGGGAGGAGATATCGACCTCAATTGGAAAGACGACATCGACACCGTAAAGGAGAGAATATGGAGTGGTGTCGGTAGGAGTGCAGATGGAAGTGCAGTATGCCCAAAGGGCAGGATGAATATGGAGATGCCAATGTCGACCAATATTATTAACCACCCTCTTAAGGATCTTGATCAAAGTTTTTTTTGTAGCCTCTGCTTGACAATTACCTTAGGAGTAATAGGGCGTAGACCAACAGTGTTGGATGTGGAAGGTTTCACACACATGTTTCATGGCCTAGTTCTTGAATGACTTTCCATTATCTATGATGATGGTGGATGGGATTCCATATCTATAGAGAATATGGAAAAGGATGAATTTGGATATCTAAGTACCTGTGATTTGAGAGAGTGGCATTGCTTCCACCCACTTGGTGAAGTACTCAGTGGCAGTAATTATAAAGGTGTGGTCGTCAGATGATGGAGGGTATATCTTGCCGATTAAGTCAAAAACCCATTGAGAGAAGGGCCATGGTACTATGAGAGGCTGTAGATTCTGAGCAGGAGCATGTATCAAATTTGTGTGTTGTTGGTAGGGTAGGCACTTCACAAATTCACAAGAATCATGCTCCAATGTAGGCCAATAGTAACCAGCTCTGAGAATTATTTTAGCTAAGGCCATGCCATTTGAATGGGTCCCACAAATTCCACTATGTAATTCTATTAACGCAGTGTGAGCCTTGGTCTCATTTAGACACCTAAGAAGGGTTCCATCATACCCACAATGATAAAAAGTATCACCGACAATAGTGTAGTGGGAGGTGCGTTGAATGAAATATTTTTCGTTGGTTATGTGTAAGGTAATGGGTAAGATGTTATCATGAAGGTATGTATAAATTTCGTGGTACCATGGTGACGTAGGACCTACAATGTCATACACCATTTCACTTTTAGGGATTTCGTAAGATGGGATTAAGAGTTGTTTGACTAGGAACTCACACTTTGTTCGATATTTTGGCATGTCAATTAAGGAACCAATTGTAGCCATGGCATCTACTGCTTTATTCTGCACTCTTGGGATTTGGTCAAACTGGATAGAGGTGCAGTAATTTTTGAAGTCATCCACCATGCACTTATATGGTAACAACTTATCATATTTTGTGAAAAACTCATCATTAACCTGTTTGACAATCAATTGGGAATTTCCAAAGACTCTCAAGCGAGTGATGTTCCATTGGATTGCGATTCTGAGGCTAATAAGGATAGCTTCATATTCTGTGATGTTGTTTGTGCATGGAAAATCCAACCTGAATGACTTCGACATATAACACCTTGGGGGTGACGAACAAGATTCCTACCCCCACTCCATTGTGTGTGTATGATGCATCAAAGTAGAGTGTCCATGTGGCCGCTTTTGTTACTGTGAAGACCCCTTCATCAAGAAATTTTGTTATCAAAGGATAAGCGTCTACCAGGGGAGCACCTTCTAGCTGATCCACTATCACTTTCCCTTTAATAGCCTTTCGATCGAAATACTTTATATCGAACTCACTCAATATGATGACCCACTTAGCCATGCGACCAGTCAAAGTTGTCTTGGATAAAAGATATTTGAGCAGATTGACCTTGGAGATTAGCTTCACTGGGTGACTGAGCATATAGTGTCGAAGCTTTTGTGAGATGAAGACCATAGCTAAGAAAGCTTTTTCCATCGGGGAATAATTGAGCTCATAGCCTACTAGGGTTCGACTGATATGGTAAATTGCTCATTCTTTTGATGACTCATCATGTTGCACCAATAATGCCCCCAATGTGACTGAAATGGCAGAAATATATAGTAGGAGCAGTTTACTTGGAATTGGTGGCATAAGGATGGGCAGGTGAGCCAATACTCCTTGATCTTCTTGAAACCAAGTTGACACTGTGGATCCCATTTGAAGGCATTATCCTTTTTCAAGAGATGAGTGAATGATTGACATTTATCGGCTAATTGAGCTATAAAGCATTACATAGATTGTAGCTTACCTTGAAGGCTCCTTAACTATTTTAGATTGTGCGGTGAAGGCATGTCCATGATTTCCTTGACTTTTGCTGGGTTGACCTCTATGCCTCTTCTGGAGATGATGAAAACCAATAATTTTCTTGATGTGACCCCAAAGACACATTTCTTAGGATTCAGACATAGCTTATATTGCTCCAGATGCTCAAAAATATTCTTGAGGATTATTGGGTGCTCTTCTCTTGTTCTTGATTTCCCTAACAGATCATCAACATAGTCCTCCATTATGATGTGAATGAGGTCATGGAAGATGACTGTCATGGCATGTTGGTAGGTTGCCTCGACATTCTTGAGGCCAAAAGGCATGACGTTATAACAGAATGTGGCCTAGGGTGTGGTGAAGGTTGTTTTATGTTGATCTTCATGCGCAATCCTAATCTGGTTATATCTAGAGAAGCCATCCATGAGGGAGAGCATCTCATGTTATGCAATTAAATCAACCAACATGTCAATGTTTGGTAAGGGAAAGTTTTCCTTAGGATAGGCTTTGTTGAGGTCCCAAAAATCTGTGCAAATCCTGATATTCCCGTTTGGTTTGGCAACTGGCACTATGTTGGAGATTCAATTAGAGTAGTCGATGGGTCTTATGAATCTAGTTTCCAATATATTTTCTAGCTCTTTCTTGACCAATAGAGCTACTTGAGGATTCATTTTCTTGAGTTTTTGCTTGACGAGTTTTGCATCAAGATGTACGTCCAAGTGATGTAGTACTAGAGAAAGATCAAGACCCAACATATCTGAATAAGCCCATGCAAAGTTGATGATGCCTTCTTTGAGTGGGTGATGGTAGAGTACTCTTCCTCTGATAGTGATTTGGTGACATATGTGTTTTCTGGATCTTCTTTAGTTCCCAAATTTACTTCTTGTGTTTCCTTGATCAGAATGGATGATCGTTTAGACTGTTGAATTCCCACAAGGGGAAGATGAACGTCCCCATCTTCCAATGCCTCATCGAGGTTTTTGTTGTCAGCTACACCCTTTTCTTTTACTTTTTCGAAGTCAAGAAGCGTGTTGGAGAGGTTTTCTCTAGGTGACCCTTTTTTATTTTGTTTCTTTTTATTTTTGTGGTTAGTGCGTTCATCTTCCCCCAATCCCATAAGATGTACATACATATCCATTGAGGGAAAGGTGTTGATAGGTGTGCTACCATGTAGGTCCTAGTTTATGAGTTCAGGATGACGAAGGGATAGGCTAATGGTGCAGATGGATAGGCAGTCAAAGATGGAAGAGAGTTCTACGTGATCCACATCATCATAAGCATGTTTGATGGATTCCTCTTCTAGTATGTCTTTGAGAAAATTTTTGTCCACACTAACATTGTTAAAGGCACTAGTTGATGGCATAGGACCCTTTTGTTTGGTGTTGTGGCCCAAGCCTAGATTTCTTGGATGCACAAAAGTGTCTATCGGTTATTATCTTCCTTTCTCTTCTACACCAAGGCCTCCCTCCCGATAATTGTGTTTCTCCGCAAACTTAGAGGGCCAAGGATAGGTCTCTTGGAAATATTCTTTCAAAGGGGGAGATGGTTCAGGTTCCTCACGGTATACCCATTGGCTGATGTCATATTCTGGTGTGTCTTGCCTTAACCTAGGGGAGCAAAAGGTGTTGGATCCCACATTCTTAGAGCTCAAGGTGATCGTCTTCTCCTCCTCCTTCGGTGCTAACTAAGAAGGTTTCCCATATGTAGGTGGTGAGGCTAGCATGGTTGCCACATTCAAAGTTGTACAAATTTCGTATTCACCATAGCCTTTGTTAATGATATGAACTTTGGTAAGAGTTGAATCAAATGTGGATGATGGAGTGGATGAAGTTGTGGCTAGTGTGTTGGTAGATGAATGGGATGATGATGTTTGAGGTGGTCATATTTCCACTCTAGGGCAGTAATGAGAATGGGGAAAAGAAGCTTCTAATGCATGACAATATTCAAATGGTTGAGGGTCCACGTGTATTGTAACTTCCACCCTGTTGAATGGGAATTTTAGAAATTGGTGGTACGTGGATGGAATGGCTTGCATGGCATGGATCCATGGATGGCCAAGGAGGAGATTTTAGGGGAGTTCTAGATCAAGGACATGACAAGTAGTGTATTGCACAATGGGCCCAACCTGGATTGGAAGACAAATTGTCCCCTCAGAATCACACTCTGCGTTATCATATGCCTTGATAGTGATGACTTGATTATTTAAGTCAGTGTGGGTGTACCCCACCTATTTTATGAACTTTAATGTGCAAAGATTTAGGGCAGAGCCATTATCTACCGAGACCCTTTTTACCTTATGCTTGGCTATAAGGACCTCGAGATGGATGGGACAGTTATGATTGGAATCAATACAAGGCATGTGTTCTGACTGAAGCCTAGCTGATATGTGGTAGAGAGGTGTCCTACCAATGCTTGGAATTGTGTAGGATCTATGCTGTTAGGGATGTGGGTGTCTTGTAAGGCCTTGGTGAATATTTCTTGATGCATAGGGGAAGACTTAAGCAAATCCATAACGAATATTTGGGTTGGGGTCTTTCCTAGATGATCAAGAATGTTATATTGGGAACTCATAGGCAGAGGCTGGGTGGACATGGAGGCTCCAAGGATTGTGATAGGAGTACGATGGGTTGTGACAACACACTGTGGATCTTTTCCTTTTACGTGTATCATAGACACACGTGGTTCTACTTGTTCAATGTGCATGACAATGCCTTCATAATTTAATGGCACATTTTTGTAACTGATGTTGTTTGTGTTGTTACCTTGATTATTATTGGTACTAGAGCTAGAGTTTGAGTTTGATGTGCTAGGACCTTGGTTATGCTTACGGAAAGCATTTTGATATATTTGTAATTGAGCATTGGATGAGGGTGCTATGTTGGCATCCACATGTATATCACCCCGATCTATGAGATCCTGGATGTATGTTTTTAAACCTTGACATTTATTTAAAGTATGCCCTTTGATTTTGTGGAACTCACAATACTTATTTTCTTTATACTAGGCTGGTTTGGGTTTGGATTCATCAAGAGGTTTTGTCACAAGATACGTGATTGGGTAATTGGCCTGCAGAAGCCTATTGAACACGGTGCTCAAGGGTTCTCCTAGTTGAGTGAATTGATGTTTGTTACTCCCTTGATTTTTCTGATTGGATTGTTGGGGAGGACGAGGTGCCCCTTGTGGCACTGATATGACATGAGGAATTGAATATTGAGGAGGGGGATATTGTGGCTTCTAGGAAGCATTGGCTACTTGGATGTGTTTGGTGTCGGTGACACCATCATTGACAACATTTTTTTTCTTGTTCCAATAGTGAGGTTTATCCCCAGATGAATTTTCTTTATCAGAGTTAAAAAATTTAACTAACCCTTTGGCAATGAGTTCTCTCTTAAGAATATGATCCTTCTCCACTATCTCAACAAAGGTTGTGACATAGTGAAGCCTAAAATTATGCGCCATATTTGGATGAGAGTTTTTTATGAAAGGGTGACCATGTCTTTTTCCCTAAGTGGGGATTTCATCTGACTAGCTAAAGCTCGCCACCTTTAAATATAGCTTGCAAAATTTTCTTCCTCATGCTACTTTTCTTTCATGAGATCCAACATATTGATATCTTTCTCCAAATTAAAGGAGAAGTGGGAAACAAACTTTTCTGAAAGCTCTGCAAATGACTTGACAGATCCCTTCTCGAGACCCATAAACCAGTCAAGAGTTATCCCTTGTAAACTCCTTGGAAATAATCATTGGAGGTAATTTCCATTATGCATGACTTCTTGACAATGGGCATAAAAATCCTAAAGATGAGCCTTGGGGTCTTTTGTTCCTTTATAATTATCAAATTTCAGCATTTCGAAATGCTTCGAGAAAGGAATGAATGAAATTGAGGGATCAAACAGATAGGGGAAAATTCCTTCAAACTTAAATGATTGTTTGCTAGTCCCTACTTGTAAGTCCTTTAATGTAGCTTTGAATTATTCCAAATCTTTATTAATAGGCATTGGGGGAGTTGGATTAGATGGATTGGATTGATTGTAGGGAGGATATTGTTGGTATGATGAGGACGGGGTGGAAGCGATTTGATCATAAGTGGGTGGAGGTGTATACAGAGGCATTTGTTGGTATTTATTGGTGTATGTGGATTATGGTTGGGAATTGACATAAGATGGATAGGAGGATGATGGATTTTGATAGTAAGAGGTGGAGGTTGCTTGTTGATAGGGTGGTTATTGTTGATAGTATGAAGTGGATGGAGCACCATGCTAATATTCCATAGAAGCTTGGTAGAATGGATATGTGGAATCACCTTGTTGGTATGACAACAATTGCTAATAGTAGGAAGTAGATGGAGCACCTTGTTGATAGGGTGGCTGTTGTTGAGTACAGTATGGATTGGATTGGTAATTGTACGCAATGTTGGGCTGTTGTGTGATATATGGAGGTGGTTGTGGATTAGACATATGATAGTAAGGATTTGAGTGTGATTGCAGAGGGTTGGTGTAAAGTGGCAGTTGAGATCACAGTGGATTTTGAGGAACCAAATTAAGATTTGGATTGGGATTGGATGGATCAGCATAAGCGGTATATGTGCTTGAAAGATGGTAGAGATATTGTGCAAGGGGATTACATTATGTTTGCGTGGGAATGTGTGTATGTTGGGGTGGTTGTTGCTATTGTGGTGGTTGTTGGAAATGAGGGAGAGACAAGATGTGTTGTTGTTGTGGGATCACTATGGAGGCACCATGGGGCAGTTGTTGAGGTTGTAATGTAGCTTGTGTCACTTGATGTGGGGGTTGCATAGAAACAGTAGTGTGTTGCTACAAAACCAGAACATTTTGTTGTGGAATTGTGACATTTTGTTGTGGAATTGTGATGTTTTGTTGTGGAGGTTGTTGATGAGGTGTTTGAGATGAGATAACAATAGTAGCAGTATGTTGTGGCGACACTTGCGATGATATAGTAGTGTGCTACAATGGTGCTTGTGATGCAGTGGATTGTTGAGGATTAATAGGAGGTTGTTGGAATGCAGGGATGTTACCTTAAGGTGGCAGTGGAAAATTTCCAGTGGGTGCAGAACATAGAGGTGGCGTCAATGCGAGAACAAGATTTCCCCCAATGTTGACAAGTGGTTGACCAGGATGATGAGGCAGGAGTGGTGGAGCAGATGGAATATTTTGTGGCATACGATAAGCAAAAGGGTCATTTGGATCAGGTTGTGCCCCTGAGGGCAAGGCTAGAATGCGAGTGTAACTTGTGACTTAATACATCATGACATTTATGAACCCAAGTTGATACCAATTTTCTATGGGTGGACCCTCAGGAATAATGGATTTCCTAGAACATTTTGTGAAGTTAGCAGGTCTTGAGGTGTTGGAAGAGTTTGGGCACCGATATATTGTGACATGTCAAAGTCGAGCTGCGATTTGATTCCCTTCATGAGTAAAGTGGCAATAATCTTGTCACCACACTAGTTGAGGAGGCGATCCGTCATCTGAACATTGGTGGGGTTACTAAGGTATTCATCAACTATGACTTCAGGCTGAAGAACCATGTTCTCGTCACCAGGTGGTGAAGTGTTTTGAATGTCGGTGTTGGATTGTGACGAGGCACCATTGTTGGGATCCTGAGGGATATTTGGCTGGGAACCCTGGGCTTGTTATTTTTCCATTTTCTTCTTTGCTTAAGATCGGGTTTGAACGAGCATGAAAGTGTGAAACTACCAAGTGAACTTAGATAAGGCTAGACTCTAAGATGCAATGCGAAGATGACCTAAGTGATGTTTGAAGGATTGTTTAGATTAGATGAGAGACCGGTAGATTGGATGATTAGATAGGGATGTGATTGGATTGGATTGGATTGTATAAGATTGATTGATGCAAAAATTGATAAGATTAGATGATGGATGAGATAGGATGATGAAAGGGATTCTAAACCAAGTTCAGAAATTACCCTAGGTGACTTAAGGTGTTAATTGATCAAATTGAAGGACCAATGGATGATTACGACACCGAATCCACCTCAAGATGGAAGTGGATTGATTGGGCTGAAGATGATGACTGAATTAGGATGGATGAAGATCCTAAACAAATTTGTAGGATGATGATGGAATTCAGACACCTGGGCCAATTTGGATAATAACCTCTAAAACGAGGTTTAGAGGATTTGGATTGAGAAAACGATGATGGATATGCAACATATAGATTTTCTAAGATGTGCCTATATGATTTGGATGATGAATGAATGATTCTTGGAAAATGAAGATGGACTGAAGTGAAGATTACAGGTCAACGAAAGGTGATAAAAATTCCTTGATTACCATAAACGACTTGGAAAACAACAAGCTTTTAGGGGCCCAATGGATTAACTCTCCATATTTTGTATGAGAAATGGAAACACCTCTATGTATAGAAACTTCACCCTTTAAGGGGAGAAAATTCACCCTAAACATAGACAAATTCACCCAAACAGTAGTCAGATTCACCTAAAGAGGTGACAAGTTCACCCAAATAGGGTGCAGATTCGCCTAAACAGGGTGTAGGTTCGCCTGAACAAGGTACAAATTCGCCCAAACATAGGGCAGAATCACCTGAATAGGTGATAGGCTCACCCAAACAATAGTCATATTTTCCTAAAGAGGTGACAGGTTTGACCAAACAGGGTGCAGGTTCACCTAAACAGGTGATAGGTTCGCACAAACAACAGTCAGATTCGCCTAAAGAGGTGACAGGCACATCTACACAACAGTCAAATTCACCCAAACAAAATGCAGATTTGCCTAAACAAGGTGTAAATTTTCCCAAACAGAGGGCAGGTTCACCTAAAACTGTGATAGACTCACCTAAACAACTTTCAGATTTACGTAAATAGCTAGAAGGTTCAACTATTTCCTGAACAGTATGATTTCACGTAAAAACAGGACCGCCTGGACTTTCCTAAATCTAAAAACAGTCAAATGACGTTGACAAACAAGGAAATGAACAACTTTAACAGGGAAATGTCCTCGAGAAATAGTCAAACAGATTCTCCTAATGGGGAAACGGGCCCGACAATCGGACAAATGAATTCTCCTAATGGGGAAACAAACTCGACAAATAGGAAAACAAATTCTTGTAATGGGGAAACAGACTCGACGAACAGGCAAAAGGACTCGACCAAATGATGAAACAAACTTGTCTAACGGGAAAATGGAAAAAAAGAGATTCAAACGAAAGATAAGTTTGAATGTTTAGGGAACAAATTCACCCAAATATGTTGCACATTGACTTGTTTCCAGGGAATGGGCCAATATGATGACTTAGGGGACTAGCAAGGGACTAAAACAATAAGCAAGTTTTCCCAAAGATGGAGCAAGTTCGCCTCTTTTGAGGAAACAGGCAAATGTGATGGGTTGTTTGATTCATAGAATGACTTAGACAACAAGCAAAATTGCCCCTTTAGGTATCAAGTTTTCCCAAAATAGTAGAAGGCTTGCCCAAACTAGAGAAAACTCACCTATTCTATGGAGAACGGGTGAATTTAATGGGAAATGATGGAGAAACAACTCAAACAAAAGACATGATTGCCCCAAATAGAAGCAAATTCACCCAAAACAACTGACTTGGACTAGACTGGATGAAAAAATCACAGAAAGCAATAGACATAAGGCAAGGCTGACTCAACTGAAAATTAATGCATTGGTTTCGCACAAAAAAGACACTTCAAGTAGCACAATCCTAAAGTTAGTGTGAAGGGTATGGCAAACACGGGCCTCTATCTAGCTTGAATAAGGTGATCTAGGGAGTCCTCTATATACACACAGTACATGAGGCACAACTGTGAATGCCAACACATCACAAGCGTGAGTCAAGAGCCCCAGTGAGGTACTGGAAACTCAAACCAACTCTTCACATCTTATCTAGGTATCACCCTAGCTTCGACACTCCACCAGACATGACGTGACTGGATTGGGGTATAGCTTTGGCTCTCCCCCCTTTATATACCCTGCTGATACACGTGGTTGGGATCGTCCCTTGGGGTGATGAAATTCCCAAGCAAGTCTCGCTAAAAGAAGATACTAGACATTTTCAACTGGTCCCTAGGCTCACACAAAGCACAAGGGGAGAGCTTAGACGTACTAGCACCTCCTAGGTAACACAAATGGACTAGAGTGAAATGTGATTTCTCATGACCTAGGATCACCAAATGGTGCAAGGGGATTGGATACATCAATAGCCCACTCAAAAATACAACAAACAAGTAAATTTGACCCTCTAATTAGTTCTATGTGTGTCTAGATTAGTATGAAAAACAAGAAGAAAAACTAACTAAAGGTCTTGGACTGTTTGTTCTGCAAGAAAACGTTAGTAGTTTTGAACGTCTGGCCTTGGACAAATGAGAAATAGCCGAACAAACGTTAGGGGGTCAATATCTGAAAATGACTACAAATAAACACTGAAATTGAAAATTTAGGTCTCTATTTTACCTCAGATTCACCTCTGTTTGAGGCAAACTCTCTTGTTCTAGAGAGAAGATTCACCCCTATTAGCAGCAAATTCGCTTGTCTACAAAAATCAGGTTCGCCCAAATTAAGAATAGGGTCGCCTGTTCCAGAAACATGGAGTAGATTTTCCCCTTTTTGACATGAATTTGCAATATGCAAATTTGCCCCTATTTAAGGAAGATTCACTTGTTTTGGTAGCAGGATCACCTCTGTTGCTGCAGATTCACCTATTTCAGTAGTATATTCGCCTCTGGGTGTAACCTGAACCTGCAAAACTTGAAACAATAGAGGATGTGAAAGAACATACCCGTTTGTGGATCCCACTAGGTGTGCAAGAAATGTGTGCAACATGTTTTCTAACCTGAAATGATGCAAAACAAATGAAATGCAAAAGGAAGAAGAACACAAAAGAACACCTCAAGATAAGTCGAGTTGAACTTGAACAAAACAAAGATGAAAACAATGATTTACCTTGCCCAAGTCGATTGGTTGGTTGACCCTTTTGATTCGATTGCATGTGTACTCCTTTGATGGAAAATCACCTAAAACTATATGTAAAATAATGTAGATGCAATGAAGGATGCAATGATGAAGGTGGGTATTTGGATAAGTGCATAAAATGGATGCAAGATGAGCTTGAAATTTGCAGCAATGGAGGATGCAATATTTGAGTGCTTGAATTTTGAATGCTTGAATGCTAGAGTGTCAATGAATGAAAATGAGGCCAAAATCTTCTATTTTAGGGGAAAAATCTCTAGAGAAATGGATGGCTAGGATTTAGCCACCATGGACAAGATGAAGGGCTATAGAGAGTTGAGGACTCACAAGCCCTCACATCTTTCCATGTGGAAATGAGGTGTAAAGGGGGAGTGTGATGCAGAGACCTACTTGAAAGTACTTTGTGATTTGGAGAAGATTTCCTTAATAAGTAAGTCCTTGTCCCCATGTGGGAGGGATGTGACACATGAGGAATTTTAGAATTCTTCAATAATCCTCATGGGAAAGAGAGAAACCTTGGAGCAATAAACACAAATTTTTAATTCACATGATGAGAGGGTACTTGGAAGTACCTTGGGGATATGACAAGGTCTCCTCATGAAGGAGGTTCTTGTCCCCATGTGGGAGATGTGACCTATGAGGAATTTAAAATTCTTTAACAACCCAAATGGGGAAGAGGAGAGCCTTGGAGCAATAAATGTGAATTTTTAATTCACACGGGGAAGAGGATGTCTTGGCTAAATGAAGAAAACATTTATGATGGTTGAATTGGAGGTATGCCATAAATGGCATGAGGATTAGATTAAGGTTGTGCAAATAGGTGATTAAGGAGGCTAATGAAGGATTAGAATCAAGTTGCAAGTTATGGAGGATGTGACATTAATCCTAATTAAAGGTGTGCACATCTTAACCATGGATTAATTAAACAATCCAAATTAAAGGGAGATTATGGAGGATGTGACAAGGAGAGAGAAAAAGAGGAATTTAAAATTGATTTAAATTCAAAAGACCAAATGACTAAATTAAATAAATTGATGTATTTATTTAATTTAGAGAGGAAGGAGTAGAAGATAATGTATTTAATTATTAAATTAAATACCTTAGGAAAAAGGGGTAATATTAATTAAATAAATCATTTAATTAATATCGATGGGGAATATGAAATAGACGAATAAAGGGGACGAATTTGACCATATGAGAGTGGTCAAATTTAGATGTCTAGAGATAGGAGAATCAAGCATGGGTTGAGGGATATTGCTAAGAGATAATTCTGCCATGCAGCCATGCACTTTGCTTTGAACTTTTGGTAAGGTTTGAAAAATAAGTCCTCACAAGGCTTAATAGGTTCCATAGGTTCCGGTGAAAATCTAAATCTAATGAGAAATTTCCATGGGAAGACAGTGGATTAAAGCCACTATGATGCACAGTGAAAATTTTATTGCCAAATGGAAAATTTAAGCATTTATGCAATACCGATGGGACAACATCCATGGAGCGTAGCCATGGATAGTCTAGCTTCACAAAAAATTAGTCCGACAATGGGATGATGGAGAATGAGATGTTTAATTGCTTTGGTCCAAATTTTAAGTGGAGAGTTATCAAACCTATCGTAGGGAAAGAGAAACCATTATGTGTTTTGATCCATACTTTTGATTGTTCATAAGAATCTTGATATAGTTCATGCAAAAATAAGAATTCCTTGGTGATCACATTCTCTACACACACAAGATCAATTAATATCCCATTGGTGGGCTTGTCATTGATTCTTTTGGCTATGTAAAGAGGACCATCAGGTGCACATTTAATTATGTCATTTTGTGAGAAAGCAATTTCAAGAGACATTTTGGTTTGGACCTTACGAGGTTGAACATCAATGCGGTTGATAATAGTGTGTACATCATCCCCATTATCAATCATGTTGTCATTAGTCATGTTTTGTATATTTTCAACATTCATCACATCATTCTTGGTGTCACCTTAGGTTCACCAATATGAAACCTAGAGAAATGGTGGGTGGAAGGATGTGAGAGGGGTTCACCACAATTAAATGATGACCTAACACACCTTTATTTTTCCTAGTTTCATATGGAAAATGGAGAGATATCTTCCAAAGGGTAGAATTGACTTTCAACCTTGAGGTGAGTCAACTCTATGGGGATGGGGGATCTCTAATTTTCCTTATGACAGAAAATGACTGAAATTCACTTTTGGGAGATGAAAATAAAATTCCTAATGAACTCAATTATGTAATGTAAAACTTGAAATTCAGAGTTAAAGGGTAGCACAAATAGAAATATCAATTTTTTGACAAATCTAAAAAGGGTAGATTGATGTGTACCTATCACCAAAAGTGGTAGTTGAGTGTCCTGCTAGGATAGATTCATCCTAGGCCAAATGGTTCTCTACACAGAGGTCCAAAATTTAATTTCATAGTCCTCTGATCCCAAAGATTAGTTCCTGACTCCTCTATCTTCCACTGATGGAAAGTCAGAAATTAATTTTTGTAGGTGATTTTCTGTGGCTTGACAACTTTGATGACAACTTTGAAAACTTTGAGAAAATTTCAATTTTAATCCAATTTTTGTCCTTCTTCACTTGCAAATCTACACATACAAAGAGAGGAAAAAAATGTTTGTTTTAGGTGAATGAGGGTTTTCCTTGGTCAAACCCCAGTTTGGTAATTAAACCTTGATGGTAAAATAATGACAAAATGGAAATTTTTTGATGAATAAACAATGGTATGTCACAACTCACCAAACCCTCAATGGCTGCCCTTAGAGGACCAAAGTCTAACACATCTCTCTAAGGAGCTTGATCTTGCTCGAATTGGCTTGAATGAATGCTTGATTTGATGCTTGAATGCTTGCTTGAATTCTTGAAATCTACATCACAATGTTAGCTCCAAAACATAATATGAACACATATAACTTTGACATGATGATATGATCTTGATTTGTTGTTGTAGCTGCTTGATAAATCTTCTCTTTAATGCTATTGATAATAATATTTTCTTTAGGAATGCTTGCATAAAGTGTGTTCTTGCTTCTCTAGGTTTGAATTGATAAAATAACTATGTATTTATAGGTATTTATCTAATTTCCCAAAAATTAGATTCCATAAGCTGAAATTTGAAACTTGAATTTGAATTATTAAAATGCCAGCAAAAACATATTAAAACTTTGGTCTTAGGATTTAAGGAGGACCCATTCGCCCTTGGGTGAATGGATCATAGGACCTAAATCTAGGACACACAATTTCCAAGGTGTTTAACATAATGTTAGCATTTGTTTAATGTTGGTTTCCCTTTTAGAGAATGGGAATAATAAGGATTAGGAATGAATAATTTAGGAAATTAGAAGCTTAATTAAGTTCAATTAATTAAAGGGATGCAAACATAGTGTGAAAATGTAAAAGAGTACATTTTTCAACACTATAGATACAATCTTGAGCATGCTCTCCATTAGGTTTGCACATCTTTCAATCTTGAGTTAAAAAGTACTACAATAATATTTAATCTCTCTCTAATCTTTCTAACCATATAATTTTTTCATGTTTTCAATATGTTAAGGTTTTGATTTGTAGAATAGGGAAAAATCAAGGTTAAGGTTGTAAATCATCAAAACTAAAACCCTAAAGCCCTAAACCAACAATGAAGCACAATCCAACATAGAAACATAAAACATAAAGCAATATTACCTATGCCATGGTTGATTCACCTCCATTGTCCTTCTCCATTTTGCTTGATGTGTTAAATTGCCTTCAGATTTGAGTATGCAATAGTAGCCTAATGACAATGATAACAAAATATTGAAGATTGTACTTGTCTCCTCAAGTGTACTTGAACTCAATGTAAGGTTGAAATGACAATGATAGGTCTCTATTATAGAAAGACAAATTGGAATGAAGGGATGAGATTAAAAGCCAATAAGATATGACAACCAATGGCCAAGATTGAAAGATGTAGTATGGAATAGGGTTAGGGCTGAATTAGGGTAAAGATAGGACTTAGTTAAGGATGAATGGTTGAGATTAAATTATAAAATAATTCAATCAAGGGTGGAAATTAAATGAGATGTGAAGAGATAAGAATGCCATGGATAAAGAGGTTGGCATAGAAAAGAGGTTGTTGGAGAGATTTTTTTTTTAAATGTGCAATGCACCCATATTATTAGGGGTAAACACTTTTGACCAGAGCTATGAACTAGGTACAAGAAACCACAAGAAACTACCAATTCTGCAAGCACAATGGCCTAGCGAAGGAACAAGGCCTGTGAGCTCTTTGGCCCAACGAGGGTTTGAACCCTGGTGTCTGTCACTACAACCAAGCGACTTGACCACTGAACCACACCCTTATCGGCATTAAAATCTTGGTGTGGGTCGCATTGAAGTTGTTGGAGAGAAAATAATTATAGAATTATTTAATGTAGGAGGGAAAATGAATAATTAAATAATGAAAACATTATTTAATTATAGAGGACATGTGACAGTTGAATTTTTTGATCAAATAATGATTTAATTCAAAAGTGGGAGAAAAGGACAAATTAACAAGCCATTAAATAAATAAAATATATTTAATTTAGGGAAGAAAGGATAATGAATAATTAAATAATTAAAATAACTATTTAATTATAGTAGAAAATGACAAATAATTAAATAAATAAAAAAATATTTAATTATAGAGAGAAAGAGGACATTAATGGCGTAATTAAATATAAATTTTTTATTTAATTAATTAAAGAAGGAAATAAAAGGAAAGCCATGAATTAATTAAATAATTAAAATTATTTAATTATTAAGGACGAAAGGGGGATTGACGAAGAAAGAATAGTGTTCGTAGGCCTAAGACAATTTTTAGTGTCTACATGATCTTTAATTTCTTTTTCTAGTGTCTCCATTAAAAAAAACCTATGTATAGTATTTTTGGTTTCATTTTTACCTATTCATCAAAATTTGAAAAAAAATATTTCTTTACAAAATAAACCCTATTCTATGCATGTTTAGTTTTTTTTCAATTAGTTTTCAAAAAAAAAAGGGAAAACACACTCAATTTTTTAATTTTTCAAGATGTGTCCACTTTCAAAATTAGTAAAATATCATGTATTCATTAAAAATAGTAAAAAAACCAAGCACAAACTATATAGTGTTAGCTAAGTTTTCACTAAATCAATTTTTAAAATACTAATTTTATTTTTAACATTTTAGGTGGGTCACACTAGATGCTATTTTATATTTTTTTGATAAAAATTGGAGCACTTTGTGTGGCTCCCCTATTTGAAGCCCTTAATCTCCACCATTTAAAAATAATAGTTTAAAAATTAGATTCAAAGCACCACGATTCTTGTTCTTGTCACATCTTCAAATTTTAAGCATATCTATCTTCAATTTCTCTTCCTTGAGATTAGTTTTTCTTGATTTCAAAAAAAGAAGTGACCCCTTAAGACCTCCTTTTGGTCCCACATTTCCCTGCACATACCCAAGGTTCAACATCCATTTTTTTGTCATCAACTGTAATTTTGATATTACTATTCATATAAGGTAATTTTTTTATATATGAATATTTACTATTTTGTTACGAGTTCCATACTTGTGGACTCAACATGGTTGCATAATTAGGAGTTGAAGGGCCAACATATTAAAAATGAATACTGTGATATTAGAATTTTACTACATAATATATTAACATAGTTAAGCTTATATTTTAAAAACAGATAATAAATTCAAAAAACTTATTAAAAATTACCTATTGACCAATGCCAAATGTGATTGAGAAACTCATCCATCAACACCATATTATCTAATATGGATGTATTCTACTCTTGGACCTATATAACATACTCCTAAAATTATAGAGTATCCTCTCTAATATGTGTATCTTGAGTAAGCTCTGACCCAAAATCATAAATAGATCCAAATTTATGGTAAATGTGTGGTGACCATCATGCCTAGAAGCCTCACCCTCATCACCTTGTGGAAAAGTTTATTATGTTGTAATAAGGTTAATATAAGGGACTTGATAGATTGTAACTTTTGTGTAGGGGTGCATTGATTCTCAAATCAATAAACAATGCATACAAATCACATTTCAATTTACTTTCTTCTCTTTCACTCATTTATGTTGGAACACAACTATCTACTAAGAGGGGGGGTGAATCAATAGACCAATTAAAACTTTTCTTTTAACCCTTGTTATTCAGATTTAAACAAATATGCACAAATCACACAAGCCAATACTCATAACACCAGATATACATAGAAAACCTAATATGGGAAAAACCATGGTGAGAAATGTTGCTAGGATCTATTGTCATAATCCAGCCTCACAATAGAACCTCACTTGTTACAATGTTTAACGACACCAACCCTAAGGAGACATTGATCACCTAATTTAAGAGCACCAAATCTAAGGAAGCACCAACTCCCTAATTTAAGCACTGACCCAGTTATCTTATGGCACCAACTAATCATATTTACACATGAAAGTATGTGGAGCAATGAATCTAGTTACATATGATTCAAATGAATCCAATTCTGTATTACAGACTCAATCTGCAATTGCTCAATCTTTGCTTTGCTTTGCAAGCATTTCCTCTACTCTCTTCACTCTTCACCTAACACACTATGTGCTCATTGAATGCATACACATTACGTCATTCTTCAGCACACACCAACCTTATACATTGCATTCTCTAATCTTGGTGTAAATCAATCTTAGGATTTCATATCATTTGACGCCATTCATGCTTGATCAACCTTTTCTAGATTTCATGACTATCTATGCAATAATGAAGTCGTCGAGTTCTTCCAATCAATCATAAAACATATCATTGGAGTAGTTACAATGATCAATTTTATTTTTTATACCATAATCAAATTCGCTTGACTGGAAGTTCCACCATTTTGTCGCCTAGCCATTGTCAAAATGAATCTTTAAAAGTTGGCCATAGATTGTGCCATTTTATGTTGGTTAATATTTAAAATCCTTGAGTTACTTCAACCAATCAACAATCACCATGTGTCAATAATCCACATACCCACATTGGTCAACCCAAGTCAACAGGAACTTCACATGGAATTACTCCTTCATTTTTAGTGACCTTGTCTATCCTTTCCATCAGGGCCAAGAGCCACTAGTCTCCCTTACCTTATGCTTGAATTGCATTGAATACTTTAATGATTATTCTCTAGAGTCTAAGACTCTTTATACCTATCACTGAGGATACGTGTCATCTCCATGCAAGCCCGCATTAACCATCACAAGATCCCACAATCCTTCAGTGGAACGGTGGTAATGTGCCACCTATATCGGCATGCTTTCAAGTTTTGGCCATCGGCCTTACCCTTTTCCACCTTCAAACCATTCACATACCATCACATCACACACCAAAAATCCAAACTTTGAAACACCTTTAGGATGTCAAAAGTCAAGGTTCAAAGTTCCTTCCTACCCCGTTCATCTCTTTGCATTTATTTAAGGCATAAGCCTTAGCTCTGACCCACAAAACCCAAATCCATTTCAGGGGTTGGGGTCTAGGCTTTCTTCATACCCTTTGCTTAACCTTAAGTTTAAGGCATAATCCTTAATTGCAACCAATGGATATTGAAACCTTTTTAGAGTTTGGGGTTTAAGTATCCACCATACTCCTTTTTTTGAACATAAAGATAAGGCGTAAACCAATAGTCCAAAGCTTGATGCTCAAATCCTTTTAGACTTAACTTAATTTGAGCTTCATTTCCTTTGTGCACATGGTAAAGGGTACGCTTGAAATCCAAAAACTTTCAGACTTAGCTCAAAATGATTAACTCCTTCCTCCTTTAGCAAGTAGTATAAGGTAAGCCTGAGGCCCAAAGCCCATTCACATTTTCAACACTTCAAGGCTTGCTTTACAACTTCAACTATATCATCCTATGATACCTTTTTGACATCAATGAGCCAACAATCTCCCTTATTGGATATCATTCAAATATCCTCTTTTGACATAAATGACAATCAAATTTCAACAATCTCCCCCTTTGACATTGATGGAAAAACTAAATGCTTTGAACAAACTTCTATTCAACAACTATTCTCCCCCTTAGGCCTATCTCCCCTTTTGACAAACACATAGCATTTTTTTATGTTTCTCCCACTTTGAGATCAATGGAAAAGGGAAAGTCTCCCCTTTTGATATATCATGCAAAGTGAAAGAATGTGTCCAAGAATTTGCAACCATCAAGTCATTAGAAATTTGTAAAATCATACATTCTTGACTTTCCTTTTCTCTCATCTTCCAGGGATGAATAAAGTTTTTGTAAACTCCCAGTAGACTCATGCCCTATCACTAAGATTTAGTGATATGATGTGGGAGAAACCACTCCCGATTGTTTCCTCAAGTATTCAAATTTCTATTTGGGAAGAGGCTTAGTGAATATGTCTGTAACCTATTCCTTGGTTGGCACATGTGCCATGTTGACTTCTTGATCTGCTACCTTTTCTCTTAAAAAGTGACACTTGATTTAGATATGCTTGGTCTTTGAATGCATCACTAGATTATTTTATATATTTATGGAACTTGTATTATAAAAAATAATAGAGATAGGTTATTTGTATTCTTCTTTGATGTCTTTAGGTGTTTGTTTCATCCACAACACTTGAGTACAACATGTCATTGCTACAACATACTCTGCTTCAGTTGTAGAAAGATTAATAGATTCTTTCTTTTTCCTTAGCCATGAAAAAAGTTTGTTTCCAAGGAAGAATGCACCACCACTAGTGCTTCTTCTATCATCCAAACTTCTTTCCCAATCAAAATCTATGTATGTTGTCAAAGTGAAATCTTCACCTTTGGGATACCACAGTCCATAGTCAATTTTTCTTTGGATATATTTGAAAATTATTTTTACTGCATTAAAATGAGACTCTTTAGGAGCATCTTGAAATATTGCAACAATGCACACCACTTGCATGATATTAGGTCTTGATGTAGTTAGGTACAACAAGCTACCTATCATTGATCTATACATGGTTTGATTTTCTTTTAGGGTTTCATCTATCTTGCTTAATTTACACCCAGTTATCATGGGGGTACCAACTGGTTTGCTATCTTCCATCCCAAACTTCTTGAGCATCTCCTTAGCATACTTATTTTGAGATATGAATATCCCTTCATTAGTTCATGCTATCTATATACCAAGGAAGAAAGAAAGTTCTCCCAGCATGGACATCTCAAACTCAATTTGCATTTGGACAGCAAATTCTTTAGACATTTTGTTATTGTTTCCACCAAAAATAATGTCATCTACATACACAATAGCAAAATTAACATATGTTATCTACACATCCCTTCTTGAATCCTTTTTGCTATAGGTTCTGGTCTAATCTTGAATACCAAGCTCTAGGTTCCTATTTTAGACCATATAATACTTTCTTCAATCTATAAACATAATCTTCTTCTGATAGCTAAAAACCTTTAGGTTGTTCTATGTAAAAATTCTTCTTCTAGGTGTATAGGAGCGAATTTGCACCCCATGTGTGAATTTCCCTCTTGCATACCCTCACCTTAGAAAATCAAATCTGAAGGCAAAATTCCACATCACCCATCTACCTTCCATCGACTTGGTGCATGTTTTGTGCGTCGTTGAGGGAATTTTCATAAGGGACACGAGTATGGTGCACTGTCGTCCCTGATAGATTCCTTCCTATGGAGTCCGTAGGGATGTTATACACCTCATTGGGATCAAGTTTTAATGCCTTTTTCTGACCAAGTGACCCAAAACAACTCCTTTTGGCCTTCAGATCCATTCTATTCACTATCACTTCATCTCTTACAAACTCATTCGATCTCTCAAGAAATTATCATTCAATCTCTCACACTTCTAGCACTCCATTGAGCATTGCAACAACTAGTTACTCTATCAACTTCATCCGTGCACATGCTGCCCTACCATAGAAGCTACGAACTTGGAGTCTTGCGAGACCTCCCTTCATTATAGTTGCATTTGTGGTGACTTTTCCAAGTTTGTTACCTTGCATTCTTCCTTCATTGGCCTTGAGTGCCTTTGGGTGGAGGTGGTATAGTATCACTTTACTTTCACATTGTGATTTGATAGAGTAGATTTTATCTTTTGTAGTGTTCATTGCATTTCCTTTTATCTTTTAGTCATACTTTCCTACTTTGTTGCTTTTCTAGATGTCTGTGAGGTGGAAACACCAAAGTAGGGGTTTTACTAAGGCAAACCCCTATAAAGCCCTAACAATTTTCCCCTCTTACTTGTGTGTAGGTGAACGTGTGCGTGGAGCTTGCTGGTGAATTGCATTGTAGTGAGTTGATATTCATCACCCTAGTTTTCATCTATTTACTTTATCATTTCCAAATTTACTTTTGGTACTTTATTATTCTATTTATTTCATTAAAATCTGTTAGGTAGGCTGTTAGTAGGCTTTTGGTAATTTTCCTACTATATTTCATGTTTTTTGGCCGTATGGATGCCAACGAACCAGAGAGATGCTAGCGCGTCGTGCTATCATGCCAGATCCGTACTGCCGTCCTCAGACAGAGAGTTGTCTGAGGTCTAGTGTTGACTCCAAAACTAGCTCATGTAGCCCCAACCAAATTTCTAGGTCTATAGAGTGACAAAAGCACTTGAGAGTGTTCTTCATTCTTGATCCTCATCCCAAAACATCCATTAGAGTGAGGTAAGTTAGGGCAACCCTCCACTCTCAGCTCTCCATGACTTGGAGCCTTGGTGTGGTTGGTCCCACTCTCTTAAATTTTTTGTGACCCCAATGTGAACCATTTTTGGTTCCATTTAGCGGTGTTGAAGGGTCCTTTCCTTGTATCCTAGAAGCGTTGTAGGTGTGAGATTTTTGAGGCATTTCGCCTTACAACCCAACCTGCAACCCCTAGCAGGAGTAGTTGGAAGGTTTCATAGGAATTGCAGAATGAAGTCTTAGTTGGGTCACTGTCCAATTGCAAACTTGTAGGGGCTATGTGAAGGTGTTGTTTAGTGTACGCGATGAATTCCTTTTTACATCTGCCTATCCCCTCTGTGCAGCTTGTGAGTAGTGCTCCAAGTATAACTTTCACCTCACAGGACCTGTCAATGGGTTTCAATAGAGAGACATCTCCTCTTTATATCCGCGTGCATATCAATGGAAACACTATAACAAGTGTTCTTGTTGACCTAACATGTCGAGTGAATATCATAATTGAGAAGATTATGTTAATAAATTTATTGCATTAAGATGGGTATGACACACCTAAAAGTACCATCTATATGCATAGCATAATTTTTGTACCTCCCCTTGGTAGCATCACCTTGTTGGTCCTTGTTGGACCTAAGTATGTAAACTTTCTTTTTGATATAATCCTGGGGTCCAAACTCTTTAGAGTGAAGCTAGGTATCCCCTGGTTAGTAGCTATGAATGTAGTTCCCTTGGTCATACATAAATTCCTAAAGTTTATTCATGAGGGTTCAATGCACGTAATCCATGACAATGGCTATAAACCGTTGGTTGTGTGTGGTAGCTATTATTTAGATCACTTTTGGCCTTCACCCATTGATCTACTCCCACCTAGGAAGGACCTCTTGTACTCAACCTATGAGAAGTACAAGAAAGGGGGCTTAATGCCTAAGGTGAGGTACCCTCCATCTCCTTATGTTGTCTTGCATAGGGCTTGGTTGAAATTTGACAGTGATGCCATCATGGCTCAAAGAAGGGAAGAAGAGAAGAATTCTCAAGGTTCCTCTTCCTCCTCTTCCACTATCTATCCCATTGATTCCTCTCGCCCTACTGCAATGTCATCGGATTCTACTGCGCGTTTGTAGGAGAATCCTATGGTGCTCACTTGGCAAAAGCCCAAGTGACTTGCATTTGAACTTCCCATTGTACCCACAAAGCCTAGGCCTGTTTGATATGGTAGAAGGAAGGATCCCCATGGGGAATCCTCTATTCCTTGCCCTCTACGACCTCCTTCTGCTCCTGCTCCCAAAGTAGTGAATGGGAAGAGTCCCACCACCGAGGCACTAGAGCCAACTCCCCGTATCTCTCAACCTATTCCTCTTGTCCCATTCAGAAGTTCGTCCCTCTGTTGGAGAGGACTATGATGAAACTCTTATGGCTGAGCAGGAGCCTTTTGTCCCATCTTAGCTTTTGATCTCTGGCTCTCGGAGCCATAGGAATTTCCTTGCGCACGAGCGCAAGCATCAAAGAAAGGATTTGGCATCTGAGAAAGCCACTTTGTAGAGGAAATAAGGGGATCCAACTACCCCTACTTCAGGGCCTCCTGTTGTGTCCTCCTCTCATGTATCCTCTACCTCCATTCGATCAAGTTCAGTTATGCTTTTGAATCCTACTACGATCGTGAATGCCCCTAATCCTAAAAGGGTGTAGGTGTTTATTTCTCCTTTGGTCGAGCCACCTTTTTTGATGTTCCTTCTGGACATCTCGCCATTCCCTAAGCTTGTGGAAATACCGAATACCTCGGTGGTGTTCACCGCATTTTTCTCCTCCTCCATTGCACCTCTTGTCTTGTCTATTGGGAGTTCACACCCTCTGACAAACCAGAAGGTGGAGGTTGGCCCTTCCAACAATGGGGGGCGTAAGAGGAGCCCACCTTCTTCAGAGGGTGGTCCTGTGCTAGTTTGTGCCATCCTAGTGATGGAGCAAGTTTTTACTTCCACTAAGTTTGTCACTACCCCCAAGTCACTTGGTAAGCCTAGTAGTGAATCTCGAGTGTCACCTCCCTCGCCTGTTGAGGTCACACATGGAACTCCCATAAAGTGCATGTTTAACTCTTTGGAAGAGGACTCGGCCTTGTCGGTGATTTTTGTGAAATACTTGACCATTACTCCACAAGAACCGAGTGGAGGAGACCCCAAAGAGTCTCCCTCCTTGGCCCTTGTTTTGGGAGGGTCAGAAGCCCCTCCCATTAATATTCCACCACTATAGGCTTGTCTTCCTTCCCTATACAATGATCTAGATTGGGAAGTAGATGACCTCTTGGTCAATGAGTGTTAGGGGGTGCCTCTTCTTTACCTTTAGATTAGGTGTGTGTTTGTTGTGATGTTTTCCCCCATGTTTACATTATGTGTTCCTAGATGACCCTTGTTACCCTCATAGGTGCTTGGATACAAGAGTGATTATGTGTCATAAACTTCCTCTATTTGTGGCATCATTCTTCCTCTGTAATGTGTTTTGATTTTTGGCAAATTGGGGACAATGCAAAGTTTTGGAGGCATTTAGGATTTCCTTCCATGTTGACCCAATTTTTTATTTTTACTTCATCTTCCCATGCATTCTTCATATGGTCTAATATAGTAGGGGGTTGATGATAGTTCATCTATATACTATTACTATACATATATATTTATGAGCAACTTTGACCCCGAAATATCAGACTGCTCCTATGTATTTTATGATGTTATTGTCTCTTGTTACAGTCTTTGTTATCTTTCTCTCTTCTTTGCTTGAGTTGTCCCTCGTGTGTATGACAATTTCACTTCCACAATGTTTCAATTTTTAGAAAACAAATTCATTGCCAACAAATCTTTGCTTGAGAATCCTTGCAAACTTTTTCAAAAATCACATTCTCAACTTGGACCCCTAGTGGAACATGCTTCCTTCATCATGGGTTCATAAAGAAAGAACTTGAAGACTTTTCTTCGAGGTGGGAGCAGCTTTTCCTATGGGAGAATCCTCGACTTTCCCCTCGCAAGGGGGAATTTTCTTCTTTTTGAATTCCTTGATGAAGTGAACATCTTTTGAAAGGAATCCTTGATGGTGAGTTGATTTGCGAAAATTTTTTCTTGCACTTTCAAATAGTGCATCCCTTGATTGGACCTCTCTTCTTTTGAAGGGTTCCCGAGGGATCCCTTTGAAATCCTTTCAATTTGTTGACTATCCGTGTGATTGTCTGCTTGTTTTCCTGCGTGGCTGCTTTTTGTTCTCTGGCATGTTTTATTTGTGGATTAAAATGTTGCTTTGTAGGTGCACCTATGAATCCACTTTCCATTTTGACTCTATGGCATTCCCCTTTCATTGGGATTCCTTCATGAGATATTACTTGGGGGAACACCTTCTTTGCAAGTTTGAGGGCTTCTGAAGGACTTGCATCCTACGAGATTTATCCATCATTGGTCTATGGGCCTTTGGTGTACTTTGTGCAACTTTGTAGTTTTGCAGAGCTACAGAGTCATTTTGTTCAAACCTCCTCAAGATAGAGTACCTGTGGATCCCTTTTCCTACCCCGTGCTTTCGAGTATTATAGATTATGGTCTACTTCCTCAATATTTTAGGTATACATTTCTAACTCTTCGGTCTACTTTATCGGACACTCATCGATATTCACACTCGCTAAAGTTGGGAAAAATTGTAGAGGAGCAAATTTTTACCGCTTGTGTGAATTCCCCTTTTGCATACCCTCACCTTAGAAAATCAAATCTGAAGGAAAAATTCTACATCACCCATCTACCTTCGATCCACTTGGCACACGTTTTTTGCATCAATGAGGGAATTTTCATCAAGGACACAAGCACAACGCACAAAATTTTGTTCGGTGCACTTCTATCCCTGACAGATTCTTTCCTCTGGAGTCCGTAGGGATGTTACACACCTCACTGGGGTCGAATTGTAATGCCTCTATGCAACCAATCGACCAAAAACAACTCCTTTTGGCCTTCAAATCCATTCTATTCACTATCACTTCATCTCTTACACACTCATTTGATCTCTCAAGCAATTCTCACTCAATCTCTCACACTTCTAGCACTCCATTTTCACAACTCCTTAGAGCATTGTAGCAACTGGTTACTCTGTCAACTTCATCCTTGCATGTGTTGCCCTACCATAGAAGCTGCGAACTTGGAGTCTTGCGAGACCTCCCTTCATTATAGTTGTCTCTGTGGTGACTTTGCCAAGTTTGTTACCTTGCATTCTCCCTTTATTGGCCTTAAGTGCCTTTGGGTGGAGGTGGTATAGCATCACTTTACTTTCGCATTGTGATTTGTTAGAGTAGCTTTTATCTTCCATAGTGTTTAGTGCATTTCCTTTTATCTTCTTCATCATGCTTTCCTACTTCTTTGCTTTTCTAGCTGTCTGTGAGGTGGAAACACCAAAGTAGGGGTTTTATTGAGGCAAACCCCTATACAACCCCAACAATTTTTCCCTCTTGCTTGTGTGTAGGTGAATTTGTGCATGGAGCTCGTTGGCGAACTAGTGTTTTAATGAGTTGATATTTGTCACCCTAGTTTTCATCTACTTACTTTATCATTTCCACATTTATTTTTCATACTTTATTATTTTGTTTCTTTCATTAAAATCAATTAGCTAGGCTGTCAGTAGGCTTCTGGTAGTTTTCCTACTATATTTCACATTTTTTGGCCGTACGGATGCCAGCGTGCCATGTTGTCATCCCAAACCCACGCTACTATCCTTGAAAAGAGAGTTGTCTAAAGTGCAATGTTGACTCCAAAAACTAGCTTGTCTAGCCCCAACCATATTTTCAGGTTTGTAGAGTGAAAAAATCACTTGAGAGTGTTCTCCATTCTCGATCCTCATCCCAAAACATCTGTTAGAGTGAGGTAAGTTAGGGCAGCCCTCCGCTCTCGACTCTCCATGACCTAGAGCCTTGGTGTGGTTAGTCCCCCTCTCTTACACTAGGTTCCAATTTAAGAAAGCATACTTGACATCCATTTGATATACTTTTAATATTTTATGAGCAAAGAATGCAAGAAACATTCTTATGTCTTCCAATCTAGCAACTTGTGTAAATGTTTCTTTAAAATCTATACCTTCAACTTGTGCATACCCTTTACACACCAATGTAGCCTTATTTCTTATGACAACTCCATCTTCATTAAGATTGTTTCTAAAGACCTATTTAGTGCCTATCAAATTCTTTCTTGAGAGTCTTAGAACCAACTCCCAAGTTTTTTTCTTTTCAATTTGGCTTAGTTCTTCTTCCATTGCTTTTATCCAGATCTCATCCTTGTTGGCTTCAACATAGCTCTTGGGCTCTATTTCAGATAATAGTGTAAAGTTTACTTATTCTTTGCAACTCTTCTTCTTGTCTAAACTCCTTCATCTTTGTTTCCAATTATAATCTTCTCTTCAAGATGTTCCTTTTCAATATTTCCTGTAAGTGCCTTTTCAGTCTCTTCTCTAGAATTTTGACCAACAACTTCTTCTTCAGAATTTGATTCATCTTCATAGCTATCTTTTTTAGGTTCAACATGCTTCAAATCTTCATCAACCTTGACATTGATACTCTCTACAATTTTGTGCAGCCTTTTGTTTTAGCATTTGTAGGATTTGCTTTGAGTGTAATATCCAAGGAATATTCCTTCATCACATCTTGAGTCAAATCTTCCTCAGTTGTCTTCTTCTCTCCTGATATAGAATTTGCTACCAAACACTTTGAAGTATTTAACAGATGTTGGTTTGCCATATCATAGTTCATATGGTTTCTTCTTGCTATGTGCTCTCAGTTTAACTCTATTCAAGGTATATATTATTGTATTTACTACCTCTCTCCAGTATACATTAGGTAAGTTGGCCTCATTTAGTATTGTTTTGGCCATCTCTTTGACTGCCATGTTCTTTCTTTCAACCACTCCATTCTATTGTGGAGTCCTTGTTGCTGAATATTTCCTCTTGATTCCATGCTTCTCACAATATTCTATGAACTCATTTGATGTGAATTCTTCACCTCTGTTTGATCTTAAGCATTTGATCCTTCTGCCAATCTCTTTATCAACCATGGCTCTAAAGATTTTAAATCTTTCAAATTCTTGAGACTTATCTTTCAAGAAGGTTACCCATGCCATTCTTGATTAATAATCAACTAGTAACATGCAGTACCTTTCTCCTTTCAATACTTTTGTCCTTGTGGGACCACAAAGATTAGTATGCACTAACTCCAAAGGTTTTGTAGTTCAATACTCTTTTGTCTAAAATATGGCCCTTGTTTGTTTTCCTTGCAAGTGGTATTTGTTGGTTTAGTTATCTTTGGTATGTGTCTTACCAGCCCTTTTGAGCTCACTTTTACAATATTATCAAAATTTACATGGCCCATTCTCCTATGCCATAACCAACTCTCATCAACCTACCTTATCATTCAATTTTCTCCATTAACTTCACTGAGATTGTAGAGGTTGTTTTCAGTCCTTATTCCCTCATAAACAACTCTTCCTAATTTTTTGATTTTGCATCCTTCAACATTGAATGTGACTTTGTATCCATTGTCACACATTTGGATAACACTCATCAAGTTATGCTCCAGTCCTTCAACATAGAGAATATCACTTGTAGGAAATTTTCCATCAATGCTTAATGTTCCCTTACCACAAATTCTTACAACAATGTTGTCTCCCAAACTAACAGATCCTTCTTTGCATTTTACTAGTTTGATGAAATTGTTCTTATCACTAGTCATGTGCTTAGAGCAGCCACTATCTATTACCCACAAATTCTACTTCTTGGCATGGAGTGTAGTTTGAGAAATCATAGATTGTGCAACCTTCTGACCTTTCTCTTTCCACACTTTCTCGAGTTTTTTTCAATTCATCATTATCTTTAGTAGAGACTTGTGAACCTTTGTTCACTTTGGAGGGCATGCTCTTCTTCTTATCTTGTACTTTTGGTCTTACAAATTTTTTTCTACATTGTTTGGCTATTTGACCAAAATTATTGTAATTATAGCATATTACATTTGTATCTAACAAAGGAGAAAATGAATTTTTGCTAACAAAGTTTGTTCTCCTTTTAGGTACAACACAACATTCACTATCCCTATAACCAAACTTATTACAAGTATAGCAATAACCATAGAAATATGAGGAATAACTTGCTATAGCATTTCTTTGTGTAGGATGAGGAGGTCTTCTTGTATTTTGCTTCTTCAAATCTCCCACCCCTGTAAAACCATCAACATCAACTCCCTTTATGTTATTATTATTTTGAAAGTCTTCAAGGATTGACTTATTAATCTTCTTATCTGTTGCATCTCCAAAGGAATCCTTCTTTGTTTTCTCATTCTTTGTTCTAGGATTTTCTTTTGCTTTGAATCTATCATATAAACTTGCAGATGCACTGGTAGTAGGATTCTTTCCTTTCTCAAACCCCAGGCCAAACTTTTCTTTTGAAGGCTTTTGTGAGTTAATCAACTTTTCAAGAATCTCTAAGCCTCCTTTCAACTTCAGATCTTTTTCTATTTGTTCTATAAATTTTTTCATTTCTTTTCTCAAATCCACTATTTTTGCTTCCAACTTCATGCATTCATCAGATCTAGATTTTTGTTCATATTTTACTACATATTCTATTCTTTTAGCTTCTTCAACTTGTGTCTTTAGGATAATTATCATCTAATCAAATTCTTTAAGCCTTTTGGATATACTTTCAATTTATTTTTGTGCATGCTTCTTCTGCTTTGAGTTCTCCTTTTTTAGCCTTTCAATCTCATCTAGAGCACAAATGAGTTCACTCTCTAGATTCACTTCTCCTTCTTCTTCATCATCAAAATATTCAATTTCTTCTTTTTCTTGATCCTCAGAAGCTGATCCTAATGCCATGAATAGGGATTCATCTCCCTCAACCACAAAGGCACAATCATGGCCACTATCTGAGGTATCACTAACATCAAATGGATTACTTTCTTCTTGTGTGTACATATTTTTCTTATTTTTCAAGAATTTCTTCTTCTTTGGGAAGTAGGGTTTCTTCTCTTGACTATCCTCTACTTTCTCAAAGTTATCATTTTCTCTACAAGGGAATTTAATAGAAAAATATCCTATCTTACCACCATTAATGCATTTAAAGGGTAACTTACCTTTTTACTTTCTAGAGCCTTTTCTTAATCTTCTGACAAATTTATCTTCTTCTTCATTAGTCTTCTTAGATTTAAATGCACGTGCTTCTAACTTTTACCTTTTGGCTACTTTGAATGCTACTTCTCTCTTGGAGTTATCAATGTCTCTTGTTCTCATCTCATAGGAAATGAAGGTGCCATGCAACTCATCAATAGTGGTTGTATTCAAATTCCCCGATTCCTCTATTGCAAAAAAATTAGAATCATACCGAGATGGAAGGGATCTAAGTACATTTTTGAAAATAATAGATTCTTTCATCTCTTCTCCAAGGCCTCTAATTGCATTAACTATTTCATCTACCTTGAGGAGGTAGTATGCAATTTTCTCTTCTTCATTCATCTTAATATTTTCAAACTTGCCTTTGTAAGTTTGTGGAGATTTTCCTGCTTTACCTTATCTTTACCTTCATAGATGTTCTTTAATTTGGCCCAAATCTCATGGTTTTTTTGATAGTGCATCACTTTTACAAACTATAAGTTAGAGAATCCACAGAGAAGAGTATTATTTTCCTTGGCATTGTTCTCATATGCTTTCTTATTAGTCAGCTCAATGGGTGGTGTAGCAAAAATAACATATGCATTTTCTACAATCATCCATACATAAAACCCTAATGATGATAAATATGCTTGCATTCTAATGCTCCAAAAAGCATAGTTTGATCCATTAAAGAGAGGTTCTCTATTTGAGGAAGAACCTTCTTAACTATAAATTTGTGTTCACTATCCAAGACCTACCTGAGCTGATTAAGCTTCTTCAAAGGAACCAGGGCTTTGATACCAATCATTGGAACACTACTATCTACTGAGAGGGGGGTGAATCAATAGACCAATTAAAATTTTTCTTTTAACCCTTGTTATGTAGATTTAAACAAATATGCATAGATCACACACATCAATACTCATAACACTAGATATACATGAAAAATCTAATATGGGAAAAACCATGGTAAGAAATGCTGCTAAAATTTACTGTCCTAATCCAGCCTCACAATAGAACCTCACTAGTTACAATGTTTAAGGGCACTAACCCTAAGGAGACACCAATCCACTGATCTAAGAGCACGAACTCTAAGGAAGCATCCACTCCCTAATCTTAGCACCAACCCATCTATCTGATGACACAAACTAATCAGATTTACAAATGAAAGTATGTGGAGAAACAACTCTAGTTACATATTATTCAAATGAATGCAATTCTATATTATAGACTCAATCTACAACTGCTCAATCTCTACTTTGCTCTACAAGCATTTCCTCTACTCTCTTCACTTTTCACATAATACATTGTGTGCTCATTGAATGCATACACATTACTTCATTCTTCAGCACACACCACCCTTATACACTGCATTCTCTAATCTCGGTGTAAATCAATCTTAGGGTTTCATATCATTTGACACCATTCATGCTTGATTGACCTCTTCCATATTTCGTGACTGTCTATGCATTAATGAAGTCATCCACTTCTTCCAATCAATGAATAAACATATTGCTGGAGTAGTTACAACAATCAATTTCATTTTTTGTGTCATAATCAAATTTACTTGACTGAAAGTTCTACCATTTTGCCTCTTAGTCATTGTCAAAACAAATATTTAAATGTTAGCCATAGATCATGCCATGATATGTTGATTAATATTTAAATGCCTTGAGTTACTTCAACCAATCAACAATCTCCATGTGTCA
Source organism: Sequoia sempervirens (assembly GCA_007258455.2). Classification (NCBI taxonomy): domain Eukaryota; kingdom Viridiplantae; phylum Streptophyta; class Pinopsida; order Cupressales; family Cupressaceae; genus Sequoia; species Sequoia sempervirens. The sequence goes on along the minus strand of VDFB02270651.1, from coordinate 703,363,725 downwards.
CTAATCCACATACCAACACTGGTCAACCTAAGTCAACTCAAGATTCACAAGGAATTACTCCATTTTTGATGACCTTGTCTATCCTTTCCATTGGGGTTCGGGAGTTGCTAATCTCCTTTACCTTATGCTTGAACTGCATTGAAGAATTTAATAACTATTCTTCGAAGTTTGAGACTCTTTATACTTGTCACTGAGGACACCTGTCATCTCCTTGCAAGCTCATACTAACCATCACTTGGTCCCACAATCCTTCCATGGAATGGTGGTAACACACCACTTGTCCTATGCTTTCAGGTTTCATCCATAAGCCTTACCCTTTGGCACCTTCAATCCAATTGCATACCATCACACCGAACATCGAAACTCAAAACTCCAAAACACCTTTGAGATGTCGGAAGTCGAGGTTCAAGGTTCCTTCATACCCCCTACATCTCTTTGCATTTAATTAAGGTGTAAGCATTAGCTCTAACCCACAAAGCCCAAAACCATTTTGGGGGTTAGGGTTCTATGTTTGTTTATACCCTTTGCTTAACCTTAAGTTTAATGTGCAAGCCTTAACTGTGACCAACAAACACCAAAATCTTTTTGGGGTTCAGGGTTTGGGTATCCACCATACTTCTTTCTTCAAACATAAAGGTAAGGCGTAAGCCAAATATTGAGAAAATGTGTCGAGGCGGGGGTTGGGAAGAGGCGGGGTGGGGGAGATCCCCCCCTATGAGGGGTCTGGGGGGATCATCCACCTGGCTGGGGTCTAGGGGCAGTGCACCCTAGCAGGGGCTTGGGGATAGTGCCCTTGAAAGGAAAATTTTATTTATATTTTACTATTGTAAATCTGGACCATTCATTATTAAGTCTTATATCTGACGACCGATATTTTATTAGCTTAACTATCACTAGAAGGAAACCTTATTTTATGAGCGTGTTGTATTACGACTGTGTATTACGATGTATTTTGAGAGTCTGATAGTGTCATGCCCATAATTTACATTAGAAAAACCTAACAATTTTTTTTTAATACAAGAATTAAGGTATGCATCTCTCTAAGTATTTGAGATGAAGGAATATATCTATAGTACATGCTACACACCCTTGTATGGTCACCTCTTAACTTGAGTTTAGGAGATAACATAAAGTTGTCATTTCCACATTTTAATATAGATATAAAATTAGTCCTACATACTATTTTTGTAATTTACTTCTATTGAGTCCTATAGTTATTCAAATTTAAGAAATTATAATACCCTGCCAAACACTAACACTTAACTTGAAATCTTTCCCTTGAAAACTCCCTAAGGATTCTTATCTACCTCACTTATCAATTTGACTCTTTGAAGAGTTGATCCTAATGATGTTGGTTTGTGACTTAAAATGACTACGACTAAAATAACTAATCGAAACAACATAATTATTTTTTACTTTTGAGCTCTCATCTATAATTAATATGAGATAAATTTTCTTATTGGAAAACGATGCTCTAACATTATTGAATTAAAATATTTTAACCTTAAATAGGAGGTTAAAATTTAAATCTCCAAATAAAATTACCATGCTAAAATTTTAAGCTTCTAATGATAAAAAAATACTTGAATTTGTACTTTCATAATTTTTAAGATTTTATCTCAAATTTAAAGCTCTCCAACAATATTACATGGTTTTGTATCTATCACGATAAAATATATCTATACACACTATAATTAAAATTTCCATAGTATGAATTAACTCATCCATAGGAAGCTTTTAAATTCTAATTTATATAAATTTAAATTATCAAATATATCCTCATATTTAAATACATGATGATAGCCATAACGATTATATCATTAAATCTGCTTATTTGTTATATACATATGATAAATAGCTTAAAATATAATTTAATAAAATAATTACTCACTCTTATTTATAAAATAAATGTAAATTTTCTAATATTTACTCATGATTAAATTATTACTCACTTTAAACGTAATTCCTTTATGGTTTTACTAATATGACAAACTTTAACCCACATTAAAGTCTATTAACCTAAATTACCAAGTTTTATGCTTGGAACAAAAGTGAAATAAAATAGGATAAAAGGTTAGAATGAAATCCTAGCTGAGCACTATATGACGCGTGCCCTAGTTTCTCCTTTTATTTTATTTTCTTGTTTCTATTTGTTTATCTATGCAGGTTTGAGAGGATAGGTGGCGGCAAAACATTTTTCTGGAGCTTGAAGGATGGTAGTATCTAGCCATCCATGCCACATGATCTCTAGATCAAATAGATGAAGACATCGCAAAGGTTTCTTGTTTAAGTTCGGAATGACATATTCACATTTTCATTGGCTCTTTACTATGTTTGGTGTACATAATCTCCTCAAATATTTTGAACAATTCTTATTTTAAAGATCTGTAAGAAATGTATAAAATTTAACTTGTAAAATTTCTACATGCACAGTCACTACCACATAATTTTTAAATTTTCCATCATTACCACAGAATTTTTAAATTTTCCATCATTTGTTTGTTGTGTGCAGAGACACAACACCTTTAAGAGGGATGATTAAATTCAGTTTCCATTATATATTTTGCTAAATCTGTCATAGGTGTAGATCCATACATGAGATCTCATTCTAACTTGTTGCGGGAAGACAATTATTCACATATGTATATGTATCCTCATTTTACAGAGGATTGTTCTTCATATTGTAGGGATCTCTGTATTTATTTTTCTATATTATTCTCAGTTGCACAACATATGTATTTTTAGATGTTATTATAGGAGGATCTAGAGAGAAAAGGGCTTGGTAAAGGGTTTTCCCCGTAGGGTTTGGAGGACAAATATTATTTACTTATTTTTTAACATTAGTTTGAAACTGTATTATATTGTTTATTATTTTATTTAAAAAAAAACAACAATGAAGAAGCCCCCTCTTTTTATTTTCTTTACCTTTCTTTTTCTTTTATTTTAATTAAATCCCTTTTGTTTGAATATATACATACATTTTCATATATTATACTGTGTATATAATAAACTAGAATTTGTGCTTCATACTTTTGATGAATATATATGGATATATATTATATTTTTTTATATTTATATAAAGGAAATATTTGTGAAATATATATATATATATATATATATATATCCAAAATGATTTATCCAATAATCTCTTTTAAAAATTTGATTCTTAGATTTAAGGAATAATTTTTGAAATGCTTTTAAGAAAGACTTAGTCATGATTATATAATATGAGGTTTTTTTTTTT
>VDFB02270651.1:703346918-703360381 GCA_007258455.2 Sequoia sempervirens | reverse complement strand
GCTTTGATCCTTTCATAGAGGTATGCAACAGATTACAACAATATAGATTGGTTATTCTAAGCGTCTTTTATAGTTTTCATTACCATCTCATCATATTTTGTGTCATTTAGAATAATATAGATTGGTTATTCTAAGCTACCTTGATGGTTTGTACAGGTGCTTGTCAGTCCAAAATGTGAACATACTACTATTGTTGAAGACTGTGCCCTGAATGTCTCTAATAGGAAAATTTTGTAAAATTTGAATTCTCAAATTGGAAACAATGTAAAACAGTCATAATTGTGTATGGGCATAATCTATACCCAGTGATGTTTTTTGAAATATGGGTCAAATGTCTGACATTGTACAAAGGGTATGTTTAAAATGTAAAGGGGTTTGTATTTTGGAAACTCATACGTTTTGTAAAGGGGTTTATTTTTGTACTTAATTGAGCTACAACCGAAGGTTTTCTTCCTGGTTCTTTCTTGTCTGTATGCTTGTTTGAACTAGGTTTTGTAATATCTCCCATTTATATACAATAAATTATAGTGGCTTGCAATTTTTTCTCCTCAAATCCAGCTTGGGTGCAACTTTATTTTTAGCAACTTTCATGAGGTTTTTGAGGAAATCAATATTTCCAACCTTTCCACACCCTATAAATTCATCAAACATGTGTATTAGGACCTACACAAGCTTGATCCAACTTTAAATCTTGCTACCCCCACGTTTCATTGACATTAGCAAGTTGTAAACACCATTTTTGGTGCAGGAGCACCTACACCACAATATCATTATGGATCATTTCAATGATTAAAGTGTTAATATTTTGATTTTTTGTCTTTAATGAGATCTAATAGTCCTAATGGTCATGTATTAGGAGGATTTTTTAGGTTTTAGGGTCAAAAAAACATGGAGATCCCAACTTGTCCTAGTTGTTTCTTTGTAGTCTTTGAAGGAAAAAATAATAAATTTGTTTAGGGACAAGCAAGAATGGTGTTTTGAACATGTAATGATGCTATTTCAAGCCATTAAGTGAGGTCTTAGTAAAGTTATAAGTGGAAAAGTGCAACATTTCATTATGAGTCATATTAATGTGAAAAATGTTTGTATTTTGGCCTTCAACGGTCATTAAGGTTTCAAAAGTCAGTTAGTATTGGTGGTTAAAGGAATTGGGAGTTGGATTCCAAGGCATAGAAATGTAATTAAGGCCTTCAAGGGCTCGAGATAGGTTTGGTTGAAGGAGTTTTTTTCTTTGAATCAATAAAATTTCAATTGCTCAATTCATATTTTATTGTTTTTCTTATGTTTTCTGCCTATAGTGCACAAGCCATTCAAGAATTTTTGTATCAAAAATTTATGTAGAAACATTATTACATGTCTTGAATTCATTTTGACTTCTTAATAGAGGGTTTCTTTATTCATTTTGTGCCTCAAAACTCAGACTTTCTTTAGACGAGTTCCTAAATAGGGGAATAAGAGTTTTGCAATTTTAATGGCTTGAATCTCATCCCACCTACTGTGTGCCAATGTGAATTAGTTGGATGAGTTGGTAGGGATTAGGAAATGATATTTCAAGAGTGGAAGTCATGGAGAACTAGGTTTTGAAATAAAATGAAGAGTTAAAGGTCTAAAAATGGTGGTTTTTTTTCACTTGAAAATAGAGTTTTTACCCTAGGGTTTGCAAAAATCTCTGAGATACTAGAAGTTTCTTTGTTTTCTAAGCATATTGGGGCCTAAATAAAGGTTTCTAAGGTGGTGGCAGAGTCTGAAAGGTTGTGGAAGTGCTACATCCAATAAACCCTCAAGAATTACACTAAAAACAAGGGTTTTCTAATTTGATGGTTACAAGTCTGTACAAATGGTCCAATTGTAGAATCTTTGTTTTCTTGGCAATTTATTTGTTTCCCCAAGGTTTCAGGGGTTTGTGTGGTGTTTGAAGGTATGTTGCTTTGCATTTTTTGGCTAATTGAGTAGCCTTTTCAAGGGTGAATGTATAGGAAGTCAACGTTGGTCCAAAGGAGTCTATGTTGTTTCTCATATATATTGTGTAACTTGGATATGGGTGTTTGAATCAATCATGTGTTGGTCTGGTGTTTTGGAAAATTGTGGAGTAATTGGACAAAAACTAGTTTCTCACTATTACAAGGGTTTAAGGGGGTTAAAGAGGGAAATGTGTATTTAGTTGCTTGTCAAGTTTTAAGGGAGTTTTGGGCTGTCCAAAGAGGCCTGAATAATCTAATTAGATGCCTCAAATAGGCAGGTTGCAAAGAGTTTGTGATTGATCCCTTGGGTCTGCATCAATTTTTCACCTAATTTCACTCGATCCAATGTAGCTTGGAGTGATTCGGTGTATTTCAAAAGAGGGCCATCCCTAGCATAAATGTACCCATCTAGACATGTTGGAATAGTCCATTTGCTCGTATGAGTTGCGGAATGAAAGTTGCACCATTTTGCAACTTTACACTGCTCACATCTAACAACTTTTCCCTCCACTGAAATGTCATCACCACAGGAAAACACCTCCGAGATAGAAAAAACTGAGAGAGGTTTTTGTAGATGGTCCCAACATGATCCCATAACCTCAGAAAAAGATTCTGTAAGCATCACGGTCTCTGAGAAATAGCCCTTCAAAGGTTGCTACCTTTTAGCACTTTGGACTCTTAAGGAAAATCGCCGGTCCAATGTAGCTTAGAGTGATTTGGCATATTTGGGTGCAAGAGAGGACCATACCTAGTGTAAAAGTACCCATCTAGACGTGTTGGAATAGTTCGTTTGGTCGTACAATTTGTGGAATGAAAGTTGCACCACTTTGCAACTTTACACTGCTTGCATCTGGCAACTTTTCCCTCCACTGAAAAGTCATCACCACAGGAAAATGCCTCTGAGATAGAAAAAACCGAGAGAGGTTTTTGTAGATGGTTTGAACATGATCCCATAGCCTCAAATGAAGAGTCTGTAAGCCTCACGATCTCTGAGAAATAGCCCTTCAAAGATTGCTGCCTTTTAGCACTTTGGACTCTTAAGGGAAATTGTCGTCCAATGTAGCTCAAAGTGATTCAGCGTATTTGGGTGCAAAAGAGGACCATCCCTAGCGTAAACATACCCATCCAAATGTTTTGGAATAGTCTGTTTGGTCGTACGAGTTGCGGAATGAAAGTTGCACCACTTTGCAACTTTACACTGCTTGCATCTGGCAACTTTTCCCTCCACTCAAAAGTCATCACCACTGGAAAACGCCTCCGAGATAGAAAAAACCGAGAGAGGTTTTTGTAGATGGTCCCAACATGATCCCGTAGCCTTTGACGGAGAGTCTGTAGTTAATCACGGTCTCCACAACAGCCCTTCAAAGATTGCCGCTTTCAAGACTTTGACTCTTAAGGAAATAGCTAGTCCAATGTAGCTCGTGAGTGATTCGGCATTTGGGTACAAAAGAGGACCATACCTAGCTGTGAACGCACTCCATCTAGACATGTTGGAACAGTTTGTTTGGTCGAGAGTTGCATCAAAGTTGCACCACTTTGCAACTTTACACTGCTTCATCTGGAAACTTTTCCCTCCACTAAAAACTCATCACCACGGGGAAAACACCTCTATGATAGAAAAAAATGAGAGAGGGTTTTTAGATGGACTCAACACGATCCATAGCCTTAGAGGAGAGTTTGTAAGAATCATGGTCTCCAGAAATATCCCTTCAAATATTGCTTCCTTTTAGCACTTTGGACTCTTAAGGGAAACTAGTGGGCAACATAGTTAACTTCTTCACAAACTTGGTTTGAAGTAATTTCATTCTTTTTGTGCATTTAAAATGGAGTTTTAAGCCTTCCACCCTAAAAGTGACCTCTAAATAACTTCAAACACCTTAACTACCTCATTCTTATTCATTTGTTTTGCAAACAAGCATTTTCATTCCAAGAGACTGAGCTTTCATTTTTTCTTGTTGGATTGAAAGCGGATCGTGACACAACTTTCTTTTTTCAAAAATTGTTCAACATCATTGAACTAAGAATTTATCACACATCTGTAGAGAAACAAAGGAGTAATACAAACTAAAACACATTACACTTCGGTTCTCCCTGACTTGATGTACTCTTCAACATCTCTCTTCTCTAAAAGCGACCTCTAAATCACTTCAAACACCTTAACTACCTCATTCTTATGCATTTTTTTTGCAAACACACATTTTCATTCCAAGAGGCTGAGCTTTCATTTTTGCTTTCAAAGAAAAATCTTCCTATACCACTGTTACACTGCATAGGTACACCGCGTTTTGTATTGTGGACCTATATTAAGCTACCACTCTCAAGACCAATGTAACAATGATACAAAATAAAGTTTGAGACTACAAGAAGACATCAAAATGGCTAGTGTACTAAAAGAATTCTTATGATTTTTGAAGAATGCTAATAACTCTACTCAGTTGTCTTCTTTTTTCAATATCATACAAATTGAACACTGGCATCAATAGACTTTGTATATCAAGCTACCACAATTCAAGTTTCAATGATGAATATTTATCATGCATGTTTTAAATGACATTCAAGTTTATGGTGGTTTTTTTGTTTATATGATGTTATGTGATATTATAATCGTAATTCATGCTTCTAGGCTACACACACACACACACACACACACAAACACACAAACACACATATATATTATTTTTAGATGTTTTCTCCATTGTTTGGCCCCTACACTACAAGTAAATTGCTGCATAGCGTGTGGAATGAGGGGGAAGTAGGCCTGAGACCCCTTTAAACTTTGTTTGAGTGCATTTAAAATGAAGTTTTAAGCCCTGCACCCTAAAAGTGACCTCTAAATAACTTCAAACACCTTAACTACCTCATTCTTATTCATTTGTTTTGCAAACAAGAATTTTCATTCCAAGAGGCCAAGCTTTCATTTTTGCTTGTTGGATTGAATGCGGACCATGACACAACTTTCTTTTTTCAAAAATTGTTCAGCATCATTGAACTAAGAATTTATCACACTTCTGCAGAGAAATAGAGGAGTACTACAAACTAAAACACATTACACTTTGGTTCTCACTGACTTGATGTACTCTCCAACATCTCTCTTCTCTCATGTGGAGAGTTAGAACTGCTTGGCCATGCCTTTGCATCATTAGGGAAGTTTTTCTCTTTTTGACAATGTCAAAAGCATGGCTGCATACAGATTAGGAAAAAGACCTTTGCTTTTAGATTATCAATGCATGGAAGATTCAAAAAGTATCTTTGATATTACAAAAAGGTATGTGTTTATACAGTTCAAACATGCAATCACTCTCAAGACCAATGTAACAATGATACAAAATAACATTTGAGACTGCAAGAAGAGGTCAAAATGGCTAGTGTACTAAAAGAATTCTTATGATTTTTGAAGAATGCTGATAACTCTACTCAGTTGGCTTCTTTTTTCAATATCATACAAATTGAACCCTGGCATCAATCGACTCTGTATATCAAGCTACCACAATTCAAGTTTCAACGATGAATATTTATCATGCATGTTTTAAATGACATTGAAGTTTATAGTGGTTTTTTTGTTTATATGATGTTATGTGATATTCTAATCGTAATTCATGCTTCTAGGCTATATATATATTATTTTTACATGTTTTCTCCATTGTTCAGCCCCTACAATGCAAGTAAATGGTTGCATAGCATGTGGAATGAGAGGGCAATGGGCCTGAGACCCCTTTAAAGTTTGTTTGAGTGCTTTCTGTTCATTTTTTGTGAGTTTTGTGCCAAGTTTCCTCAAAGAAATGTGGTCTCATAGAATTCCATGACAAGCTAATGCAATTGATAGCTACTCCTAGTTATTAGTTATGTAATGTGAAGTAAATTGCATAACTGCTTAGGTTGACTTTGTAAAAACTATATTGTTATTGAATTTTTTTAATCTATCAGCATCTAGTTGTTACTTATGTAATGTGAAGTAATGCTTTGAGTTTTAAAGATGTGCAATGCAATGTAATCAGCAATATGAATATAAACTACATAATATTTAACCATTCTTTTTATGCTATTGTACATTGATATTTAACCATTGCTCACTTGATTAAATTTTCAAAGAGTTTAATCATGCACATGAGGAGGAAATTAAATTTCGATTGTCAACTTTTATATATCAAATTATCCAATAATCAAGTGTATGTCCATATACAAAAATGGCATCAATGCTAACTCAAACAAATTTTTACAATATGTGGCATATGTCATCTCGGTATCTATTCAAAATTTACATGCCAAAATATCTATCTCATCCTAAACTACTGGTGGATCATCAAAATGGAGTCTTTTTGAAGCACTCGTTGGCTCTAAAGGTAGCTGCACAAAAAAAAGTCAAACCACAATTGAGATTAGTTATACTATATAATTTAAAATCGGATAATTAACATAAAAATAATATACATTGAATTATAATTGAACTCTAAAATTGAAATCTTGATTACCTAAAATATACGTCTCTTCGAAGGGTCAGGAGTCCTAGAATATACCCATCTCAAAGAACCAACCAAACCAAATTTTGTAACGTCAATCTATATATGTGAACAAAAACATAAAATTGATCCAAGTTAGCATATAATTGTTGGTAATAAGAACATATTTACCAAGCACAAAATAAAATAAACACATACCTCTTTAGGCTGATCTTTTTCTTTATCTCCTTTAGGTGTTTTGAAACCTCCTCCTTGAGGTGTTTCAACACCTCCTCCTTCAGGTGTTCAAATACCTACTCCTTCAGGTGTTGTGACACTTGTCAAAATTGATGTATAGCTCACAACTGCCTGTACATAAAAATGACAAGTACATATGAAACTACGAATCTATGTCAATGTATGCATAATCAATAAAAGATCTTATAAATCTTAATTCAATCAAATTTGAGTTCAATTACCTTTCCTTTATCTAACATTGTTCCTCCATAGTCTGGAGAGCATTGTACCTCACTCGCACTAGGTGTTTCCTACAAAAAGAGAATAAGATAAACATAGAAGTCAATATATAATTTCATTAATGACAATTCAAATGAGAAGCAAGTATACAATAAAAAAATGTAAATGAGTGAGTGAAAAAATATATACTATGTTCGTGTCGAGGCCAAATGAAATGGCCCTAAGGGTGCTATCAGTCACCCGTGTGAGCTCCTCCTCAGACACTAACTATTAAATAGACCATGTAAATAATATTAGTACTTGATACTATCTCTTATTAATATTCATTTAAAAAAAATGCAATTTATGAATTTACACCTTAAATGTTACCTGTGTAACTATTCCAATGTCCACCTCTCTAACAAGAGAGGACTCAGTAGGGTGTGCTCCACTCCCCTGTGTGTGATCTGCTATAATCTCCACATCCTAGATGTCATAATCATAAGTGTCTAAGGGATGCTTAGCGGGCTATACAATAGGACCCAAGCATATCTGCTGGAATGTATTGCAAATATGTGGACCCAAGGAGGATGATGCAATAGCACTGGATCTATCTCCAACATCACCAAAATGTGGCTGAGCTACTAAAGAAGCATGGGAAACCAAAATACCACTAAAAGAGTGAATGGCCTAGATAGTTTGTGTGGCTGCATCCTTCGTAATATCTAGATGTTGTACTGGAGGTGGCGGAGGATGGGGAGGAAGGGGAACATATAGGCACCTGACTACTATAACTGCCCCTAGCCTATCTTGCGGCATACCTCCACCAACGCCCTGGAAGGGTTTAATGTCAAAGTAATTGACATGATGCCCTAACAAAAACTCAGTGTATAATTTTTTAATAAAGTAAAAAGGTACATCAAGATTATTGTTGGGTGGTTTATCAAAAACCATACACCAACGATCCCAAAAGTTATCTACTATGCCCCTATGCATGCACCATCTTATAGAAAGTTTTGGTTTGTTAACATTAACTGGAAAACTAGTGTTGGGGCTAATAAATAAAGAGGCTATTTGGGCTTTTGTTATTTGGAGATTTTTCACATCATCATAAGACAATCCACATGCATAATATTCCCTCATGGTTTCTCGCCATGAATGAAAGGCATTATGTTGGGTGGAGAGGGTTTCTACATTTGTAATTATTCCTGTCAATGTGGTTGACATACGGGATAATCGAGGGATTTTCTTATAAACATCACAAATGCCCCTCAATTGCTCCATTTTTTCATGAATTAAGTCTTCAATTGATGGTTGTGGACGTGGTGGAGCATTTGGCATTTCTGCATTTTGATTCATAGCTGGTGGATTTTCATTCTCAAATGGTGGAATTTGTGCATTCTCATTCTCAATAGCCATAATGCCTTATTAAAGTTAAAAAATAATTAAGGGTATGTGCAGGATCATCATGGGCCAAAAAGTGGCGATATGATGGGTATTTGTAGGGTATGTGGCTGATGACTTTTTTTTTACCTAAAATTGATGAAATGAAAAGGGTTTTAAAGGGGTCTCAACTTTCCTAATATAAATTATGCTTTACTTTGAATTTAATAGAATTATTATTATTCATTATATATATTTGAATGCGACTAAAATCTGATTGATAGGCTGATTGAAAAACATCTATAGCTTTCAAGCGGTATCACATTTTTTAATCCAAAGAATAGTACATTCTATGCCATACTATAGGATTAAAAAAGAAAAATTAATTTTCATGAAGTTTTGACAAAGTTAAAGATTGAAGTTAGACATACAAAGTTTTATATTTTTTAAAAAGTTGTAATAAAAGAAATCTGTAATTAATTATTTGCTTGGAAAAATTACAAATATGCATCACATGCGGACATGAGCTCCTTATTCTCTACTTATGTCCTGAATCGCATAAAAGGTATCATTTTATTGTGCTTAGGGTGGTCAGACAGGGCACCTACTTCTAATTTTTTTCCTGAGTTAAGTACTACTTGCATTGAAATTCCAGTTTTCTCAAATAGATTTTATTTTTTAATAAACCTAGTAGTTTAGAAACTACATTCAATTTTCCACATTTATTCTTTACATATTTGGAAATAATTTAGATAACTTAAAACAGGAATTTTCGATCAAGTTCCTAACTCGATTTTTCTAGAATTTTTTTCACCACTTAAGGGCTTTGTTTTTCCATGATGATCCTGCACATACCCTTAAACTAATTAAAATTAGACAATATAAATGAAAATATTATAAAAATACCCTAGTTCTTTTAAAAAATCCAAAAAAAAACCCTACTTTTTGACAAAAATCTATAAAATTCCCTAATTTTTAATACAAATACATAAGAAACACTATTTTTAAATCAAAATCCATAAAAAACATTCTTTTTTTATCGAAATCCATTCTAAACTCAAATTTTTCATAAAATTCAATCAAAAACCCTATTTTGAAAAAAATCCACAAAAAACATTTATTTTTTTTATGCAAAATCCATTCTAAACTCAAATTTTCATAAAAATTTCAATCAAAAACCCCATTTTGAAAAAAAATCCACAAAAGCCATTCATTTTTTTATCAAAATCCATTCTAAACTCAATTTTTGCATAAAAATTCAATCAAAAACCCTATTTTGAAAAAAAGTCCACAAAAAACTAATTGAAATTATCCAAATCTAATTCAAAATTGAATCAAAGCAAATAAAAATTTAAAATCTTACCTTTTCAAATTGAATATCCGTTACGCGAAGAACCTCATCACTGTGCGCCCACGGGTTGTTTGACTATCAAATGATTTTAAAACAACCACATAATTTGTATATATATACTTTTTACAAATCGAATATCCAATTTAAATTGGATATCTGAAGAACCTCGTCACTGTACACCTGCGGGTTGTTTGACTGTCAAATGATTTTAAAACAGCCACATAATTTGTATATATATACTTTTTACAAATCGGATATCCGATTTATCCGATATGGAAAACTAGGAATGGTGTTTTCTTTAGTGGTGTGTACTGACACCCAAGCCTAAAAAAAGTCAACACAATATTTTCGCATTTTTGGGTTGATGAAAGACGTGTTTTTTTTCTCATTGCCAATTTTTGGCCCACCATGATCCTGCACATACCCAAATAAGGAGGAGGTAGAGGTGTATTGTGTGGGTCAATCATCAACTAACATACTTGTCTTCACAATAAAAAAAAAAAAAAAAATTGGCAATGGATTTTGAGTATGAGGTACAAATGTATCATCATCTTTAAGGTAGAAAAGGGAATCCAAAAATGAGACTCTAAAATTTATTAACTCTACATAAAATGTACAAAAATAACTGTGCACCTATACAAGGGATAGAGGCACATGCTCAATAATGATTCTTGAAACATTGACCTTACAACCTCTTCTATGTAATTCAATACAAAGTAGTTTTAGTTGCATAGAGAAGTGTTAGATGCACACAAGAAAAATTGGGCCCCATAGAGACAATTTGTTCATTACTTATAGATACACTACAATCAAATTGTAAACACATAATTGTTCTTTTAATTATAACTTGTTGAACATATAATCATATATATATTTATATATATATATTCAGGTATTTAAGAGTCCACAAGGCCTTATTTTAATAGATGAATCTCATGTTAAAAATAAGAAGACTTTTAATAAATAGTCTTTGTCAAAAATATCACAAGAACTAAACCAATCATAGTGATAAAAACTAAAATACACTAAAAAATATTCTTACAACTAATACAAAATTATTGTTAGTATTTAATTTTTTTTCTTACTATTCTTTGTAAAGAACCCAAAACTATTAGACCTTTCTCAAATGTTTTTTCCAAGATTAGAAATTTTAATGAATGCATGTAGAATATTTTTTTAGTATACAAATTAGTTCTCATATGTATGTTCTAAAATAACATTTCTTTGATCTAAGAATTATTTGGCAACCTACATATAATACATAAGTTCCTCTAACCATCAATGTTTAAACCATGCAAAAGCAAACTTGATGTATGCTTTATGAGGCCAAATATCAACATCAGTTATAAGTTGTAAGGGACTTAAATTCTTCATATGTTTGCATAAGACAAGTGTACTCATATATTACATATTGTACAAGTCACAAATATTCTACTATTATATACTAAATAGGTTCACAGACCAAGTTACCATAAGTTGCAAAGGTGGAAACTTTACACAAATTTTACATTTCACTCTTCATGAGATAAAAATTCACAAACACACAATCAAAGATTATATTCATTGATAGAAGAATAATGTAGGTTACAAGAGTCTTCAAAGACTGATAAATATATTTAAACAACTATATTCCAAATGGATGACAAAGCATTGTAATGGTCCATTGTTTCTTGTATGGTCATTTGTATCCCTTTCTAGTATAATATGACCCTCTGTAAGCGATCCAATAAATCTTATTCCAAGCTTGCATTATTCCTCTAACTATCTTTTCCCTTGTGAAAATTTCCCCCTTCTCCATGGCTTTGTCGAAGCTTCAATTTACAGTCATGGTGATTTTTTTTAACATCTGAGTCCTTTGTCTTTACCCCACACTATATTTTGAATAATCACTGATTATTGATAGACCCAAGATTTTTTATAGTTTCAAGAAGTTTATATTTGAAAATGAGTTGTGCTTCGAATCCATCTTCAATATTTTTAATGCTTCATAAAGCGGCTCTGAAAAAGCCTGTAGAATGCATGTTCTACAGTAGCAGTTAACTAACATTGAATTGGAGTCCATAATAGTTTAGTTCAGTTTAGTCGCTTAGTTAAACTAAGTGAAATTGTTGAAGTTAGTGTTAAATTGTAGTTATGGTATATTCATGGCATGGATGTCATAGGTGTATTTACGGGGCTAGATAGTTGTTTCCTTCAATGTGTAAGTGCTTCAAATTTTCAGTACAAATGTGACAAATTATAAAAAATAGGAAAAACACTTCCACTTTTTGAGCTTTTCGTGGACCCAACTTCTTGCATCAACCTTGTCCAAAAGTATTATAATACAATCAAAGAAGTAGAGAAGGTTGAAATTCAACAGGATAATTATACAAGAAAACATGAATAATTTTTTTCATTATTTAAAATCAAAATCCATAAACATGTGTTACATTGAATCTCACTCAGTTTGTGGAGAAATTCCATTTACTGTGTTGAATTTTTCACCTTACTAAGAGAAGAAATAGAGTTTTGACCAATTTTTTTACAAAGGATTTAATATAAATAAATCTCACATCAAGAGAGAAGAATCAACCAATGTATTAATCTAATCTAATGGCCTCAACTCCTTTCAAGGTGTTTATAAGAGGTTTCAAAGTTAAGTTAGTGTTATTAGAGGAAAATAGATAATTTGGGAAAGAGGTATCCATAAATAAAATGGCACAGAGCTATGAGTTAAATATAAAAGCATGCCCATAGCTTTTAGAAAATCATGAGCTATTAAATCTCCAAATTTAATAGCTCACGCTTCTTTTAGATATTTTGTGAAGGTTGTCATAGGAAAAATTAGTGTCGATTGAGACATTTGATATGGTCAAATCTCCTACATATTCTTAAGTATTGAAGCCTATGGACTATGACTAAGACATTCTTTTATGTAAAATTTTAAAAATACTTTGACATGTATTATTAATGGGCTTCATCACAATAGAACCCATGGCTAGATATTAGCTACACTTTAATGCAAAAAATAAATAAAATCTCCCACATGGTTGAATGAAGGTTTCATCTTAGTAAAGATATTATGAAGCCTACATATTATCTCACAACTTCATTTAGTGAAAACAAAGAAAAGATCACACAATTAAAATAAGGGTTTTGGTAAAGGAGATTGTTGGGAGTAATAAATGACTTGTGAATGTAGTTTCATACCATTAATATTTCCATTTTAACCCATTATGCACATTTATGTAGTGGTGACATCATTTTCACATACAGTATTTCTTTTGTTTTTAAGAGAATTTTTCTGACCAACAATGTTGTTGTTGTTATAGTTGTGCTCTTGTAAAGTTATCTTGCAGTTTTTCATTGCATTTTCATTGTAACCTCGACATTTTTCTCAATAAAAAAAAACACCAACTAGTGAAGCTTTTATTATTATTCCCCTCTCATCTTCTATAAATGTAACAAATAGTTATAAAACATAAAGGTGGACTTTGATTTCTAAAGTCATGCTTAGAGAGCCTTGTCAGTAGAATTATTTCCTATCTTTTTTTTATTTTAAACCTTAGAACAAGTTTTGTTTGTATCCAAATATTTATTATTTATTTATATAATGTAATTAATTAGACATTAAAATTTGAATATATATGAAGTTGTGATTCTTGTAATCCTTTTTATAAAAAAATCATATATGATTAATTATCATTTAGACAATCATGTGATCATGTCTAAAATTAATTTTTAATGACTATTAGTCATTGTGTTAATGCTCTATGAGATATTAGCAAGAAGATATGCATTCTAACACATTGCTTTACTTATAGTTATTTAATTTTAATATTTATCTATTTTCCTTAGTAGAATTAGATTTATCTAGAATAGAAAAGGAATGGACCT
>VDFB02270651.1:702922489-703346818 GCA_007258455.2 Sequoia sempervirens | reverse complement strand
AAATGGAACTTGTCAAGTCAACCATGAGCTCTCAAAATAAACTCATGGGACTTGTCGAGTCAGCCTTGGTGTCTGAAAATAAATGCATGGGGAAAGAGGGGTGAATCAAATTGGAGAAATGGGAGCCGTGAAGATACAAAATTTACTTAGCCCCTATCAAAACTAGACTGATGCAAAAGATGAGGGGTTGTAAAATTTCTCCCATGCAGAAGATGAGCACTTAAAATAAATGCATGGGGCTTGCCTAGTAGGCCATGGTGTCTCAAAATAAATGTAAGGGACTCTCCTGGCCAACCATGTAGATGATGAGGGGTAGTAAAACTACTCCCATGTAGAAGATGAGCACTAAAATTAAATGCATGGGAATTTCCTCAGAAACCATGCAGACGATGAGGGGTAGTAAAACTACTCCCATCTTCTACTTGAAGCTTCCATGCACTAGGATAGCACTTATCTCCATCAGAGCTCCTCATCCTGGTTTAAAACCTATCTAAGAAGTCAGGTAAACCAAATCAACTTCTTTCCAATTCCACCCATTTTGAACTTGAAGGAAATTGGTCTTTGTAACTATATAACTGGAGGCAGGAGAATTTAGAGCATCCCCAATAATACCACATCATCTTCTTCTTGAATCCTTATTAAGTTATTAACCCTACAAAATGAAAACCCTTATGACAATTAAACGAATGATTTTAGTTGTGCTCACTATCCTTATTTATGGGCCAAAAGTGCCACTACTAGCCTAGTCCCTTGTACACCTCGTACATGTCACGTGTGTGGTTGTGTATAGTTACTATTGACTAGTAATAATTGTGATTCACGCAAACCAAAAATCCAACTTAATCATTACCTCAAGCTAGCTACATGCAAAGTTACAACTATACCCTCCGACAAGCTATCAATTGTCAAAATGGTACACAAGTTGTCAATTGTCAAAAACCAATTATTGACATCATCATCTACAATTCTATAATACATCGTGCAATTTTCAATATAAAGCTATCCAATCAATCACTCTGGCTATTCATATGTATTAATCCATGCCACCACCCAGTACCACAACTAAATTGAGAATTTCAATAGAATAAATGAAAGGTAGAGTACTTCGATGCATTGAAAAGAGAGAATTAAATGTCTCATTTTCCCTTAATCATTATCAATGTCCTAATAAGTCACAATAAATTTTGCTCACTTATGATCAGAATTATATGTTGATTTCTAAAATCAATAATTAATAAAATCTTAACCATTGATTTCTAAAAATCTAATGGTTCTAGTATTATTTCGGAGGTTTTAGTTCGAAAGTCTAGTGCTTCAAAGATTTACTTCCAGAATACATCTATAGCTGTCTGTCAAAAATTCATCGAACAATCCCTCTTTTAAAATAAACTTTATGCACATGCATAATTTCAAATGGGGACATCGCTAGGTTGAACTTGACGAGACTCAACCCTTAGAATTAAAAAGTTAAGATTTAAGGGTTTATCATAAAATATTTTGGTTTGACTTAGGCAATATTAAACAATAAACAAGAGCACAAATATTTAAACAGTAAAATATTTAACAGTTCTAGTGTAATTCTGAAGGTTTCAATTCGCAAATCTAGTGCTTGAGAGATATACTTCCGGAATGCAACTACAACTATCCATCAAAAATTCATCGAATGGTCATGGTCCATAATGTCACATCATGCTCGCTGAAATTTGGAACCTTAGAACCAAAGTCTGAAGTTTCAAAGTCTTTGAAACCTCTGACCCACCGACTACAAACTACAAAGACGACCAAGAAAGACTTGCAACTAAGGTTAGGAAAAGCACCAAAACCCTAACTTTGGTGAATTAAGATAGGAAAGGTGGCAACTAAGGTTAGTTAAAGCACCAAAACCCTGACTGGGTGAATTAATATAGGAAAGGTGGTGAGGACGGTGCATTTATGAAGTGAAGATCACAAGCAAATTTTAGCAAGTGGACATGACTAGAGGATCGATGGGTAATTAGGATCGGTATGTGCAAAGTTTGGAAAATTATTACCTCTCATCCCTCGATTAGTGAAGTTAATAATAGAGTTTGGCATGGAGAAGAAGGCACACAAAAATTCTGAAAGAGTGGTAGTGGTGGCAGTGTAGTTGCAGCAGTTTTCAAATGGAGGCCAACTTCACTCTACATTCGAGGAGGCAATTAAACCTGTTTTATGGTGAAGCTTCTAACAAAAGATTAATGGGTATGTTTTTATTCACTGATGGGAGGTTGGTACAAAGTGTGCAGATTGATTTTTGGGAAATCCTTTGGAAATCTAAGGCATAGTTACAGGACTAACATGGATGTATACTCCTTGATTATAGCATGGGGTTTGGACTTGGGGGAATCGACAAGCACAGTGAGAGAAGTGATGGAGATGATTGTGCATAGAGATTTCTTGGAAGGATTAGAATCAATACTTGAATGGGAAGTTCCAGGTGAAGGTTTCAACATCCGGGAAGGATTTGAAAATGTGGAACTAGAAGGGGCAGAAGGATGCATCCCTTTCGTGTGTTGGTCGGAGGATGAGATTAAAAATCAATGCAAGGAAGAAGCAAGGTTAGGTTGGGAAGCATTGAAGCTCTTTATAGAGCTAATGAAGGTGGAAGCACGTGAAAGTGGAGGAAAAGTGTATGAAAGAAAAAGGACATAATGCAAGGAAGCGAAGATGAATTAACAGTTTTTGTAGAATTTGTAGTTTTTGTAGGGTTTTTGCAGAATTAACGCAAGACTAGTACTAAATTTTTGGCTTGTTGAAATATGTAAGGTAGATATAGATAATTGTGGAACTAGTTTTAGTTGGGTAGGGTTACTTTTTCTATTATGAAGCATGTTAAGATGCTTTTTTGAAAAATGTTATAGCTATAGGTGATTTTTGGATGGTTGATGAAAACAATGAGGCAAATAATCTTTATTTTCATACATTTTCTTTATTAGTTTGATATTATGTTTAATTTGCCAATTTTTTTTCTTAATCATTTGAAAATAGGTTTAATTCACCAATGAATTTTATTTTTTAGTTTGGAAAAAAGTTTTAATCGCCAACAAAATTATTATTTTTGGTTTGAAAACAGGTTTAATTCACCAATGAAATATTTTATTTGTTTGAAAATAGATTTTAATCGCCAATGGAAAAATTTTAGTGGTTTTAAAAAAATTGCATTTCGCCAGGATTTTCCACAGACTTCTAGCGATTAGAAAAGATTCGCCAATGGACATTATTTTTTTTCACGAAAAATGAAAAATTCACCACTAAAATTAATATTTTTATCGGGAAGTATAAAATATTCTCCAGGATTTCACACCTTCACCGAGGGGGGGTTTCTTAAAGTCTTCCTTGCTTGACTTACTCCTGGAAGTCACAAACTAGGGTGGAAATATAACATATTAGTGCCAATCATCAAACTAATTCGCTACATCAGAATGCTACAATTCCATAAAATACAACATAATTTTGCACAAAAAACACACATTTCTCGTTAAATATCCATCATTTACATGTAATACATTCCACTTTTTCAGTACACAACACTAGATCTCATAACATATCCAATACAAGATCATGATTTTACACCTTTCTAGAAGCATGGAAACACAATTTATCATTTCATATGTAGTATATTCATAATCTAGCATGCATTCTTCACATACACACACAATTCACATCACCAAAAATCACATCACAAGGCTACACAAGGGTCCATAATGTATCCACAATAGAAAGAACATCAGTACATTGTGCACTACACCGAGGGTCCTATCCTTTCCATCAGTCTTCTGCACCATTGGACAAACACCACCAAAGGACAAATCTTAGGTCACTAAGCGAGGATGACAGAAGGGAGAAAACATAGTCTCAAGAGCCTAAGCAACCAGGACAACATAATGGGCTCATATGAAACTAAAGCACCCAGTATTAGAACATGGGCTCTGATACCAGGTGTAATGCCCCGCCTAGGAACCCTAGAGGATGAAACATCTAAGCCACAATAATGGAACTTTTTTTTAAAATGAAATAATAGTTAAATGCATAACATCACATAACATATAATCTAATTCCCAAGTCCTCTAAGGTTCCATGACTATGCTACTAACATATCCATTATTAAAAAACTAGAACCATTTCATTAGCCATGAATTAACTAACAATCAAGAGTTCATTTTAATCCATCACATTAAATGATTCAATAGTATACATTTCTATAACATGTCATATGTTAAACACCATGAAAGATCATTTATAAATAAATATCAAGTATATATACAAGCCAAATTACATGATAATACATTATAATCTATTACATCATTACACTATTTACAATAATGCTTTCCTAAATACAAATGGGAAGAACACATCAGATTATAGTAAATGTACAAATGCATGAAATACTGTCTTCTCAAACTAGTACATGAACTAGAATCCACTACACAAGGTACAACCTCCACACATTCAAACAAGTAGAAAGGGAAACCTCGTGGAGGAAAAAGAAACAACCTCCCAACCATGTGGAACCCTAAGGTCTACCCCCTGTGCTAGGAGATATCATAAGGTCCCACTACAAACAAACAGTCAAGAAGACATAAGGCTAACATAAACAAGGGCTACACATGACTCCAACACAACACTGCAACAGCATTAACATCACATACAACATATACATTATTTCTAGAGGCACACACAATAGAAGAGGATGACATAACGAAAGAATTCTAGACTACAATAGGGAGGAGTGTCATCGCATGGTCCTGGCATGGGCTTTCCTAATAGTCTCTCACTAGACGTCAACCCCATAGGGTGATACATGTGCAACCAACATTCCTTCCATGAGGACAAGGAAGTTGATCTTGCTAACTAGGCCTTCTCTACCCATCCTTAGCCTAAATGACCACTATAGGCATGGGTAAGGAAACCATTATCTTGTTTAGTGTGAAAAGTACCCATTCCCCCTAATTCGTTTTATGGTTATCACTAAATTAAAAAACTCACGAATGGGTTGTCCTGGTAGTGTCTCACTAGACATCGGCCCCCATTGAGAGCCACTCCCCCTAATTACAACTAGTAGACCCTACAAAAAAAGCAAGGTAAAAACCATCTTACACACTTAACAAAAATCACATGAATCATACATAGTGCAAGGCATTGACCCTCTTGCACACATATCTCAATCACAAGATGCTATACACAGTGAAAGGAATTGAATTTCTTTCACTTAACTCAAACATTACCAAGATACTTCCAAAATGAATAATCATAAAACCATATAGGCAAAATTACTCCCTCCTAAACCTCTCGAAGTCAATCTTAACCACTTTTCCCAAAAGAAACCCACTTTAAAACAATGACCCAAACTCACCTTTAATTTCACTAATCAAACACATTATTTAAAACTAGAATACAGATAACCAATGCAACCATGAAATCAGCATAAAATATAATAAATCATCCACTAAATGATTATGAAATAAATCAACATTAAAAAGATCATCTAATTTATTCAAATAAATCGTTCAATTACCTATATAGAATTAATTCCATTTCTTTTCTTTTCTATTTAATTTTCCAATGCACATAAGTACAAATCATCTAATTCTCATATGCAAAAGCATCATTTCTACTATAACCATAATTTATATATTTATATACATATTTGTATATCACAGTTAAATACATGCATATTTTCCTTAAATAAAAGCAATATTTTTTATTAATTTCAATTCAATTATATTTTCATTACTTAATTAACTATTTTTATTACATGACATTTTTATCTCTTTTACTTAATCCCAAGAAATGTTCAAATTATACAAGATTTGAATTCCTTGACACATGATCAGAAATAAAAACTTGACATAATTGCAATGATAATCAAAATTTCTCTAAGAGTAATACATATTACTTCTATCAAAACTAAATAAATGAAATTATTCCAAGAAATCATAAGCAGCTAGAGGAGTTGAATAAATATTTTTTTAAACATGATACTCTACTGCTCTTTAATGCTAGAATCTATAACCCAAAACTTAGTTCAATCTACCAATAATACATTAGCCAATATTTAATTCACAAATAAATATAAAATCCAATACTTATGAACTATTCCCAAATTGTTAATTTGTAACAAGGCTTAATTTGTATTGTAAATTCCTATAAGGAAAAAAAAAAATCTTTTGTTGGCAAATCAAATATGTGATGCAGGTATGGAAGTTGTTGGGAAAGTTCAGGTCTGTGCATATAAAAACATGTATAGGGATAGTAACCTGGTGGTAGATAAATTTACAAATGTTAGGTGTGAACAAATTCAAAATGAGCAGATATATGGAAGTAATATTCAAGATATAGCACAAGAATTAAAAAATGCTATTGAAAAGGAACTTATTAGCTACTAGCAAGGCAGTTTGGAGGAATGTTAAGCATGTATAATAGAGCAATTTATCTATATCAAGAAAAACTTAGAAAGGAATTTTTTAAAGTAATGCAATGTTTTAATCTCAAAGACATTTAGTTACTTCTATCAAAACTAAATAAATGAAATTATTCCAAGAAATCATAAGCAGCTAGAGGAGTTGAATAAATATTTTTTTAAACATGATACTCTACTGCTCTTTAATGCTAGAATCTATAACCCAAAACTTAGTTCAATCTACCAATAATACATTAGCCAATATTTAATTCACAAATAAATATAAAATCCAATACTTATGAACTATTCCCAAATTGTTAATTTGTAACAAGGCTTAATTTGAACATTAATAAAACTAGTATTATAATATTGAAGGTTGTATCAATTGTAGTCAAGAATACAATTGATTAGTTTTACTACTCATAGTAAAAGAGTAAATCCATTTATAGAGAGATTCATCTCTTTCCTAAATATACCTATGTAACTACTTTTTATGATTAAATCAAAAATATTATCATGGAATTTATAATAGCTTAAAATCTTAGAAACTATACCAGGAAGCAATAATATTTTATAAGTATTAGCTAGGGAAAGAGGTTACCAAAATAAGTCTAACTAGATTATGTACATTTATACTTCAATGCCATTTAAAACTGACTGAGATTTCAAACACTGAATAATGAAGCTCTTGGTGATATTGAGAGGTATATTGACCAATTCAAATATGACTTAATTAAATAAAGTACATCAACTCGACTTATCAAACTATATGAATGATCTCAGTGAATGGAACGTTTTAGCAAGACCAAGAATGTTTTTGGGTATCGATCTTCAGAAACATGGTTTGTGCCAAGTCTTGACTCATAAATCAGTAGCAGTTGTATAAGAAATTGCTTAGAATATTGGAATGGACCATAAGAATTGATCTCTTTGGTGGATAGGAGATTCTAATAACTCCATTCTCCAAATGTCAATCAAGTCTAACATTAGAGAAGTATGGAGATTGCTTGAAGAAGAGGAGATATCAAAGTAATACAAAAGAAGAGGTTCCAACGATCTTAATAATTCATTGAGAACATAACGATTGATCACAAGTTACCGATTATGGTGAATTTAGTGGTTCAAGAATGAGTAACTTGCATCCAAAATTAGTTAGAAATAAGATCTGACAATAAGCAATAGTGTGCGGAATCTTAATGAGCTCTCAGGTCTGGTGGAGGATAGACGATTGAGTCTAAGGGTGGCTGTTATAAATCTGAGAGTCTTAGATAAATTTATTAATGGAATACAAAATCTAAATATTACACTTTGTAGGTAAAGGAACTTAAAATCTTCATATTATCGGAATCCACTAGTTTTTTAGAAAATTATTATTATTTTAATAACTATTTGAGCTGCATGCTCATTAGATTGTCATCTGCAGTCCCATTTTAGAACATCTATTCAATGATTTTCTCATGAGCCATAAACTTTATTTACTCATCATATTATTTTTTTACAATTTAATAATTGCAACATCCCATTATAATATTTTATTTTATTTTAATATCCATTACATATTTAATTTATTATAATATTTCATTAAACACTTTTAATAATTATATTTATATTTAATTATCGATGTGCCCTTTTAACTTTATTTATTTATTTTAAAACATATTAATTAATCAAAACAACATTTATCAACAAATTTAAATTAAACAAACCAAATATCAACGCCAATTACCTAACCATAATCAGAGTCAAAAAACAAGACCAATTGACCACAGACAACAAACAAAACTGACGAGGTGTCGAACTAGATACTCATCCTCTTTGAGGACGATGGCTAGGGTAGGGGACCATGTGCTATCTCCAATCAACTTTTCCATTGTGTTTAAGGCACACTCATACTTGCCAATTCAAGTGGAGTGGATGCCTAGTACCTGCAACCTACAACACACAACATGGTCAGGCGTTTATGTATACATATAATCATCATGAAAAGGGAAATTGCAGTGTCGTAGGGTACTCACAAGTGAGTAATGTGACACTGTCCCTTTCACCCAAACATAACAAACAAGTAACCACATCAACTCGCAAACCATCAGCTACATAGCAATTAGAATGATAATCACATAATGGTCATGATAAAATAATCACATACTGATCATAACAATGCATCTATATATAGTATCATAAAATAGATCAATTGTTTACATCATTAGCATGTACCTTTAAATATCCCTATTATTTAACCTTCATCTCCAAGTTCCAAAGCCGACTACCTGCACATCCATGGTGAGAATGGAGGGGCACTACAATATCACCCCCAAATTTGAATTAGAATGCATATTCTATGATAGAAATTAATTGATGTTGAACTAGATTTCATAATAATTATCATCATGGAGGCATGATGCATGTATGGATGCATCATAGGGGCTATATATTCATTGCCTGAATGTTATGGCTAGGTATTTACCAAACCATATCATGTACACATTATGCTAATTTGTGATCCTAATTTTTGGTAGTTTTGAATTTTATTTTTGTTTGATATAACATGTACACATTTTATAACATGTTTGGGTTATGCATGTTATAATTCAAATTATGAAGTACCATCAATTAGGGTCAAATTTACAATCATAAAGGTTGAATCTACATATTGGACTCTAAAATCTATATTTTTTACATGAAATAACATGTTTGAACTTCCTCATCAATTTTACATGTTTTACAAAAAAGTGCCATGAAACCACCACTAAAATGCCAATCTATTTCTTGAATTTCTAATCATATATTTTTTTCTATAGTTTGAATAAATAAAAGTATTTATTTTATTTACTTTTAGTGATGTCTTCATATACCTTAAATATATATGTATTTATTTTATTTGATATTTTTGATCCATTTGTCCACACACATATAATGATTACCCAAACATATAGTACATGACACATACTTCATTAAACATCATAATTTTTTTGGTAAATATAATATTCCATAAACCAACTTTCAAATGATACTAGTATGTGTTCAAGAAGAGGAAAAAACTATCATGTGAGTACTTTTATACCACCCATAGAGCCTAAATAGAATTCATGTACACCACCTAGAATAGGTGAGACCCTACCCTTCATAAGTGAGGTCATCAATGAGAATCAAATAAGAGGAGGTAGAGGTGTATTGTGTGGGCCAATCATCAACCTCTTCTATGTAATTCAATACAAAGTAGTTTTAGTTGCATAGAGAAGTGTTAGATGCACACAAGAAAAATTGGGCCCCATAGAGACAATTTTTTCATTACTTATAGATACACTACAATCAAATTGTAAACACATAATTGTTCTTTTAATTATAACTTGTTGAACATATAATCATATATATATTTATATATATATATATATATTCAGGTATTTAAGAGTCCACAAGGCCTTATTTTAATAGATGAATCTCATGTTAAAAATAAGAAGACTTTTAATAAATAGTCTTTGTCAAAAATATCACAAGAACTAAACCAATCATAGTGATAAAAACTAAAATACACTAAAAAATATTCTTACAACTAATACAAAATTATTGTTAGTATTTAATTTTTTTTCTTACTATTCTTTGTAAAGAACCCAAAACTATTAGACCTTTCTCAAATGTTTTTTCCAAGATTAGAAATTTTAATGAATGCATGTAGAATATTTTTTTAGTATACAAATTAGTTCTCATATGTATGTTCTAAAATAACATTTCTTTGATCTAAGAATTATTTGGCAACCTACATATAATACATAAGTTCCTCTAACCATCAATGTTTAAACCATGCAAAAGCAAACTTGATGTATGCTTTATGAGGCCAAATATCAACATCAGTTATAAGTTGTAAGGGACTTAAATTCTTCATATGTTTGCATAAGACAAGTGTACTCATATATTACATATTGTACAAGTCACAAATATTCTACTATTATATACTAAATAGGTTCACAGACCAAGTTACCATAAGTTGCAAAGGTGGAAACTTTACACAAATTTTACATTTCACTCTTCATGAGATAAAAATTCACAAACACACAATCAAAGATTATATTCATTGATAGAAGAATAATGTAGGTTACAAGAGTCTTCAAAGACTGATAAATATATTTAAACAACTATATTCCAAATGGATGACAAAGCATTGTAATGGTCCATTGTTTCTTGTATGGTCATTTGTATCCCTTTCTAGTATAATATGACCCTCTGTAAGCGATCCAATAAATCTTATTCCAAGCTTGCATTATTCCTCTAACTATCTTTTCCCTTGTGAAAATTTCCCCCTTCTCCATGGCTTTGTCGAAGCTTCAATTTACAGTCATGGTGATTTTTTTTAACATCTGAGTCCTTTGTCTTTACCCCACACTATATTTTGAATAATCACTGATTATTGATAGACCCAAGATTTTTTATAGTTTCAAGAAGTTTATATTTGAAAATGAGTTGTGCTTCGAATCCATCTTCAATATTTTTAATGCTTCATAAAGCGGCTTTGAAAAAGCCTGTAGAATGCATGTTCTACAGTAGCAGTTAACTAACATTGAATTGGAGTCCATAATAGTTTAGTTCAGTTTAGTCGCTTAGTTAAACTAAGTGAAATTGTTGAAGTTAGTGTTAAATTGTAGTTATGGTATATTCATGGCATGGATGTCATAGGTGTATTTACGGGGCTAGATAGTTGTTTCCTTCAATGTGTAAGTGCTTCAAATTTTCAGTACAAATGCGACAAATTATAAAAAATAGGAAAAACACTTCCACTTTTTGAGCTTTTCATGGACCCAACTTCTTGCATCAACCTTGTCCAAAAGTATTATAATACAATCAAAGAAGTAGAGAAGGTTGAAATTCAACAGGATAATTATACAAGAAAACATGAATATTTTTTTTCATTATTTAAAATCAAAATCCATAAACATGTGTTACATTGAATCTCACTCAGTTTGTGGAGAAATTCCATTTACTGTGTTGAATTTTTCACCTTACTAAGAGAAGAAATAGAGTTTTGACCAATTTTTTTACAAAGGATTTAATATAAATAAATCTCACATGAAGGGAGAAGAATCAACCAATGTATTAATCTAATCTAATGGCCTCAACTCCTTTCAAGGTGTTTATAAGAGGTTTCAAAGTTAAGTTAGTGTTATTAGAGGAAAATAGATAATTTGGGAAAGAGGTATCCATAAATAAAATGGCACAGAGCTATGAGTTAAATATAAAAGCATGCCCATAGCTTTTAGAAACTCATGAGCTATTAAATCTCCAAATTTAATAGCTCACGCTTCTTTTAGATATTTTGTGAAGGTTGTCATAGGAAAAATTAGTGTCGATTGAGACATTTGATATGGTCAAATCTCCTACATATTCTTAAGTATTGAAGCCTATGGACTATGACTAAGACATTCTTTTATGTAAAATTTTAAAAATACTTTGACATGTATTATTAATGGGCTTCATCACAATAGAACCCATGGCTAGATATTAGCTACACTTTAATGCAAAAAATAAATAAAATCTCCCACATGGTTGAATGAAGGTTTCATCTTAGTAAAGATATTATGAAGCCTACATATTATCTCACAACTTCATTTAGTGAAAACAAAGAAAAGATCACACAATTAAAATAAGGGTTTTGGTAAAGGAGATTGTTGGGAGTAATAAATGACTTGTGAATGTAGTTTCATACCATTAATATTTCCATTTTAACCCATTATGCACATTTATGTAGTGGTGACATCATTTTCACATACAGTATTTCTTTTGTTTTTAAGAGAATTTTTCTGACCAACAATGTTGTTGTTGTTATAGTTGTGCTCTTGTAAAGTTATCTTGCAGTTTTTCATTGCATTTTCATTGTAACCTCGACATTTTTCTCAATAAAAAAAAACACCAACTAGTGAAGCTTTTATTATTATTCCCCTCTCATCTTCTATAAATGTAACAAATAGTTATAAAACATAAAGGTGGACTTTGATTTCTAAAGTCATGCTTAGAGAGCCTTGTCAGTAGAATTATTTCCTATCTTTTTTTTATTTTAAACCTTAGAACAAGTTTTGTTTGTATCCAAATATTTATTATTTATTTATATAATGTAATTAATTAGACATTAAAATTTGAATATATATGAAGTTGTGATTCTTGTAATCCTTTTTATAAAAAAATCATATATGATTAATTATCATTTAGACAATCATGTGATCATGTCTAAAATTAATTTTTAATGACTATTAGTCATTGTGTTAATGCTCTATGAGATATTAGCAAGAAGATATGCATTCTAACACATTGCTTTACTTATAGTTATTTAATTTTAATATTTATCTATTTTCCTTAGTAGAATTAGATTTATCTAGAATAGAAAAGGAATGGACCTCTTAACAGTAGAGGTTGTCTTACAATAAGGTCAGATTTTTGCAAGACCTTCAATTGTAGATGTTTTATTAGGCATAAATTGTTGTTGAAAATTAAAGAATCAACATTTTTTAGCACACCAAGTGGGATGTGAATCTAAGGCTTTAACATTCACTTTTCTTCCAAAAATTCCTTTTTTTATATTTTATGGCTCTGGTTGAGAACCATAGAAAAATCTACTCTAGATAGAGTATACATCATCCACTTAGAAATTTTTCTAAACGGTATAAAAGTGTGCTCATGATGGGCCAAAAGTGGCAATATGGATGTGTATGTGGACCGATTTTTTTTTACCCAAAATTGATGAAATGAAAAGGGTTTTTAAAAGAGATTATTAGCTTTCCACCAATATAAATTATGCTTTACTTTGAATTTAGTAAAGTAATTATTATTCATTTTCTATTTGAATTATGACTAAAGTCCTGATTGATAGGTTGATTGAAAAATATCTATAGCTTTCAAACGGTATCACATTTTTGAATCCAAAACATGTGTCACTTTCTATGCTTTGCATACTATAGGATTAAAAAAGAAAAATTAATTTCATGAAGTTTTGACCAAGTTAAGGTGGTCTGACATACAGTTTTTATATTTTTTAAAATTTGTAATAAAAAAATCATAATTAATTATTACTTGAAAAAAAATTACAAAAAAGTATGTATCACATTAGGACATGATTCCTCTACTTATATCTAAAATATTATAAAAAAATATTATCATTTTATTATGGTTAGGTGGTCGACAAACACCTACTTATTTTTCCGGAATTTAAGTACTACTATACTGAATTCTCAAATTTTCACCAAATAGATTATTATTTTTAAACAAACCTAGTAGTTTAAAAACTACATTCAATTTTCTATAGATTCTATTCTACATACATTTTTGAAATAATATAGATAACTTATTGAAATTTTTACGTCAAGTTGCCTAACTTTGATTTTTCTAAATTTTGCCACTTAAGGGCCTCCTGCTTTTTCCATGATGATCCCGCACATCCTAACCTAGGTTCCATTTCTATTTTTTAGTAGACCATGCATGAATTTCAACATAATTATTTTGAGCATAAAATGTATTGGCTAACCCAATAAATCTACCATTCACTTCTTGTGACTTTGGAATACCTTTGTGGTAGCAACAATGGGTTCCCATTCTATAATTAGTTTTAAGAGTACTACCTAATTTTAATGGGGATGGTTGTCTCTATTATTCCTCATATTCAAGATGTGGTAAATTCGTGTCCAATACATAATTTTGTAGCATTATATGTGGCCCTTAAATTGTTGGTTTTATCTCTCAAGGGAAGAACATTGAATTAGATTAGAGGCTTAGCACCTTCTTCTATTGTAGATTGGAATTAATTTGGAATTTTGTTGCATAATCAATTCAAGGAGAGGGTGGGCATCTCAGAACAACAAATAGAGATTTTATAGAGACCATACTAGCTTTCAACCTTGGATTCAAGAAGATATGTGAGAGAATACATACTAATTCCCACCCTTTACAAAGTTTGACTTATCTTTTTTATCTAAAATATTTTGATCTTAACATTGCTTCAATGATTCTTATTAAGTGGAAGAACCCTTACAAATTCTTATTGTATAGTATAGTTATATCTAATAAGCAAAGCTATATACAAGATGGAAAAATTTCTCGTGTACATACCTACTATTTGTTTATTCCCTGAACCCTACCATCCTCCTCAAAGTATTTAATGTGACCAAATACAAATTTTAAGCCTATCCCCTTCATTATTGATTAAGTTCTTTAAACCTAATTAAATAATACAAATGAAAACCTTGTTTCAAATGTTTCTAATGATTTAATGATTTATAGTATTCAAAGATAAACTTTTGATCCTAAACCCACAAAGTCCTAACCAAGGAAATTACAATGGTTCTCAACTTATTCCAATGGACTATAACTGTTAGGAAAAAGAAGGTGTCTCAACCTTTGATTTTTCCCATAGCGTTGATTTTTCTAAATATTGAATATTGCTAATTTTCTCACATTGTCTTTTTAGTTACTTGTAACTTGTAGTTTCTTTTTCCAATGAGGATTCAAGTTGGAAAGTTGATTTTACATGTGGAGTTGTGCATGAA
This sequence comes from Sequoia sempervirens, assembly GCA_007258455.2. NCBI lineage: Eukaryota > Viridiplantae > Streptophyta > Pinopsida > Cupressales > Cupressaceae > Sequoia > Sequoia sempervirens. The sequence goes on along the minus strand of VDFB02270651.1, from coordinate 703,331,878 downwards.
GGCATTTTCTATTTTTGTGTTGAGTTTTGACTATTGATTTAGAAATGTCTAATTTGTGCATTGTAAGCTCTATAAATATGATTTTCTGCTTGAGGAGTTGTGAGAGAAGAGACTGAATTTATAGGGGTTATGCTGCAAATTTTCTCTAGATGGAACAAGATGTAAATCCCCATGTAAAGGCTTAGAGCCTATAATTGTATTGTAACTATGTATTTGATTGTTGAATAATACAATGGATCTATGATTTTGAAGGGTGGGGTTTTTTACCCGAAATGGTTTTCCCCATGTAAATCTTTGTGTTCATGTCTTTTCTTCTTTCATGTTTATTGAATCTGTTTAATGCATGTTGTTGAAACTGGTTGATCTTGTAACATCTAAAATTGCATGAACTTTTTGTTGATGATGTTTTCTCAAGACAACAACTTAGACAAAAATATGAAATCATATATCTCTGGAAAGGTAACTTATTAGCAAGCTTCAAGAGATAACCCCAAGATCTCTAATGTCACCTTGACAATGCATAAACAACTCGATAAATGTGAATGCCTGTAATCACAAAGGGACTTTAATACAAGAAAATATCAATCTTGAACTTATCGCATCTAGCAATGTAATGATACTTCAATCCTAAATCTAACCTAAAACGACAAAGAAAGGAAAGAGTTTAGGTCAGAGAGATTCCCAAATTTACTCCTAAGATTAACAATGCAAATGATGAAATAATACTTCAATGGACCAATCCTCATAAACTAATTCTACTTAACCCGTGATAAATCAAGAATCTCATAGAAACAAGGCAATTCATGGTTTTAAGATTTTCAGATCATGAACATTCATCCAAGACAACCCAATTGAAATTGAAATGAATAAACCCTCACAATTGAAATAAGCACAATGAATGTAAAAGTCCAGGTTAACTTTGCAATGCAACTAACAATCAGCTAGCTGCAAAAGTATGGACCAAGGATTGCTACAAAAACCTCAAGCATCAAATCATAAACACCATTGAATCAGATCTAAATCTAAATCTAACATGTATCTAATAACCTTGAGCAATTTGAAAGATAGAATCATAAGAACCATGCAAAATAAGTCAACACAAAAGAGATCACCAGAAAATCACAATGTCTTCAATTGTATTGAATCACCAAATTACAACAACAATTCCAATGTTCTGTTACAACACTTACTCATAAAGAACTAACTTCTACCTCTGCTCTACTGCTTGATTCACTCTAAGAACTATCTATCTTTCTATTATATGTTCTTTTTTCTATATCTCTTACAAATGAGGTGAAATGCCAAATTTATAGGAAACCCCAAAGCATGTCAGCCAAGCTAGGATTTACAATCATAAAATAGCCACAAACAAGTCAGACCAACAAGTGTTTACAATAAGAAATGGCCATAAAATAGGTCGGCCCCAAGGAGAATTCAAGATAAAACAAATTAGCATTAAATGCTTGAACTCAATCCACAGTCGCACTGGATTCTACCTAAATGTCCACGTGCACAAGTTTCCAATGGAGCCCTCCCCATATTAACTACTCCTTCCATTCTTATCCCTAGATCACCAAGCCGGGCCAAGGGTGGAAGCAACCAATACTTTGAATCTCTTTCTTTAATCGAATTAATTTCATCTCCGAACCCCGACCCGCTTCAATTCAGCCTACACTCAACAAAACCACCATTAATAATATACACTAGAACAAGAAGATCGAGATTATCCCATCACAAATAATATATTCATCATTCAAATAAATCTGAGCAAAGATCGAAATCAACCCAAAAACATCATTAAATCGCTTTCATCAAAGTTCAAGATTTCAAGCCCTCCGCATAATCCAGGCCAGAAGGTAAATTTTAGAAAAAATTGGGCCAAGCAGATTTTCCTGAAGAAGGCACAAAATCAACCATAAATCATTAAAATGTAGAAAATATGCAGATAACAGTGTAATCTATCAATTTAGAACATGGAATAATAAGAATTTATCATTAGAATCATCCATTTCACCCAATTTTCAAGTTTCACCAAGCTTCACAAAGAATCTAAGAAAATCCGACTAGACCGGAATTCTGCAAGAAGGGAAAAGTTCTGGGAAAACAGAGAGGGGTAGGAAAACCGGGAAACCCGCCAGCCCAGGAAAATCCCGAAGTTGACAGAAAACCCGAATATCGACAGCCTCTCACAATTTCACTCAAATTGATTGAAGATCACAAATTTGAGGACCTGGGGATGGAACCAGTTTGACCCAAACCTCCTACAAATCTTCCTTGAATTCTAGGTTCATTCTAAAGCAAATTAAGATGCAATGGTGATGCCCTAGGCATGAAACCCTAAATTTTAACCATGAACGCACAGAGCAAGCCATAGACATAGATAACAACCCACAAGCAAGTTATCTCTAGATGCAAATGAATGAACAAACTCATAACTTACTTGGGAAACCATAAATAAAGCAATATCACATACCATGAATAAAATACCAGGGAACTCCAACAAAAATAAACAACAATTTCAAATTCCCAAGCAAGCAACAACGATGATAACACCGAGGGAATCACAACCAGATCAATAATTCACAAATTCAGTATGCCACAACACGCCAAGTACCCCAGGATCAAAATATCCCAACTTAAGAGAGCGCAAATGATAAATCATAATGGCATAAACCTCAAAAATCAACCATATTCTGAAAACCAATGGCAAGATGAAATTCTGGAAAAATCTGGCCCAGGCAGAATTCGGCGAAGGCCAGAAATCTCTGAACCACGGTGTAAAGCAGACTGAGCTAGACTCTAAATGAAATCCAGGGAAATCCAGATGGACTGGAAAATCCTGAAATGGGGTAAAAACCCAGATTTGGCCCAAAACTTAAGATTTTCAACGTGTAACTTGGGGAAAACACTTGGGTAAGAAAGATAAACACTTTAAGCTCATGCCAAGGCCATTCAAATCCTGAAAATAAAAAGGGGGGCCAAAACAACAAGAGTGAAAGCAAAAGAGGATCCTTGTTACGGGCGCAGGTGCAAAACTGCACAACACTTTCCTTTAAGGATTAATGGTGGGATATAAACTAGATGTCTGATTCTTCTTTATGCCATAGTAGTATGTGTGTTTTTTAGTTTCTCTGAAGAAACATTGTTTACCAAAGACACTAATCTTATTTGTTCATTATGGGATTAATCAATTTCCCTTGAATTGGTATCAGAGCTTTCTTTTGGGATTTTATTTTTGCTTACATGTGTAGGTCTGTGAGTTGCATGTACTTGCATGTGTGTTGCATGTACTTGCATGGACTCACATGTGGCTTGCATGTAAAAATTCTTGGTGTTTCTCGGCTCGGGTATTCCTTCTATGAAGATTTCTTAGCCTGACAAGATTGAGGAAGTCTGAAGGAATCAGCTAAAGATTGATCCTTTGGTAAATGAAATTTTTGGCTTTTTTTTTTTGGTTTCAAGAGAAAACACACAGCTTGAAGGATGGTGAAGATAGAGAAAATGGAGTTGGTCATATTGAAATGATGTGATATGAAGCTCCTATTTGACAGTGGAATAATATTGATGCATGGGGTGTGATTTTTATTCTTTATGGTTATGTTGTAGCAAAGCTTTCATATTAGGTGTTTGTGTGAGAGGCTCCTTGGTGATATGGAGAAGTGGGTTGTTTTTCAGCTATGGAGTAATGTGCTTATGTTGGGTGTTTTTTCCTAGTATTGGAAGGAATTGTTTTTGTTATCCTAATTGTATGTTTGTTATGGAGTTGACCATTGGATGATTTGGAAGCTTCTGCAATAGCATGTCTCCCTCTGATGCATGTGCATGTTGGTGGTTGTGGAGTTGGCCTGAAATAGGCCTGGAGTTATTGAACTGCTTTTTCCTTTTACAGATACTTTGTACTTGCATGGTTCAGATTCAGGTTCCTTGGATTTGAGGGTTTTATAGATTTTCCTAAAAATCTATGTTTATGCTCATCTATGATAATGCATTATTTTGGTTTAACCATTATGGTATTTTTTTTTATTTCAAACTTTTGAGTCTTCTAGATGTGAAGTGGGTGTGGATGTGCATGGATGTTTTTCAAACAAAGTGGTTTTGCAAGTTTTACATGTGGTCAAGAAAAACTTATTTTGTGGAGCTATGGTTAAGTTATTTTCTAAACCCTAGTTTTTGGGGTGTTACTAGATGAGATAGTTGTAGTTTTGCGTGAATGCTTCGTGCATGGTGTCAAGAGGTGAGATGCTTTCTCTACATGGGAGTTTTGGTACGTGATTAGTCACTTAGCATTTATGTGGTGATGCTTGGTGGATTCCTTGATTATGGCATGCTCATTATGGACATGATTGGAAAATTGGATCTAAGCTTGATTTGGTGCTTGATTCATGTTCTCTACATGGTTATTCTCTTTCAAATCTCATATTTTCAATTTCCAGTGTGATAGTGGGTTTTCATGTTACATTGATTGGATCTACGGATTGTGCAATGTTGTGGGTTGTCTTTACATACATGATTGCATAGATGACTTCGAAGTGGACTTTCTATATCCACGAGGTTTGATTATGTGTTGATGCATATTTGTTATTTGGCCTTATCTATGGTCACTTGTTCATTGGTGTGGTTGCTTTGAGATGAGAGGATGGATGATACGAGAGTACTTGGATATTCAGTGTTGGAGTCTTGTACAATGGTGTATTTCCTTGATTTGGATATCTTTGTTTCACTTGGTGTGATAAAAAATGCACTTACATATGTGTGTGGACCTAAATGATTTTCAGATTTGGGAGATGGTCTGTCATGTGCTTGGAAAGCTCGGTACCACAGTTCAGTGGGGGTTTTAGTAGTGATTGTGTATTCATCCCTATGTGGTTTAAATGATCTTCTTTAGTGATGCATATGTTTCAGAGGGACTCTTAGATCCTGTTGTTGCAGAAGGGTTTCTTCACATTTGCATGTGAACACTATTTGAGGATGTGTAGCTTCTTGAATCCATGGAGGACTCTTGTGGTCTTTGGGTTGAGTTGTTGGTGGTGCTTGACAGGTGATGTTGGTTTAGAGCATACTTCTATTATATGTCATGATATACTTTTGATTCTAGATTGGAGTTTTGGCACGATGCATTACCATGGTATGTTCACTTGGAGCATGTGATCTCCTTAGGGGGATGGTAAGATCATGATTTCAAGATAAGCTCTTGATTCAGATGATTGGAGTTTTGATAGTTGTCTAGTGATTCTCTTTGTTTTGGGTGCACTAGTCATATGCTTGAGAACTTCATGATAGTGCAATGATGCCTTTGGAGTTTAGCATGAAATAATTATTTGTTGGTGCTCATGGATACATGGAGAATGAGGTGAGGGTGTATTTCTCTTGAGATGAGAGAAGTGTTGTTTAGATGGTTACTCTTGATGAGATTTCAACAGAAAGTCTGAGAAGCATACACCTTGGTTGGGCATTAGTTCAATAGAGACCTATGAGAAGATTGCTCTTGGAGGAATCATGTTGGCTTGCATATCTTGGAGGAGTGTTCTCATTCCACACTCTTGGTCTACTCGACATCTTATCGCTTGAGAGGTATTGCCCATTTTTTCTCTTAGGTGCTTTATGCTTTCTTTCATAGACATGGATCTTGAGCTGCTATTAGATGGTTCTGGAGGATTCATTGTGAGGGATAGCATGGTTATCTCATTGGGTTTTCATTTTAATTTTTGATGATTATAGGGGATGGTACTAGATTGATTTCCTGAGATGGGAAATGGAGTAGTTTGATCTTCTTTGAGAAGCTTACATCCATGTAGATACATGATGCATATGTTATGTTTGATCTCTTGAGGTTGAACGAGTTTGGATGTTGTTATGGCTTTTATCTTGGGATTGTGAAGGAGATCTTACTTGACACAATTGGCACTGAGAGGTGTATGTAGAAGGGAATGCTACATGTTTATGAATTGCATATTTTTCTCTTTAGCTTGTTTCTTCTTCCTATATGTTTGGATTCATATGACTCTAGATGTGAGATTTATATGTGGAGTTGTGATGATCACTAGTTTTTGGTCATGTGTTGTGATCACTTGGATGATGGCATGGAGGTTCTTGTATCTTTTTCTTATGTCAGATATGGAGAATATGAGAGAGCTATGGAAGATTGTTGAGAGAGATGTTTCTTGCAGCAGTTGGTTGTAGGATTTGTAGATCTTTGTGTATGGTCCTTGGTATTACATGGTTACACTTTCTATGTGTTGTGATTGGTAGACTCGTTGTGTCTTTAATATTTTCATATTTGACATTACCCATGCAGTGGGAGTTCCTGGATGTGTTTGGTCTTCTTCGACTAGTTGGCACATGGAGCTTATATTTGCAGTGGATGGGTTGGCTATGTAGGTGGCATGAATTTTCTGATGTGGATACCTTTGAGGTATGGGTGATTGGATGAATTAGCACTTGTTGTGGGTGTTATTTTCAGTTGCATGAATTAGTCAGTTGGATGGTAGCAGCCAGTTTCCTAGTTGTTGTTATAACTGATGTTCTATCTTGTTTTCTGGAGGATGACTTCACGGTTGTGTTTAGGTTGGGAGCTTTGAATTTGACATTTTTGATGCTTCTATATAGCTTGTGAGCATAGTGGAGTGGAGGCAATATCCTGTAGCCTTTGCTATCAATTGGATTTTATGCTCATGTTCTTTGGACTGGTGCATATACACCATGTCTTGTTCCTTTCCTTGAAGGATGACATGAACTCTTGCTTGAGATGGTGGGCATCTTGGATGTTGCTGCAAGTGTCTTGGTTGGAGCATGATAGCATTGTTCGAGATTCTCGTGATTTCATGTATGGCTATGATGATGTGTTTTCATCGGTTGACTCTTAGCAGTTGAATTATGTTACTTTCATGGGCTCTTCAAAGGTGTTCAACAAGTGGGAGAGTGTTAGGAAAAAGGCGTGCCAACCTTTGATTTTTCCCATAGCGTTGATTTTTCTAAATATTGAATGTTGCTAATTTTCTCACATTATCTTTTGAGTTACAACTTGCAGTTTTTTTTTTCCTGATGAGGAGTCAAGTTGGAAAGTTGATTTTACAAGTGGAGTTGTGCATGAAGGAATTTTCTATTTTTGTGTTGAGTTTTGATAGTTGTTTTATAAATGTTTAATTTGTGCATTGTAGGCTCTATCAATATGTTTTTTTGCTTGAGGAGTTGTGAGAGGAGAGACTGAATTTATAGGGGTTATGATGTTGAATGTTATCCAAATGGAACAAGATGTAAATCTCCATGTAAATGCTTAGAGCCTGCAATTGTGTTGTAACTGTGTATTTGGTTGTTGAATAATACAATGGATTTATGCTTTTGGAGGGTGGGGTTTTCTACCTGAAAGGGTTTTCCCCATATAAATCTTTGTGTTCATGTCTTTTGTTCTTTCATGTTTATTGAATATGTTTAATGCATGTTGTTGAAACTGGTTGATCTTGTAAGATCTAAAATTGCATGAACTTTCCTCTAAGGATTAATGGTGGGAAAGAAAGTGTCTGATTCCGCTTTATCGCATAGTAGTACGTGTGTTTTTGAGGTTCTCTAAAGAAACATTGTTTACCGAAGATACTTATTGATCTCAATTGTTCGTTCTAGGATGAATCAATTTCCCTTCAATAACTACATGCCCTAGAATAAAAAATCAACATAATATGGTAAAAAATCATGTTTTCTTTATTAGTAACAAGTGTGCAAATAATGGCATTTCTAATCGATATGAAGAAAGAAGATTTTGTTGTTGTAAATTCAATTTTTGTAGTCGAGCATGTTCATTATTCATAGGAAATAAATGTTGACTTAAGTATATCTCTAAATCCTCTAAGTTTTTGTTCCTTTGTTTCATGATATAAATATTCTGTGTAAAAGAACAGATAGAAACATACTCTCTACGTTGAACAACTCACTGAAACCAACACGTGTCTTCTGCTCGTGTCTACTTGGTTGTTATGAGAATCCATGAACGTTCATATATGACTGGGGAGTATTTATCTTCTTTAAAGGAGCTCATTTGGCAAGGAATTCTTTAGGGATCTTTAGAGATCGAAGCTATACTTGCAGTTAACATTATTTAGTGTATCACCTATCTCCATGCCCTATTTTCAGTCTTTCAAGAGGACTATGCTCTGCTTGTCGAAGGAGATACAATTTTAACACCAGCTTTTGGCTTGCATTTAGAACCCCTTTATGAGGATATTGAAGAGGAAGTTGCTGATATCCTTTTGGATACAAAAGAGATGGACTAATTTTCCTAAAGCTGTCTATGCCAGGTAATCGTTCTATGAAAGATGGAATATACCAAAAAATTTGACATGTCCAAAGGCTCTCTAATGAAATAGGGAAGTAGAGAACTGAACTTTCCCACCATTTGAAATAAAAGTTCGCATGCTATCTGTGCCATTGAAGCTCAGTAGGGTTGTAGACAAAGCCCGTATATTATATTAAAGATTTTGCTTTGCTATGAGAAGAAAAAGAGCTGCGCCCATTATTCTGACAGAAGACTTAATGTAAGGAAAGTTCGCATGAAGAAAGAAGACTTAGCCATCGTAGATTAGTTTAATGTAATGGCCAATGCTCCTTTCAAGCTGTTTGCAAGAGATGGCAGAGCTAAGTTAGTGCTATTGGAGGAAAGTAGATAACTTGGCAAAGAGGGGTCCATAGGTAAAAGAGTATAGAGCTGTGAGTTAAATATGCAGGCATACCCAATAGCTGTTGGATCTCCAAATCCAATAGCCTACACTCCTTTTAGATGTTTTTTAAGGCTGGCATAGGTAAAAGTAGTGCCATTGGTTGAGCCATCTGATATAGCAAAAGGGGCCTGCATATACATAAGCAATGAAGCTCGTAGACTATGACTAAGGTATTCCCTTATTAATAGAAGAAATAAAGAATGTATGTTTTGTTTTGTGAAGGATAGCCTCTCTAAGTCTATTATCAAATGTTATGGAAGCATTTGTTGTCATAGATTACAAATGCAAATTGGTATAGATAGATGATCGTAATCGGTTAGAGGATTATCTAAACTTTTCTATTTAATTAATGTAAATGACAATACAAATGTACTTCAACATCTTTGGAATCAACTTGTACCTTATACATTTGGATGTTTGAGTTCCTTTAGTGATAGAAGTTTCTAGTGATGTTTGAAGAAAATAAATTTGGAGACATGTAAAATCAGTTCTGAACTTTTTATGCTGACATCAAATTTCATTTGGAAAAGCTTAAAAAACTTACCAATTGACTTTGCATAGTGCAACTTTATCGATTCTATCCTTTTTAAAGACAAAATTAGTAGTTGTATAATGGTGTGGCATCTAGTAACCTCAACTTCTCAACTTCTAAAAATAGTGAAGAAAAAAAAAACAAAGTATTTGAGAAAAGAAATCAAAAAAGAGATTTTTTATTATTAAAAATGCTACATACTTTGAACACAAATACATGATATCTATACAATATCATTCATCCCAACATATTAAAGTTAAGTACATTACATATAATATTATATAACAAGTGTCATATAGTGGCTAGTACTTGTCTAAATATAGTGTTATAATTATTGTTTTTTAGATTTGATAAAAATTAAATGTAAGTTTTATTAATGTGAATAAAAATAAATGTAAGTTTTGTTAAATATAGTGTTTTAGTTTTATTAATTATAGTGTTTTAATATTGTTAATTAGTTAGGGATAGAATTTATTGTTAAGATTGGGGTTAGGTTTATAGTTATGGATAGTGTTACAACCATAGTTATGGTTACAAATAAGGTTTAGGATTAGGATAATGGTTTAGAATTTATTGCTAGGGTTAGGTTTTATTTGTAGTAGACATAAATGCAACTAAATCTCTTCATTCAAATCAATAATTGTTAAATATTAATGAACTAATGATAATTGTTAAATATCAATGAACTAATGATTATAGATGGTATGATTTTGTTAAAGTCCATGAATGATAAAGTAAACACTTCTAAATTGTATATGCTATTTTGAATGGACGTTTCAAACAACACTCGCTAATTCATCATAGGAAGAGGATAATGAATAATATGATTGTAGAAATGACCCTAAAAAGAGTTAGGTGGTGGGAGAGGGTAGAGAAAGAGGATATTGGAAAACCAAATAAAAGTGAAAATAGGCAAAAAAATAGATCAAAAAGTTAAAGGTGAAATGTATATATCTAAAAGAATTATAAAGATGAATTATATTATTAATAACTACATAGTAAAACTCATAACAATAGTACTATGCCTCAAAAAGTACTAATAATAATATTTGATACCCTCGCTTTGTTTTAACAAGATAATTAAAAAAGATTTAGTGTTAGAAGTAATATTTGATTGTATGTTATCAATCAAATGTTTGGAAATGATGCATTGATTATTGAAGACCAAACTATTCTGAAAAGACTATCAATGTAATTGTTTCTATATCTATGTAAAATCAACCATATATTTCTATATATACTCTCACTAACAATTCTCAAAAACTTGAAATAAAGAATCACCATTTTTCAACCAAATCATAATACCAACACACAATAGTGTCTTTAAGTTGCACATCCAAAATCTTTAACCAAACTGAGATCTAACCATTGAAGCCGTAGTCTCCTACCCTGCCTCTTCAAGGCATAGACCACATCTATGGAGTCCCTTGAAACCTCCTCTCCTAGAAAAATGCTTGGCTGTGCCTTGGACTTTTCCATGCCTCCCTTGCCCAAAGCCTTAATACCTTTTCCTTTGCTGGTTTAACTAAACCGTTCTATATTTTTATAGCAAGTTGCTTGGCTACACAAGGCCCATGTATGGTTGAATGTAGGATTTGGATCGGTAAAAACATGGTTGATGTCACCTATTATCTTGGTGGAAATAAAGAAAAGAAGGCCACAATAATAAAACCAGGTTTTGGAAAATGAGTTTGCTGCAAACAACAAATGACTCGTGGATTAAGTTTCATACACTTAATCATTCCTTTTGTAGTTATATGAGGTAGTTGTGCACATTCATTTATTGGTAGTTTTTTTTTTGGTAGGATTTCTGCAACTGACTTGGTGGATTTTTTATTTTTTTAAGTTCTCTAGAGATTCTTTCTTCTTCTATAAATGTAATGTAGATTTTTGAAGAAAGAGAGTACATAGGTTTGTTTATGTGGTCTAAAGATTCACTAGTTTTTTCATAGAATGTAATTGTGTAAACATCAAAATATTCAAGAATTCCTTTAATATAGGAATAAATATTTCTTTGTATTATTTGTCTTTTCGATAATGATCTGTGAGAGATTGGTAAGAAGATATATTTTCTCGCACATTAATTTACTTATTTTTAGTAATTTAATTTCGTAGTTCGAGCTCTCTCTCTTCCCTTTTGGAAGTATGCTTATATAGAATGAGAAGGAGCTGACCTTTTGATCTTAGAGGTTACCCTATGATAAGCTCACACTTTTGCAAGACTTATCATTGTTCATGCTCTATGAAGCTAATATTGTTGTAGAACAAATCTAAGCATCAACAATAACTGTAATGTATATGTTTAAATAAAAAGAGTGCATACTTCACAATTTTATCTTCTTCTCTCACACTCATGTTTAGTTTTATCAATGAATGTGTTGTCTTAGAACTTAATTTGAGATAAATATCTAAGGGTGTATGCATAAAGATTGGGCACCAAAAAGCTAACACAACCACTTTTTGGTCCATCAAAGGAAAAACATGAGTGTGTAATAATGTGCTCATATTATAGGTATAATAAAATTAAAAAATTAAAGGACAAGCTCATTTTAGCCAAACCCATTTCTCTCCAATGCCCAAATGTGATAGAGGAATAATGCAAGTGTGTTTGAAAACCATTCAAGTATATTCAACCCAACATGAGATCAATGAGGTAAGATTTCTATGTTTTTAGAGGTTCAAATTGAAATAAATTTATTTTGCAATTGTTTGGATTCAATATTTTTTAATTTTCAAGAATTGAAAATATTTCAACACCCTCAAACCCTATTTCACTAAACTATGTGCACAAGGGAAATCTTGTTGAAGAGAAGGAACAACCTAACCCTCTTGAAAATCCTTCATCCACTCCCCATCATCCTTAACACAATAAATTCAAACATTAGTTGATACATTAAAATTTTAAATGGAACAAGTTCTCATCAGAGAACCCTTGCAATATCTTTGAAATCTATTATTTCTCCTATAGATTCTACTAGTGGCTAAATGAAAATATAGTCTAATCATTTTTTTTAAATAAAGAAGGGGTTAAAATTTATTCAAACAAGAAGAAATACAAAGCAAGGGCCTCAAACAACCCTGTCAAGTTCCACTAAGTGATCTAACTGATGAGACAAACCTAGAGGTAATTGACCCTTATCCACAATATTCCAGTTTTGCATTTGATCAGAAGACCATTTGGCCAGACAATCTGCTACACCATTCCACTCCCTAGGGATATGAGTGAAAGTAACAGACTCCAAAGAATCACACAAATTAAGAATCTGGTTAACCACCAAGACTAACATCCAACTAATAGCCTCAGAATGTTGTTGAGTCAACAAATGCACCACCACCTATAAATTTGATTCACACATGGGCCTACTCCATCCAAGAGCACAAGCCCGCTCAACAACATATAAAATAGCAAGAGCCTCCATCAAATTATTAGTATGATGACCTCTATAAATAGAAAAAATAAATTGAACAGTCCCCGAGCTATCCCTACCAACTCCACCAATGCTAGTAGGACCGGGGTTGCCCCACAAAGACCCATCCGTGTTGATTTTAAACTACCTTATAGAGGAGGACTCCACCTCCCCACCCTATTTATCTTCGAAGAGGGTGTCTGCATATATTTCTCATGAGTTGGCCTTGTGGAGGAGGAAGATGGAGATGACTGTAGCAAATAACATCATCAGGATCCACAACCTTCGTCAGGTCACACTTAGCCAAAATAGTTTCCCCCAAAGAGTGAAGAATTTTCCACCACAAGTGGTGGGCCCCCAACAACACATCTTGAAAGATCAACGATTCCTCTCCAACTAGATATGCCAAAGAATAAAAGAAGGGCCAAGAGTCCAAACAACCTGAAGAAAAGAGATTTTGACCGGGGCCTTGCCCCATCGAACAAAAAACTCAGCCAAAGAAGAGACATGCCAACAAGCTTGATTCCACACATTCCACCAAAAATTCCAAATATGTATAGTGAAGGAACATTGGAAAAAGAGATGAGAGACACTCTTTTCATTATCATGACACAACACACACATGAGGGGCCCTGAAAACCATGCTTGCATAAATTATCCCAAGTAAGACATCGATTGTGGACTACCAACCACAAGAAAAAATTGCACTTGGGCCATAAGAACTTGTACCAAACTTGCTTCCACCAGGAAACTCGACTGTCCCCAAAAGTCTACCACACCAACTCAACATAACCAGCAGAAACATAAAAATTACCAGAAAAATCACTACTATTCCATGTCAAAATATCATTCCTAGCCAAGGTAGTGCACTCATGAGACTCCAGAATATGAGCCAGCGCTGCCCTACCTTCCATAGTTCCTCCTGGAGGTCATTCAAAAGGAAGTTTCCAGTGAAAAAGAACAACTAGCCCACAATTATGGGAAATCTTATAATGATCAACAATGTCCCAACCAGCAGTAGCAGTAAAAGTATCACAAAGGTGTTGAAGGTGAGGATGAGTAGAAGGGATAGAAGGATGACCATCCCACAAGTCTAGCCAAAAAAGAGCTTGTGATCTTGAATGACAAATCCAAAAGAGACCATTCTTAACCAACTGAACCCTCAGTTTCAAAGTATTCCATATCATAGAACCACTTCCAACCAAAGGAAAGCGGGAAACATCAAACACATTAACATCTTTAAGATACTTATGGGTGAGAATACGAGCCAAAGCTGATTCTGGATAGAACACCAACGCCAGTATAGCTTAGCAACAAGGACTTTCCCATTCAAAATAGCAGATCGTAAGCCAAGGCTGCCCTCTTCCTTAGGTCTGCACACATTTTCCCACTTAACAAGGCTCCATTTAGTAGTCGATAAATTACCATTCCAAAGAAATTGTGAGAGAGAATATATATGACAATTTTATTCTACAAAATTATTGTATAAACTATTGACCATTTGATTTTCATTGATGCCAAAAGAGGATATCTTAATGATATCCAATAAGGGAGATTGGTGGCTCATTGATGTCAAAAAGGTATGATATGATGATACAATTTGAAGTTGCAAAGCATTCCTTGAAGTGTTGCAAAATTTTGGGCTTTGGGCCTCAAGCTTAGCTTATATCACTTGCTAAAGGAGGAAGGAGTTAGTCATTTTGAGCTAAGTCTGAAAATTTTGGACTTCAGGCATACCCTTTATCATGTGCACAAAGGAAAGGAAGCTCAAATTAAGTTAATTTCAAAAGTCCATTCAGATATCAGGCTTCAGACTATTGGTGTAAGGAAGCTAAGGTAGAAAAACAACTCCCTACACTAATCTTGAGAGGAGAATAATGCAAAACTTTTACAAATCTTCAATAGTTACATAAACTTAAATATAAATAAACACAAATATCATGCATACCACAACACAATTATTTACATGGGGAAAACTATTTTGAGAGAAAAACCCCACACTCCAAAAGCCTCCCAATATATTATTTAGAAATCAAAAATATTACAATATACTTGTAGAGCAAGCTTCTTGTGCAGGAGTATCACCACTCAGAGATCTAGAGGCAACACAACCACTATCAGACTCTCAAAATATATCATAATACACAACCGTAATACAACATGCTCATAAAATAGGGTTTCCTTCTAGGGAAAGTTAAGCTAATAAAATATTGGTCGCCAGATATGAGACATAATAATGAATGGCCCAGATTTAAAATAATAAAATATAAATAAATGTGAGGCCCAACCCCGTCTATAAATTGTGTGACACCTTGATAAGTTAAATTATTCTTGTTTTGTGAATAAATTGATGACTTAACTTGATTCCATGTTTAATATTTTGATTTTCTTATGAACTAGTTTAAATGATTATTGTGATAAATTCTCTTTAGTAAATGAAAATGGTCAAACTGTTAAGAATGAATGTGAGCAGATAATATTTAGATGCTTGAATAAGTATCATATGAAGAATACACTTAGATCGATATGAGCTAATGAATTTTGTGTACCTAACATTGGTTTGATCGCTAATAAGTTTCATGTTACTTAAAAAATGATTATAGTTAGGAACAAAGCGAGACTTTGGAAAGATCAAGAAGAAGTTTCCAGAAGGATCACTAGCCAAGCACCATTGAGGTAAAATTAAAGGATGACTCAAATCAATTAGGGATATACCTAAGGTAGGATAATTTGAGGAAAAAATATTTAAATTAGATATCAAGTTGCATGATGAATTTTATTAGAGGAAGGAACACGTTCAAAAGTAAATTTAGTAGTATAAATAAATTATTTAGTTAAGGTTAAGTTTTCATTATTATTTCGTGCATGCTCAAAGTTTCCATCTTTCATAGGGAAAAGAAATGAATATATATGTGTATTATGATTTATTAACTATTGAATTTGATCTTATTGATATTTTGAATAGGTATTTATTATATTTCTAACCTAACATGTATTTGGAAAAATACATGTGAGAGTAATGTCTAGGGTAAAATAGAGATAAATATCTAGACCCAAGTTAAATATTTATCTTTTGAAGTCTTAAATTTTGACCCTATGACCCATGAGGTAGTTAGGGTATTGTGTAAGTTTTAATTGTGTTTAAGGTTTTAATGATTGGTAGTTTAATGTAAACATGTTTTGTGGAGATTTATTGAGTTAAGTGATTAAAGGTGTAAGTACAATTAGGGTTTTGAAATCCTTAGATGGGTCTTGAATTTCGGATTGGTTTTTAAAGTGGTCTTTTTAGGGTGTTGTTTAGTCAATTTTATTGATATTAGTGCAAAAATAGACCCCTAGGGCCTATACCTATGGAAGGGGGACCCTTTGGACATGTGACCTTGTCCTTGGGGCATGATATGACCCTTCAAAAGTCCACTTGAAAGAGTGTGACGAATTTAAGTTCTTCGGAGTTGGGAGAAGTGACTTGTCACTCTCCCACCACACTCCCCAAAGTTCATTAATGAACTTGGAAAGAACATCAAGGCTTTTACATGTGTAAAACCACCTTGTAAGGGATGTTGGATAGAGTGTCATTGTACATTCTCCATCTCCCCAAAATTCTCACATGTGTGAGAACTTGTGGAGATATGTGTTAAAAGATTGAATAAAAAAGTGACAAGTGTCTCTCTCATTCAAGTGAATTCAAGTTGAATTACTATATACTTGGATGGAAAAGAGGAAATTGTTGTTACCCACTTCTCTTTTTGGAGAACTTTTCTTTGAATTTGGAGTTTTGGAAAAGAGAAGAAAAGTTGGAAGAGAAGCAAAGAGTTCTCTCAACTAGTGAAAGAGGTGTTCAAAGGGAAAAATTGTGGAAATAAGTTATTTTTCTCACTTCTATCAATTTTTTTTGAGTGAATTTTTTTTTGTTGTGTTATTTTGTTATGGCTTTCAAAACAGTGGGAAATAGCCCAAGTTCTTGTGTATGTGAATTTAGAGTTCTCTTGGTGAAAGGGTAAATAGAAAATTTTAGATAAACTATTATTTTAGTCTTCCTACCAAAATCATTGGTAGTCTTTTGTTTCTTGCTTGGGGGTATGGCTAGAGCCCAAGAGGCTTCAAGATGTCATTATGGTAGGGTGGAGAGCAAGCCCAAATTACTTGTGTGTCATTCTCATTTTTGCAAATGATGGTTGTAATATGAAATAGTTAGTATTATGTTGTAAAATGAAAAAATATAAAAAATAAAGTTGGGTCCATTGGTATACCTCTTTAAATTCTCAAAAATGGAATGAAACAATTTCTTATTCAATTACATGATATATGTTTCCAACTATTGTTTTTTAAATGGAAGGGATAATGGAGCCAAAGACTTTTTAAAGGTCCTCATATTATATGGTATAGATTGTGAAAGGATATTGAGACCATATCCTTGTATCTTTTCCTCATGATTATGCTTGTAGTAGAAATATCTCTAGGTTGTGGCAAGAATTAGACAATGATATTAATTTTGTTAGGGAAATTAAATTTAAATGAATATTGTGTCTCCTTTTGTATTCAATGAAGGAACAATTTTTGTTTAATTGTATAAGAAAAACTGTTGTACTATTGTGAAAGTAATGTTTGTATTGAATATGGTCAATGATACCCTTCAACTATTATTAACAATATAAATTTTCATGTGAGATTTTGTCCTCTCCATTAATTTATAAATTATTAAGAACCATTTAGTTGTATAAGTTATTGAGCATGAATAAAGATTATAATATTTGTAACTTTTTCAATAATTTTTAAACTATAAATATTTGAGAGTTATAATATAACACATTTGAAGCAAGTTTAGTACATATATAATTATATTTCTTTTTTTAAGAGTAAAAAATATGACATTTTAGTTGATGAATAAAATATTGTTTTAGAATAGAACTATTTTCAAGTTCTTGCTTTAAAGACAACTAATATATTGGTATAATTTATTTATTTTAGATAAACGAAAAAAAAATAAAAATTGTTGAGGTTGTAAAAAGATTTATTTTCTAAAATTGTAAAATATTACTTTCTAAATTTTAAACAACTCTATATATTTGGGGAAAAATAATATGAATTTCTAAATATATACTAACCAGCTAATAATCTTGATAAAAAATAAAATAAAAATAAAAATCATATTATATAATCATAACTAAGTCTTTCTTAAAAGCATTTCAAAAATTATTCCTTAAATCTAAGAATAAGATTTTAAAAAGATATTATTAGATAAATCATTTTGGATAAATATTATATATATATATATATATTTCACAAATATTTCCTTTATATAAATATAAAAAAATATAATATATATCCATATATATTCATCAAAAGTATGAAGCACAAATTCTAGTTTATTATACATAGTATAATATATGAAAATGTATGTATATATATTCAAACAAAAAGGATTTAATTAAAAATAAAATAAAAAGAAAGGTAAAGAAAATAAAAAGAGGGGGCTTCTTCATTGTTTTTTTTTTCAAATAAAATAATAAACAATATAATACAATCCCAAGCTAATGTTAAAAAATAAATAAATAATCTTTTGTCCTCCAAACCTTATGGGGAAAGCCCTTTACCAAGCCCTTTTCTCTCTAGATCCTCCTATAATAACATCTAAAAATACATATGTTGTGTAACTAAGAATAATATAGCAAAATAAATACAGAGATCCCTGCAATATGAAGAACAACCCTCTGTAAAATGAGGATACATATACATATGTGAATAATTTTCTTCCCGCAACACAATTAGAATAAGATCTCATGTATGGATCTGCACCTGTGACGGATTTAGCAAAATATATAATGGAAACTGAATTTAATCATCCCTCGTAAAGGTGTTGTGTCTCTACACACAACAAAAAAATGAGGGAAAATTTAAAGAGTTTGTGGTAGTGACTGTGCATGCAAAAATTTTACGAGTTAAATTTTATACATTTCTTATAGCTCTTTAAAATAAGAATTGTTCAAAATATTTGAGGAGATTATGCACACCATAGTAAAGAGTCAATGAAAATGTGAATATGTCATTCTAAACTTAAACAAGAAACCTTTGCAATGTCTTCATCTATTTGATCTAGAGATCATGTGGCATGGATGGCTGCATACTACCATCCTTCAAGCTCCAGGAAAATGTTCTACCACCCCCTATCCTCTCAGACCTGCATAGAGAAACAAATAGAAACAAGAAAATAAAATAAAAGGAGAAACTAGGGCACGCGTCATATAGTGCTCAGCTAGGGTTTCATTCTAACCTTTTATCCTATTTTATTTCACTTTTGTTGCAAGCATAAAACTTTGGTATTTTTGGTTAATAGACTTTAATGTGAGTTAAAGTTTGTCATATTAGTAAAACCATAAAGGAATTATGTTTAAAGTGAGTAATAATTTAATCGTGAGTAAATATTAGAAAATTTACATTTATTTTATAAATAAGAGTGAGTAATTATTTTATTGAATAATATTTTAAGCTATTTATCATATGTATATAACAAATAAGTAGATGTAATGATATAATCATTATGGCTATCATCATGTACTTAAATATGAGGTATATTTGATAATTTAAATTTATATAAATTAGAATTTAAAATCTTCCTATGGATGAGTTAATTCATACTATGGAAATTTTAATTATAGTGTGTATAGATATATTTTATTGTGATAGATACAAAACCATGTAATATTGTTGGAGAGCTTTAAATTTGAGATAAAATCTTAAAAATTATAAAAGTACAAATTCAAGTATTTTTTTTATCATTTGAAGCTTAAAATTTTAGCATGGTAATTTTATGTGGAGATTTAAATTTTAACCTCCTATTTAAGGTTAAAATATTTTAATTCAATAATGTTAGAGCATCGTTTTCCAATAAGAAAATTTATCTCATATTAATTATAGATGAGAGCTCAAAGTAAAAGATAATTATGTTGTTGTGATCAGTTATTTTAGTTGTAGTCATTTTAAGTCACAAACCAACTTCATTAGGATCAACTCTTCAAAGAGTCAAATTGATAAGTGAGGTAGATAAGAATCCTTAGGGAGTTTTCAAGGGAAAGAATTCAAGTTAAGTGTTAGTTTTTGGTGGGGTATTATAAATTCTTAAATTCGAATAACTATAGGACTCAATATTCGAATAACTATAGGACTCAATAGAAGTAAATTACAAAAACAGTATGCGGGACTAATTTTATATCCATATTAAAATCTAGAAATGACAACTTTATGTTATCTCCTAAACTCAAGTTAAGAGGTGACCATACGAAGGTGTGCAACATGTACTATAGATATATTCCTTCATCTCAAATACTTAGAGAGATGCATACCTTAATTCTTGTATTAAAATAAAAATGTTAATTTTTTCTAATTTAAATTATGGGCATGACATTTGGTATCAGATCCCTAGGTTGCAACTCTAGGGAACTCTGGGAATAAATTGGGCATTAGGAATTGTATGTGCATGGATAATTGTGCAAACCTCCTTGTGTGGGTTGGACTATCATGTTGATAGGAAAATTCTAGAGAAATTACCTCAATATTGAAAAAGAGAAATATAGTGGTTATTACCCAATCTAGTTAGAGTTTTGATGTACCCAATGGTCTAAGATTGAACAAAATCGATTGTTCAAATAAACGTTTAATTGAAAGAATTTGATTTTTAATAATAAATCGGACAAAACAGGTTCCCTTGATTTAAGTAAAGAAGGTGGATGACTTAGTCTAGCTAACAAGGGTTATGACATTAATCTAGTATTTGACATTAAATTTTCTTAAACCTTAAAAAGATATAGTCGACTATTTGAAGCATAGTCTCTCTATGAAGAAGATAAATAGTGTTATAAGACCTCATGTTGTGTGCTATTAAAGAAACATTATTTTCTTGTCTTATTAAGACTATAATTTTTAATTGCAATAATAATAATGCAACTTCTTTAAAATATGGTTGTTTTGGGAGCAACACATTTTCTTATAGAAACCTTAGTATAAATAAAGGATAAAAACTATACTTTTAGAAAACTTATCACTAGATAAAGGAAAGAATTATATGAACCTCGAAAGGGGATTAATGTGTCAAAGTTTTTGGTGGAATAAGATTAGATCTCTAAACCCTTAAATTGACTAAATCAAATTGACAACAAGAATGGAATAATAGAAAACTCTCAAACTATGTATTATAAGGAATTTGAGCAATCATATAGTTAGATTTAAACCCTTGACAAAGATTAAAACTAAATGTTTAGGGTGTAGGTTGTTTGACAAACAAAATTAAGGACTCATTTACAAATTGGTATTAATACACACATGAACTAAGAATCTTGTACACCTTGAATGGAATTTCTAGGCCCTCTTCTATTACCCAAAGATCTTGATTTACATAAAAGTGCATAAGGGTTAATCTTGTGAAGTAGCAAACAATTCACTTTATGGTTGGTAAGAGAAAATTTCGTGTATGATGGCATCAACTAAGGATAAAAGCTTGGAAATACATAGTAAATCCAATTTTGAAAAGTGGTCAAAACCATATATTACCTTGAATTAATTGGTGAAACCTTGAGTTATTCTAATACTTTTGCAAGTCAAAGAAGACCTAGTGAATTTAAATAGAAATATAACAACTAATAAATCTTAGAGTTGTTTTATCAACAGACTAAAATAGAAAATGATAGAACATGATTCAAGTCATAGGTGAGAATGTGTTGAAAGATAAAACAAAGTTAAGATTGGTGAAAATTGGTTTAGATATTGTATAAATAATTTCCTTCTAGTAATTAAACATAAAAGCTTTGTGAAAAGACCATATCAAAATGTGAATTTGAAGTTATAACATCATCTAGAACACATGATATTACTACCTCCCTTATAAATGAGATAAGAACTAAAGGCTTGTTGGTGCCAAAATAAGTAAGAATACGTCTTATAGGAAGTAATAAACATATTCAATTATGTGTTGACCTTGAAGGTTGTTAACATATTGAATAAGAATTGAATAATCAATTGTATGAATTTATCAATTCAGTAATGAATGACGTGTGATGCATAGTGGATTAAGTGTTTGATGAACTAAATAATATCAAAAAGAGACATTAAAATTGAAAAGTAAGACTCTCAACTAATGTTGTGCATCCTATACCATTGACTATACTTACTCTTAGAGAGAAAAACTTATACACCTGAACATAAAGAAGAAAACTTAAAGGTAGATAGAACTTTCATGACTTTTACTCATTGTGAATCATTATGAAGTTTGATGGAAATGATGATTGTGACATGCAAATAAATGGTTCAACCATAGATAGCAAAATGCAAGATTTGTAAAAGGATATTAATGAGTTGTTAAAATTACTATTCCATGATTTATCATGTGCGTTATGCATTGAGTGTGCTTTCCTTTCTCATATTGCAATTATTCAAACAAAAATAGTTGACTATCTTCCTTATTAAGTAAGAAACCTTATCTAGCATGATGTGAAAATTATAGTGGAATTATCCATATTGATATGTTAGTGAACATAACAAACATTGTTGCATGAAGAGGAAGACTAGTATGGATAGACATAGAGAACCAATCTTGATCCTATATGAGATTCCAAACACTAACTTAGTAAGATGGGAAGTGTGGTGCACCATGTATTGTTAAATTTTAGGAAGATGGAGTAATATACATAAGCTACATTTGTGCAACAACTAGTGATTTCTTTTACATATGAAAAGTGAGTTGATATTTACAAAATTGAGAAGCAAAGTGAATATTGTTTAAAGAAACTAGAGCGTATGTAAGTGAATTGATTTTGCTATATAATATGGTGAATTTTATAAAATGTATTATGCTACGATGCGTGAAGTGAAAACTAGTAAATGCACTTTGTGCCCCAAGTATGAGATACAAGGTATCCAACTTGGAATAAGGGTGGTGGACGTCTAGTACGATCCCTTATGTGTACCCTTTGTGATGGCCTTTATGTAAGCTAGCTAGTTGTGAGTTTATGTAAATGTGTTAAGTGTGTAAATGTGTCTATTAAATGAAATGTGATGTATTCATTTGCGTTAGTCTCATTGTATGTTAAATGTGTACCCCTAATGTATGGTTCCCCACTTACAGGAGTGAGATGCCAACTAGTGTAAATAGGGGATGAGAGGCACATGTTCACCCATTAGGAAATTACGAGCTCAGGGTGTTGTCCCTAATCCTAATAATGGATCTATGATGAGACATTGTAATCCTCCCATGGATGTTGATCATGGCCTACTCCCACACATATGAGAGCCACACTTGTTGGTTCATAGTGCAAGCCTCTTCCTTGATGTTTATAACCCATGGGTAAAGGATGAAATTTATGGACTATATTGATGGGGATGTTGACCCTGTTTTATGATTATAGATTTTGGGTACTTCAATAATGTAGGACATTGATACTTTGTGGATAAGTCCACCAAGATATTGCACACTATCATATTTATGTGGTTAGGGACCACCTGTTATTCATAATTATGTGGTCAGGGATGACTAGTTATTGCATGCATGTTATTATACTCTTGTGGTTAGAGAACCACCATTCCCCTCCTCCCCTTAGGCGGCTTTATCAAAGTCACATAGTGCTCATAATGTGTAAATTTTATTGCCGAAATATTGAATTATTGGTAATTTATTATTGATGTTTTATTTTATTACATCTCAGCAGTATGAAATTTTATATTTTCTTTCTTAAAGCTATTTATCCATTTGAAAAAATTTCATAGTCCAATTGCCTCAAGGACTTGTTTAATTTCATATTTTTTTGAAAATTAAAACTTGAAATGTTGCAATGTAGCTATGCTTGATCTTTATTTTAATTTATCTCTTGAATTTTTTTTTTTTCCTTTTTTATGGGAATTTTATTACAACTTTCCAATTTATGATCTTATATTTCTTGGTTTGAGGCTTTCATGTTGATTGTGAATTGCTGACAAATGTGGTGTAATGTGATGCATGTAAAACTACCATATCCTATGGGGTTCCCTGGTAGGTCGTATAGGGGAGTAGATCCATTGGGGAATTATTGTAAAAGGGGTTGCAAATGGGACCGGTATGGGATGGTTATTAATCCATTCTTTCCCTAGTTTTATGATTGTTCTTATTGTACCTTCATTTTCGAGGTTAACACCCTTAAACAAACAAGGGGAAGGTACTAGGAAATGTATGGAGGGGTCCTTAGATAAGGGCCTCGAGACCATCTTTCCTAGAGGATATGCTATCTAAGAATCTCCATCCTTGTAAACCCCATTGTGTGAGCCTTGTGTTGTAAATTGTGTGGTTGTATGAGGATAGGCACACCCAATTTGGGAAGAGCATCCTTTGTATGAGGATAGGTGCACTCAATTGGGAAGAGCATCCTTGCTATTGTTGTGTGTACATGTGAAAATTGCAAGTAAATGTGATGTGTCATACCTATGAACTATGTGAGAAAGATAGCAACAAATGATGCAAAGTTAATATTCCTTGAGAGATGAATTGATATTGGAACAAAAATAGTTTATGAGTTATGTTTATAATGCAAAAGGGAACCTTGAAGGGTATCCAAGGATGATAATACGTTTGGATATATGTTGGTGTATTTTTTTTATCAAGAATGTTAATTACATGGATGACTACTAGTATTTGTTATATTGTGAGTATATCAGATAAAAAATTTATGATGAAAAAATTGTGTTCTAAGTATTTAGGTGATTGGAATATGGAAGTGGTGTCCCTACACATGTATTGATGAATTAATGTTTTGTACCTTTCTTTAATATGGTAAGATAATTAGTATATTTAACTTGTTATGTGTGTTTCCATATTGGGAATTAAGATTCCAAACCTTATGACTTCCAGGTGGAAATCCAATCTAAGGGGAGGGAGATGTGAGGCCCAACCCCATCTATGAATTGTGTGACACCTTGATAAGTTAAATTATTCTTGTTTTGTGAATAAATTGATAACTTAACCCGATTCCATGTTTAATATTTTGATTTTCTTATGAACTAGTTTAAATGATTATTGTGATAGATTCTCTTTAGTAAATGAAAATGGGAAAATTTTTAAGAATGAATGTGAGCAGATAATATTTAGATGCTTGAATAAGTATCATATGAAGAATACACTTAGATCGATATGAGCTAAATAATTTTGTGTACCTAACAGTGGTTTGAATCTCACTAATAAGTTTCATGTTACTTAAAAAATGCTAATAGTTAAGAACAAAGCAGGACTTTGGAAAGATCAAGAAGAAGTTTCTAGAAGGATCACTAGCCAAGCACCATTGAGGTAAAATTAAAGGATGACTCAAATCAATTAGGGATATACCTAAGGTAGGATAATTTGAGGAAAAATTATTTAAATTAGATATCAAGTTGCATGATGAATTTTATTAGAGGAAGGAGTGTCCAAGAGTAAATTTAGTAGTATAAATAAATTATTTAGTTACTCGGTTAGGTTTTCATTATTATTTTGTGCATGCTCAAAGTTTCCATCTTTCATAGGGAAAGGAAATGAATATATATGTGTATTATGATTTACTAACTATTGAATTTGATCTTATTGATATTTTGAACAGGTATGTATTATACTTCTAACCTAAAATGTACTTGGAAAAATACATCTGAGAGTAACGTCAAGGGTAAAATAGAGAGAAATATCTAGACCCAAGTTAAATAATTATCTTTTGAAGTTTTAAATTTTGACCCTATGACCTAGGAGGTAGTTAGGGTATTGTGTAAGTTTTAATTGTGTTTAATGTTTTAATGATTGGTAATTTAATGTAAACATTTTTTGTGGAGATTTATTGAGTTAAGTGATTAAAGGTGTAAGTACAATTAGGGTTTTGAAATCCTTAGCTAGGTCTTGAATTTCGGATTGGTTTCTAAAGTGGTCTTTTAGGGTGTTGTTTAGTCAATTTTATTGATATTAGTGCAAAAATAGACCCCTAGGGCCTATACCTATGGAAGGGGGACCCTTTGGACATGTGACCTTGTCCTTGGGGCATGATATGACCCTTCAAAAGTCCACTTGAAAGAGTGTGACGAATTTGAGTTCTTGAGAGTTGGGAGAAGTGACTTGTCACTCTCCCACCACACTCCCCAAAGTTCATTAATGAACTTGGGAAGAACATCAAGGATTTCACGTGTAAAGTCACCTTGTAAGGGATGTTGGGTAGAGTGTCATTGTACATTCCCCATCTCCTCAAAAGTCTCACACATGTGTGAGAACTTGTGGGATATGTGTTGAAAGATCGAATAAAAAAGTGACAAGTGTCTCTCTTTCATTCAAGTGAATTCAAGTTGAATTTCTATATACTTGGATGGAAAAGAGGAAATTTTTGTTACCCACTTCTCCTTTTGAAGAAATTTTCTTTGAATTTGGATTTTTTGGAAAGAGAAGAAGAAAAGTTGGAAGAGAAGCAAAGAGCTCTCTCAAGTGAAAGAGGTGTTCAAAGGGAAAAATTGTGGATATAAGTTATTTTTTTCACTTCTATCAAATTTGTTTGAGTGAAAAAAAATTTGTTGCGTTATTTTCTTATGGCTTTCAAAACAAGTGGGAAATAGCCCAAATTTTTTTGTATGTGAATTTAGAGTTTTCTTGGTGAAAGGTAAATAAAAAATTGTAGATAAACTATTATTTTAGTCTTCCTACCAAGATCATTGGTAGTCTTTTGTTTCTTGCTCAGGGGTATGGCTAGGGCCCAAGAGGCTTTATGATGCCATTATGGTAGGGTGGAGAGCAAGCCAAAATTACTTGTGTCGCATTCTCATTTTCACAAATTATGTTGGTTGTGTATACACTCAAAAATTGGTCTGGAGAATATTAATTAAATATTGATTATTTAGTTAATAAATTTGTATTCCTCTACTATATAAATAAATCAAATTTATTTACATAGTTCCTTTCCTCTTAATTCTTCTATTCCAATTCACCTCTTTCACAATTTAATTAAAATGAGCAAGTCTAAATAATTTGTTTTATTTTAATTAATTTCCCTCTCACTTAATTCAATATTTTAAATTTGAATTCCATTACATTTCTACATACTTTTCTAATTACCTTCCACCTCACCCTCCAACTCACCATGTGTCACATGAAAATAATTATCTTTATTTTCTAAATTGGATATTTACTCTCAACAAATTCAACAACCTTCAAGACACATGGCTTCATCCTCCAATTGATTCCTTCCTACACTTGGAAAATTGGTTTTACTAAAGGGAACCATTGACTTGTTTTCTCCATCCTCCTCATTT
This sequence comes from Sequoia sempervirens, assembly GCA_007258455.2. NCBI lineage: Eukaryota > Viridiplantae > Streptophyta > Pinopsida > Cupressales > Cupressaceae > Sequoia > Sequoia sempervirens. The sequence goes on along the minus strand of VDFB02270651.1, from coordinate 703,304,963 downwards.
TTCATCGCTGATTTATCCAAATCAAATCTCAATTGTTCATGGATGCCAACTCACCCAATGCCTTGGAAAAATATATAAATTAAGACCCATTTATAGCTTTTCAACAAGGAGAATTTGCATAAGTTTACTCTGCAGGAATTCATTTAACATTTTGAGAGCTTAGTGTTGCATTTTATAATTCAACATTTTAGTTTAGCAAATAGATTAGAATCATGGCTCCTTTAGATGTTTCTTAGCAGCATGTAGAATAATTTCCATTTCATTATCATTAGTTTAATTTTGCATTATGTCACTTTCACATCATCTTGTATGCAGCTGTCCATTTCACCATATCATTTTATCATTCCATCTAGAAATCATTTAATCATGTAGATGTAGATTTAGATTTTGCATTATGCATAGTAGGCTACTCGTTTCTCAGATGAAATTTCAGTGATTTGTGCAGGAATAAGATCTGAGAGCATGAATCACTAGGACATTTGAGATTAGAGGAAGATGAGAAGTTTTTAAAGAATTATGTTATTAAATTGTGTTTAATTTAGATAGATTATTTACTATAATACTTCCCATCTAAGTGTGTTTGTTTTGATATAATTCATGCATATTTTCTAACACACATAAATTGGCACCCAATATGGGGCCTAGCCCCTATTATTTTGACATTTTCTGGAAGTTTTGTTTTACAGGCTCGGATGTGTAGTTTTATGGCGCAACCACTTAATTCTCTAGCACTTACGAAAGATTCTCTGGCACTTTCACCGACTGTTCTGACACTTTTTAGGTTTTCTCTGGTACTTTGACCATTTTCTGTGGTGCTTTGATCCCATTATGTGGTGCTTTCACCCTTTTTAGTGGTGCTTTAGCCAAATTCTATGGCACTTTTACTTAATTCTATTGTGCTTCCCCTGTTTTTGTGCTTCTACTTTTTGTTCTTGCACTTCTAATTATTTCTGTAATTTTCCCTAAGAATGAAAACTAATGTTGGCTTTTCTATTTTGTAGGTTACATAAAACACTTAAAAAATCATGCTAAAACTCCAGAACACTTGCCAAAGATAATCTATGAGAAACTACTAATGAATTTGATGTAGGGGCTGGATTTTATGTCTTTCCTTCTTGCTTAAATTAGGAACATAGATTAATTAACAAGGAATGAACACCATGTTTACTGTCTATTTGGAAGGGTAGGCATATGCTCTCCCCTTAACAGGGTGACCAAAAATCCAGACCCCTTCCTTTTTCATTTATTTGTGGTGTGTTTTGAATGGTAGGCATATGCTCTCCCATTAACTGGGTGACCAAAAAGTCAGACCTGTTCTTTGTTAATCTGCGAGTGTGAGTAGGGTATACAGCGAGGGTTCTCTCTTTATTCATATAGAATAAAGAGGATCGAACTATGGGTATAATCTCTTTCTTTTTCTTATCCTAGAGTACCTACCTGGGGGAAAAAATACTCACCTAAGGGAACGACTCAATCGATAACACTCTAAAGCCAAGAGTATTTCCAATTAGTATATAAATGTGGATATTGGAGTAAATGCCAATATCACATGGTTGACACCAACAAGAAGGGTAGCAATGGTCTCTCGCCACATTGGGTCAACTCCTATGAACAAAAAGTCCTTACTAGAACCCTTGATTTTGAATTGGCCAAATCCTTTATCTATTCTCTTGGTATAGCACCATTCGGTGTGAAGTCATCCACATTCTTCTAGTCTTTAATAGAGATGGTCAGTCTTCCATGGGAGTTTCATGGAGGTTGGAAGCTTGGTTGACCTAAGAAGAGAGTGCAATGTAAGGGGGAGCCCGCGTGGCCAAGCTTTTGAATTCATCCGCTATAGATAGTTATGGTTGGGGTAAAACCTACATGGAATCCAAGAGAATATCGTCTATCACAACCCTAGGGAATGTATGTTGTGTTTGATTGTGCTTTCCAAAATTTTATCAAAAAAAAATTCAAACAAAACTTTACACACTGGAAAAACTATAGAAACTGTGATTCATAATACATCATCTAGAACAAACTATCCTTTTACCAAAAATTAGGAAAAACCAAGTAAACTAGAAACAAACTATTGCATTCCCCAGTTCAGGGTTTTCACTACTTTTTGTGGCACTTTCACTAAATTTTCCAGTGCTTTCACTCTCTATTATAGCGCTTCCACATCATTTTCCAGCGCATTTGATCTTTTCTGTGGCGCTTTGACCCTAACATTCTATGGTGCATTCACCTATTTATGTGGTGCACCTGAGCCATTCTGTGGTGCTTTGACCCTTTTTTGTAGCGTTTCCAATCCATTCTATGGTGCATCTGAGTTTTCCAGTAGTGCTTCTACCTTTTGGCACTTTTTCCCACTATAACAGCGCTTCCACCAAAACCCAAAAAAAGAGAGTTGAATATCATTCCCATCCATCATTTTGAAACCATAATTCAACCATTTTTGCAGTTCAGAACCATTTGCAACCTTAACAAGAGTCTAAACATGGTTTTTACCCAATGGCTTCATGAAAAATTAAAATTCAAAAACCAAAACCCATAACTCTTAATTTGAAGGAACATCAACAACGTCTTTCCATGCTTTATGACTTTAGAGACAAATTGCTCTTCAATTTTTACAGAAAAGCTTCCAAGAAAAACCTTGGTTTATATTCATTTTATTATTGCCAAAATCCAAGACTCTTCCAAAGATTCAAACATCTTGTCTAGGAAAGGAAATTTCTCACCATTTCATGATTGCAACCAAAATTTCAAAATCTCCTCAATTTTGGAATTATCCTTTAGAGTCCAAAACTTTGTTAAAATTTGCTTATCCAAGTGAAACATTTTACCTAAACTTTGATCAAACATCTAAAAGTTCCCATCATCATCAACATCCCAAATTTGATTGTCAAGTTGAGTTTCCCCATGAAGGTTTTTATTCTTCATCTTGGAAACAATACACTTTGTATCAAATTTTATCACCTTAGTTACAACAATAGAATTCGTCATTCTATTCAACCTAGGTATTTCCTTGGCACTCTCAAATAACAATCAAAATTTAGCAAACCTTAGTCACTTGCATTCCCACTTTAACAAGGTCCCATAAACAAAAACTTAAGGACAAAGAAACCGAACCTCCACATACCATGGTTGAACCAAAGGAAAATCCTTTTCATAAGATTTCCCAAAAAGAAACAGATGAGTTAACAAAAGAAGATGTCAAACAAGAAAATCAAGACCCTAATTTCCATAGATTCCTAGAAAAAGTCTTTGAAAAAGATGGGGAGAAATACCTTTTGATGTTAGCCAACCAAGGGGCTAAGTTGCCTAATGATTTTGATGTTAACAAATTGAAGAGTATCCCAAAGAAAACTAAAACTGAAATGCTTACTGCCAATCAAATGACTTCCTTGACAAATTAGATGCAAAACCTTCAACAATAACTTCAAGATATGCAAGGAGGGACTCCAAAAAGATACTTGTTGCAAGACATTTGTCCTTATCTCTTTGATAGAAGGTTAAACATGATACCAACACTTATCAATTGATGAGCTAAAGGGGCTCTATAATGAATGGTTCATAAGGCACAACACTTGCTAAAGGTTTTGAAAATGGGGTAACAACTCAAGCAGGTTTAACCTTCGAGAAAACTCCCTGGTTAAGCGCACTTGAGCTGGAGCAGTACCAGGATGGGTGACTTCCCGGGATGGACCAGTGCTTCACTTCTGTGAGCATCACCTAGATGCAATGAGTGCTAAGTGGACCATTCGATATCATGAGAGATGGGTTCTGTTGAACCACTACTCATGAAACATGGGTCAATGAGTTTGACTCGAAACTACACGGTTGAATCCTAATAGCAATATCATAATTTGACACGCTGTGGAAAAATACCTCCTACTTATCAATTGATGAGCTAAAGGGGCTCTATAATGAATGGTTCATAAGGCACAACACTTGCTGAAGGTTTTGCAAATGGGGTAACAACTCAAGCGGGCTTAACCTTGGAGAAAACTCCCTAGTTAAGCGCGCTTGAGCTGGAGCAGTACCGGGATGGGTGACCTCCCGGGACGGACCAGTGCTTCACCTCTGTGAGCATCACCTAGATGCAATGATTGCTAAGTGGACCATTCGATATCATGAGAGATGGGTTCTGTTGAACCACTACTCATGAAACATGGGTCAATGAGTTTGACTCGAAACTACACGGTTGAATCCTGATAGCAATATCATAATGATAACATTTCCTCAAAACTGTGAATTTCCAAAATATGACAAATATAACAAGAAATCACGTGTGAGAATTTTAAACAATGAGTTTGGAATTCGCCCATGAGGACACAAACTTAATGAGACTCTTTCCTCATAGTCTAGGAGGTCATTGCATGGAATGGTTCTCAAAGTTGCAACCAGGCATAAAATCCTTCCAAGAACTTGTTAACATATTCATTACACAATATTCCTATAACATTGCACATGAGATAACCGTGAAGGACCTTTGTAATACCAAAAAAAAATAAGGAGAATATTTTCTTGTATTCCTCCAAAGTTGGAGAAGGTTATTCGCTCGTTATGCTTGTCTCATAACCGAACAAGAAAAGATGGAAATTTTTATCGATAACCTTAACAGTGAAATGAGTTATAGGTTGCAATTGCAATGTCCTCCTAGCTTTGAGAAGATGGTAGAAAATGGTGTCAAAATTGAAGAAGCCTTAGTCAAAAGAGGGGTGTTGAAAATTCACAATGAAGGATCAAACAATGCTAGTTCATCTAACCATCATAACAATGAAAAACCCAAATTTCTGACAAGGAACAAAAATGCTAATGATGGTAATGTTGAAACATATAATGCCAAACCGATCTTCAACTTGTCAAGAACCTCAACCAAGTTGGATCAAAACATCAATCAAAGAACTAATCAAAATTTCAACTCGTCTAATAACCAAAGTGGACACAATAAAAGTTACATCCCATCAAAATTTCTACCATATCAAACACAATCAAACCACATAAAATTCACTCCTTTGGGTCAATCACACAAATCTGCATTGAGAGAACTTCTTGAAAATAACCTATTAACACTACCTGACACTCGAGGATTCAAACCCAAAGTAAAATCATCATGCTGGAATGATTCCCATTACTGTGAATTTCATCGATGCAAAGGTCACCTAACGAATTGCTACATGTAATTGAAACATAAAATACAAGACTTCATAGATGCCAAAATCATACGAATAAAGAGACTCCAAACAAATGCAGATCATAGAGCATTCAAAAATCCCTTACCGAACTACGAAAAAGGGGAGTCCTCTACAATGAATAACAAGGAATAGAACATAAACTATGTCCATGATATTGTCATAAACCATATCTCAGTGGCGGAAAAACAAATGAATACCATTGAAACTAATGATAGCCAAAACATTACTGCAAATGATGATATGATCTATGACGTTCCAATCGAACAAGAACAAGACATTATTATCCTTGAAAATCAAATCAATGACATCCAACCAGACATGAATGCAAATGATACTCAAATCAATTTCATCAAAATCAATGGGAAACAAGACAACGTACCAGTGAATGCGACAACAAGAGCACATGCCAAATATGTCTTAAAAGGAGGTCCATCTAAAACATCTATAGCATTGCCCAATCAATACAACATAGTAGACCAATTACAAAATATCCCTGCATAGATATCAATATTGGAATTTCTCAAAATTTCATGTGCCCACAAAGAGATCTCAGAAAAAGCCCTAGTGGACACAAAGGTGCCAATGAATCTAGAAGTTTGTGAATTTTAAGCCATGGTGGGACATTTAACCATGCCACATTTCCCATCCTTTTCTGAAAATGATGACACATCCATTTCTCATCCCCACAATGTTGCTCTCCATATTGAAGTCCTAATCCATAAACATCATGTCAAATGCATCCTAATAGATGGAGGAGCTAGCCTAAATATATATACTTTAAAACTTGTTCTTGCCTTGGGATTTTCTGAGAATGTAATTGATTCAAAGAAAAAGATTACAATAAAATCATATGATGATGAGGAAAGAGCTTCACAAGGGTTAATCATCTTGCCTATTCAAGTGGGACCAATCTAGAAAGATGTAATCTGCCAAGTATTAGACAAGGATTTGACCTATAACATACTATTGGGTAGACCATGGATTCATGAGATCCAAGCGGTTCCTTCAACATATCACCAGTGTCTAAAATTTCCTTGTGGTGGTCAAGAAATTACCATTTCAGCTGATTCAAATAGTCCCTAGTATTGCAATACCCTGAAATCTGTCCAAGATGTCTTTGTACTTCATAATATAGAAGCTTCCATTCCCACTACTTCCAGTGATCAGGGCCAGACAAGTTCCTCACCCAAACCGTTGGTCATTTCCGAAAATCATGATAGTCAATCCAATTCCATGTCTAAACAGTCTAAGAAGAACGAAGAAGCTGCTCCATCCACCTCCTCAAATCCTAAAACACAACTGAATTCCTTGTTGAAACAATTTGATGAAAAATTCCAAATCAAAGACAAAGGTGTTGGTGAATACTTCTTTGAACGGTCCTTATTTCTTTCACACTTTTCTTCTCCAAAAGATTATGGACAACCCTCTACATCAACACAACAAACTCCACAACCATTTACTAAATTTGATGGATAGTTCATAAAAGAGAGCACTAGCTTTGATGAAGTAGAAGACAAAGACATCCTAAACTAGCTTTATAAAGAGGAAGAAGAATCCCAGGTTGCAACTACAATTGTGCAAACAACTAAATATGGAAAAGGTTTCACTATCTTGAAAAAATGGGATATGAAGGGAAAGGTCCTGTGGGTAAAATAAAAGAGTGAATCATAGAACCAATTCAACCCATTTTAATCAATCCAAAAGACAAGAATGGATTGGGTTATAAAAAGGATGCAAAAGAGAAGATGGTTGAAAGAATCCTACAGTTACAAGCCAATGAAGAAAATGAGACTGATTCCAATGAATATGAGTGGGATTCACTATCAGAAGAGTCATGCCATGACAAGGACATTGATGTAGTACATAAATATGCATCCCTACTCGAAGAAGGACAAGGGTCAGGTTCTAGACCGTTTGAATTTGGATCACAACACCTTGATGATTCTAGTGTATACAATTCAACTCAAAGTGAAATAGATAATTCGGAAGAGAGTTACCTTCTAGACCTCAATTTTTCTATTGGAAAAATTAAAGACATTGCTATCTGAACCCTTACCATTTCCGAGCTTGACCCGTTTGGTGACTGCTTACCTTTAGTGCATCCTAAGCTTATAGATTGGGACCTAATTGAGCCATTTGAAATCCATACATTTTTGAATGATGACGCCATCGTCAATTTCCTCTATGCCAATGATCCCGAAATAGATTCCATCAATGAAAATTGTGACAAGGCTTCCATATAGGGGAGTATCAAATCATCCAGCTACAAAATGAATAATACAGGAAATAGATCTGCTATTGAAAACCATTCAATGGCAATACCAGATCTAGAAAAAGTAAAAAAAAAGAGCGCATCCAATGGTGAAAACCTTTCTGAGGTGTCAAAGGATGGAAGATTTGATACTCTCCCAAAACATTTTTAGGAAAGGTCAAAGGTTTTGATTGAACCCACACAGTTTGTGAACATTGGCAATGAAGACACGGTGAAGAATATCCATTTAGCAGCATCATTAACAAATCAGGAAAAGCCAAGCTTTCTAAAAAATTTCATGGAGAAACAAATCAACTTTATGTGGTCATATGCCGACATTCCGAGAATCGATCCATAACTCATCATGCACCATCTATAATTACCTCCAGGAGTGAAACCAATGAAGCAGAAGTTGAGAAAGATGCATCCCCATATCACCTTATTGGTAAAGGCAGCACTAAAGAAATTATTAGATGTTGGATTCATTAGACCCATTGACTATGCCGAGTGGATCTCCAATATAGTACTAGTTTCAAAGCCTAACAACAGTATTCACATCTACACAGAGTTTTGGGATCTTAACAAAGCTTGTCCTAAGGATGATTTTCCTATGCCCAATATAGATATCATAGTAGATTTGATGACAAGACATGGTATGTTGTCACTGATGGATGGCTTTTCTGGGTATAATAAAATCAAAATAGCCCCAGAAGATCAAGATAAAATTTCCTTTACTTGTCCATGGGGAACCTTCTGTTGGAATGTTATGCCATTCAGTTTGACAAATGTAGGAGCTACCTACCAATGTGCCATGACAACATTTTTTCATGATATGATGCATACTTTCACGAAAGACTATGTGGACGATTTATTGGAAAAATCATATACTAGGGAAGGGCATTTGGAGATCCTAGATTAAATTTTCACCAGATTGGAAAAATTCAATGTGCGACTAAATCCCAAGAAATGTGTGTTTGGAGTGACGTCAGCAAAACTCCTAGGTTACATTGTATCAGAAAAAGGAATTGAGGTGGACCCAACCAAAGTCAAGGCTATTATGGAAATTCTACCACCAAAGAACATTAGTAAACTTCATTCCCTACAAGGAAGGTTTCATTCAATCCATAGATTCATTTCACAACTAGAAGACAAGACCCATCCCTTCACTCACTTACTGCATAAAAATGTTTCTTTCCAATGGGATGAACAATGTGAAGGAGCCTTCAACCATTTGAAACAATATTTAATGAATCTGCATGTCTTAGTACCACCATCAAAAGGGAAGCCACTACTATTATATATTGGTACAATAGAGACATCATTGGAAGCCCTATTAGCACAAGAAGATTCAATGGGAAAGGAATGAGCAGTTTATTACATCAGCAGGATGCTAAATGGCTATGAGATCAACTATACCTTCTTTGAAAAGTCTTGTCTAGTAGTAGTATTTGCTACTCTACAACTACGACACTACATGCTGACTCACACCATCAAGTTGATAGCTAAAATTGATCATGTCAAATATCTCCTCAGTAAAGAAAACCTAATAGGGAGATTGGCTAAATGGGTCATGATACTTAGTGAATTTAATATCCAATATGTAGATAGGAAGGTGATAAAAGGACAAGCAATTGCTGATCAGTTAGTGGAGGCACCTTTACCAGATAATAATCCTTTACACATTGAATTCCAGATGTAGATGTTCTTGTTGTGGCTATGAAACAATGGACACTATACTTTGATGGATCACATACCCAACACGGATCAGGAGCTAGAATCCTATTTGTCACTCCACAAGGACATACTATACCAAAATCATACAGACTGATGTTCCCTCGTACCAACAACATGGCAGAATATGAAGCATTAATCATTGGCATCAAAACAACTATAGAATGGAAGGTCCTAGAATTGCAAGTGTATGGGGATTCTCAATTGGTCATTAACCAAGTCAATGATGATTATCAAACAAGAGATGACAAATTGATGCCTTACAAGAGAATGTTAGACGATTTCAAGAAATATTTTGTGGATATCAAATTTGAGCATATTTCAAGAGTGGACAATAAAGTCGTTGATGCCATGGCTACTATTGCTTCCTTGTTACAAATTCCAAAGAAAAGAAGTCATTACGAGTTCTTGGTGGAACAACTATTTTCCCCTGCCTATGATGATACTGAATCCCATGTTATTTGTCACATATCTGATACCAATACCTCAATCTATAGTGATATTTATACCTACCTGAAAGATAACACTCTTCCACCTAACTTTCCATGAAACCAAAAATTCAATCTCATTCACCGAGCCACCTAACATACACTTATAGCGGATGTACTATATCGAAGAGCTCTTGACAGAACTCTCTTACGATGTCTAGAATGCGATGAGTCTAAAATGGATTTATGAGAAGTCAATGAGGGTGTCTGCTTAACACATTCAAGTTGCCTAACCTTAGCCAAGAAACTTCTTCGATTAGGATATTATTGGCCAACTATGGTAAAGGTGTCTTTTCAGTTTGTGAAGAAATGTCAAAAATGTCAGATTCACAACAATCTCATCCATGCACTAGCACGAGAACTTCAACCTTTTGCATCCACATTGCCATTTTTTCAATGGGGACTAGATCTTGTTGGTAAAATTCATCCATCATCATCAAATAGACACAATTTTATCATCACTACTATAGAATACTTCACAAAATTAATTTATGTTGTCCCTTTAACCATCATCGGAAAGCAGATTCCATCATTCATCCTCAACTACATCATTTGTCAAGACGACATTCCCCAATGCATAGTCACTGATAATGGAAGACCATTCAAAAATCAAGGTGTAAGAATTGTGTGAGAAGTTCAATATCCAACATTGCTTCTCTACACCATACTATCCCTAGGGGAATGCTCAAGTAGAGGCTTCCAACAAGACTATTCTGAATATTTTGAAGAAAACTGCCAATGACGTGAGATGTGATTGGCACATTAAATTGAACCCTACTTTGTGGGCGTACCGCACCAGTATTCACACACTAAGAGGAGTACACCATATGCTTTGGTGTATGAAGCTGAGGCCATTATACCTATTGAAGTTGAAATACCATCACTCTGGGTTTCCTTGAAAGGTATCATCTCTGATGAAGACTATTGGGTATCGAGATTGCAAGAACTAAAACTATTAGATGAGAAACACCAACATGTAGTGAATCACCTGAAAGCCTACCAACAACATATGTCCAGAAGTTACAATCACAAGGTCAAACCCAAAACATTCCAAGTTGGTGACTTAGTGTTGAAGGAGAACCCCCGTAATCAACAAGACAGAGAGAAGAAAGGAAAGTTTGAACCAAATTGGTTGGGGGCCTTTGTCATTGTATCAGCTTATGGTTTAGTAGCATATTAGTTGTCCACGCCAGAAGGGGATCAGTTTGAGGAACCCATGAACAATTTTCATCTTAAGAAATTCTATGCATAGGTCAACCGCTGCATTTGTAAAAGGCTTGAAAAAATCCAAAAACATCAAAAAATGTCCTTAAAAAATGGGTACCCTGGTGAAAAACTAGCAAACATGCATCTAGGTGACAGCAAAAAAAAAATAGAAAAAAGGAAAAAATACAAGGGTAAAAGCACAAACCTGTGTCACACTTTATAAAGGAATCAGCCAACAACAAAAAAAATTCTGAACTTCGACCACATAAAAGTGGTCTTTATGTTTTGAATTTCAAAATAGTGTAAACTAATGAAATGTAGAAATTTTGATGAATTTTATTGCTGTAATTTTTAAAATTAAAAAAAAAATGTTTTCATTATGTTTTTATCAATCTAAGGATAGATTTTGGAATGATGAAAATTTCAGAAAAGAGTGACTTCACGGACCGTCAAGAAAAAATTTGAAAAAAAATTCATTTCTCCCTAATTTTTTTTTCTCCAAATAGGTAACTTCAATATCTTGTGCATGGAAAAATCAAAATCAAAATTTGATGTATATTTTTCTTGTAATAACGATTTAAAGTCAAACATGTCAGAATTTGACAGTTTTCACGGACCGCCAACTATTTTCAATTTTTTTAATCATTTTCAAAAAACAAATTATACCCTTTTGAAGAAGACTCTCTCCTCTTGTGCTCCATATAAAATTTAAATTTTTTTAATAAGTTTTACTATCTTTTTTTATATTTGTAATCAGCCTTTTTTTCATTTTAAAAACCTACTTGCATTATTTTAAAAATAAAATATATTAAAACTAATCAAAATATTAAAAAAATTATATATTTGGATTCTCCACTCCAAGCTCTACAAAAGGGTATTTTTGTTTTTTTCAGAAAAATCATTCTGACTAAAGAAATACCTAGCTAAAGTTGAAAGTTTCAGAAAATTCTGAAAAAAGCTGAGTTGGCTGCCAACTAGGATGCCACATACAGTTTCGGTAGAAACTGTTTCTATAGAAAGGGTTTCGGCCGAAAACCTTTCTATAGAAACAGTTTCTACCGAAACCCTTTCTATAGAAACCTTGTGCATTAAAAAATGCAATTTCAAAGCCAATTTCAAAGCGGGAAACGAAAAAAATTATTTTTTTTGGATTCGGCCGAAACATATTCGTCCGAAACTTGTGTGCCACATAATGGGCCACGTTGTTTCGGTCGAAACCTAGTCGGCCGAAACCTTTCCGGCTGAAAATATTTCGCTCGGAACTATTTATTTGGCCGAAAGTGTGACACAACTTTGTGCTTTTACCCACAAAAAAATCAAAAAAATGCAAAACGATAAAAAAATCATAAAATTTGAAAAAGTGCAATAAAAGCAAGTGGTGAAAACCTGGTAATGGGTGCTATTTGTGACAGACTAGCTTCTTCCTCTATGGGAATGTGTGTTGATCACTGGCTTGGTACCATTACCATCCACATCCTTCATTCGAGCTGCATATGCATACCTTGCTATGCCAATCCCGTCTCACCTTAGCTTCTTGAACATTGTGCATATCCATATAAATTGGCTTGTTTCCACTGGGGGAAAAATACTAACCTCACTAGGGGCAACAACTATTGAGCTTGAACCAATAGACAAACGTCATGAAGATAAACACAATGAAAACATTGATCATAATGAAATAAAACATAGAACATCAATCACCATCAGACACACATCAAACATCCTTGTCACGTCAGAAAATCCCTAAAAAGGTCAAAAATCCAAAAAATCCAAAAAAAGAGTCACCTTGTCGAATTGTGTTGTCACAGTTCATTGTAATTAAGTGTCTATTCATATCTTGGTCCTGTAAATCAGTCGAGTCGGTCGAACTACGTGGTCTTTGCATGTATAAAGTAGGCAAGGATAATCTTTGATCAGCCCCTGAGGCCCCTAGGATAGGCCTTTAGGTTAGGTTCTTGGTCAAAATTTCAGAAAACACCTAAAAATCAGAAAATTCAAAAAACCCAAAAACAGCAGAAAATCGCGGTTACAAGGATGATGCTTTTCTGAATCACGGTTTTAACACTTTCACACAAATGTTAGAATTTTTTTGTAGTATGATTGATGTTATCATTTCTCAGGATCAATTCAAGGATGTCAGAGAACTAGAAAAGCTATGATCGAGAATGATATTTTTCTTTGTCTATTGCCTGTGAGTTAATCATTATTACTATGGGAGTCATCGTGGGACGTGCTCTACAAAGTATCACTGATGAATTTCCAGATTCACATAGGCAAATGGTTAATTCTTGTATGTTTACGCAAAGGATGCTGAGGTCATCTTGGTCTAATTATACCTAGATACTTGTGTTAACTTGCATGATCAAACGTCATGGAAGTAGTACTCAGGTCATCATGGTTTAATTTTACCATCGATGTTTGTACTCACTTTCAACATTTTTTAAGGGCTCAATGATGACAATAAGCACAATATATCACTAGGATGTCACTATTGCATTGTTAAGGATTGCATATCTAGGTTGCATTCATATCGGTGGCTGTAATGGAATTCAAAGATTTTTCCAAGGCTAGTGTTATTTCTATCATTAATAGATTGAGTACATTTTACATTACCAAAAACATCATTTAGAGGCATGAGCATTTGGACATAAATCATAGCATTATCATATCATTTAGACATTCATTTAGGTCATTAATCATATATTTGCATCATGAAAAATCCAAGAAAAACAAATGCATTGATCATATCACTTTCATCCATATACATTTAGAAATGCATCTTAGGCATTGACGCATATAAAATATATGCCTTAGATCATAATATTTGCATCAGAAAATACAAAAACATAGGTTACCATGCATATCATACATCCATGGAATCATATAAAGTCATTCATTATTAGGTTCATTCATCTTTGCATTAACATCCATTGCATCATACATCATTGCATTAGAAAAATACAAAAACAACATGTACACATTTTCATAAAACCCTAGGATCATAACACGTATTGCATCCATGGCATATAATATCATCATCATAAAGCATCGCATAACATAGGGGACATGGAAATTAAATGCATCCATCATAAATCAATGCATAAACACATAGGATCATCATCATCACTGCATATATATCTCCAAAATATGTCAAATGTACAAGGATATCTGAATGTCAAGAAATACAACATCAAAGGGTGATATCATCAAAAGTCAGTGTATACATCATGGCATAGCATAAAATGACTGAAACTATGTAGTGCTACCTCCCGACACTGCTGGCCTCACTGAACCCGTACCTCCTGCTGCACCTGAGGGACCCGAACCTGGATCTCTCTGATCCCCTAGTAATTGGTGTGTCACACCCATGCTCACTGTATAAGACTGAGATCTATTGGTCCGAGACTGGGTAAATATTTGTCCCCACTCAGGTGGGATCAACTCATGATATCGATCTCTATAAAACTAAAGCTCCTGAGAAGTGTGGTGTATCTCCCTAAAATAATCTATAGCTCTCGTGGCCGTAGCAGCCTACTGTAACCTCTCTGTAATGGCCTCTGCCTAATAAACCCATCGTCTCAGAGCATCCCTCTCTGCAGTTAGTGTTGTAATATGTCCCTGTTCTTGTCCCTATGTCTATCCCTAACCCTATAGATCTTCCAACTACTATCGGGTAGCATCTCTCTTGGTTGTCAAAGTTTGAATCTGACCCTATGCCTGTAAGAGTTGTGCCTGCACTTGGGTCAACAACTGGGTCTATGTCTACAATTTCCCTTATAACTATGTAAGTTATCCCTGAACAGTTTGGACCTGTGTGTGTAGGGAAATGATCTGGGACTAATGCTGCTAGGAAGGCAGGTGTATGTGTACACACTAATGTGATGTTGCCACCAAGGATTGCCTCTTGTGAGGCACTTTGATGTCGAAACTAGGATGTACACCACCTCCTCCATCCCCTCCTCCTCTGTCATCTCCTCCACCTCCTCCCCTGTCATCCCCTCCATCACCGTCATCATCCTCCTCTCCCTCCTCCTCACCCCCACCATCCCTGCCTCATCTCCGTCTGGCTGGTCTGTCCTCGTCATCCTCAAACGGAAGCATGGGCTCATCAGGCCTCAAAATCCTCAAAAATGAATGTTGACCACAATATGTCATGTACTCATCACTCTTGTAACCCTCAACTATCTTCGGATGATGGTCCCATAGCACTAGTTGTAAGTGTATGAACTCCTCACACACAACATCGTAGGACAACATTAATCCCCACTCTGTAACATCCTACTGCTTGTGGGCATACAGGGCCGATCCCTGCAACATCCCTTGGACTCGACCATACTATCTCAGTACCCTCAGTAGCAAAAATATCTCAATGATGTATGGAGTTCGCCTAATAAGATATCTGGCTATCATAAAATAGGGAACCTCCAGATGGTCCTCTGCCCACTACTCACAATCCACATATGGCCACCAGATGATTGCATCCAAATCATCGAGAGCTCATTGCCAATACTCTAGTTTGACCAACTTATGTTGGACAACTATGCCGACATAGCAATAAATGTATGGCCTCTCGAATGGTCAGAATCTATCAGTCTTAGGCGGTGTAACTACAATGTGCTCCCAAGCCCAAATCTGGAGTAATGTGACCTCGAAAGATAAGCTGGCTCCTCCCAGATATACCACTTGGTGAAAATCATGATATAGGTGAGCAAGCATGCATGACCCCCAAGAAAAGTAGGTCCCAAACTAAACCATCTGCTCCAGTGTGCGCCCCCAACCAACAGAAAACCCCTTTTGCCTCTTTTCGGGACATATAAAGCCATCGAAAAATCCCACAAGAATGGAAGGCAAAGGTACATCATTGGAAAATATCTCTAACCATGGCATCCAGCATCCAAAAATCTGATCATCATGAAAAACTCAGCGTAACACATTTATACCTCCCTGCTCAGTCGAGCCATAGGTCACAATGTCATCAACCACGAGAATCCAAAAAATCTTGTACACATCCTTCGGTGTGATAGTCATCTCTCTAGTGGGTAGATGGAAAGTGTTGTGGTCGCTATGCCACCTCTCCACTAGTGTTGTCAACAATCCCTAGTTAGTCCTAACCTGAGGCATATCAATCAACGAGGACAAACCACATATCTCAACAATGTCTCTCTCGATGTGAGACAGTTGTGGTATCATCTCCCATGTCAATGGAAATTTCTCTCGAGACTGAAGATTATCTAAATCAGTTTCATATCATTTTGAAAACATCACAAGTTAGCATCTCAAAGCAAAATCAACAAACCAATCAAACATCAAAATTAATCAACCTATCAATCTTATTGATATTTTCATCAAATCTTGTCAACATTTTTGTTTTTACTCTCACCTATCATGAGATCAAAACAACATCATCATTAGTGCATCTTGCCTATCATGAGGTAACTACATCATCTATCCTATCATCAAAAACTTAATCAACAGCTGAAAGTGATTAAACATCAAAATTCAGGGAGAAAATAACAAACATATTCATTATATCTTGAAAGTGCCAAAACAGATCATGGAGGCGCCATTTCGGGTGAACGCACCATTATGTGACTTGGAGGCACCATTTTTGATAGATACGTCAGAAAATCACACTGAGGTGCCATTTCAATTAAAAGCGCTAAAGAAAAGGGGAAAAAGTGTCATTTTAGCTGAAAGCGCTGGAACAGGGCGTCGAAGCGCCAAAACCCTAAAATTGACCCTTGGTCGCTTGGAAGCGCCATTTTGGATCTCCTAGGTGCCAAAACTTTTGGCAAACACACCAAAACTCCTAATCTGGACGCCATGAAAAACTTCAAAAGCACTAAGATTTTACAATTTTAAAATTTGAATTGAAAAATGTGACAAAAATTCATTTTCAAATCACAAAGCAAGGTTTCAAAATTCTTACCAGAGATTCATATCCCGCTGGCCGATTATGCCGTCATACCCACTCCAATCGATGACACTACATAGGGATCACCATCTTGCTCAGAAGCTCCAAAATGATTTCTCACTCCAAACAATTTTCAAAATGCAATTAGCACAAATGAACTCCTTTTTACTTTTTACCTCTTAATAAAGGTAATTAAAAGGGAGTGATTTTGGTGGCATTATTTTAATTTCTTTGAGAGACAATTAATTGGGGTAGCTTGAAATCTTTCATAGCGGGAGATAAATCGCTAGAATACCATCAAATCAGGATTTTATCATCACCTTCATAAATCAATTGAAATTTTCAAAAATCATCCAAAAAAAATTTCATCAAAAATTTCTCAATTTATCTCCCGAGGGGGCATATAGTCATAAATCCTCTTAGAACACTGTTCGGGGCATTATTAAAATTATTAGTAGCATTCAAAAAAAATTCTTTGAAGTAATGGGTAAACACATCACTTCAAAGAGGGGAAAAATGTATACACTCAAAACTTGGTCTAGAGAATATTAATTAAATATTAATTATTTAATTAATAATTTTTTATTCCTCTACTATATAAATAAATCAAATTTATTTACATAGTTCCTTTCCCCTTAATTCTTCTATTCCAATTCACCTCTTTCATGATTTAATTAAAATGAGCATGTCTAAATAATTTTTTTATTTTAATTAAATTCCCTCTCACTTAATTCAAATTTTTAAATTTGAATTCCATCACATTTCTACATACTTTTTTAACTACCTTCCACCTCACCCTCCAACTCACCATGTGTCACATTTAAATAATTATCTTTATTTTCTAAATTGGATATTTACTCTCAACAAATTGAACAACCTTCAAGACACATGGCTTCATCCTCCAATTGATTCCTTCCTACACTTGGAAAATTGGTTTTACTAAAGGAAACCATTGCCTTGTTTTCTCCATCCTTCTCATTCTTCACCGCTGATTTCTCCAGATCAAATCTCAATCGTTCATGGCTGCCAACTCACCCAATGCCTTGGAAAAATCTATAAATTGAGGCCCATTTATAGCTTTTCAACAAGGAGCATTTGCATAAGTTTACTCTGTAGGAATTCATTCAGCATTTTGAGAGCTTAGTGTTGCATTTTATAATTTAGCATTTTAGTTTAGCAAATAGATTAGAATCATGGCTCCTTTAGATGTTTCTTAGCAGAATGTAGAATCATTTCCATTTCATTATCATTAGTTTAGTTTTGCATTGTGTCACTTTCACATCATCTTGTATGCAACTGTCCATTTCACCATATCATTTTATCATTTCATCTAGAAATCATTTAATCATGTAGATGTAGATTTAGATTCTGCATTATGCATAGTAGGCTACTCATTTCCTAGATGGCATCTCAATGATTTGTGCAGGAATAAGATCTAAGAGCATAAATCACCAAGAAATTTGAGATTAGAGGAAGATGAGAATTTTTTAAAGAATTATGTTATTGAACTGTGTTTAATTTAGATAGATTATTTACTATAATACTTCCCATCTAAGTGTGTTTGTTTTGATATAATTCATGCATATTTTCTAACACACAGGTTGTAATATGAAATAGTTAGTATTATGTTGTAAAATGAAAAAAACAAAAAAAGCAAGTTGGGTCCATTGAAATACCTCTTTAAATTCTCATGTTTATATTCTCAAAAATTGAATGAAGCAATTTCTTATTCAATGACATGATATATGTTTCCAACTATTGTTTTTTAAATGGAAGGGATAATGGAGCCAAAGACTTTTTAAAGGTCCTCATATTATATGGTATAGATTGTGAAAGGATGTTGAGACCATATCCTTGTATCTTTTCCACATGATTATGCTTGCAGTAGAAATATCTCTAGGTTGTGGCAAGAATTAGACAATGATATTATTTTTGTTAGAGCAATTAAATTTAAATGAATATTGTGTCTCCTTTTGCATTCAATGAAGGAATGATTTTTGTTTAACTGTATAAGAAAAGTTGTATTATTGTGAAAGTAATGTGTGTATTGAATATGGTCAATGATACCCTTCAACTATTATTAACAATATAAGTTTTCATGTGAGATTTAGTCCTCTCCATTAATTTCTAAATTATTAAGAACCATTTAGTTGTATAAGTTATTGAGCATGAATAAAGATTATAACATTTGTAACTTTTTCAATAATTTTTAAACTACAAATATTTGAGAGTTACAATATAACACATTTGAAGCAAGTTTAGTACATATATAATTATATTTCTTTTTTTAAGAGTAAGAAATACGACATTTTAGTTGATGAATAAAATATTGTTTTAGAATAGTACTATTTTCAAGTTCTTGCTTTAAAGACAACTAATATACTGGTCTAATATGTTTATTTTGGATAAATGAAAAAAAAATTTGTTGAAGTTGTAAAAAGATTTACTTTCTAAAGTTGTAAAATATTACTTTCTAAATTTTAAACAACTCTATATCTTTGGGGAAAAATAATATGAATTTCTAAATATATACTAACCAACTAATAATCTTGATAAAAGAAAAAAGAAAAAAACAACTCATATTATATAATCATGACTAAGTCTTTCTTAAAAGAATTTCAAAAATTATTCCTTAAATCATAAGAGATTATCACAAATATTTCCTTTATATAAATATTAAAAAATATAATATATATTCATCAAAAGTATGAAGCACAAATTCTGGTTTATTATATACATAGTATAATATATGAAAATGTATGTATATATTCAAACAAAAAGGATTTAATTAAAAATAAAAGAAAAAGAAAGGTAAATAAAATAAAAAGAGTAGGCTTCTTCATTGTTGTTTATTTTTAAAATAAAATAATAAACAATATAATACATTTTCAAGCTAATGTTAAAAAACAAATAAATAAATAAATAATCTTTTGTCCTCCAAACCCTACGGGGAAAACCCTTTACGAATCCCTTTTCTCTCCAGATCCTCCTATAGTAATATCTAAAAATACATATGTTGTACAACTAAGAATCATATAGAAAAATAAATACAGAGATCCCTACAATATGAAGAACAACCCTCTGTAAAAGAGGATACATATACATATATGAATAATTTTCTTCTTGTAACACAGTTAGAATGAGATCTCATGTATGGATCTACACTTGTGACAGATTTAGCAAAATATATAATGGAAACTGAATTTAATCATCCCTCTTAAAGGTGTTGTGTCTCTGTACACAACAAACAAATGAGGGAAAATTTAAACAGTCTGTGGTAGTGACTGTGCATGCAAAAAATTTACGAGTTAAATTTTATACATTTCTTACAGATCTTTAAAATAAGAATTGTTCAAAACATTTGAAGAGATTATGCACACCAAACATAGTAAAGAGCCAATGAAAATGTGAATATGTCATTCCGAACTTAAACAAGAAACCTTTGTGATGTATTCATCTATTTGATCTAGAGATCATGTGGCATGGATGGCTGCATACTACCATCCTTCAAGCTCCAGCCACCTAGGGCATGCATCATATAGTGCTCAGCTAGGGTTTCATTCTAACCTTTTATCCTATTTTATTTGACTTTTGTTGCAAGCATAAAACTTAGTAATTTAGGTTAATAGACTTTAATGTGAGTTAAAGTTTGTCATATTAGTAAAACCATAAAGGAATTCCATTTAAAGTGAGTAATAATTTAATCATGAGTAAATATTAGAAAATTTACATTTATTTTATAAATAAGAGTGAGTAATTATTTTATTGAATTATATTTTAAGCTATTTATCATATGTATATAACAAATAAGAATATTTAATGATATAATCATTATGGCTATCATCATGTAATTAAATATGAGGATATATTTGATAATTTAAATTTATATAAATTAGAATTTAAAATCTTCATATGGATGAGTTAATTCATACTATGGAAATTTTAATTATAATGTGCATAGATATATTTTATCGTGATAGATACAAAACCATGTAATATTGTTGGAGAGCTTTGAAATTGAGATAAAATCTTAAAAATTATAAAAGTACAAATTCAAGTATTTTTTTTATCATTAGAAGCTTAAAATTTTAGCATGGTAATTTTATTTGGAGATTTAAATTTTAACCTTCTGTTTTTAAGGTTAAAATATTTTAATTCAATAATGTTAGAGCATCGTTTTCCAATAAGAAAATTTATCTCATATTAATTATAGATGAGAGCTCAAAAGTTAAAAAAAATTATGTTGTTGCGATTAGTTATTTTAGTCGTAGTCATTTTAAGTCACAAACCAACTTCATTAGGATCAACTCTTCAAAGAGTCAAATTGATAAGTGAGGTAGATAAGATTCCTTAGGGAGTTTTCAAGGGAAAGATTTCAAGTTAAGTGTTAGTATTCGGCAGGGTATTATAAATTCTTAAATTTGAATAACTATAGGACTCAATAGAAGTAAATTACAAAAATAGTATGTGGGACTAATTTTATATCCATATTAAAATGTGGAAATGACAATTTTATGTTATCTCCTAAACTCAAGTTAAGAGGTGACCATACGAAGGTGTGCAACATGTACTATAGATATATTCCTTCATCTCAAATACTTAGAGAGATGCATACCTTAATTCTTGTATTAAAAAAAAATTGCTCTTTTTTTCTAATGTAAATTATGGGCATGACACTATTAGACTCTCAAAATACATCGTAATACACAGTCGTAATACAACATGCTCATAAAATGAGGTTTCCTTCTAGGGATAGTTAAGCTAATAAAATATCATTCATTAGATATAAGACATAATAATGAATGGTCCAAATTTTCAATAATAAAATATAAATAAAATTTTCCTTTCGAGGGCACTGTCCCCAAGCCCCCACTAGGGTGCACTGCCCCTAGACCCTAGCCACATGGATGATCCCCCCAGACCCCTCGTAGGGGGGGATCCCCCCCCCACCCCGCCTCTTCCCCACCCCCACCTCAACACATTTTCTCAATTTTTGGCTTATGCCTTACCTTTATGTTTGAAGAAAGGAGTATGGTGGATACCCAAACCATGAACCCCAAAAATATTTTGCTGTTTGTTGGTCACAGTTAAGGCTTACACATTAAACTTAAGGTTAAGCAAAGGGTATAAACAAACATAGAACCCTGACCCCCAAAATGGTTTTGGGCTTTGTGGGTTAGAGCTAATGCTTACACCTTAATTAAATGCAAAGAGATGTAGGGGGTATGAAGGAACCCTGAACCTCGACTTTTGACATCTCAAAGGTGTTTTGGAGTTTGGAGTTTCAATGTTCGGTGTGATGGTCTGCAATTGGATTCAAGGTGCCAAAGGGTAAGGCTTATGGATGAAACCCGAAAGCATAGGACAGGTGGTGCATTACCACCATTCCATGGAAGGATTGTGGGACCAAGTGATGGTTAATACAAGCTTACAAGGAGATGACAGGTGTCCTCGGTGACAAGTATAAAGAGTCTCAGACTTCGAAGAATAGTTATTAAATTCTTCAATGCAGTTCAAGCATAAGGTAAGGGAGATTAGCAACTCCCAAACCCCAATGGAAAGGATAGACAAGGTCATCAAAAATGGAGTAATTCCTTGTGAATCTTGAGTTGACTTGGGTTGACCAACGTTGGTATGTGGATTAGCGACACATGGCGATTGTTGATTGGTTGAAGTAAATCAAGGAATTTAAATATTAATCGACATTTCATGGCATGATCTATGGCCAACATTTAGATTTTTTTTTTGATAACGACTAAGAGGCAAAATGGTAGAACTTTCAATCAAGCAAATTTGATTATGACACAAAAAATGAAATTGATCGTTGTAACTACTCCAACGATATGTTTATTGATTGATTGGAAGAAGTGGATGACTTCATTAATGCACAAACAGTCATGAAATATAGAAGAGATCAATCAAGCATGAATGGTGTCAAATGATATGAAACCCTAATATTTATTTACACTGAGATTAGAGAATGCAGTGTATAAGGGTGGTGTGTGCTAAAGAATTAAGTAATGTCTATGCATTCAATGAGCACACAATGTATTATGTGAAAAGTGAAGAGAGTAGAGGAAATGCTTATAGAGCAAAGAAGAGATTGAGCAATTGTAGATTGAGTCTGTAATATAGAATTGGATTCATTTGAATAATATGTAACTAGAGTTGTTTCTCCACATACTTTCATTTGTAAATCTGATTAGTTGGTGTCATCATATAGATGGGTTGGTGCTAAGATTAGGGAGTGGGTTCTTCCTTAGAGTTGATGCTCTTAAATCAGTGGATTGGTGTCTCCTTAGGGTTGGTGCCCTTAAACATTGTAACTAGTGAGGTTCTATTGTGAGGCTAGATTAGGACAGTAGATCTTAGTAGCATTTCTTACCATGGTTTTTCCCATATTATATTTTCCATGTATATCTAGTGTTATGAGTATTGGTGTGTGTGATCTCTGCATATTTATTTAAATCTACATAACAAGGGTTAAAAGAAAAGTTTTAATTGGTCTATTGATTCACCCCCCTCTCAGTAGATAGTAGTGTTCTAAATATTGGTATCAAAGCCCTGGTTCCTTTGAAGAAGCTTAATTAGCTTAGGTAGGTCTTGGATAGTGAACACAAATGGCTAGTTAAGAAGGTTCTTCCTCAAATAGAGCACCTCTCTTTAATGGATCAAACTATGCTTTTTGGACCATTAGAATGCAAGCATACTTATCATCATTAGGGTTTGATGTATGGATGATTGTAGAAAATGAATATGTTATTTTCGCTACACCACCCATTGAGTTGACTGATAAGAAAGCACATGAGAACAATGTAAAGGAAAATAATACTCTTCTATGTGGATTTTCTAACTTAAAGTTTGTAAAAGTGATGCACTATCAAAAAACCCATGAGATTTGGGCCAAATTAAAGAACATCTATGAAGGTAAAGATAAGGTAAAGCAGGCAAAGCTCCACAAACTTACAAAGGAAAGTTTGAAAATCTTAAGATGAATGAAGAAGAGAAAATTGCATACTACCTCCTCAAGGTAGATGAAATAGTTAATGCAATTAGAGGCCTTGGAGAAGAGACGAAAGAATCTATTATTGTCAAAAATGTACTTAGATCCCTTCCATCTCGGTATGATTCTAATTTTTTTGCAATAGAGGAATCAAGAAATTTGAATACAACCACTATTGATGAGTTGCAGGAACCTTCATTTCCTATGAGATGAGAACAAGAGACATTGATAACTCCAAGAGAGAAGTAGCATTCAAAGTAGCCAAAAGGTAAAAGTTAGAAGCATGTGCATTTAAATCTAAGAAGACTAATGAAGAAGAAGATAAATTTGTCAGAAGATTAAGAAAAGGCTCTAGAAAGTACAAAGGTAAGTTACCCTTTAAATGCATTAATTGTGGTAAGATAGGATATTTTGCTATTAAATTCCCTTGTAGAGAAAACGATAACTTCGAGCAAGTAGAGGATAGTCAAGAGAAGAAACCCTACTTCCCAAAGAAGAAGAAATTATTTAAAAATAAGAAAAATATGTACACACAAGAAGAAAGTAATCCATTTGATGTTAGTGATAGCTCAGATAGTGGCCATGATTGTGCCTTTGTGGTTGAGGGAGATGAATCCCTATTCATGGCATTAGGATCAGCTTCTGAGGATCAAGAAAAAGAAGAAATTGAAGATTTTAATGATGAATAAGAAGGAGAAGTGAATCTAGAGAGTGAACTCATTTGTGCTCTAGATGAGATTGAAAGGCTAAAAAAGGAGATCTCAAATCAGAAGAAGCATGCACAAAAAGAAATTGAAAGTCTATCCAAAAGGCTTAAAGAATTTGATTAGATGATAGTTATCCTAAAGACTCAAGTTGATCAAGAAGCTAAAAGAATAGAATATGTAGTAAAATATGAATGAAAATCTAAATCGGATGAATGCATGAAGTTGGAAGCAAAAATAGTGGCTTTGAGAAAACAAATGAGAAAATTTATAGAACAAATAGAAAAAGATCTGAAGTTGAAAAGAGGCTTAGAGATTCTTGAAAATTTGATTAACTCACAAAATCCTTCAAAAGAAAATTTTGGCCTAGGGTTTGAGAAAGGAAAGAATCCTACTACCAGTGCATCTACAAGTTTATATGATAGATTCAAAGAAAAATAAAATCCTAGAACAAAGAATGAGAAAATGAAGAAGGATGCCTTTGGAGATGCAACAAATAAGAAGATTAATAAGTCAATCCTTGAAGACTTGCAAAAGAATAATAACATAAAGGGAGTTGATGTAGATGGTTTTACAAGGGTGGGAGATTTGAAGAATAAAAATACAAGAAGACCTCCTCATCCTACACAAAGAAATGCTATAGCAAGTTATTCCTCATATTTCTATGGTTATTGCTATACTTGTAATAAGTTTGGTCATAGGGATAGTGAATGTTGTGTTGTACCTAAAATGAGAAAAAACTTTGTTAGCAAAAATTCATTTTCTTCTTTGTTAGATACAAATGTAATATGTTATAATTACAATATTTTTTGTCAAATAGCCAAAAAATGTAGAAAAAAAATTGTAAGACCAAAAGTACAAGATAAGAAGAAGAGCATGCCCTCCAAAGTGAACAAAGGTTCACAAGTCTCTACTAAAGATAAAGATGAATAAATAAAAAATCGAGAAAGTGTGGAAAGAGAAAGGTCAGAAGGTTGCACAATCTATGATTTCTCAAACTACACTCCATCCCAAGAAGCAGAATTTGTGGGTAATAGATAGTGGTTGCTCTAAGCACATGACTAGTGATAAGAACAATTTCATCAAACTAGTAAAATGCAAAGAAGGATCTGTTAGTTTGGGAGACAACATTGTTGTAAGAATTTGTGGTAAGGGAACATTAAGCATTCATGGAAAATTTCCTACAAGTGATGTTCTCTATGTTGAAGGACTGAAGCATAACTTGATGAGTGCTATCCAAATGTGTGACAATGGATACAAAGTCACATTCAATGTTGAAGGATGCAAAATCAAAACATCAGGAAGAGTTGTTGTTGAGGGAATAAGGACTGAAAACAACCTCTACAATCTCAGTGAAGTTAATGGACAAAATTGCATGATAAGGTAGGTTGATGAGAGTTGGTTATGGCATAGGAGAATGGGCCATGTAAATTTTGATAATATTGTAAAAGTGAGCTCAAATGGGCTGGTAAGACACATACCTAAGATAACTAAACCAACAAACACCACTTGCAAGGAAAACAAACAAGGGCCAGATTTTAGACAAAAGAGTATTCAACTACAAAACCTTTGGAGTTAGTGAATACTGATCTTTGTGGCCCCTCAAGGACAAAAGTATTGAAAGGAGAAAGGTACTTCATGTTACTAGTTGATGATTAATCAAGAATGGCATGGGTAACCTTCTTGAAAGATGAGTCTCAAGAATTTGAAAGATTTAAAATATTTAGAGCCATGGTTGATAAAGAGATTGATAGAAGGATCAAATGCTTAAGATCAAACAGAGGTGGAGAATTCACATCAAATGAATTCATAGAATATTGTGAGAAGCATGGAATCAAGAGGAAATATTCATCAACAAGGACTCCACAATAGAATGGAGTGGTTGAAAGAAAGAACATGGCAGCCAAAGAGATGGCCAAAACAATACTAAATGAGGCCAACTTACCTAATGTATACTAGAGAGAGGTAGTACATACAATAGTATATACCTTGAATAGAGTTAAGCTGAGAGTATATAGCAAGAAGAAACCCTATGAACTGTGATATGGCAAACCAACATCTATTAAATGCTTCAAAGTGTTTGGTAGAAAACTCTATATCAGGAGAGAAGAAAACAACTTAGGAAGATTTGACTCAAGATGTGATGCAGGAATATTCCTTGGATATTACACTCAAAGAAAATTCTACAAATGCTAAAACAAAAGGCTGCACAAAATTGTAGAGATTATCAATGTCAAGGTTGATGAAGATTTGAAGCATGTTGAGCCTGAAAAAGATAGCTATGAAGATGAATCAAATTCTAAAGAAGAAGTTGTTGGTCAAAATTCTAGAGAAGAGAATGAAAAGGCACCTACAAGAAATATTCAAAAGGAACATCTTGAAGAGAAGATTATAATTGGAAACAAAGATGAAGGAGTTTATACAAGAAGAAGAGTTGCAAAGAACAAGTAAACTTTACACTATTATCTGAAATAGAGCCTAAGAGCTATGTTGATGCTGACAAGCATGAGATCTGGATAAAAGCAATGGAAGAAGAACTAAGCCAAATTGAAAAGAAAAAAACTTGGGAGTTGGTTCTAAGACCCTCAAGTAAGAATGTGATAGGCACTAAATATGTCTTTAGAAACAATCTTAAAGAAGATGGAGTTGTCATAAGAAATAAGGCTACATTGGTGTGTAAAGGGTATGCACAAGTTGAAGGTATAGATTTTAAAGAAACATTTACACAAGTTGCTAGATTGGAAGCCATAAGAATGTTTCTTGCATTCTTTGCTCATAAAATATTAAAACTCTATCAAATGGATGTCAAGTATGCTTTCTTAAATTGGAACCTAGTGTAAGAGAGGGGGACTGACCACACCAAGGCTCTAGGTCATAGAGAGCCAAGAGCGGAGGGCTGCCCTAACTTACCTCACTCTAACAGATGTTTTGGGATGAGGATCGAGAATGGAGAACACTCTCAAGTGCTTTTGTCACTCTACAAACCTGGAAATATGGTTGGGGCTAGACAAGCTAATTTTTGGAGTCAACATTGCACTTTAGACAACTCTCTTTTCAAGGACAGTAGCATGGGTCTGGGATGACAGCGTGGCATGCTGGCATCCATACGGCCAAAAAATGTGAAATATAGTAGGAAAAATACCAAAAGCCTACTGAAATCCTAGCTAACTGATTTTAATGAAAGAAACAAAATAATAAAGTACAAAAAGTAAATGTGGAAATGATAAAGTAGATGAAAACTAGGGTGAAAAATATCAACTCATTGAAACACTAGTTTGCCAACGAGCTGCACGCACAAGTTCACCTACACACAAGCAAGAGGGGAAAATTGTTGGGGCTGTATAGGGGTTTGCCTCAGTAAAACCCCTACTTTGGTGTTTCCACCTCACAGATAGCTAGAAAAGCAATGAAGTAGGAAAGCATGATGAAGAAGATAAAAGGAAATGCACTAAACACTATGAAAGATAAAAGCTACTCTAACAAATCACAATGTGAAAGTAAAGTGATGGTATACCAACTCCACCCAAAGGCATTTAAGGCCAATAAAGGGAGAATGCAAGGTAACGAACTTGGAAAAGTCACCATAGACACAACTATAATGAAGGGAGGTCTTGCAAGACTCCAAGTTTGCAGCTTCTATGGTAGGGAAACACATGCAAGGATGAAATTGATGGAGTAACCAGTTGCTACAATGCTCTAAGGAGTTGTGAAAATGGAGTGCTAGAAGTGTGAGAGATTGAGTGAGAATTGCTTGAGAGATCAAATGAGTGTGTAAGAGATGAAGTGATAGTGAATAGAATGGATTTGAAGGAAAAAAGGAGTTGTTTCAGGTTGATTGGTCACATAGAGGCATTACAATTCGACCCCAGTGAGGTGTGTAACATCCCTACGGACTCTAGAGGAAAGATTCTGTCAGGGACAGAAGCACACCACACAAAATTTTGTGCATCGTGCTTACATCCCTAATGAAAATTCCCTCATTGATGCACAAAACATGTGCCAAGTGGATGGAAGGCAGATGGGTGCTGTGGAATTTTTCCTTCGGATTTGATTTTCAAAGGTGAGGGTATGCAAAAGGGGAATTCACACAAGGGGTAAAAAATTTCTCCTATACATTTTTTTCCAACTTTAGTGAGCGTGAATATTGATGAGTTTCTGATGAAGTGGACCAAAGAGTTAGAAATGTATACCTAAACCATCGAGGAAGTATACCATAATCTGTAAAACTTGAAAGTGTGGGGTAGGAATAGGACTCCACATGTACTCTCTTTTGAGGAGGTTTGAACAAAATGACTTCGTAGCTCTGCAAAACTACAAAGTTGCAGAAAGTACACCAAAGGCCCATAGACCAATGATGGATAAATCTCATAGGATGAAAGTGCTTCACAAGCCCTCGAACTTGCAAAGAAGGTGTTCCCCCAAGTAATCTCTCATGAAGGAATCCCATTGAAAGGGGAACGCCATAGAGTTGGAATGGAAAATGGATTCATAGGCACACCTGTAAAGCAACATGTTAATCAACAAATAAAACATGCCAGAGAACAAAAAGCAGCGACGTAGGAAAACAAGCAGACAATCACACAGATAGTCAAAAAATTGAAAGGATTTCAAAGGGGTCCCTCAGGAACCCTTCAAAAGAAGAGAGGTCCAATCAAGGGATGTGCTATTTGAAAGTGCGAGAAATTTTTTTGCAAATCAACTCACCATCAAGGATTCCTTTCAAAAGATGTTCACTTCATCAAGGAATTCAAAAGGAAGAAAATGTCCCCTTGCAAGGGGAAGTTTGAGGCTTCTCCCATAGGAAAAGCTACTCCCACTTCGAAGAAAAGTCTTCAAGTTCTTTCTTTGCGAACCCATGATGAAGGAAACATGTTCCACTAGGGGTCCACATTGAGAATGCGATTTTTGAAAAAGTTTGCAAGGATTCTCAAGCAAAGATTTGTTGGCAACGAATGTGTTTTCTAAAAATTGAAACATTGTGGAAGTGAAATTGTCATACACACGAAGGGCAACTCAAGCAAAGAAGAGAGAAAGATAAAAAAGACTGTAATAAGAGACAATAACATCACAAAGGACATAGGAGCGGTCCGATATTTTGAGGTTAGAGCTGCTCATAAATATATATGTATAGTAATAGTATATCTAGATGAACTATCATCAACCCCCTACTATATTAGACCATATGAAGAATTCATGGGAAGATGAAGTAAAAATAAAAATTAGGTCAACATGGAAGGGAAGCCTAAATTCCTCCAAAACTTTGCATCATCCCCAATTTGCCAAAAATCAAAACACATAACAGAGGAAGAATGATGCCACAACTAGAGGAATTTTATGACACATAATCACTCTTGTATCCAAGCACCTATGAGGGTAACAAGGGTCATCTAGGAACACATAATGTAAACATGGGGGAACACATCATAAAAAACACACACCTAATCTAAAGGTAAAGAAGAGGCACCCCCCTAACACTTATTGAACAACCAAGAGGTCATCTACTTCCCAATCTAGATCATTGTACAGGGAAGGAAGACAAGCCTGTAGTGGTGGAATATTAATGGGAGGGGCTTCTGACCCTCCCAAAACAAGTGCCAAGGAAGGAGACTCTTTGCGGTCTCCTCCACTCAGTTCTTGTGGAGCAATGGTCAAGTATTTCACAAAAATTGCCAACAAGGCCTCGTCCTCATCCAAGGAGTTAAACATGCACTTTATGGGAGTTCCATGTGTAACCTCAACGGGCGAGGAAGATGACACCCGAGATTCACTACTAGGCTTACCAAGTGACTCGGGGGCAGTGACAAACTTAGTGGAAGTCAGAACTTGCTCCATCACTACAACGACACAAACTAGCACAAGACCACCCTCTGAAGAAGGTGGGATCCTCTTACACCCCCCATTGCTGGAAGGGACAACCTACACCTTCTGGTTCATCAGAGGGTGTGAACTCCCAATAGACGAGACAAGAGGTGCAATGGAAGAGGAGAAAAATGCAGTGAACACCACCGAGGTATTCGGTATGTCCACAAGCTTAGGGAATGGTGAGATGTCCAGAAGGGACATCAAAAAGGGTGGCTCGACCAAAGGAGCAATAAACACCTACACCTTTTAAGGGTTAGGGGCATTCACGCTCATAGTAGGATCCAAAAGCATAACTGAACTTGATCGAATGGAGGTAGAGGAGACATGAGAGGAGGACATAACAGGAGGCCCTGAAGCAGGGGTAGTCAGATCCCCTTATTTCCTCTACAAAGTGCCTTGCTCAGATGCCAAATCCTTTCTTTGATGCTTGCGCTCATGCGCAAGGAAGTTCCCATGGCTCTGAGAGCCAGAGATCAAAAGTTGAGATGGGACAAAAGGCTCCTGATCAGCCATCAGAGTTTCCATCATAGTCATCTCTGACAGAGGGACGAACTTTTGAATGGGAGCAAGAGGAATAGGTTGAGAGATACGGGGAGTTGGCTCTAGTGCCTCGGTGGTGGGACTCTTCCCATTCACTACTTTGGGAGGAGGAGTAGAAGGAGGCCGTAGAGGCCAAGGAATAGAGGATTCCCCATGGGGACTCTTCCTTCTACCATATCAAACAGGCCTAGGCTCCGTGGGTAGGATGGGAAGTTCAAATGCAAGTTTCTTGGGCTTTTGCCACCATAGGATTCTCCTACAAATGCATAGTAGAATCCGATGACATTGCAGTAGGGTGAGAGGAAGCAACAGGCTAGATAGTGGAAGAGGAGGAAGAGGAACCTTGAGAATTCTTCTCTTCTTCCCTTCTTCGAGCCATGATGTCATCACTGTCAAATTTCAAACAAGCCCTATGTAAGACA
The DNA here is from genome assembly GCA_007258455.2 of Sequoia sempervirens. Lineage (NCBI taxonomy): Eukaryota > Viridiplantae > Streptophyta > Pinopsida > Cupressales > Cupressaceae > Sequoia > Sequoia sempervirens. The sequence goes on along the minus strand of VDFB02270651.1, from coordinate 703,273,659 downwards.
ACATAAGGAGATGGAGGGTACCTCACCTTAGGAATTAAGCACCCTTTCTTGTACATCTCATAGGTTCAATACAAGAGGTCCTTCCTAGGTGGGAGTAGATCAATGGGTGAAGGCCAAAAGTGATCTAAAGAATAGCTACCATGCACAACCAACAGTTTATAGCCAGTTTCATGGATTATGTGCATTGAACCCTCATGAATAAACTTTAGGAATTTATGTATGACTAATGGAACTGCATTCATAGCTACTAACTAGGGGATACCCAGCTTCACTATAAAGAGTTTGGACCCCGGGATTATATTAAAAAGAAATTTTACAGACTTAGGTCCAATAAGGACCAACAAGGTGATGCTGCCAAGGGGAGCTAGAAAAATTTTGTTATGCATATAGATGGTACTTTCAGGTGTGTCATACCCATCTTTATGCAATAAATTGATTAACATAATCTTCTCAATTATGATATTCACTCGACATGTGAGGTCAAGAGGAACACTTGTTATAATGTTTCCATTGATCTGCACGTGGATATAAAGAGGAGATGGCTTTCTATTGAAATCCATTGGTTGTCTATTGAAACCCTTTGGCAGGTCCTGTGAGGTGAAAGTTATACTTGGAGCACTACTCGTAGGCTACACAGAGGGGATAGGCAAATGCAAAAAGGAATTCATCATATACACTAAACAACACCTTCACATAGCCCCTAAAGGTTTGCAATTGGACAGTGACCCAACTAAGATTTCATTCTACAATGCCTATGAAACCTTCCAACTATGCCTGCTAGGGGTTGCAGGTTGGGTTGTAAGGAGAAAATTCCTCAAAAGACTCACACCTACAATGCTTCTAGGATACAAGGAAAGGACCCTTCAACACCACTAAATGGAACCAAAAATGGTTCACAAAAAATGTAAGAGTGGGACCAACCACACCAAGGCTCCAAGTCATGGAGAGCTAAGAGTGGAGGGCTTCCCTAACTTACCTCACTCTAATAGATGTTTTGGGATGAGGATCAAGAATGAAGAGTACTCTCAAGTGCTTATGTCACTCTATAGACCCAGAAATCTGGTTGGGCCTACATGAGCTAGTTTTGGAGTCAACACTCGACCTCCAACAACTCTCTGTCTGAGGATGGCAGTGTGGATCTGGGATGATAGCACGACACACTGGCATCTCTCTGGTGTGTTGGCATCCATACGGCCAAAAAAATGAAATATAGTAGGAAAATTATCATAAGCCTACTAACATCCTAGCTAATGGATTTTAATGAAATAAATAGAATAATAAAATACAAAAAGTAAATGTGGAAATGATAAAGTAAGTAGATGAAAACTAGGGCAACAAATATCAACTCACTACAATGCCAGTTCACCAGCGAGCTCCATGCACACGTTCACCTACACACAAGTAAGAGGGGAAAATTGTTGGGGTTTATAGGGGTTTGCCTCAGTCAAACCCCTGCTTTGGTGTTTCCACCTCCACAGACATCCAGAAAAGAAACAAAGTAGGAAAGTATGATTAAAAAGATAAAAGGAAACGCAATGAACAATACAAAAGATAAAAGCTACTCTATCAAATCACAATGTGAAAGTAAAGTGATACTATACCACCTCCACCCAAAGGCACTCAAGGCCAATGAAGGAAGAATGCAAGGTAACAAACTTTGCAAAGTCACCACAACTGTAACTATAATGAAGGGAGGTCTCGTAAGACTCCAAGTTCATAGCTTCTATGGTAGGGCAGCATGTGCAAGGATGAAGTTGATAGAGTAACTAGTTGTTGCAATGCTCAATGGAGTTGTGAAAATGGATTGCTAGAAGTGTGAGAGATTCAATGATAATTTCTTGAGAGATCGAATGAGTTTGTAAGAGATGAAGTGATAGTGAATAGAATGGATCTAAAGGCCAAAAGGAGTTGTTTTGGGTCACTTGGTCAGATAAAGGCATTACAATTTTATCCCAATGAGGTGTATAATGTCCCTATGGACTCCATAGGTAGGAATCTATCAAGGACGACAGTGCATCGTACTCGCGTCCCTAATGAAAATTCCCTCAACAATGCACAAAACATGCACCAAGTGGATGGAAGGCATATGGGTGATGTGGAATTTCACCTTCAAATTTTATTTTCTAAGGTGAGGGTATGCAAGAGGGAAATTCACACATGGGGTGAAAATTCGCTCCTATAAACCTAGAAGAAGAATTTTACATAGAACAACCTAAAGGTTTTCAACTATCAGAAGAAGATTATGTTTATAGATTGAAGAAAGTAATATATGGTCTAAAATAGGCACCTAGAGCTTGGTATTCAAGATTAGACCAGCACCTATAGCAAAAAGGATTCAAGAAGGGATGTGTAGATAACATATGTTAATTTTGTTATTGTGAATGTAGATGACATTATTTTTGGTGGAAACAATAACAAAATGTCCAAAGAATTCGTTGTCCAAATGCAAATTGAGTTTGAGATGTCCATGCTGGGAGAAATTTCTTTCTTCCTTGGTCTATAGATAGCATGAACTAATGAAGGGATATTCATATCTCAAACTAAGTATGCTAAGGAGATGCTCAAGAAGTTTGGGATGGAAGATAGCAAACTAGTTGGTACCCCCATGATAATTGGGTGTAAATTAAGCAAGATAGATGAAACCAAAAAAGAAAATCAGACCATGTATAGATCAATGATAGGTAGCTTGTTGTACCTAACTGCATCAAGACCTGATATCATGCAAGAAGTGTGCATTGTTGCAATATTTCAAGATGCTCCTAAAGAGTCTCATTTTAATGCAGTAAAAATAATTTTTAGATATATCCAAAGAAAAATTGACTATGGACTGTGGTATCCCAAAGGTAAAGATTTCACTTTGACAACATATATAGATGTTGATTGGGAAAGAAGTGTGGATGATAGAAGATGAACTAGTTTTGGTGCATTCTTCCTTGGAAACAAACTTTTTTCATGGATAAGGAAAAAGAAAGAATCAATTAATCTTTCTACAATTGAAGCAAAGCATGTTGCAGCAACGACATGTTGTACTCAAGTGTTGTGGATGAAACAAACACCTAAAGATATCAAAGAAGAATACAAATAACCTATCTCTATTATTTTTGATAATACAAGTGCCATAAATATATAAAATAATCTAGTGATGCATTCAAAGACCAAGCATATCTAAATCAAGTGTCACTTTTTAAGAGAAAAGGTAGCAGATCAAGAAGTTAACATGGCACATGTGCCAACCAAGGAATAGGTTACAGACATATTCACTAAGCCTCTTCCCAAATAGAAATTTGAATACTTGAAGAAACAATCAGGAGTGGTTTCTCCCACATCATATCACTAAATCTTAGTGATAGGGCATGAGTCTAGGGGGGGTTTAGAAAAACTTTATTCATCCCTGGAAGATGAGAGAAAAGGAAAGTCAAGAATGCATGATTTTACAAATTTCTAATGACTTGATGGTTGCAATTGCAAATTCTTGGACACATTCTTTTACTTTGCATGATATATCAAAAGGGGAGACTTTGCCTTTGCCATTGATCTCAAAGGGGGAGAAACATAGCAAAATGCTATGTGTTTTTCAAAAGGGGAGATATACCTAAGGGCGAGAATAGTTGTTGAATAGAAGTTTGTTCAGAGCATTTAGTTTTTCCATCAATTTCAAAGGGGGAGATTGTTGAAATTTAATTGTCATTTATGTCAAAAGAGGATATTTGAATGATATCCAATAAGGGATATTGTTGCCTCATTGATGTCAGAAAGGTATCATAGGATGATATAGTTGAAGTTGCAAAGCAAGCAATTGAAGTGTTGCAAAAGTGAATGGGCTTTGGGCCTCAGGTTTACCTTATACAACTTGCTAAAGGAGGAAGGAGTTAGTCATTTTGAGCTAAGTCTAAAAGTTTTTGGATTTCAAGTGTACCCTTTACCATGTGCACAAAGGAAATGAAGCTCAAACTAAGTTAAGTCTAAAAGGATTTGAGCATTGAGATTTGGACTATTGGCTTACGCCTTATCTTTATGTTCAAAGAAAGGAGTATGGTGGATACTTAAACCCGAAACTCTAAAAAGGTTTCAATGTCCATTGGTTGCAATTAAGGCTTACACCTTAAACTTAAGGTCAAGCAAAGGGTATGAAGAAAACCTAGACCCCAACCCCTAAAATGGATTTGGGCTTTGCTGGTCAGAGCTAAGGCTTATGCCTTAAATAAATGCAAAGAGATGAAGGGGGTAGGAAGCAACTTTGAACCTTGACTTTTGACATCCTAAAGGTGTTTCAGAGTTTGGATTTTTGGTGTATGATGTGATGGTATGTGAATGGTTTGAAGGTGGCAAAGGGTAGGGCCGATGGCCAAAACCTGAAAGCATGTCAATATAGGTGGCACATTACCACCGTTCCACTAAAGGATTATGGGATCCTGTGATGGTTAGTGAGGGCTTGCATGGAGATGACACATATCCTCAGTGATAGGTATAAAGAGTCTTAGACTCCAGAGAATAATCATTAAAGTATTCAATGCAATTCAAGCATAAGGTAAGGGAGACTAATGGCTCTTGGCCCTGATAGAAAGGATAGACAAGGTCACTAAAAATGGAGTAATTCCATGCGAAGTTTTTGTTGACTTGGGTTGACCAATGTGGGTATGTAGATTATTGACACATGGTGATTGTTGATTGGTTGAAGTAACTCAAGGATTTTAAATATTAACCAACAAAAAATGGCACAACCTATGGCCAACTTTTAAAGATTCATTTTGACAATGGCTATTCAACAAAATGGTGGAACTTCCAGTCAAGCGAATTTGATTATGGTATAAAAAATAAAATTGATCATTGTAACTACTCCAACGATATGTTTTCTGATTGATTGGAAGAACTGGATGACTTCATTAATGAATAGATAGTCACGAAATATAGAAGAGGTTGATCGAGCATGAATGGCATCAAATGATATGAAATCCTAAGATTGATTTACACCAAGATTAGAGAATGCAATGTATAAGGTTGGTGTGTGCTGAAGAATGAAGTAATGTGTATGCATTCAATGAGCACACAATGTGTTAGGTGAAGAGTGAAGAGAGTAGAAGAAATGCTTGCAAATCAAAGCAAATATTGAGCAATTGAAAATTGAGTCTGTAATACAGAATTGGATTCATTTGAATCATATGTAACTAGAGTTGTTGCTCCACATACTTTCATGTGTAAATATGATTAGTTGGTGCCATAAGATAGCTGGGTTGGTGCTTCCTTAGATTTGGGGCTCTTAAATTAGGTGATCAATGTCTCCTTAGGGTTGGTGCCCTTAAACATTGTAACAAGTGAGGTTCTATTGTGAGGCTGGATTATGACAATAGATCCTAGCAACATTTCTCACCATGGTTTTTCCCATATTAGGTTTCCTATGTATATCTAGTGTTATGAGTATTGGCTTGTGTGATTTGTGCATATTTGTTTAAATCTGCATAACAAGGGTTAAAAGAAAAGCTTTAATTGGTCTATTGATTCACCCCCCCTCTTAGTAGATAGTTGTGTTCCAACATAAAATGAGTGAAAGAGAAGAAAGTAAATTGAAATGTGATTTGTATGCATTGTTTATTGATTTGAGAATCAATGCACCCCTACACAAAAGTTACAATCTATCAAGTCCCTTAGATTAACCTTATTACAACATAATAAACTTTTTCACAAGGTGATGAGGGTGAGGCTTCTAGGCATGATGGTCACCTCACATTTACCATAAATTTGGATCTATTTACGATTTTGGGTCAGAGCTTACTCAAGATACACATATTAGAGAGGATACTCTATAATTTTAGGAGTATGTTATATAGGGCCAAGAGTAGAATACATCCATATTAGATAATATGGTGTTGATGGATGAGTTTCTCAATCACATTTGGCATTGGTCAATAGGTAATTTTTAATAATTTTTTCAAATTTTTTATTTCTTTTTAGAATATAAGATTAACTACATGTTAATATATTATGTAGTAAAATTATAATATCATAGCATTCATTTTTAATATGTTGGCCCTTCAACTCCTAATTATGCAACCATGTTGAGTCCACAAGTATGCAACTCGTAACAAAATAGTAAATATTCATATATTAAAAAATTACCTTATATGAATAGTAATATTAAAATTACAGTTGATGAGAAAAAAATGGATGTTGAACCTTGGGTATGTGTAGGGAAATGAGGGACCAAAAGGAGGTCTTAAGGGGTCACTTCTTTTTTTCAAATCAGGAAAAACTGATCTCAAGGAAGAGAAATTGAAGATAGATATTCTTAAAATTTGAAGATGTGATAAGAACAAGAGTCGTGGTACTTTGAATCTAATTTTTAAACTATTATTTTTAAATGGTGGAGATTAAGGGCTTCAAATAGGGGAGCCACACAAAGTGCTCCAATTTTTATCAAAAAAATATAAAATAGCATCTAGTGTGACCCACCTAAAATGTTAAAAATAAAATTAGTATTTTAAAAATTGATTTAGTGAAAACTTAGCTAACACTATATAGTTTATGCTTGGTTTTTTGACTATTTTTAATGAATACATGATATTCTACTAATTTTCAAAGTGGACACATCTTAAAAAATTAAAAAATTGAGTGTGTTTTCCCTAATTTTTTTGAAAACTAATTGAAAAAAAACTAAACATGCATAGAATAGGGTCTATTTTGTAAAAAAAAAAAAAACAAATTTTGATAAACAGGTAAAAATGAAACCAAAAATACTATACATAGGTTTTTTTTAATGGAGACACTAGAAAAAGAAATTAAAGATCATGCAGACACTAAAAATTGTCCTAGGCCTGTGAACACTATTCTTTCTTCATCAATCCCTCTTTCATCCTTAATAATTAAATAATTTTAATTATTTGATTATTGTCTAATGTACTTCTTCTATTAATTAAATAATTTTAATTATTTAATTAATTCATGGTTTTCCTTTTATTTCCTTCTTTGATTAATTAAATAAATTTTATTTATTTAATTAAATCATTAATGTCCTCTTTCTCTCTATAATTAAATAAATTTTTTATTTATTTAATTATTTTTCATTTTCTACTTTAATTAAATAGTTATTTTAATTATTTAATTATTCATTATCCTCTTCTTCACTAAATTAAATAAATTTTATTTATTTAATGCCTTGTTAATTTGTCCTTATCTCCCACTTTTGAATTAAATCATTATTTGATCAAAAATTCAACTGTCACATGTCCTCTATAATTAAATAATGTTCTCATTATTTAATTATTTATTTTCCCTCCTAAATTAAATAATTCTATAATTATTTTCTCTCCAACAACTTCAATGTGACCCACACCAAGATTTTAATTCCGATAAGGGTGTGGTTCGGTGGTCAAGTTGCTTGGTTGTAGTGACGGACACCAGGGTTCAAACCCTCATTAGGCCAAAGTGCTCACAGGGCTTGTTCCTTCGCTAGGCCATTGCACTCGCGGGATTGGTAGTTTCTCATGGTTTTTTGTACCCAGTTCATAGCTCCGATCAAAAGTATTTACCCCTAATAATATGGGTGCATTGCACGTTTAAAAAAAAATCTCTCCAACAACCTATTTTCTATGCCAACCTCTTTATCCATGGCATTCTTATCTCTTCACATATCATTTAATTTCCACCCTTGATTGAATTATTTTATAATTTAATCTCAACCATTCATTCTTAACTAAGTCCTATCTTTACCCTAATTCAACCCTAACCCTATTCCATACTACATCTTTCAATCTTGGCCATTGATTGTCATATCTTATTGGCTTTTAATCTCAACCCTTCATTCCAATTTGTCTTTCTATAAAAGAGACCTATCATTATCATTTCAACCTTAAATTGAGTTCAAGTACACTTGAGGAGACAAGTACAATCTTCAATATTTTGTTATCATTGTCATTAGGCTACTATTGCATACTCAAATATGAAGGTAATTCAACACATCAAGCAAAATGGAGAAGGACAATGGAGGTGAATCAACCATGGCATAGGTAATATTGCTTTATGTTTTATGTTTCTATGTTGGATTGTGCTTCATTGTTGGTTTAGTGCTTTAGGGTTTTAGTTTTGATGATTTACAACCTTAATCTTGATTTTTCCCTATTCTACAGATCAAAACCTTAACATATTGAAAACATGAAAAAATTAGATGGTTAGAAAGATTAGAGAGAGATTAATATTATTGTAGTACTTTTTAACTCAAGATTGAAAGATGTGCAAACCTAATGGAGAGCATACTCAAGATTGTATCTGTAGTGTTGAAAAATGTACTCCTTTACATTTTCACACTATGTTTGCATCCCTTTAATTAATTGAACTTAATTAAGCTTCTAATTTCCTAAATTATTCATTCCTAATCCTTATTATTCCCATTTTCTAAAAGGGAAACCAACATTAAACAAATGCTAACATTATTTTAAACACCTTGGAAATTGTGTGTCCTAGATTTAGGTCCTATGACCCATTCACCCAAAGGTGAATGGGTCCTCCTTAAATCCTAAGACCAAATTTTTAATATGTTTTTGGTGGCATTTTAATAATTCAATTTCAAGTTTCAAATTTCAGCTTATGTAATCTATTTTTTGGGAAATTAGATAAATACCTATAAATACATAGTTATTTTATCAATTCAAACCTAGAGAATCAAGAACACACTTTATGCAAGCATTCCTAAAGAAAATATTATTATCAATAGCATTAAAGAGAAGATTTATCAAGCAACTACAACAACAAATCAAGATCATATCATCATGTCAAAGTTATGTGTGTTCATATTATGTTTTGGAGCTAACATTGTGATGTAGGTTTCAAGAATTCAAGCAAGCATTCAAGCATCAAATCAAGCATTCATTCAAGCCAATTCGAGCAAGATCAAGCTCCTTAGAGAGATGTGTTAGACTTCAATCCTCTAAGGGCAGCCATTAAGGGTTTGGTGAGTTGTGACATACCATTGTTTATTCATCAAAAAATTTCCATTTTCTCATTATTTTACCATCAAGGTTTAATTACCAAACTGGGGTTTGACCAAGGAAAACCCTCATTCACCTAAAACAAACATTTTTTTCCTCTCTTTGTATTTGTAGATTTGCAAGTGAAGAAGGAAAAAAATTGAATTAAAAGTGAAATTTTCTCAAAGTTTTCAATATTGTCATCAAAGTTGTCAAGCCACAGGAAATCACCTAAAAAATTTATTTCTGACTTTCCAATAGTGGAAGATAGAGGATTCAGGAACTAATCTTTGGGATTAGAGGACCGTGAAATTAAATTTTGGACCTCTATGTAGAGAACAATTTGGCCTAGGATGAATCTATCCTAGCAGGAAACTCAACTACCACTTTTGGTGATAGGTACACATCAATCTACCCTTCTTAGATTTGTCAAAAAATTGATATTTCTATTTGTGCTACCCTTTAACTCTGAATTTCAAGTTTTACATTACATAATTGAGTTCATTAGGAATTTTATTTTCATCTCCCAAAAGTGAATTTCAGTCATTTTTTGTCATAAGGAAAATTAGAGATCCCCCATCCCCATAGAGTTGACTCACCTCAAGGTTGAAAGTCAATTCTACCCTTTGGAAGATATCTCTGCATTTTCCATATGAAACTAGGAAAAATAAAGTTGTGTTAGGTCATCATTTGATTGTGGTGAACCCCTCTCACATCCTTCCACCCACCATTTTTCTAGGTTTCATATTGGTGAACCCGATGTGACACCAAGAATGATGTGATGAATGTTGAAAATGTACAAAACATGACTAATGACAACATGATTGATAATGGGGATGATGTACACACTATTATCAATCGTATTGATGTTCAACCTCATAAGGTCCAAACCAAAATGTCTCTTGAAATTGCTTTATCGCAAAATGACATAATTAAATGTGCACCTAATGGTCCTCTTTACATAGCTGAAAGAATCAATGACAAGCCCACCAATGGGATATTAATTGATCTTGTGTGTGTAGAGAATGTAATCACCAAGGAATTCTTGTTTTTGCATGAACTATATCAAGATTCTTATGAACAATCGAAAGTATGGATCAAAACACATAATGGTTTCTCTTTCCCTACGATAGGTTCGATAACTCTCCCCTTAAAAGTTTGACCAAAGCAATTAAACATCTCATTCTCCATCATTCCATTGTCAGACTATTTTTTTGTGAAGCTAGGCTATCCATGGCTACGCTCCATGGATGTTGTCCCATTGGTACTGCATAAATGCTTAAAATATCCATTTGGCAATAAAAATTTCACTGTGCATCATAGTGGCTTTAATCCACTATCTTCCCATGGAAATTTCTCATTAGATTTAGATTTTGGCCAGAACCTATGGAACCTATTAAGCCTCGTGAGGACTTATTTTTCAAACCTTACTAAAAGTTCAATGCAAAGCGCATGGCTGCATGGCAGAATTATCTCTTAGAAACATCCCTCAACCCATGCTTGATTCTCCTATCTCTAGACATCTAAATTTGACCACTCCTGTATGTTCAAATTTGTCCCCTTTATTTGTCTATTTCATATTCCCCATCGATATTAATTAAATGATTTATTTAATTAATATTACCCCTTTTTCCTAAGGTTCCTAAGGTATTTAATTTAATAATTAAATACTTTATCTTCTACTCCTTCCTCTCTAAATTAAATAAATACATCAATTTATTTAATTTAGTCATTTGGTTTCTTGAATTTAAATCAATTTTAAATTCCTCTTTTTCTCTCTCCTTTTCACATCCTCCATAATCTCCCTTTAATTTGGATTGTTTAATTAATCCATGATTAAGATGTGCATATCTTTAATCAGGATTAATGTCACATCCTCCATATCTTGCAACTTGCTTCTAATCCTTCATTAGCCTCCTTAATCACCTGTTTGCACAACCTTAATATAATCCTCATGCCATTTATGGCATACCTCCAATTCAACCATCATAAATGTATTCTTCATTTAGCCAAGACATCCTCTTCCCCATGTGAATTAAAAATTCACATTTATTGCTCCAAGGCTCTCCTCTTCCCCATGTGGGTTGTTAAGGAATTTTAAATTCCTCATAGGTCACATCTCCCACATGGGGACAAGAACCACTTTCATGAGGAGACCTTGTCATATCCCCAAGGTACTTCCAAGTACCTTCTCATCATGTGAATTAAAAATTCATGTTTATTGCTCCATGGTTTCTCTATTTCCCATGAGGATTATTGAGGAATTCTAAAATTCCTCATGTGTCACATCCCTCCCACATGGGGACAAGGACTTCCTTTTTAAGGAAATCTTCTCCCAATCCCAAGGTACTTTCAAGTACCTCTACATCACACTCCCCCTTTACACCTCATTTCCACATGGAAAGATGTGACGGCTTGTGAGTCCTTAACTCACTATAGCTCTTCATCTTGTCCATGGTGTCTAAATCCTATCCCTCCATTTCTCTAGAGGTTTTTCCCCTAAAATAGAAGATTTTGGCCTCATTTTCATTCATTCACACTCTAGCATTCAAGCATTTTTAATTCAAGCACTCAAATCTTGCATCCTCCATTGCTACAAATTTCAAGCTCATCTTGCATCCATTTTATGCACTTATCCAAATACCCACCTTCATCATTGCATCTACATCATTTTAAATATAGTTTTAGGTGATTTCCCATCAAAGGAGCACACACGCAATCGAATCAAAAGGGTCAACCAACGAATCAACTTGGGCAAGGTAAATCATTGTTTTCATCTTTGTTTTGTTCAAGTTCAACTCAACTTATCTTGAGGTGTTCTTTTGTGTTCTTCTTCCTTTTTCATTTCATTTGTTTTGCATCATTTCAGGTTAGAAAACATGTTGCACACATTTCTTGCATGCCTGGTGGGACCCACAAATGGGTGTGTTCTTTCACATCCTCTGTTGTTTCAAGTTTTGCAGGTTCAGGTTACACACAAAGGCGAATTTACTATTGAAACAAGTGAATCTACAGCAATAGAGGTGAGCCTGCTACCAAAACAAGTGAATCTTCCATTAATAGGGGCGAATTTGTATATTACAAATTCATGTCAAAAAGGGGCAAATCTACTCCCTATTTTTGGAATAGGCGACCCTGTTCTTGATTTGGGTGAACCTGATTTTTGTAGACAAGCGAATATGTTGCTAATAGGGGAAAATATTCTCTCTAGAACAGGAGAGTTTGCCTCAAATAGATGTGAATTTGAGGTAAAACAGAGAGTTAAATTTTTAATTTCAGTGTTCGTTTGTAGTCATTTTCAGATACTAACCCCCTAACTTGTCCGTTTGTGAGTGTGTCTGCTTTTCACTAGCATTTGTGTAGTTGTTTCTCATTTATCCAAGGCCAGAGGTTCAAAACTACTAATGTTTTCTTACAGAACAAACAGTCCAAGACCTTTAGTTATTTTTGCTTCTTATTTTTCATACTAATCTAGACACACGTAGAATTAATTAAAGGGTCAAATTTACTTGTTTGTTGTATTTGTGAGTGGGCTATTGACATATCCAATCCCCTTGCACCATTTGGCGATCCTAGGTCATGAGAAATCATAATTCACTCTAGTTCATTTGTGTTACTCTAGAGGTGCTAGTACATCTAAGCTCTCCCCTTGCACTTTGTGCGAGCCTAGGGACCAGTTGAAAATGTCTAGTATCTTCTTTTAGCGAGACTTGCTTGGGAATTTCATCACCCCAAGGGACGGTCCCAACCACATGTATTAGTGGGGTTTATAAAGGGGGGAGAGCCAAAGCTATACCCCAATCCAGTCACGTCATGTCTAGTGGAGTGTCAAAGCTAGGGTGATACCTAGATAAGATGTGAAGAGTTGGTCTGAGTTTCCAGTACCTCGCTGGGGCTCCCGACTCACACTTGTGATAGGATGGCATTCACAGTTGTGCCTCATGTACCGTGTGTATATAGAGGACTCCCTAGATCACCTTATTCAACCTAGATAGAGGCTCATGTTTGCCATACCCTTCTCACTAACTTTAGGATTGTGCTACTCGAAGTGTCTTTTTTGTGCGAAACCAATGCATTTCTTTTCAGTTGAGTCAGCTTTGCCTTCTGTCTGTTGCTTTCTGTGATTTTTTCCTTTGCCACAGTTAGGTTTTTTTCATCTAGTCCAATCCAAGTTAGTTTTTTTGGGTGAATTTTCTTCTATTTGGGGCAATCATGTCTTTTTTTGAGTTTTTTCTTAGTCGTTTCCCATTAAATTCGCTCATTCTCCACATAATAGGTGAATTTTCTCTAGTTTGGTAAATCCTTCTACTATTTTGGGAAAACTTGATACCTAAAGGGGCGATTTTGCTTGTTGTCTAAGTCATTTTGTCAGTCAAACAACCCATCACATTCGCCTATTTCCTCAAAAGAGGCAAACTTGCTCCATCTTTGTGAAGACTTCCTTACTATTTCAGTCCCTTACTAGCCCCCTGAGTCATCATATTGGCCCATTTCCTGGAAACAGGCGAATGTGTAGCATCTTTGGGTGAATTTTTTCCTTGAACAACCAAACTTATCTTTCGTTTGAATCTTTGTTTGTCCATTTTCCTGTTAAACAAGTTTGTTTCATCATTTTGTTGAGTCTATTTTCTTGTTCGTCGAGTCTGTTTCCCCATTACGAGAATCCATTTTCCTATTCATCGAGTCTGTTTCCCTATTAGGAGAATCTGTTTGTCCGATCGTTGGGTCCATTTCCCCGTTAGGAGAATCTGTTTCACTGTTTGTCGAGGCCATTTCCCTATTAAAGTTGTTTGTTTCCTTGTTTTTCAACATCCTTTGACTGTTTTTAGATTTAGGCAAGTCCAGGCGGTCCCGTTTTTGAATGAAATCATATTGTTCGAGAAATAGTTGAACCTTCTAGCTATTTAGGAAAATCTGAAAGTTGTATAGGTGAGTTTGTCACAGTTTTAGGTGAACCTTCCCTCTATTTGGGAAAATTTGCACCCTATTTAGGAAAATTTGCACCCTGTTTAGGAAAATTTGCACCCTGTTTGGGCAAATTTGACTGTTGTTTAGGTGTTCCTGTCACCTCTTTAGGCGAATCTAACTGTTCTTTGTGCGAGCCTATCACCTGTTACCTCTTTAGGAAAATATGACTATTGTTTGGCTGAGCCAATCACCTATTTAGGTGATTCTGCCCTATGTTTGGGCGAATTTGCACCTCATTTAGGCGAACCTACACCCTGTTTAGGCGAATCTGCACCCTATTTGGGAAAACTTGTCACCTCTTTAGGTGAATCTGACTACTATTTGGGCGAATCTGTCTATGTTTAGGGTGAATTTTCTCCCCTTAAAGGGAAAAGTTTCTTTTCATAGAGGTGTTTCCATTTCTCATACAAAATCTGGAGAGTTAATCCATTAGGCCCCTAAAAGCTTGTTGTTTTCCAAGTTGTTTGTGGTAATCAAGCAATTTTTATCACCTTTCATTGACCCATAATCTTCACTTCAGTCCATCTGCATTTTCCAAGCATCATTCGTTCATCATCCAAATCATATAGTCACATATTAGAACATCTATAGGTTGCATATCCATCATCATTTTCTCAATCCAAATCCCCTAAACTTCGTTTTAGAGGTTATTATCCAAATTAGCCTAGGTGTCTAAATTCCATCATCATTCTACAAATTTGTTTAGGATCTTCATCCGTCCTAATTCATTCATCATCTTCAGCCCAATCAATCCACTTCCATCTTGAGGTGGATTCGGTGTCGTAATCATCCATTGGTCCTTCAATCTGATCAATCAGCACCTTAAGTCACTTAGGCTAATTTTTGAACTTGGTTTAGAATCCCTTTCATCATCCTATCTCATCCATCATCTAATCTTATCAAAATTTTCATCAATCGATCTTATCTAATCCAATCCAATCACATCCCTATCTAATCATCCAATCTACCAGTCTCTCATCTAATCTAAAAAATCCTTCAAACATCACTTAGGTCATCTCTGCATTGCATCTTAGAGTCTAGCCTCATCTTAGTTCACTCAGTAGTTTCACACTTTCATGCCTGTTCAAACCCGATCTTAAGCAAAGAAGCAAATGAAAAAACAACAAGCCCAAGGTTCCCAGCCAAATATCCCTCAGGATCCCAACAATGGTGCCTCATCACTATCCAACACCGATGTTCAAAACACTTCACCACCTGTTGACAAGAACATGGTTCTTCAGACTGAAGTCATAGTTGGTGAATACCTTAGTAACCCCACTAACGTTCAGATGATGGATTGCCTCCTCAACTAGCATGGGGACAAGATTCTTGCCACTTTACTCATGAAGGGAATTAAACTGTTGCTCAACTTTGACATGTCACAATATACCGGTGCCCAAACTCTTCCAACACCTCAAGACCTGCAAACTTCACAAAATGTTCTAGGAAATCTGTTATTCTTGAGGGTCCACCCATAGAAAATTGGTATCAACCTAGGTTCATAAATGTCGTGATGTATCAAGTCGCAAGCTACACTCACATTCTAGCCTTGGCCTCAGGGGCACAACCTGATCCAAATGACCCCTTTTCTTATGGTATTCCATAGAATATGCCATCTGCTCCACCACTCCTACCTCATCATCCTGGTCAACCACATGTCAACATTGGGGGAAATCCTATTCTATCATTGACGCCACCTCTAGGGTTTGCACCCACTGGAAATTTGCCACCGCCACCTCAAGGTAACATCCCTGCATTCCAACAGCCTCCTGTTAATCCTCAACAATCCACTGCATCACAAGCACCGTTGTAGCACACTACTATCTTGTTGCAAGTGTTGCCACAACATACTACTACTATTGCTATCTCATCTCAACCACCTCATCAACAACCACTGTAGAAAAATGTTACAATTCGAGAACAAAATGTCACAATTCCACAACAAAATGTTCTGGTTTCGTAGAAACACACTACTGTTTCTACGCAACCCCCACATCGAGTGACAAAAGCTACATTGCAACCTCAAAAACTGCCCCATGGTGCCTCAACAGCGATCCCACAACAACACATCTCGTCTCACCCTCATTTCCAACAACCACCACAACAACAACAACCACCCCAACATACACACATTCCCACGCAAACATAATGTAATCCCCTTGCACAATATCTCTACCATCTATCAAGCACATATACAACTTATGCTACTCCATCCAATCCCAATCCAAATCTCAATCTGGTCCCTTAGAATCCACTGCGATCTCAAGCGCTACTTTACACCAACCCTCTGCAATCACACTCAAATCCTTACTATCATATGTCTAATCCACAACCACCTCCATATACCACACAACAGCCCAACATTGTGTACAATTACCAATCCAATCCATACTGTACTCAACAACAGCCGCCCTATCAACAAGGTGCTCCATCTACTTCCTACTATTAGCAACTGTTGTCATACCAACAAGGCGATTCCACATATCCATTCTACCAAGCTTCTATGCAATATTAGTAGGGTGCTCCATCCACTTCATACTATCAACAACAACCACCCTATCAACAAGCAACCTCCACCTCTTACTATCAAAATCCATCATCCTCCTATCCATCTTATGTCAATTCCCAACCATAATCCACATACACCAATAAATACCAACAAACACCTATGTATACACCTCCACCCACTTATGATCAAATCGCTTCCCCCCCATCCTCATCATACCAACAATATCCTCCCTACAATCAATCCAATCCATCTAATCCAACTCCCCCAATGCCTATCAATAAAGATTTGGAAGAACTCAAAGCTACATTAAAGGACTTGCAAGCAGGGACTAGAAAACAATCGTTTAAGTTTGAAGGAATTTTTCCCTATCTGTTTGATCCTTCAATTTTATTGATTCCTTTCCCGAAGCATTTCGAAATGCAGAAATTCGATAAGTATAAAGGAACAAAGGACCCCAAGGCTCATCTTCAGGAGTTTTATGCCCATTGTCAAGAATTCATGCATAATGACAATTACCTCCAATGATTATTTCCAAGGAGTTTACAAGGGATAGCTCTTGACTAGTTTATGGGTCTTGAGAAGGAATCTGTCAAGTCATTTGCAAAGCTTTTAGAAAAGTTTGTCTCCCACTTCTCCTTTAATTTGGAGAAAGATATTGATATGTTGGATCTCGTGAAAGAAAAGTAGCATGAGGGAGAAACTTTTGCAAGCTATCTTTAAAGGTGGCGAGCTATAGCCAGTAGGATGAAATCCCCACTTAGGGAAAAAGACATGGTCACCCTTTCATAAAAAACTCTCATCCAAATATGGTGCATAATTTTAGGCTTCACTATGTCACAACCTTTGTTGAGATAGTGGAGAAGGGTCCTATTCTTAAGAGAGCACTCATTGCCAAAGGGTTGGTTAAAATTTTTAACTTTGATAAATAAAAGTCATCTGGGGATAAACCTCGCTATTGGAACAAGAAAAAAAATGTTGTCAATGATGGTGTCACTGACACCAAATACATCCAAGTAGCCAATGCTTCCCAGAAGCCACAATATCCCCCTCCTCAACATTCAATTCCTCATATCATATCAGTGCCATAGGGGGCACCTCATCCTCCCCAACAATCCAATTAGGACAATCAAGGGAGTAACAAACGTCAATTCACTCAACTAGGAGAACCCTTGAGCACCGTGTTCAATAGGCTTCTGCAAGCCAATTACCCAATCACGTATCTTGTGACAAAACCTCTTGATGAATCCAAACCCAAACCAACCTAGTATAAAGAAAACAAGTATTGTGAGTTCCACGAAATCAAAGGGCATAAATTAAATAAATGTCAAGGTTTAAAAACATACATCCAGGATCTCATAGATCAGGGTGATATACATGTGGATGCCAACATAGCACCCTCGTCCAATGCTCAATTACAGATATATCAAATGATTTCCCTAAGCATAACCAAGGTCCTAGCACATCAAACTCAAACTCTAGCTCTAGTAACAATAATAATCAATGTAACAACACAAACAACATTAGTTACAAAAATGTGCCATTAAATTATGAAGGCATTGACATGCACATTGAACAAGCAGAACCACTTGTGTCTATGATACACGTAAAAGGAAAAGATCCATAGTGTGTTGTTACAACCCATTGTACTCCTATCACAATCCCTGGAGCCTCTATGTCCACCCAGCCTCTACCTGTGAGTTCCCAATATAACATTCTTGATCATCTAGGAAAGACCCCAACCCAGATATCCATTCTGAATTTTCTTAAGTCTTCCCCTATGCATCAAGAAATATTCACCAACCCACATTCCCAACGGCATAGATCCTACACAATTCCAAGCATTGGTAGGACACCTCTATACCACATATCAACTAGGCTTCAGTCAGAACACATGCCTTGTATTGATTCCAATCATAACTGTCCCCTCCATCTCGAGGTCCTTATAGCCAAGCATAAGGTAAAAAGGGTCTTGGTAGATAATGGCTCTACCCTAAATCTTTGCACATTAAATTTCATAAAACAGGTGGGGTACACCTACGCTGACTTAAATAATCAAGTCATTACTATCAAGGCATATGATAACGCAGAGTGTGATTCTGAGGGGACAATTTGTCTTCAGGTTGGGCCCGTTGTGCAATACACTACCTATCATGTCCTTGATCTAGAACTCCCCTACAATCTCCTCCTTGGCCATCCATGGATCCATGCCATGCAATCCATTCCATCCATGTACCACCAATTTCTGAAATTCCCATTCAACGGGGTGGAAGTTACAATACATGCGGACCCTCAACCATTTGAATATTGTCGTGCATTAGAAGCTTCTTTTCCCCATTCTCATTACTTCCCTAGAGTGGAAATGGGACCACCTCAAACATCATCATCCCATTCATCTACCAACACATTGGCCACCACTTCATCTACTCCATCATCCACATTTGATTCAACTCTTACCAAAGTTTAGATCATTAACAAAGGCTATGGTGAATACGAAATGTGTACAACTTTGAATGTGGCAACCATGCTAGCCTCACCACATACATATGGGAAACCTTCTTAGTCAGCACCGAAGGAGGAGGAGAAGACAATCACCTTGAGCTCTAAGAATGTGGGATCCAACACCTTTCGCTCCCCTAGGTTAAGACAAGACACACCAAAAGATGACATCAGCCAATGGGTATACCGTGAGGAACTTGAACCCTCTCCCCCTTTGAAAGAATATTTCCAAGAGACCTATCCTTGGCCCTCTAAGTTTGTAGAGAAACACAATTATCGGGAGGGAGGCCTTAGTGTAGAAGAGAAAGGAAGACAACAACCGATAGACACTTCTGTGCATCCAAGAAATATGGGCTTGGGCTATGTCACCAAACAAAAGGGTCCTATGCCATCAACTAGTGCCTTTAACAATGTTAGTGTGGAAAACAGTTTTCTCAAAGACATGCCTGAAGATGAATCCATAAAACACATGTATGATGATGTGGATCACATAGACCTCTCTTCCATGTTCGACTGACTATCCATCTAAACATTATCCTATCCCTTCATCATCCTAAACTCATAGATTGGGACCTATACAGTAGCACACCTATCGACACCTTTCCCTTAATGGATATGTATGTACATCTTATGGGATTGGGGGAAGACGAATGCCCTAACCACAAAAATAAAAAGAAACAAAATAAAAAAGGGTCACCTAGAAAAAAGCTCTCCAAGGTGCTTCTTGACTCAGAAAAAGTAAAAACAAAGGGTGTATTTGACAACAAAAACCTTGATGAGGCACTGGAATATGGGGATGTTCATCTTCCCCTTGTGGGAACTCAACTGTCTAAACGATCATCCATTCTGATCGAGGAAACACAAGAAGTAAATTTGGGAAGTGAAGAAGATCCCAAAAACACATATGTCGCCAAATCACTATCAGAGGAAGAGTACTCTACCATCACCCAACTTCTCAAAGAAGGCATCATCAACTTTGTGTGGGCTTATTCAAATGTGGGTCTTGATCCTACTCTAGTAGTACATCACTTGGACGTACATCCTGATTCAAAACCCGTCAAGCAAAAACTCAA
Organism: Sequoia sempervirens; assembly: GCA_007258455.2. Taxonomy (NCBI): domain Eukaryota; kingdom Viridiplantae; phylum Streptophyta; class Pinopsida; order Cupressales; family Cupressaceae; genus Sequoia; species Sequoia sempervirens. Next base: position 703,253,656 of record VDFB02270651.1, on the reverse strand, counting down.
GAAAATGCATCCTCAAGTAGCTCTATTGGTCAAGAAAGAGCTAGAAAAGCTATTGGAAGCTAGATTCATAAGACCCATCGACTACTCTAATTGAATCTCCAACATAGTGCCAGTTGCCAAACCAAACGGGAATATCAGGATTTGCACAGATTTCTGGGACCTCAACAAAGCCTATCCTAAGGACAAATTTCCCTTACCAAACATCAACATGTTGGTTGATTTAACTACAGGACATGAGATGCTCTCCCTCATGGATGGCTTCTTCGGATATAACTAGATCATGATTGCACATGAAGATCAACATTTAACAGCCTTCACCACACCCTGGGGAACATTCTGTTATAGCATCATGCCTTTTGGCCTCAAGAATGTCAGGGAAACCTACCAACATGCGATGACAATCATCTTCCACGACCTCATTCACATCATAATGGAGGACTATTTTGATGATCTGATAGGGAAATCAAGAACAAGAGAAGAGCACCCAATAATCCTCAAGAATATTTTTGAGCGTCTAGAGCAGTATAAGCTATGTCTGAATCCTAAGAAATGTGTCTTTGGGGTCACATCAAGAAAATTATTGGGTTTCATCGTCTCTAGAAGAGGCATAGAGGTCAACCCAGCAAAATTCAAGGCAATCATAGACATGCCTCCACTGCGCAATCTAAAATATTTAAGGAGCCTTCAAGGTAAGCTACAATCTATCTAATGGTTTATAGCTCAATTAGCCGATAAATTCCAATCATTCACTCATCTCTTGAAAAAGGATAATGCCTTCAAATAGGATCAACAGTGTCAACTTGGTTTCAAGAAGATGAAGGAGTATTTGGCTCACCTACCCATCCTTATGCCACCAATTCCAAGTAAACTGCTCCTACTATATATTTCCACCATTTCAGTCACATTGGGGGCATTATTGGCGCAACATGATGAGTCATCAAAAGAATGAGCAATTTACTATATTAGTCGAACCCTAGTAGGCTATGAGCTCAATTATTCCTTGATGGAAAAAGCTTGCTTAGCTATGGTCTTCAGCTCACAAAAACTTCGACACTATATGCTCAGTCACCCAGTGAAGCTACTCTCCAAGGTCAATCCTCTCAAATATCTGTTATCTAGGACAACTCTGACTGGTCGCATGGCTAAGTGGGTCATGATATTGAGTGAGTTTGATATAGAGTATTTGGATTGAAAGGCTATTAAAGGGAAAGTGATAGTGGATTAGCTGGAAGGCGCTCCCCTGGTAGACGCTTATCCTTTGATAACAAAATTTCTTGATGAAGGGGTCTTCACAGTAACAAAAGTGGCCACATGGACACTCTACTTTGATGGGTCATACACACACAATGGAGCGGGGGAAAGAATCTTCTTCGTCACCCCCCAAGGTGTTATATGTCGAAGTCATTCAGGTTGGATTTTCCATGCATGAACAACATCGCAAAATATGAAGCTATCCTTATTGGCCTTAGAATCACAATCCAATGGAACATCACTCACTTGAGAATCTTTGGAAATTCCCAATTGATCGTCAAACAGGTTAATGATGAGTTTCTGAAAAAAGATGATAAGTTGTTACCTTATAAGTGCATGGTGGATGACTTCAAAAAGTACTTCACCTCTATCCAGTTCGACCAAATCCCAAGAGTGCAGAATAAAGTAGTAGATTCCATGGCTACAATTGGTTCCTTAATTGACATGCCAAAAGATCGAACAAAATGCGAGTTCCTAGTCAAACAACTCTTAATCCCATCTTACGACATTGTAGGTCCTACGTCACCATGGTACCACGACATTTATACATACCTTCATGATAACATCTTACCCATGACCTTACACATAACCAACAAAAATATTTCATTCAATGCACCTCCTGCTACACTATTGTCGGTGATACTTTTTATCATTGTGGGTATGATGGAACCCTTCTTAGGTGTCTAAATGAGACCAAGGCTCACATTGCGTTAACAAAAGTACATAGTGGAATTTGTGGGACCCATTCAAATGGCATGGCCTTAGCTAAAAGAATTCTCAGAGTTGGTTACTATTGGCCTACATTGGAGCATGATTCTTGTGAATTTGTGAAGAAGTTCCTACCCTACCAACAACACACAAATTTGATACATGCTCCTGCTCAGGATCTAAAACCTCTCATAGTAACATGGCCCTTCTCTCAGTGGGTTTTTGACTTAATCGAAAAGATATACCCTCCATCGTCTGACGACCACACCTTTATAATTACTGCCACTGAGTACTTCACAAAGTGGGTGGAAGCAATGCCACTCTCTCAAATCATGGGTACTTAGATATCCAAATTCATCCTTTTCCATATTCTATAAAGATATGGAATCCCATCCACCATCATCACAGATAATGGAAATCCATTCAAGAACCAGCCCATGAAACATGTGTGTGAAACCTTCCACATCCAACACTGTTGGTCTATGCCCTATTACTCCTAAGGTAATGGTCAAGCAGAGGCTACAAACAAAACTTTGATCAAGATCCTTAAGAAGGTGGTTAATAATACTGGCCGAGATTGGCATCTCCATATTCATCTTTCCCTTTGGGCATACTGCACTTCCATCCACACTCCTACCGACACCACTCCATATTCTCTCATTTACGGTGTCGATTTCATCTTTCCAATTAAGGTCGAGATCTCCTCGCTAAGAATATCTTTGAATAACCTCATCAATGATGAAGATGCTTGGGTTGCAAGACTCAGTCAACTGGAACTCCTAGAAAAAAAATGAATAAAAGCTTACAATCATCTTCAGGCATACCAGAATTGTCTTCAGAGAAGCTACAACAAGAAGGTCTATCCTTTCCAATTTAATATTGGTTATTTGGTTCTTAAGGAGAATCAATGTACCTAGCAGGATCAAGATAAGAAAGGGAAATTTGAAGCAAATTGGTTGGGTCCCTATGTCATCACAAAAAAGTATGGATCTAGGGAATATAGACTTGCCACACCTGAAGGAGATCCCCTAGATGATCCCATTAACATCACGCACCTAAAAAGGTTTTACACTTAAGTTAGTTGGGTTATCCTATCTTGCAAAAATACCAAAATAAATCAAAAAATTGTCAAAAATACAAAAAAAATAAAAAATCCAAAAATAGTAAAGAGAAATAATTTTTCCTATGGTGAAAACCACCCTTGGTGGCACCTTGGATAAGTAAGTTTGGTGAAAACATGGAAACAGGCACCATTCGTAAAGGGATTAATTATTATCTACCTTGTGTCCTAGTTACTTTATGCTTCCCCCCATCCTATCCTCATATCCTGTCGTCCTATCAATCTCGTCCTTCTATTTGCATCCCTTCATCCTACCGCTTGGTATATTTTGGTTGAGCATTGGATGATCTTTATCCGCTATCAGTAATCCTGAGCTTTTATCCTAATCTAAGCTTGCCTCATCAGTCCTTTTTTTCATGTCAGTCCTTCACTCCCATCTAGGTTCCTTCACCGTCTCGGTCTTCATTTAGATCACATCTTGTCATGTCTATCTTTTGGTCTCAATTTTTTTTTTCATGATCTTTTTCGAACTATGTTTCCCCTATGCTTTCACATAGGCAAGTTGAATCATTTGATCCACCCCTAGGGAATTCCATCCCTCCACTTGTCGTTCTCCATCACTTGTGTCCATTGTCCTCTTTCCACTTTTATCCATGGTATTTTCTTGAACTACGAGGGCTCTGTGCTTTCACGTAGGCAAGGCTAATCTTTGATCAGCCCTCAAGCCCCTAGGTCTTTAGCATGTGTCTTTTTTGTGTCTTGTCTCTAGTGCCTCGTGTTGTGTTTCCAAGTTATGTGCTTATCTAGCTGGTTCATAACAAATAAGATCCACTAGTATCATCGAATTCAGTTAGTTTTGAATATCTTGCATCATGATGATCTCTTAGTTTAGTCTCCATCTTTGGTCTTAACAGGCTGCATCCTTCCTCATCAGACCACATCAATCGCATCCACCTTTTGATCTTGTGGCAAAGGACATTTAATATTTATTGTGATCTTTTGATACTTTTGGCTTTTTTAATCATTTAAGCTCTCTATCATACCTCGTCATGGTCACCTTGATACATCATATCATGATGTGCTTTGACTAGTGAGCATAGGGGCATATCTTAATCTTTTCTTTGTTGTTGTCTTCTTGGTTGTGCTGCATAGTACCCACCAAGATCCCTGTGGTCTTGTGTTACACTAGGGCATCCTTTGTTCTTGTGGTTATCCCTATATCTAGCCCGACCAAAGTCATCATGAATTTGTGGTGTTGGGATAACCTCCTTGTTTGTTGTGTTTGTTTCATGCATTAGATACTAATCTTCCTAGGTTACACATACCCTAACACCTGGTGTCTTATGCTATAGCAAAAATCAGTGCTCTGAAAATGGAAAATCGCATTAGGATTGCATTTCATTTTCAATTATTTTGCATTACATCTATACCTAACCTATGACCTATGATTTTGGTTGTGCAAACATCTGCCTTCCATCTCTCATTCTTCTCAAGATTCCTACAGTTCTTGACAGGTTTCATTTCACATCCATCCTACCTTAATTTTATAAACTAAAGTAAGCATGATACGTAAATAAAGGAGGCCTATTAATGATGTGTGATCCATTGTCACACCCATCACCCTTAATTTTGTAATGATTATAGGGTAAGTACTTGCCATTTATCCCATCATTCACTCCCATTTTCCATGTAGGATGCATTATCATCCCACCTTGCATTTATCATTCTCATAATCATTCTTTTAAGTTTGTTTGGATTAACCTTAATTGGTTATTTTGAGCATCTTAGATTAATTTGCATTATCATCTTAAGTTGTTTAGATTAATATAGCTTTGTTAGTCTAAGCATCTTAAGTTCATTTTCATTATTGTTTTAAGTCATTTAGATTAACCTTAATTGGTTATTCTAAGCATCTTAAGATTCATGACATTATCGTTCTGTTGCATTATCCATTTACATTGCATTAAACATACTAATCTATCTTGTTAAATGGAATATTCATTTGTATTCATTCATAACATAGATCACATATGTATATATACATTTTGCATTCATGTCATCATAAATTAGAAATCGTTAGTCCCATAATCATATTATATAACATCCTAGTCATCCATCACATCCTGCATCACAAAATGTTAGGCATAAGGCATTTCATACATGTCATCCACATAGGCATAAACATAAATCATCATAGATACATGTGTACACCATAATCATCTCCATGACATAATGGATCACATTCATACGCACACATCAATAAGTAAACATCCATCACATAATAACACATGGTGTCGACAATGGTCATTGCATATCATACAAATCTCAAAATATAATGTCCATCATAAAATCCATCATCTCATCAAAGTACATATCCATCATATACATTGGTAATCATCAAATAAAGTACAAGTACAAGGCTTTAAATCAAATGTAATCTTTACTGCTCTATACTGCCCATCCACCCTACACCTATCAAAAACCTGTCTCCTATCATTTGTCCTTTGTCCTCTCCACTATGAGCTACCCACATCTTACCTTTGCGGTGAATCTGGCACCCCCCTCTATGGGAGGTGTCTCCCATTAGATGCTATATCCCCGCATGTGCATCCCTAGTGATTGTGATGGCGTCGACATCTGTGGCACCGCTCTGACATAGGGAGGTACATGTCGTGCATGATCTGGAGCCTCCATGAAGTAGGCTACCATATAGTAACTCACCTTCCACATGTACTCATCCCTCTCTAGCACCTGTACCCTAGCCACATCTCGCTGCATCATGTACCTGTCCCGTGACCTAATCACCTATCTCCTCTCCTGCTCCCAAGCATCCTATGTTAGCATTAGCTAGTCAATCTGTGCCTGCATCTGTGTCAACAACCTGAAATCCAATGTTGTATCTCTCTCACCCTACAGAGCCTGTACCTGTGCCTATGCTACATCCCTCTGCCACTGTAATGTATGCACCTACCCTGCTATTGTATCTCTCTCACCCTGTAGAGCCTATACCTGTGCCTCTTTCACATCCCTCTCACCCTGCAGGGTCTGCACCTGTACATCTGCTACATCTCTCTCGCCCTGCAAAGTCTGTATCTACACCATCATAGCCTCCTCTCTCTCCAACACTAACCCAACAACCCCAACTATCTACTCTGCCGCCTTTGCTCAGTCACAGAACTCATCTTGCTCTTGCCTCAGATCAGTCCTCTCCCTTAGCAGATCTGTCACCTGCCTCCTCAGATCCTCCCTATCTCTCTTTGCCTCCTATAGGGCCTATGAAGATACCTAGTATGCCAGCCCTCCATCATCCCTTTGTCCCCTTGTCTGTAGTCTGGTGACCTCAGCCTACAATCTATCCCTCTCCACCAAAAACTCACTCCTCTTCCGCTACAACTCTCCCAGCTATCCCCTCAACTCCTTCGCCTCCTCTACCTCCAGCGCAACCTAATCTTCTAATGCCCCATAGTCTCTTTGACCCTCTGCCTCTACTCTAGACACCTCTTCTTCCAGTTGGGTCACCTCTTCTCATAGCCTTCCCACATTGGCCCGCAGTACATCTCTCTCTGTCTCTACCTCATAAACATGTTGTGCTACCTCATGTGCCAAGGTCCTATAACCTCTCTCTCCCTCTGTCTACACCCTGCTCACTTTAGCCACCAACCTACTCCTCTCAGCCTTCAAATCCTCGAGTCTTTTCTTTGCAATCCATAGCCTCTCTAGGGCCCCTCTTAGTAGTATGGCTGGGTCCTCCAGTGGTAGTGGTACGTATGGTACTACGAGCAATGGATCAACCTCAGGAGCATCTACCTCCATTGCCTCCCCCTGTGGATCATCTCTCCTCCTCTAACTCAGCCTCCTCCTGACCTCTCCTCTGATGTCCTCCTCTCCTCCTCACTCTCCTTTGATGGTCTTGTCTCTCCTCCCCCACCTCAACCTCCTCCTATCCTCTCCTTTGTTTTCCTCCTCCCCCTCCTTTCTCTAGTTAGTCTCATCTCATCCTCTGGACTGAAGCCATGTGCCTCTATAATCGGGTCCACTGTCGTAATTCAAGTTGGTCGGTGATGGGCCCAACATGCGAAGAACCTCACTATCATCCCCGCATCTGCTCTCCCTTCCCTCCTGCCAGGGTAAGGTACCTCCTTAAGCTCCTCCCATTGTTGTCTCATGAATTATGTTGTTATCACATCCCCCCATGGTGGCTCTTGAGTGATCCATCTGAATCTCTATGGTCCTAGAGGGATGTCCTATTGAACTCTGTAATGTCTCAGCACTCTATCCACCCTGTGTAGCTCCACTATGTAGGGCTCTCTCTTGATCAAATAGGACATTGTGTAGAAGTATCCTCTATATCTCTCCTCATCCTCCCTCCATGTAGAGAACCGTTGCATCATGTATAGCCTCCATACAATCTGATCCTCTCGTAAATCATCTAGCCTCCTCTATCTATCTAGATCACCAGTGCCCTGATAATGAAATCTCTAGCCATACTCATTCATGTACCAGTATGCCACTAGTAGTGTAGGATCTTGCTCCCCTCCTATCACAACTCCTAGCCTGGTCACACTAATGTGCTCCCAGGCCCATACCTGTAACAACATCACATGTGTAACACTAAGTGCCCCTCGGTAGCACACCACGTGCATGTCCTTGTATAACTATGACAATACACATGGACCCCATGTGAACTTTCCCTCCCTCTGCCCCACAGTATGTTGACCAACCTCCATGACCTTGAGGATGCAAAAATGTTCACTCCTGTCTAGCAGCAAAATCCTGCTAATTAGAATATAGAGGCATAATGATAATGAAGGTACTCCTAGTCCTAAGCATCTATCTAGATCCAAATCCATCCCCTCAATCGGTAAGTCATCTCGTCCAAAGAGAACCTCTAGGGTCTGGTCTAGCTCCTGCTCCTTTGACCTTGTCCAACTCACCAAATGGTCTGCTATCAGTAACAACAAGATCCTCCACACGTCCTCTAAGGTAACAGTCATCTCCCCTATCAAGCGATGGAATGTGGACGTCTCCAAGCTCCATCACTCCATCAATGCAGTCAACAGTGCTCGATGTGCTCTAATAGTGGGGTACCCCAGCATATGAAGCAAACCTGCTCGTGGTAGTGTTGCATGTTCCTCCAAATTCATCACTGCGATCATCACCTCCAAAACCTCTGACCACCTCTCCTGCATCTGCAAGCTCTCAAACTGTCGCATTCACACCACACAACATGTCAGTCACTTACCTAATCTCCTCATTCTCATCCCCTTTGTCCTATTTTTATCCCCTTTCTTACCTGCCCCGGGTTTCTCTCATATGTCTAACTATTCTCAATTCATCCTTTTTCCATTTTCTGCCCTCGTTTGCAAGTCGCTTCCTTTTCACATCCAACTCTTTCACCCTGGGCCTTCTTCCCCCTTTTCTTTGAGCCAATCCACTTAGGCTTTGGGCGAATTCGTTTGTATCCTAGGTGAATCCACATTTAGGCGATTTTTCCTAAGATATGGGAAAATCCACTGGCGAGCGGATCTGCCAAGGCTTTGGGCGAATCCGCCAGAGGGTGGATCTGCCCAGGCTTTGGGTGAATTCATCGGAAGGTGGATCCACCTGCTAGCCGAGCGGGTTCAACCAACCTTTGTTGTCGTTGTTGGTCGGGTGGCCTCGCCCGACCAGATGGTGAATCTGCCACCAGGTGGATTCACCCATTCGTCGGGTGGGCTTGCCCGAGTTGTCAGTTGGGCAGCCTCGCCCAACCGATGAGAAAATTTGTCGTCGAGCGAATTTTCCATTTGCCAGGCGGGCTTGCCCGCGCCGTCGGTCGGGTGACCTCACCCGTTCAACAGGTGAAACCGTTCTCGGGCGGATTCACCCGTCTTATGAGCAGGTTCACCCATGGCCCGTGTGGATTCACCTGGGTCTTCCCCAACCCCCCTATTTCTAAGTAGAATCACCCAAATTATGGGTGAACCCCCCCTTTTTTGGTTTCATTTTTTCCCTTTTTACTTTATTTGGGAGAATTTTCCCCTTAAATAGGTGACTTTTCCCCCTTGCCCGCCACCTTTAAACAGGTGATTTTTCCTACAAATTAGGTGAAATCAAAATTCTGCCAATTACAGATTTTACTAACCTACCCGAACCCCAAAACCCATATTTTCAAAATACATAAAAATTTAAACAATCTAGTCAAAATCACAGAGGGTTTGGGAAATAACCTGGCGTGGAACTGTACACTCATGGTAGAACCGTCGTACCTCATCCCCCTAAAAGATGATCTCGTCATCGTACTCCTCAGCCATCCTTGTCACCTTCTTCTTCTCCTCTCTCTCACTCAACTGCCAGGTGTACAAATGAGGACTAGTAATTCTTAAAATTACTATATGTAGCTCTTCTTTCCTTTTTTTTAACCTTTTTTAAGTTTAGGGTATTTTTACCCTTTATTTAGCCCCTTTTTCATTTACTTAATCCTCTAACTTCTGTGGGCTGCCATTTGCACACCGTGTGTTTGTTTTCCTCCATTCAAAAGCCAATCTTCATGGCTTTTTGAGCTCTATCCCATGGTACCCTTCATTTCATCATATCAAGAAGTTGCCCAGGGCCCCTTTTTCTTCCCCATCCACCCTCTCGAGGGGCATACCGTACCATTTTCCTCCATTCTAATGGCACTCTCAAATTTTGCAAATTTGAGATGCCCATTTCAAAAAAAATTCCTTTGCACTTTCAGAAGTGCACTCGAGAAATCTGCCTGAACGACCTACTTTGGAGGGTCATAGTTTGAAGCTTGTTGATTTTCTTGAAAAACCCCTTTGCACACTCACTCATGTGTCCTATATGAGTAGGTATGTCAATTTTTTGCTTCCCACGATGAGTTTTGTCAGGGTTTCAAAAAGTGAAGCTGGAGGGTTTTGACATTTTTTTGTTGTTTGCAAACGTTTAGTTCTGTAAAGTTGCCTCTCGTATGAGCTTGCATTTTTCAACTAGTTGATCGTCAAGAGAAAGTGAATGTTGTTCTGCATTCTCCATACCAAGATGATCTCACATGCCAGTTTTCAGAACCTCACGAGTTGATTTTCTATTTTTTGCAGATCAAAACCAAATGGAATTTCTTCAGTTTTGCACTTAAACCTTTCTGAGAGGCCAACTTTGACCTTTAGTATTTTGTGGAGATTGATGATTGAGGCTAATCCCTCTTGTACACATTTTCACTAAGGTTGATCTACTGTGTCCAGTCGCAACTCGCTAGGAGTTGATTTGGTATTTTTGCAACGAGGTGATTTCATCAATTTTAATTGGTTCAAAATAGTTACATTTGCAGAAAATTCTAAGAGGGAAACTTTGTAGATTAATAAATTTTGCCTCGTGACTCCTTTTTTCAAGTTGTCTATTGCATTCAATTCTCTGGACCAATGGCTACATGCTTGCAAGTTTGTAGGTCTTCACGAGGCTATTTGCTCAGTTTTCAAAGCCGATTCCAGAGCCTACCTAACCAGATTTGCACATTTTGCAAACATGTCAGAAAGTGATTTTAATGACAACCCAATTCATTGTTTCACTTTTGAAGCATTCAGAAGTTGTCTCAGATGAATTTGAAAACAAAAGTTGTTTCAAAACGATTTTTTTTTTTGTCGGGCCACATGGAGCCCGACATGCTTTGCATAGTATGAGATTGCAAATGTTTGCAACATTGCAACCACTTCAAAAAAATCATTTTGGTTGAACAAATATGGTATAAAATGCTCATAGGTGTGCTATCAAATTGGTAAGCTTCAAGGCATTGAGCATCTTTTCTTATAGGTTTTATATGGCTCACACAATGTTACAATAAAACGTTGTCAATAAGGATTTCAACATTGATTTTGAAGGAAGAGACATGTGATATTGAGAAAATGGAATCCTCTACGAGGAGGATTATATTTGGAGAAATGTGCTTCACTTGAGTTACCATGGGGTCAAGTTGCTAGACCATTTGAACAACTACATGATGCTTAAAGGATAAATCTTAATGCCTCCAAGTGATATCAGGTTTATCAAATGTTTTAAGTATGGTGCAATAAAAAGCTGAATGGAAACATTGATGCAAATAAAGGTGAAATACATGCTGCATTCTAAATCTTGAAATTGATCAGAGTATAAGATCAGGGGAATACCCATGACAGAAGGAGCCCAATGGAAAATGTAGCCAAAATACATATGTTTAAAAGCTTTAAGAACTCTCAAGCAAACGGAAGAGGAGGGAATCCCATCAAAGCATAAAGAGTAAAATGTTCACAAAATGCATTTATTGAAAATACTTTAGAAATTCCAAGCAATAAAAAGAGTGAAGCCACGCCAAAAGGTCTTCAGGGGCGCAATTAGAGTAAATATATATGTTGAAAGCTTTAGAAACTTGCAAGTAAATGCACTGAGAGGTGAAGGGAAGTGACTGAAGGAGTTGCTATAGGAAACATTTAACAACCAGTGGGCATCATGGAAGGCATTAGATGGAAGAATGTCACACCTAGTATGTGCATAGCGAATTTGTTGAAAGAAGTTTTCAATGCAGCCACCAATGCATTGAAATTATAGAGATTCATTGAGGCAAATGGGTGGAAAGTTGTTAGAGATGCGTGGTGTGAGGACATGAACAACCGTGAACAATAAAGAGTCGTGCATGGGGGGCTCAGACACTGCAAAACATAGAGCAACATGACTCATGCAAAAGAGGTAACAACTACTATAAGTGCAAATGGAGACCGATATAAATGTTTAAGAAGGGGCACAACCATGTGCATTCTAAAGGAAACAAACATGTACATCCATGAGAAGCATAAAGGAATGCCTCAATGAAATGTAACCTCATGCAATGCCATGAGTAGGATATGTTCAAGATAAAATGTTGAAAATGCTTTAAAAATATCAAGAAAATGCAAAATAAAAGAATATAATGCTATTGAAGAGTACATGCATCTACCAAGGTATAGAGGGAAACTATGAAAGAGGCTCAATGCATCATTTGCAGTGGGGGAAAACATTGTGAAGTGGTTGTGTTGCTTGATGCCGCCATGAACAGAGAAATGGGAGCTTCCATGACGACATGAGATGATATGCAGAGCTTTAGAGAGCAATGAACAAAGTGACAAAGAAGAAGATTAGGGAAAAAAGAAATTGCAGAGCAAGAGAGAATGAATGCACAAGTGAAATTAGGGTTGAAACAAGCCAAAAAAGATTGACGGTTGTGATGAAGCAAGATGAAACTCTAGCAAGATCTCAGTTGTCACCCGCTGGATTGCCAAATAAAGGTGTTTACTCATTAATTTGGGCAAGATCCGTGAAATCACGCCAGGTGGTGGCAGTGGACCCCGAATTACCTTGTCTAGAAAGGCACATGGGTGTGCAGGAGAATGAAGGGTTGGAAAGAATAAAATAATTTCCCAACAGAAATATTTAAGGTTTTAGTCTATCTCGCTATCTTGCGGGGTTTAAAAGGCTCACCTCTATTTTCAACGAGATCAGCGTGAATAAGACATGTGGGATAGTGGACTCGACAAAGTCTTCATAAAATGATGCCTTTTCACGTGTAGGGGTAAAATTTGAATGGGGCTCCATAGTTGTAATTTCTATTTTTCTTTTTCCACAAAAGCAAAATATTTTAAAAGTTGAAATATTCCTGTGAAAATACAAATGATGGACCCAGCAAATGAAAATATTTGCCCGACAAGGTAATCTGTTTTATTATTCAAAGTCAAATATTTTAAATTTTCACTTTGAAAGGTGAAATTTAAATATTCACAAGAACTATTTTTATGAAACATTTAATATTGTTTTGTTGGGCAGTAAAATAAAAGCTCACAGGTGAAATAAAATTTTTCCCAGTGTGGTGATTCACTTGAAATGGGGTCTTTACCATTTTAAATGGTTAAAATGAGAAAATCGCGGGAAACATTTTGTTTGCCCGGGATAAAATTTAGAAAGCCTTTATCTTATTTAAAAGGAAAAAAATTTAAAGTGCAAAGGGAAATATTTTACTTTGTTCAAGTAAAATAAAATGTTTCTATAGTAAAGTAAAGGCAGAAAATGGAGTTTTCACGGGCAAAGAAGACATTTCAGCTGCTGGTAAATGAAGTGGAATTTTCTCACATGGAAATTTTTTCAATTGCTTGCAAACAAAACAAAGGCAAATTGAGAGGAAAATTCTATTTGAAGAAGAGAGAGGGGAGATGCTTTGACTTTGTTGCTGATCAACGATGGATGAAATCTCCAGATAGCATCTATGGATCAGATTGATTTTAGGGTTGCTTTTCTTTCTTCTTTTATTCTCTTCTTCTCTCATTTGTAAAAAATTTTGGTTCCAATTTCTGAAAGCTTTGCAAGTCAAGCAAAAGCTCTAGGTAGACTGTAAAGCTAGGAGGATTGTAATTAAGCCATTAAATATGAAGTGTGTGTTCTGAATTGTGCTTTTCACGTATATTTTAGCTAATAATTGTCTCCATTTTTGAGATGTATTACTCTTTTGGGATTCAATAATAAAGTTATCAGAGTCTTTTCGTGTGCAATGGTTGCATCTATTGTTCTCTTTTGCTCATTGAATAGTGTAATTGCTTTAATAAATCACAAGTTGAGCTTATTATTTCCTATTATTTGGGGAGTAGTGTAATTACTTCAGAAAATGTTACTTCAATGGTCTTGTCAAAATTTGATAAATATTGCAAAGATCTTTAGAATATGTTTAGCATTGTAGGATGAAATGCTTTTTTATATGACTCCATAGCCGATTTTCTAGCACTGGTTAGGTTTTCATGCTTTTGCTATTTTCAGCTTGGTCCCAAATCTTTTAAATCATAAATCATTTCAATTCTATATGTTGAGTTTTGTGTTTGTCTTGTTCTTCATGCTGGTTAGTGAAATTCACTCAATGTCTTGCCAATACTGAGTGATATTTTATGTTTGTCAGCATAATTCTATGAGAACATTATCTGTTGAGAAATATCATGTTAATTGTATGTCCAAATCTTTAGATGTTGCTAAAGGGTCACCCCCTAGGTTTTACAGAGCCTGAAGTGCAGGGGAAATGTGTGTTAATCCCATTTCTTATCAGTTGGCCAAATCAACCTTTGAATCTGAACATAAGAAAGTGGCTAGTCTTTAGGATTCAATTCTTCTGTTGATATTTGATTCATCAAAACAGAATGGCGACTCTACTAAGGACAAAACTCATTCTCTAGTTGCAACCAATTTTCATAAAGTCATATTATTGATTTCCATTCTCAATTAGTTAAATTGTTGAAGGATTTCAAGCCTGGATAAACATTTGTTGTAGTGAACCTGATTATTTTATGATCTATGGTGCTCTATTGGTGGAAGGAACTCAGAAATGATTTACATGTGAAAGAACTTCATAATGCTTGAAGTTCAATCCTCTATAAAGAGAGGTGGTGACTCTGTCAGGAAGAACTTGTTGAAGAGGTGAAAAAGTTCCAGATCTACAAATTTCTAGAACAATTTACAACAATTGCAATATTCCTAGGTATTCTTCACATATTTGAACATCTTAGAAAGAAATTTATGTTCCCTATTTAGTGATTTAGCACTAGGAAAGGGAAAGAATAGTGTGTTTAAATTTGCACACTTCTATTTGGTGGATCTAGAATGTAATTGTAGTTCCATTGAAAGAATTTTGTCTAGTGCTGAAATATTTCATAGTTTGGATGGTTAGAATGCATTTGCATATTCTAGGAATTTCCATCCATTTACATTGTCATATGTTGGTTATTACCATGTCAGCAATTGTAATAGTTGTCCAACATTTGGTCATGGTTGTCATTATGCACAATTAGTTGCGCCTTAATTTAAATATATCCATGGATCATCAAGCCATAAGAGGGATTGTCAAGAAACTTCCTAAGTCTGATAGGAACTCAAGAGTGCATAAGTATAAGATAAGGCCTAAATGGAAAGTTGTGTTTGAAAGAGAACTTAGAGAGATGGATGAAAGACACCAGATTTTTCAACAAGTCTAATTAAGAGATAGTCATACTATATCTACTTGTCTAGTCAGTGCACCTTTTGTCAATTCCTTTGACCCATTGTATGCTCAATTAGATTTATCATGGGTTGATTACAAAGTTGAAAGTATGTCAGCTCGAGTTTATAAGGAGATGCCTAGATTTGATGGATATAATGTTTGTGAAGGAGATGCTCATGTCAAAAAAAATTCTAGCTTCATGGAGAAACATTCATTTGAATATCAGGATATGTGGATGAGATTATTTGAAAAATACCTTGAAGCAAGAGCTTGAGATTGGTATTTGATATTTCCTGCTCAAGAAGTCATTTCCTTGCTGAGATAAATTAGTGGTTGCTTATAGAGAAGAATTTGCAAGAGAGCCCTCTGACCTTGTCATGAGGTTAAAGCAGATCAAGAAACAAGATGAAGAGTCAAGTGTTGATTTCAGTCATAGATTTGCTACTGCCTTGTCACTAATCCCAAAAAAATTTAGACCTAGTACATCAAGTTGTATTCATATGTACTTTGAAGCTTATGAAGAAGGATCTAGTGCACTGTTGAAAGATTTCAAAATACTGAGCATGCATATGGCTTACACAGTTTTGAATAATCTAGAGAAACAAAGGAATGAGTATGTGCAAAGCTTGTTGTCTTCGGTTTTGGATAAACATGCTAATGAAATCAGCAATTATGTGAATGCAAATGATTAGAGGTCTTTAGAAAAGTGCACACTTGAGAGGGTTCAAGATGAGAAAGATGCACTATCAAGTGATGAGAAAGTTGTTAATGAACAACTTACAGAAGAAGTGTACCCAATTGCAAATCAGAAGCTGATTCTCCCAATCATAGAACCTAAAGAGGGATATCAATTGGACTTACTCTTTGAAGAAGAGAAGTGCGATCAGCAATGTGATGGTACAATTGATCATGTCAATCTTGCAAGGGTTGAATGTAGCTTTGGTACAAATATCCATAATGAGACATTTGAATTTGTTGATTTAAGGAATTCTCTTGAGAACATCAGTTTACTAGCTGCAAGTGATGAAGAATGCAATGAATTTCAGCTTGAAAGACAAGCCACAAGCAACCGCAATGAGGATTCATGGTTTTCAGTTTGACAATGAAGATGTTTGTGTCTACCCTCAAGAGGATGAAAGTGACAAGCTCGGTGAAGACACCCATTCCCATGCTGAGATGCAAAGTGATGGGGATTGTTGTTATGACAACCCAAAAGTGAGTAAGGATAAACAAATAGATAGTCTATTCTCTATGATGGATGGTAACCATGCATGTGACAATGTTCTTAGCAATTCAATCTCTTGTGATTGGGGAACTCCCATTTATGATCAGCCTTTTGAGTTCTCATATTTTGATGATGAAGACACCTTGGGATATCCTGATTTGCAATTTGATAGTGCATTCAATTTAAGTAAAGGTCAAGAAGAGAAAGTAGTTGAAATTATAGATCAGAGCAATGATCTATTGAGTTGTGAACAAATTTTAGATCTATTGACCACAAAATATCAGAAATATGCACATGAAGATGACTTCCAGTTCTTGTGTGCAGCTCATATTGTCTTTGACAATGATGATGATCTTCAAGATGTAAGGTATGATGCAAGTGAATTTGATTCTCGTTCAAATGATGAACTAGCTGATCATGATGATGATGATGTGGATGAAGACAAGCAACTATTTGATTGGAATGATGCAATGTACAATGAGTATGGCAGTGTGCATGATGATGCAAACTCAAAAATCTATTTTGATGAGTTTGAAGTAGCAGATAACCATGAGGTTTGTCCATCTGATGAACCAAGTTTTGAAGATTGTAATGCAGATTTAAACAAGTCTTTGTTTGTTGACTTGAATGAGCCTAGTCACGAGTCTTTTCATGTGAATGTTGATGTTGATTTCAATGAGAAATTAGATTATGCTTTTGAACTAGAATTGCTTGTTGTTGAGCAAGCTTGTGACACTGAAGATGATGATACCTTATGTTTAGAGGATGACTATGTGACTACAGATGATGATGAGTCAGAAATCTCTTATGACTCTCAATAATAGCATGATGAAGAACAGTTACAAAGTGTGCTAATAGATGAGTGTATCTCTTTGGATACACTTGGAGATAGTTTGCATGATAAGCCAAATCCTTTTGTAAGTTCTTGTGACGGTTTCAATTTTGACATGCAAACTAGTGATCATAATGAGCTTAACAATTCCAACCATGTAGCAGAATGTGAGTGCTATTTTTTCCAGCTAGAAGAGGTTTTCACAGAATGTGGCAATGTGCAAAGTGTTGAAGCAAGTTGTTTTCATCTTGAGGGTGATTCATATGATGAACATGATAAGTTGTTGCCGCATGATAATCAACACTTTGAAAGTATGTATGACTTTTTGATGCACAATGACTATGAACATGTTGATAGTGTTGAATATGATTGCCTGTTAGGAGGTACGAACATGTTTAATCAGGTGGATGGTTGTGATCAGACTATGCTTTCATGTGGTCTTGATAACTATCCTCAGATGTTGCCACTTGATACAAATGCACAAAATGATGAAGGTGGTAGTGATGTGGCCTATTTGATTTGGTTGCCACTTGATGACAAAGTCGAACAGAGAGAGTGTCCACTTGCATGAAGGCAACCTGATACTTGTGTTTGTAGAGGTGCAGTCACTAGTGTTGTTATCATTTGACAGAGGAAAACATGAGGTGAGGGAGATCAGCTCTTTCTACATAATTGTGTTTGAAAAAGGTAAATGCTAACTCCCATTTTTCATTTGGTGGCCCGAGGTCACTAGATGAAGTTGAAAAAGAAAGATGAATAAGGAGCAATTTCAGAACACCCAATGGACTCAGAATTTGATCTACTCCCCAGAGATCTGGAATCTTGGTATGCCCATAGGGGGCACACATCCCCATTCGAAGCCACTGATGGAACTCTCAAATTTTGCAAATTTGAGATGCCCATTTCAAAAAAAATTCCTATGCACTTTCAGAAGTGCACTCGAGAAATATGCCTGAATGACCTACTTTGGAGGGTCATAGTTTGAATATTGTTGATTTTCATACAAAACACCTTTGCACACTCACTAATGTGTCCTATGTGATCAGGCATGTCAATTTTTAGCTTCCCATGATGAGCTTTGTCAGGGTTTCAAAAAGTGAAGCTTGAGGGTTTTGACATTTTTCTGCTGTTTGCAAATGTTTAGTTCTATAAAGTTGCCTCCCATTTGAGCTTGAATTTTGCAACCAGTTGATCGTCAAGAGAAATTGAATGTTTTTCTGCATTCTCCATACCAAGATGATCTCACATGCCAATTTTCAGAGCCTCACAAATTGATTTTCTATTTTTAGCAAATCAAAACCAAATGGAATTTCTTCAGTTTTGTACTTAAAACTTTTTGAGGCCAACTTTGACCTTCAGCATTTTATGGAGATTGATAATTGAGGCTAATCCCTCTTGCACACATTTTTACTATACCAGGGTGATTTACTGTGTCAAGTGGAAGCTTTCCAGGAGTTGATTTGGTATTTTTACAATGAGGTGATTTCATCAGTTTTAATTGGTTCAGAACAGTTACATTTGCAGAAAAGTCTAAGAGGGAAACCTTTCTGATTAATAAATTTCACCTCGTGACTCCTTTTTCTAAGTTGTCTATTTCATTCAATTCTCTAGACCAATTCCTATACACCTACAAGTTTTTAGGTCTTCACGAGGCCATTTGCTCAATTGTCAAAGCCGATTCCAGAGCCTACCTGGCGAGATTTGCACATTTTACAAACATGTCAGAAAGTGAGTTTAATGACAACCCACTTCAGTGTTTCACTTGTGAAGCATTTAGAAGTTGTCTCAGATCAATTTGAACACAAAATTTGTTTCAAAACAAAAAAAAATAGTCGCGCCACATGGGGCTCGACATGCTTTGCATAGTATGAGATTGCAAATGTTTGAAACATTGCAGCCACTTCAAATAAATCATTTTGGTTGAAAAAATATGGTATAAAATGATCATAGGTGTGCTATCAAATAGGTAAGCTTCAGGGTGTCGAGCATCTTTTCTTATAGGTTCTATATGGCTAACACAATGTTACAATAAAAGGTTGTCAATAAGGATTTAAGCATTGATTTTGAAAGAAGAGACATGTGATATTGAGAAAATGGAATTCTCTATGAGAAGGCTTATATTTGGAGAAAGGTGCTTCACTTGAGTTACCATGGGGTCAATTTCCTAGACCATTTGAACAACTACACGATGCTTAAAGGATAAATCTTAATGCCTCCAAGTGATATCAGGTTTATCAAATGTCTTAAGTATGGTGCAATAAAAAGATGAAAGGAAACATTGATGCAAATAAAGGGGAAATACAGGTTGCATTCTAAATCTTGAAATTGATCAAAGTATAATATTAGGGGAATACCCATGACAAAAGGAGCTCAATGGAAAATGTAGCCAAAATACATCTGTTTAAAATATTTAAGAACTCTCAAGCAAACGTAAGAGGAGGGAATCCCATCAAAGCATAAAGAGTAAAATGTTCACAAAATGCATTTATTGAAAAGAATTTAGAAATTCCAAGCAATAAAAATAGTGAAGCCACACCAGAAGGTCTTCAGGGAGTGCAATCAAAGTAAATATATATGTTGAAAGCTTTAGAAACTTGCAAGTAAATGCACAGAGAGGTGAAAGGCAGTGACTGAAGGAGCTGCTACAGGAAACATTTAACATCTAGTGGGCATCATGGAAGGCATTAGATGGAAGAATGTCCTGCCCAGCATGTGCACAACAAATTTGTTGAATGAAGTTTTCAACGCAACCACCAATGCATTGAAAGTATAGAGATTCGTCGAGGCAAACGGGTGGAAGGTTGTTAGAGATGCGTAGTGTGAGGACATGAACAACCATGAACAATAAAGAGTCATGAATGGGGGTCTCAAAGGCTGCAAAACAGACCAACATGACTCATGCGCAAGAGGTAACAACTACTATAAGTTTAAATGGAGACCGATATAAATGCTTAAGAAGGGGTCACACCATGTACATTCCAAAGAAAATAGACGTGTACATCCATGAGAAGCATAAAGGAATGCCTCAATGAAATGCCATGAGCAGGATATGCTCAAGATAAAATCTTAAAAATGCTTTTAAAATCTCAAGAAAATGCAAAATAAAAGAATAGAACGCCATTGCAGAGTACATGTATCTATCGAGGTATAGAGGGAAACTATGAAAGAGGCTCGATGCATCATTTGAAGTGGGGGAAAACATTGTGAAGTGGTTGTGTTGCTTGATGCCGCCCTTGATAGAGAAATGGGAGCTACCATGATGGAACGAGATGATATGCAAAGCTCGAGAGAGCAATGAATAGAGCGAAAAAGAAGAATATTAGGGCAAAAAGAAATTGTAGAGCACAAGAGAATGAATGCACAAGTGAAATTAGGGATGAAACAGGCCAAACAAGATCGACGGTTGTGATGAAGAAAGATGAAGCTCCAAAAACATCTCAGTTGTCCCTTGCTGGCTCACCAAATAAAGGTTTTCACTCGTTAATTTGGGCGAGATCATCGAAATCACACCACGGGGCGGTGGTGGGCCCCGAGTTACCTTGTCTAGAAAGGCACGTGGGTGTGCAAGAGAATGAAGGGTTGGAAAGAATAAAATAATTGCCCGATGAAGATATTAAAGGTTTCAGTCTATCTCACTATCTCGTGGGGTTTAAAAGGCTCACCTCTATTTTCAGCGAGATCACGTGGCACAATGTGCCCAGAAAATTCTTCATAAAATGATACCTTTTCACGTGCACGGGTAAAATTTGAATGAGGCTCCATAGTTGTAATTTCTATTTTGCTTTTTCCACAAAAGCAAAATATTTTAAAAGTTTAAATGTTTCCCGTGAAAATACAAATGGTGGACCCAACAAATGAAAATATTTGCCCAACAAGGTAATGTGTTTTATTATTCAAAGGAAAATATTTTAAATTTTCACTTTGAAAGGTGAAATTTAAATATTCACAGGAACCGTTTTAATGAAAAATTTAATATTGCTTTGTCGGGCAGTAAATTAAGGGCTCACGGGTGAAATAAAAATTTTCCCAGTGTGGTGATTCACTTGAAATGGGGTCTTTACCATTTTAAATGGTTAAAATGAGAAAATCACAGGAAATATTTTGTTTTCCTGGGATAAAATTTAGAAAGCCTTTATTTTATTTAAAAGGAAAAAGTTTTAAAGTGTAAAGGGAAATATTTTACTTTGTTCAAGTAAAATAAAATGTTTCTATAGTAAAGTAAAGGCAGAAAATGGAGTTTTCATGGGAAAAGAAGACATTTCAGCTGCTCGTAAATGAAGTGGAATTTTCTCACATGGAAAATTTTTCAATTGCTTGCAAACAGAACAAAGGCAGATTGAGAGGCAAATTATGTTTGAAGAATAGAGAGGAGAGATGCTTTGAGTTTGTTGCTGATCAACGGTGGATGAAATCTCTAGATAGCATCTATGGATCAGATTGATTTTAGGGTTGCTTTTCTTTCTTCTTTTATTCTCTTCTTCTCTCATTTGTAAAAAATTATGGGTTCCAATTTCTAAAAGCTCTACAAGTCAGGGAGAAGCTCTAGGTAGACTGTAAAGCTAGGAGGATTGTAATTAAGTCATTAAATCTGAAGTGTGTGTTCTGAATTGTGCTTTTCATGTATATTTTAGCTAATAATTGTCTCCATTTCTGAGATGTATTACTCTTTTGGGATTCAATAATAAAGTTATCTGAGTCTTTTCATGGGCAATGGTTGCATCTGATTCTGTCTTTGCTCATTGAATAGTGTAATTGCTTTAATAAATCACAAGTTGAGCTTATTATTGCTTATTATTCAGGGAGTAGTGTAATTACTTCAGTAAATGTGATGAGTATTATGCTTCAGGTGGATTTTGTAAAGAATGATTATCAGATGAAACTTTAGTGGTCTTGTTGTCAAAATTTGATAACAATTGCAAAGATCTTTAGAATATGTTTAGCATTGTAGGATGAAATACTTTTTTATATGACTCCATAGCCACTTTTTTGGAACTGGTCAGGTTTTCATGCTTCTGTTGTTTTCAGCTTGGTCCCAAATATTTTAAATCATAAATCATTTCAATTTTATATGTTGAGTTTTGTGTTTGTCTTGTTCTTCATGTTGGTTAGTGAAATTCACTCAATGTCTTGCCAATACTAAGTGATATTATATGTTTCTCAACATAATTTTGTGAGAACATTATCTGTTGAGAAATATCATGTTAATTGTATGTCCAATTCTTTAGATGTTGCTGAAGGGTCACCCCCCTAGGTTTTACAAAGCCTGAAGTGCAAGGGAATTATGTGTTAATCCCATTTCCTGTCAGTTGACCAAATCAACCTTTGAGTCTGAACATAAGAAAGTGGCTAGTCTTTAGGATTCAATTGTTATGTTGATATTTGGATCACCAACACATTCTTCTGTCATGATCATTCCCTTGCGACACTGGGGAATCTACCTTCATTTCCCACCATTTGGAAAGCCTACGCATCTTCTCCCACGCTAGCACATCATCTTTCAGTCATTTCCTCTATCAAGCCATCCGCATTTTATTTTTCTTTGAAACACTGTTATTCTAACAATATTTTGAATACGGGAAAAATGTAGACATCTAAATTTGACCACTCCCATATGGTCAAATTCATTCCCTTTATTCGTCTATTTCATATTCCCCACTGATATTAATTAAATGATTTATTTAATTAATACTACCCCTTTTTCCTAAGGTTCCTAAGGTATTTAATTTAATAATTAAATACTTTATCTTCTACTCCTTCCTCTCTAAATTAAATAAATACATCAATTTATTTAATTTAGTCATTTGGTCTTTTTAATTTAAATCAATTTTAAATTCCTCTTTTTCTCTCTCCTTGTCACATCCTCCATAATATCCCTTTAATTTGGATTAGTTTAATTAATCCATGATTAAGATGTGCACACCTTTAATTAGGATTAGTGTCACATCCTCTATAACTTGCAACTTGCTTCTAATCCTTCATTAGCCTCCTTAATCACCTATTTGCACAACCTTAATCTAATCTGCATGCCATTTATGGCATACATCCAAGTCAACCATCATAAATTTTTTCTTCATTTAGCCAAGACAACCTATTCCCCATGTGAATTAAAAACTCAAATTTATTGCTCCAAGGCTCTCCTCTTCCCCATGTGGGTTGTTAAGGAATTTTAAATTCCTCATAGGTCACATCTCCCACATGGGGACAAGAACCTCCCTTATGAGGAGACCTTGTCATATCCCCAAGGTACTTCCAAGTACCCTCTCATCATGTCAATTAAAATTCACATTTATTGCTCCAAGGTTTCTCTCTTTCCCATGAGGATTATTGAGGAATTCTAAAATTCCTTTAAGGAAATATTCTCCCAATCCCAAGGTACTTTCAAGTACCTCCACATCACACTCCCCCTTTACACCTCATTGCCACATGGCAAGATGTGAGGGCTTGTGATTCCTCAACTCACCATAGCCCTTCATCTTATCCATGGTGACTAAATCCTAGCCCTCCATTTCTCTAGAGGCTTTTCCCCTAAAATAGAGGATTTTGGCCTCATTTTCATTCATTCACACTCTAGCATTCAAGCATTCAACATTCAAGCACTCAAATCTTGCATCCTCCATTGTTGCAAATTTCAAGCTCATCTTGCATCCATTTTATGCACTTATCCAAATACCCACCTTCATCATTGCATCCTTCATTGCATCTACATCATTTTGCATATAGTTTTAGGTGATTTTCCATCAAAGGAGCACACAAGTAATTGAATCAAAAGGGCCAACCAACCAATCTTCTTGGGCAAGGTAAATCATTGTTTTCATCTTTGTTTTGTTCAAGTTTAACTCGGCTTATCTTGAGGTGATGTTTTGTGTTCTTCCTTTTGTATTTCATTTTTTTTTCATCATTTCAGGTTAGAAAACATGTTGCACACACTATCATTAATGAAACCATGATTGAACAAAAAGATCTTCTAGGTAACCATGATAAATCCATGACAAATCCTCCACTTATTTCCTATAAAATAATAAGAGATAACCATACAATCCCCATTGAGCCTCCTAAAATCAAACAAGTTTATAAACCTAAAGAGAAGGTGGTTGACGAACATAAATGGTTCCTTTTGTTCCTCCCTTATAGGAAGAAAAGAAACCTATGGTTAATAAACCCACTACAATACAATTGTAACTTGAAAAGTGTGTAAAAATAAATATAAATGCTAAAGAGCGTAGGTGTAGATGTCGTAATATTGCTCGTAAGTTGAAAGAAGAGAAAAAACAAAAAAATAAAGATCAAAATATAACTCCAACAAAGCATGATGATTCTCTACCTTCTTCACAACAGCAAAAACATGAAACCTCTATGGACATTATCATTAGACCTCCTATTTTGATTAACTTGGATGACAATGATGAGATTGTTAAGATTGACGAGGAAGTGCATAATGAGTTGAATTTGTTATTTTCCTCTTCTATGAGCTTAGATGAAAAACAACCATGATGATCCTCCTAACAAGAGTGCATCACCATATGTTGAACCTAGTGATTTTCCTAGTACGACACTCATTGTTGCCCCTTTGTCTATTCATCCACCTTCCATATATGACGAACAAGATTGGGATGCAAACAACTTGCTTTAGGTTGGCTCACATGTGTCATACTAGCTTTATGTATTATTTTCATGTTCTTTGTGTGATTGCATGTGTCTAATGTGATTCCCCATATTGTGTTGCTTGGTGTGTCCTTATGTTTTTTGAGCCTACTTTGGATGACCCTTTTCACTCTATTAGTGCAACGATACAAAGGAAGCAAATCTATCACGACATTATTCTATTTATATATTCATTCTTCTATCTATTGTAACCATTATATTTTTCATTTTTCTTTTGTTTCCCTTTTGGGGATGATGAAAAATTTTGAGGCATTTAGGTCTTTTCCATGTTGACTAAAAAGGCTTCTCTTTGGTTTCACTCTCTATGTGTCAATCTTCCTATGTGCTCATTGGTCCATGAGTTATTTGGGGAATTATGATGATTCTGAGCTCAATTATATCACTATAGAAAAGACATACAATGACCCCAAATCCATGGATCCCTTATGTACTATCTTATGATTGCATGTGGGGGGAAACCTCATTTTCATAACATAGCTTTATTTCGAAACATATGATTTGAATAGGGATTTCCAAATAAGCTCTCATGTCATCTTCATCTATTGTATTTTATCATCCTCTACATAAAAGTAATGGCTCACAACATGGTGTTTAGCAATTTCTTTAAATTGGGGGGCATTATGCCTCCCGCTTGTTGCTTTCTTGATGTCATGACCTCTTGTTAAAAGTTATGTCTTCTTATTTCATATGATGTGTCTTCTTGTTGGTGACATTAGGATTGATGTCCTTCAAGAGCATGACCTTTCTTGGCATATGGAATTCCTCTTAGTGTTAATGTTATGGCTTGCATTCCCTAAGGTGTTAATCTTTCATCTCTCAACTAGTCCTCTCTTGATGGTGATATCGAGTGTGATGTTCCATAAAGTGAGACCTTTCATGAACTAAGCAAAACCCCTTTGACTATCTTAAACCAAAACATTTGGCCACCAACCATAACACAACTTGCTTGGTGGTGCCTTTGTTTCATGAGTGTCTAGTATAATGCAACTTGTTAGCCTTGTGATTGTCATATGTGGTGCCTTATCAAAGCTATCAGGGAGTATAAATTTTGGTATGCTTCATGTATGGGAGCTTGTAGACCCAGCATGACTTTCCCATCGCCACTTGTTTTGTGGGTACACACCTAGTGTATATCAGACTGCATTAGACCTTGTGTGTTTCTCACTTAGTTGGGCTCACCGAGTGTATATCAGACTACACTTGTGAGTTTTTTTTTCATGGACACCTAGCATAACACAACTTTCTTTCCTATGGTGCCATGTGAGTGTGTTTGATGGACTTGACATAACGCAACTTGCTAGTTCATCTTTTCTTACATTAATTTTGACATTGTATGATGTTATATATTATTTCGCTACTACATTCATATGTCTCTTTGTGCCTTTGTTGGTTTTCCATGGGATCTTTGATCCTGATGGCTTGATCATCCTCCTTGATCTTTTTCATCTTATATTTCTAATAGTTTTACAATTAGACCTCTCTTAACTTATTTTTCTACTTTCGTGTGAGTTTGAGCGCAGGGCTCATACTCTCACTAAAGTGGGAGCTAAATGTAGTGTTTGAAAATGTAATCCTTTATATTTTCACACTATGTTTGCATACCCTTAATTAATTGGATGTAACTAAGATTCTAATTGCCTAAATTATGCATTCCTAATCCTTATTATTCGTAATTTCCAAAAGGGAAATTGACATTAAACAAATGCTAACATTATTTTAAACACCTTGAAAATTGTGTGTCCTAGATTTAGGTCCCAGGACCCATTCGCCCAAGGGTGAATGGGTCTTCCTTAAGTCCCAAGACAAAAAAAATTAATATTTTTTTGGCAGAATATTAATAATTTGAATTCAAGTTTCCAATGCCAACTTATGTAATCTAATTTTTAGGAAATTAGATAAATACCTATAAATACAATTATTTTATCAATTCAAACCTAAAGAAGTAAGAACACACTTTATGCAAGGATTTTTAAAGAAAAAATTATTGTCAAGAGCATTGAAGAGTAGATTTATCAAGCATCTATCATGGCAAATCAAGATCATATCATCGTGTCAAAGTTATGTGTGTTCATATTATATTTTGGAGCTAACATTGTGATGTAGGTTTCAAGCATTCAATCATCAAATCAAGCAATCATTCAAGCCAATTCAAGCAAGATGAAGCTCCTTAGAGAGATGAGTCAAACTTCAGTCCTTTAAGGGCAGCCATTAATGGTTTGGTGAGTTGTGACATAGCATTTTTCATTCATCAAATTCCTCCAATTTTTTCATTATTTTATCATCAAGGTTTAATTACCAAATTAGGGTTTGACCAAGGAAAACTCCTATTCACCCAAAACAAACATTTTTTACCTCTTTGTATGTGCATATTTGCAAGTGAAGGACTAAAATTGGATCAAAAGTGTAATTTTGCAAAGTTGTAAAAATTGTCATCAAAGTTTTCAAGCCACGAAAACTCACCTACAAAATTTATTTCTGACTTTTTGATAGTGAAATTTGGAGGAATCAAGAGCTAAAATCGGGCATCAAATGAATGTCAAATCAAATTTTAGACCCCTATACAAAGACCCATTCACTCTAGGGAGAATTTGTCCTAGCAGGACACTCAACAACCACTTTTGGAGATAGGTACAGATCATTATACCCTTCTCAGATCTACTATAAAAAATTTGTTTCTATTTGTTCTATCTTTTAACTTTGCATTTCACATTTTACATCACACAATTGAGTTCATTAGGAATTTTATTTTCATTTCCCAAAAGTGCATTATAGTCATATTCTGTCATAAGGAAAATCAACGATCTGTCATCCCCATAGAGTTGACTCAACTCAAGGATGAAAGTCAATTCTACCCTTTGGGAGATATCTCTCCCTTTTTCCATATGAAACTAGGAAAAATAAAGGTGTGTTAGGTCATCATTTCATTGTGGTGAACCCCTCTCACATCATTCCACCCACCATTTTCCTATGTTTCAGTATCATTTTTTGATAAATTGCAAAAAAAAAACTTATGGGTGTTGACATGACAATCCAACCCTTTAGGTTGGATGCCCAAGGAAAATCCAACCCTAATGATTAGAAATTCTCAAATCAAATAATAGCACGAGTGTGTTACAATGTTTTTACATTTTCAAAAAGAAAAATCTCCCTCACCCTCCCTATCTTTCTCTTCACACAAACATAATCACGTTATAACACACTCACATTTGTGTGAAGCAAAATCATCTCTTTCCCTATCTATCTCCCTTTCTCTACCTCTCTATCTCACTCTCTATCTCCCTGAGCTCTAGACATATCTCCCTACCTCTCCCTCCCTCCCTCCTTCCCTCTCTACTTTTCTCTATCTCACCTTTCCCTCTCCTCTTTCTCTCTATTGGAATTCTCAATGCAAGTTATAATGTAAACATGTTTGTTAGAATCACAAAAAATGGTGTAAAAGGGCATGGGGGGCTTGTGTTGTAAGACCTGCATGCTCTAATTTTTTTGCAATTTGTACTTTATCTAACATAGAAATAGAATTTTCATGGTGGTTTAACAATTTCACCACCTTTTTTAATTTTTCAATGTAGAAGAACAAATTTACATGTTTTCAAACTAAATTTGGTTATATGAACTAATATTTTGTCTCTCTCTATTGGAATTCTCAAAGCAAGTTATGTAGTGGAGGAAAAATGCCACCCCCCTCCTCCTCAAAGGGAAAGCGTTCCTTAACTACCTCAAGGGTAAAGATCAAGTGGCAAGGAAGGACAAAGGGTTTTTTTAGACATTTTGTGTTTTAATGATGATTTAAGGAACAAAAGTTTTAGGAACTGAAAGAGTAGATTTCAGAGGTCTCATAAGAAAACTAGCTAACTCTCAACCTAGGATGACAGTGCAGAGCATGAACGTTCCTGTGGTACGTTGTAGTCTTGTATGGACTCAAAATATTTTTTTCTAACAAAGACATCAAAGAATCTACTAAATGTTCTAAGGTTAAAATATAAATCTTGTGCTAAATTACCATAACAATAGAAATACCAAAAAAGAAATAACATGCATAGATTTAAATGAAATCAAATAGAATGATGAGATGAAAAAGGAATGAAGAACTCACAAGAGGTCCAATGTTATGAGGCCTCCCGCAATGCTCCAAGTCAACAACCTACACAAATAGAGATAAGGAAATATATTGGGTTGTTTAGGGGCTTTCCTCAATCAAACCCCCATGTAGGTGTTCCCACCTCCATAGACAGCTAAATAGATAGATAGAAAATAAAGTAGACAAGAAAGTAAATAGATGAGACAATAGACAAGTTAAAATGACAATATGCTATCAAAATAAAGATGATAATTTAATAAAAGAGAGTGTAGTTACCCCCCTTTAATCAAACTAGTGATTCCAAAGGAGAGTATGCAACACCTGAGACAAGCCAAGAGAATCAAAGATCCTATGTAGAAGCCAAAGAGCAATAGATCTTGCAATAAAATGGTGTAGGAGAAGAATGCAAGTGAGAATGAGAGATAGATTGAATGAGCAAGATTGAAAGAGTGAATAGAATGAATGGAATTGAAGAATGACAAGTTATAATGGAGAAAAGTGTTGGAATGTGATGTTGTTGATTGTTGTCATTAATGGTTGTCATTGATGTCAACACATCTTGGCAACTGATTAATTATGATGCTTTGGTGATCTGGATTGACAGGCTCTAGATGTTGAGCTATGATCTATCTTTGGTTGTGCTTGTCCTGGTCTGATTCATCTTGCAACATAATGATACATTCTTTTGGATCCAGACTGATCTGGAAATTAGTTAATGCACCCCAGAACATTATCTGCATTATAACGTGTTTATTCTATTTTTGGATATCATTGTAACATGTTGACTTGAGCAAGGAGATTTTGTGTGGTCCACGTTTCATTCCTCTTCACTGCTGGAATGATTTTTTGGCTACGTAATTCAAATTGTATTTGGACAACTTGGAAGACTATCAATACATTATGTCTAGCTGACCTAAGAGATTGTGACAGCGTGGAATGGTATAAGTAAGAGTTTATTTTTTTCAATGGAAGCAAGTGTGATGAATGCGAATTTGAAAATCCAGACATTGTGAAGTGTGTGAAAGTATACGACCAGAGGTAGAAAATAGTAAGATTTTATCCAGAGTCATTGTTGGTGACAGTTATTGCAGCGGTGGATTTCCTTTCATCATTCTTCTAGTAGTGAGCCATTTTCTATTAGCAGCGAGCCTTTTTTAATTGGCAGTGGACCTTTCTCTTTTGGTAGTGACCCTTTATACCTTTGGCTATAATAGTCGGGCAGTGAACCCAACCAGCAGTGAGCCTTACCTGCAGTGAGAAATTTGGTAGTGAGCCTTTGTAAAAAATCACCTTAACTAATGTCACCTTAATCGGTGCTTTATAATTGAGAATTATTATTCTTTGTGGTTTTCCCCTTCTTGGGTTTCCATAAATTTTGTTGTTCATTATGCTTGGTGTTGTTTTTTTCTATCATGTTCATTCATATTTGATTGATTTAAGTTTTCTCTAGATTGATTAAAGTCAAGAAAATTGTTTTATAATAACTGATTCACCCCCCCTCTCAGTTATTTGGACTGTTCAAAAATTGGTATCAGAGCTTTGGTTCCTTGAAGAAGAGCCTAACTACTTGGGGTAGATCCAATGGAACACAAACTGAAAATTCTTGTATTTGATGGAGCTGACTATAGTTTTTGGAAAGTAAAAATGAGAGGTTACCTAATTTCTCTTGGCTACAAGACTTGGAAATCTATTGAGTCAAAATATGTTGAACCATCAAAAGGTGTTTCTATTACAAATGAGATTTCACCCTATGAAGAGAATGAAAAAGAAAGGTATGCAATATTTAGTGGTTTGTCTAAGACTGAGTTAACAAAAGTCATTTCATTGGGCATTACTTATAAAGTTTGGGAAAATTGAAATAAATCTATGAAGGAAATGATAGAGTCAAATTATCAAAGAATCTGACAGCTAAGTGCAGATATGAAAACTTGAGAATGGAAGAAGGTGAGGATATAGCAAGCTACTTTCAAAGAGTTGATAGTGCAGTAAATGAAGTCAAAAATCAAGGAGGGAATATGACATATGAAGATGTAATTGAGAAGATTCTGATGACCTTACCGGAGAGTTACAGTGACAAAATCTCAACTATTGAGAAATTTTATGATCCAAAGAAATTCACTAGAGAGCAACTATTTGGCAACTTGAAAGCATTTGAGATGAGGAAATTTGGAAAAGAAAAGGAGAAATCTAAAACAGCCTTCAAAGCCACAAAGATAGAAGAAGATCCGGATGATGAAAGTTTAGAAGAATTGGAAGAAAACTTCACAAGGAAGATGAAGAAAGGTACTGACAAGTACAAAGGTATATTACCTCTTAAATGTTTCAGATGTGAAAAGATTGGTCATTTAGCAACTAAGTGTCCAAAAAAGGATCAAGAAAAAAGTTTAAAAAGATTAATAAAAAGGCCTATTATGTCAATGAGGATGTCAACATTTTAGATGGTGAATCAAATCATGAGGATTGTTTGTTTTTGGTAGAAAATGATGAACCTAGATTTGATATCTTTAATATTTGTCTAAAATTTGATGATAGCACTGAAGCTACATTGTTTGTTAAAATAAACAAAGATGAATGGCTCATTTATAGTGGATGTTTGAATCATATGACCAGTGACAAAAGTAAGTTTGTAAAGCTTGAGAAATATGATGGAGGTTTTGTTAGATTTGGAGATGATAAAACACAGATTGTTTGAATTAGTTCTATTACATTTGATAGAAATCATAACATTGACAATGTTTACTATGTGAAGGGCTTATATCATAATATTTTGAGTGTTGGACATATGTGCAAAAATGGAAATAATGTGGTGTTTCAGGACGATGGTTGTGAGATCCAGAAGAGATCTAGAACTGTTATTGCAACTAGAAAAAGAACAAGTGGGAATATGTATCAACTAAAAGGAGCTACAAAGATATTCTTATTCTCCTAGTCCAATGACAATTGGCTCTGGCACCGGAGGATGTTTCATATCAACTTTGACAATTTGGTAAGGATAAGTTCAACAAGAGCAATCAAATATTTTCCAAGACTAACCAAACCAGACAACACTATCTACAAAGGATGTCAAGAAGGAAAGCAGACTTGAGAAGTGTTTCAAAGAAAAGAAGAATCATCCACTAGTTTTTTGGACCTTGTAAACATTGACCTATGTGGTCTGACCAAAACAAGAAGCTTACAAGGTGAGACATATTTCATGCTCTTAATTGATGATCATTCCAGACTAACCTGGGTTGCATTTTTAAGAGAAAAATCAGAAGCTTTAGAGAAATTCAAGATCTTCAAGGAAAGATTTGAGAATGAAGTTGACAAGAGAATCAAGTATTTAAGATTTGATAGATGAGGAGAGTTTACTTCTGATGAATTGAACAAATTTTGTGAAAATCATGGCATTAAAAGACAACTATCTGCCCCTAGAACACCTCAGCTGAATGGTGTAGTAGAAAGAATGAACCATACAATTCAAGAAGCAACTAGAACAATGATCATGGAAGAAGACTTACCATAGATCTACTAGAGAGAAGCAATACACACAATAGTATACACTCTTAATAGAGTACGGTTCCAGAGGAGATATGGAAAGACATCATATGAGCTATGGCATGGAAGAGCTCCCACGGTAAAGTAATTCAAAAAAATTGGAAGTAAATGCTACATTTGGAGAGATGAGGACAATCTTGGAAAGTTCAACAGTAGAGCTGATGAAGGCATATTTCTAGGTTACTCTACAAGATGTAAAGCATACCAGTGTTACAACAAGAGATTGAACAAGAATTTTGAAAGCGTGAATGTAAAAGTAGATGAAGATGTTCAAAGAAATCTTGAAAGGCACATTGAAAATAAATTAGATGACTTGGATGACAAAGGAGAAAAAGGTAAGAAAGAAGAAGAAGAAGAAGAAGAAGAAGAAGAAGAGACAAAAGAAGCTTTGATGACTACAACTAAAACTCCAAGGTATGTATAGAAAAACCACTCAAAAAACCAAATCATTGGAGATAAGAATAAGGGAATCACCATAAGAAGTAAAGCAACTCAAGAGCAAGTATTATTGTGTCTACTCTTGAAAATTGAGCCAAAGAATATGGAAGAAGCATGCAATGATCAGAATTGGGTGAAGGAAATGAAGGAAGAGCTTGATTGGATAGAGAAAAATTAGACTTGGGAACTTGTGCTCAGACTGGAAGACAAAAATGTAATTGGAACAAAGTGGCTATTCCGGAACAAGTTGGACGAAAATGGAAAGGTAGTGAGAAACAAGGGAAGATTGGATTGCAAAGGTTACACTCAGATCAAGGTATTGATTTTGAAGAAACATATGCACTTATTGCCTAGATGGAAGCAATCTGGAAATTCTTTGGTTTTGCAGCTTTCAAGGATTTCAAAGTCTATCAAATGGATGTAAAGTCTGCATTCTTGAATGAAGAACTAAAGGGAGAAGTCTACATTGAGCAACCAAAGGGATTCAAGTCTAGAAGTGACTCAGATGTTGTTAGCAAGTTGAAAAAAGTTGTGTATGAATTGAAGTAGACACCTAGATCCTGGTATGGCAGATTAAATAAATAATTGATTAGACAAATTTCAAAAGGGATTTGCTGACAGTAATTTGTATTATAGAACTCACATAGATCAATTGTCGATTGTTGTGGCTTATGTTGATAACATAATTTTTGGAGGAAATGATGATATGTGCGTGAGAAAATTTGTAGATGAAATGCAGAAGGAATTTGAAATGTCTATGATTGGTGAGTTAAATTTCTTCCTTGTACTACAAGTAAATCAAACCAGCAAAGGAATTTTCATTTCTCAGTCCAAGTATACCAAAGAATTGTTGAGGAAGTTTGGATTGGAGAATTTTAAACCGGTTTGTACACCTCTTGTTATCAGATGCAAGTTGACAAAAGAAGATGATTCACCTAAAGTTGATGCAAGTATGTACAAGTCAATGATTGGAAGATTGTTATATTTGACTGCTACCAAACCAGACATTATGTATGTTGTTTATTTAGCAACTAGATTTCAACAAGAACAAAAGGAATCACATGTTGCAGTAAAAAGGATCTTTAGATATTTGAAGGGTAGAAAAGACATGGGGTTATGGTATCCAAAGGACTCGGATTTCACTTTAACAACTTACACTGATGTTGATTGGGTTCGATGTGTTGATAACAAGTAGATTACAAGTGGTGGAGCTTATTTCCATAGCTCATGGTCGGTTGCTTGGTCAAGTAAGAAATAATATTTTGTATTTTTATCTACTGTTGAAGCTAAATACATTGCATCATCCTCATGTTGCACTCAAATACTATGGATGAAACAAACACTGAAGGACATTGGCATATCATTTGATGAACCAATCTCAATTATGTGTGATAATACTAGTGCAATAAACATTTCCAAGAATCTGGTATAGCACTCCAAAATGAAACATATATCCATTATATATCATTGCTTGAGGGAGAAGGTATTGGATAATGAGGTCAAACTTTAATATGTACCTACAAAAGCGCATATTGCATATATTTTTACAAAACTGTTGAGCAAAGATACCTTTGAGTATCTTCGGTAGAAGTTAGGGGTTCTACCCCCTCCTAATCTACAATAATGTGCACTAGGGTGTGCATTGGTCCAAAATATTACATGTTCACTCTTATCTGGACCAATGCTAGGATGCTTCCTCATAGGGTGTGGAGTAAGTTTTTCAGGGGGAGATTTTTCCCTTTGTCCTTGATGTCAAAGGGGAAGAAGAAAAGAAGACAAGAAGATGTTGATATTTGAGTTGTTTGGTTTGTTGTTGATGGATGTTTCCATAAATGACAAAGGGGGAGATTGTTGGAATGTGATGTTCTTGATTGTTGTCATTAATGGTTGTCATTGATGTCAACATATCTTAGTTGATTAATTTTGATGATTTGGTGATCCAAATTGATGGGATTCAGATAATGTGTTGTGATGATCTATCTTTAGTCATGCTTCTCCCGGTCCCATTCATCTTGCAACATAATGAGATACATTGTTTTGGATTCGTACCAATCTAGAAATTGGTTAATGTACCCTGAAACATTATCTGCATTGTAATGTGTTTATTCTATTTTTGGATATCATTGTAACATGTTGAGTTGAGTAAGGAGGTTTTGTGTGGTCCACGTTTCATTCCTCTTCACCACGAGAATGATTTTGTGGCTACCTAATTCAAATTGTTTTTGGCCGACTTGGAAGACTATGAAGACATTGTGTCTGGCTGACCTAGGTATTTTGATGACATGGAATTATATAAGAGTTGATTTTGTTCGATGGAAGCAAGTGTGATGAATGCAAATCTAAAAATATAGAAATTGTGAAGTGTACGAAAGTATATGACCAAAGGCAGCAAACAGTGATATTCTATCTAGATTTATTGTTGGTGATAGTTATTTCAATGGTGGATTTCCTTTCATCATTCTTCTGGCAATGAGCCATTTTCTATTGGTAGTGAGCCTTTTTTTGTTGGCAATGGGCCTTTCTCTTTTGGAAGTGAGCCTAACCGGTAGTGAGCCTTACTTGCAGTGAACAATTTGGTAGTGAGCCTTTGTA
Source organism: Sequoia sempervirens (assembly GCA_007258455.2). Lineage (NCBI taxonomy): Eukaryota > Viridiplantae > Streptophyta > Pinopsida > Cupressales > Cupressaceae > Sequoia > Sequoia sempervirens. The sequence goes on along the minus strand of VDFB02270651.1, from coordinate 703,218,278 downwards.
AAAATCACCTTAATCGTTGTCACCTTAACCGGTGCTTTATAATTGAGATTTATTATTCTCTGTGGTTTTTCCCTTCTTGGGTTTCCATGTAAATTTTGGTGTTCATTGTGCTTGGTGTTGTTTTGTGCTTTCATGTTCATTCATATCTGATTGATTTAAGTTTGCTCCAAATTAATTAAAGTCAAGAAAGTTGTTTTATAATAACTTATTCACCCCCCCTTTCAATTATCCATACTACTCAACAAAAAGGCATGCAAATGGGAATTTTCGGTGCATCTACAGGCTAGATAGGTGTTACAATTCACAAAGAGGTGGGAATTAAAACTTCCCAAAGGTTATCTAGGTAGGAATTTTTTGGGATGTTTCTATGGTGCATAGACTTTTACATGTTTTGCTAGCATCCATGACAAAATTTCACTTAGAAAACCAAAAATAAAGGGGTTAGGGACAAGATTAAGGTTAGGTGAAAGGGGAATTGCATTATCAACTTTAATTGGGCTAAGGGGGCGTTATGTAGTGCGAAATTGCATGGGGTACAATTTTTGGCATTACATTTTTCCCCCACTTTAGCAAGCATATGCATTCTAACATGTGTGAGCTAAGGTAGAGAAAGAGGTTGAAGAGAATATACCTAGGATGAAGAGGACACAGGTCTTTGAGCCGGCCTATATGCAATAGAGAAGTTGACACAGGACAAAAAAAGGAAATGAGTCTTCTATCCTACAAAGGTGACTATAATCTCACCACAAACATGTTAGTTGTAAAAAAACATGTTAGGGAAAAAAGTGAAAAATAGACATGATATAATCTATAGAAATGACATAATGTGATTAGATAAAAGATAACATACACAAATATGGCTAGCAAGGTAAATACCATACAAAAAATAGATAGGCATGTGGTTGCTACAAACTACATTACAAGATAGTCACATAAATGATAAGTCTTAGAGTCAAGATGCCCCCAAGCTAGACAAAGAGATCATAAGACATCAAGATATGTTTTTAAGAATTTTTTTTGAAAACTAAAAATAAGAAGATATGCTATCCCCCTTATAATGATGTGTGGATAACCAAAGTGGAGTGAAGATCTAGGACACCCTCATTTTTCCTTACTTTCATTAGGAAAAGTGACCTCCTAAAGGTACGATTGACTTTCAACCCTTAGGTGAGTCAATCCTATTAGGGGATCTATTATTTCCTTTATCACACAAAATTACAAATATGACTTAAATGCACTTTTGGGAGATGAAGATGAAATACTTAACAAACTCAATTATGCAATATAAAAATTTAAATGTAGATTTAAAGGAAAACCATAGCATAAACAACAACTTTCTAATAGATCTGAGAAAGATAAACTAATGTGCACTTGATCCAAAAATTTTATTTTGCAACCTAAAGTAGGACGCATTCACCCTAGGGAAAATGGGTCCCAATAGCCCTTTTTGAAACTTCAAAATCTAGACCTGTATCTTTTTGTCTACACTTTATTCCTATACCTATTAACCTTTGCTTCGAGATCTAGACCTGTGACAAATTTGCAAGATAAAATGTTTTTTTTGGGTGTATAGGGGTTTGCCTCGGTCAAACCTCAAGTTTGGTAATTAAAACTTGATAAAATTATGTAAATCTTATAAATGAAAATGTGTGCAAGTCCCAACCTTATGCGCATCTAAGGTTGTTAAGATCTAACATGCAAAGAAACACTACTCAAGTGCATCAAAGCATGATTCCTATAATGAAAAATGATAAAGATTCAATTGGGAAGAAGTCCATACACCCCAATGAAATCTGAAATATGACAATAACTTGCTTTAGGTAGCTAGTAGAATGAAGATAGAAGATGGGGTCACTTAGGAATAAGTCATTAGGTTAAGGAAAATAGTTAAATGCATCTCCCAAACCTAAATCCATAATGATCCACTATAGGCATTGGTCGCGCCCACAAAAGGATATGAAAATCACAGTAAAACCTATCCTGGGAATTGGACATTCCAGCAGGTGACCAATATCTCTTTATGGACATTCATTTACTTGTCAAACCAGGGAACGTATACTTTGAATGGCACGGCACAATATATGCACTAAGAACTAGTTTTGGTCACAACTTAATAGAAATAAATACTTGGAAAGAATTCTATCTACGCTACAGGAAGGCAATGCAAAGTCATTTTAACTCAACCATGATTTAACCATGCTTCTATCTAACTTCTAACCATCTTCTTTCCCACTCATGCAGGAGGAGCACTTATTTAAAATTAGGAGAACAACTAACTAACTAACCCTAACAAAGAAAGACGTGGAAGTAAAGCGTATCCCAAAATCAAGGAACAGACTTCATAAATGAATTTATCAATTCAACCTGATCTAGAGAGAATCTAGCGCTCCACTCTTTCCAGATTGACTGTCATTAAAAATCCTTCCCAACAGTTTTGGTCAAAAAGTCTTTGCCAGAGCTTCCTCGAAGTCGTGTAGGAAATAGACTTTACTGCAAGGTCGAGATCGGCTGCGTTTGACTCGATCATACTTTCTTCAACAACCTACGAAACACAAGGTAACAAATGCGAAAGAAAAGGCACATGGCACATACACAATATCCATTCATTAATCATATATTTAAATCTATTTCATCATTCAAAAACTATATGTGATATACTAGTCATTTAGGGAGTCAACGAGGTAATAAATGTAGACAAGACAACACAATAGGCTGTAGGAACATGAAAGTGTTTTGCTACAGGATATCCCAATAAAAGGTTTCAAAAGAGTTTAAACAACCATGAATAACAAAATTAAAGGTATTAAAAGTTCATCATAATATCCAAACTATGAGCACATTTTGGGCTCATCATCTGCCCCCTACTTAGCCCAATGTTGGTCCTCCAGCATTAACTTTCCTAGTAGTTTCTCTGAAATCAGTGGTTGCGGCATGACTCTGAAATGGAGCTCCAAGCCTGTAATAAAATCCTCTGAAAGTTTGCCACCTTTCATACCTACGGGCATCTGAATCATCATTAAGATTTGTAGCCTGGTAAGGATAAAGGGGCCACATTAGCACAGGAGGTCTGAATGTCAATGGCAACCATAGTTCAAATCTCTTTTGAAGTCCCAACTGTATATATCTACTTGATCGTTTAAAAGCTACTTTGAAATTTAGGGGACTATGAGGCTCGGACCTTCTTAGCCCAACAGTTAATCTTTCCCACCTTTTCTCACTTCTGGTGTATGATAGTCTCCAAAACGAATATGACTGTTCCTGAAACTCATCATATACCTATTTCCTAAGATCAAATATTTTCATCCTGGCTGTATTATTTTGAATGCCATATGTCAGAGTAAACTAGGTTTTTAACATTGCATGGGGGTCTAAACTTTGAGGGTGCAATGGAACAGGCTCATTCCTTTCGGCTTCCTCATATGTTTCCCATTATCTGCCATAATTTGCTTCATTTGCTGCCCATGACTTAAATGATCTCAAATGGATATCGCCAATATACAGAAGAGGGTTCCATTCTGTTTCAAATGGAATTAAAAATCCATGCAAATAAAATTCACACAGAGAATTTTTTAACCAATTAGGGGCTGTCTGGTATGCGTCATAGAATTCTTTAGCAGTGTGAAGTATAAGATCTTGATTTCTGGAAATTCTCATTAGTTGGAACCATAAGAATTGTTCCTTAAGGCACAAAGCATAAACTCTGGGTGGTGGTCTGCATTCCATATTCTAACCAGTTACTTTTAACATTTCATCCATTTTTCCTTGTAACTCAAGAATTTCTTGTTTCTAACTTTCAATTTCCTTTTTTAGTTTTTTCCTTTCTACCTCCCATAGACTTTGTTGCATGTTAGTCTGGGCTAGGTGCCAGAAAGTCAGGCTTTGCAATGTAACTGGTTCCCAGTTAGCTTTGACATATTCCAGAAACTCAATCAAAAATGTCTTCTTATAAACAACAATGGCTTGACAAGTGGCAGGGGGAAATATAGCTTCACTGGCCACATCCAATTGTTCGGTCTGTTTCTACTCTTGCTGCAAGATGAATTCTGGTTGCTGCATTGGAGAAGACTGTGCTTCCTCTAAAATTTGCATAGCAGCGGTAGCCAAGTCATCAAGACTTGGTACCTCTTTTTCATTATGCTTAATTTCCTTTGTCTCAATTTGTTCCTCTTCAAGAACGAATAAACTATGTGCAGCATTCTCAGACACATTCTGAGAAATATCAAATTCAGACTCTATGGACCCTTCTGAAATTACAATAACCTCTGGTTGAGGTGAAGCAGGGGAGGTCTTACATTGTTTCCTTGTGGAAACTCTTCTTGGCATTGGTGCAGCTGCAAGAGGTGTTCTTGTAGCCTTCCTCTTTCTGGTTTGTCTAGAGGATTCTGCCCTGCCAGAGGATGATGGTGAACTGGTAATAGCAACAGGTGTTGTTGTAGGAGAGATAGTTGCAGGGGAAGATGCTACAGGAGAAGGGCATTGCCTTTTCTGAGAACGAGGGTCAGACTCTAGGGACTCTTCTACCTTTGTTTTTCCCTTCTCTCTCCTAGTGGCAGACCTAGTTTGTACTCGAGCAGAGGATTCAAGTGTGAGAGCTGCAGGACCAGGTGCTACAGGAGTAGATGACCCTTGCCCTATTTTTCTACTAGTAGATGCAATTTCTTCTTTCTTTTTCTGAGGCTGTGGGGTATGTACCCTAGGGGGTTCTGGAATTTGCAAGCTCTTTTGGGCAACAAATTTTTGCTAGGAAAGAGGTGAGACATCTATCAAAGAGCGTTTAATCAATAATTTGATAAGGCCATGGTGAGCAATAGAATTATCTTCTTCAAGGTTCCATGGGCACTTGTTCCAAAAAATTTTAACACCAAGAAATTCGAACATTTTACAACTAAATCGCCTCATATGACTCTAATAATTTGAAATGTGAAAGAATGCGTAAGAGAAACTAATTTCACAAAGTTAAATACCCACTCATGTAAGCAAAGATATTCTCGATTAAGGAGGTAACGATACTCGCTTTGCATCCTGATTTGGAGACTTCCCAAAGGTCCATCAACGGTATTGAAAACTAGCCCTTTGTAGAGGCAAAGATGAGAAAGGGTTCTCGGGGAATTTAAGCGAAGAACTCCTCATCAAAAGCAGACAAACTCATCGGGTGAAGTTTAAATCCATCCACAGAGGCTGAATGCCTAGACTGTTTGAGAATTTTGCAATAATAACTCATGAGCTACAAGCTTGTGTCACACCAACTAACCACCCATGTTCATAGTTTTTCCTTAGCTGAATTCAACTCCCTGCTGAAAATTCAAAAATTTTCCGTTTCCTTTTCTGTTCTGGTTTTTTTTTCTATCGTGCCGTCACATTTCTCTTTTTTCCAAAAATGAACTTTTTGAACAAGCAGTTTTGATTGTAATTTACAAGAAAAATATGCAATGAAAAAGACATGCTATCATATTTGGAAAGTACCAGAAAAATAATAAAGAAAGGTTATCTGAGTAGTTGTGGCAGCAGCGAAAAGACAGGTTTTAAAAGTGGATTACCCTGCCCCCTACTTAGAGTATGACATGTATCCTCAAATGTACTAAAGAATAGGCAGAGATTGGGTAATAATGACTAGTACAATCATAGCAATAAATGAATAGAATAAAATAAATCAAATATGTGATAACAAAAGATATGGCATACCTTCGATAAATGCGTGTACATGTTGAGAAAGATGACAGCTTTGGCATGAATTGACAGTTGGGAATGATATCATAATTAAGGGTGATGCGGATGAATGAAGTGGATGGGTGACATGGGTGGTCGAGATGAATGGATGGAATGGATGGATGGGATGGATGGATGGAAGATAAAGAAGTGAGATGTGGTGATAAGTGAAAATGAAGAAAAAGGGGTTTCCTTAAAAAGAAAACTTTTATTATGAGCATGCTTTTCAAAATTATGGTGAAGCTGCAGGAAGAGTAGCGGTAGGATCCTAAACGAACTATTGCATAAATTCTTATTTTGAGACTGGTTTATGGTACAACCAGAGGTGTGTCCATTAACCAACAGCTTGAATCTAACAGGATCAATTGTAACAAGTTGAATTGTACCATTAGCAAATACATTCTCAATTTCATACGGCTCCAACCATCTGGTCTGTAATTTTTCTGGACTGTCCTTATACCATGAGTCATAAAGCAGAGCCCAATCTCCTACTTTGAACTTCTTCTCCTTAATGTATTTATCATGCCACCTTATTCGCTGATTATGTATCATCTCAGTGTGTTGCAGGGCATGCTTTCAGAGTTCATCTAGAGCATTGAGCTGCATGATTCTGTCCTTTTATGCATTTGTTAAATCCATGTCTAGCTCCAGTGCTGTTCAGAGAGTCTTATGTTCAAATTCTATTGGCATCACAACTGTTTTACCATACACCATTTCAAAAAGTGTAAATCCTATAGCAGTCTTCCAGGTAGTACGGTAGGCCCATATAGCTTCAGGTAACTTGGCGGCCCAATCCTTCTTATGCAAATCTATAGTTTTAGTCAAAATGGCCTCTATGTCCCTATTGGTGACCTCAACCTGGCCATTAGCCTAGGGGTGATAAGGAGTTGATTTCTTGTGCCGTATATTGTATTCATTGACTAAAGCTGTGATAAGTGTAGAAGTAAATTGTGCTCCCTGATCTGTCACTATCTCCCTAGGAACACCAAACCTAGTAAATATTTCTTCATATAGGAATTCAGCCACTTTATTATCCCTAGCATGTTTCATAGGTTTAGCTTCTACCCATTTTGTGACATAATCTGTGCACACAAGAATGTAAGACTTACTATTGGAAGGTGGGTCAATTGGTCCCACAAAATCTAGTCCCCATTTGTCGAATGGTGTAACTACAATTTGTGGAAAGAGAGGCATTTCATCAGAGCGAGTTGGTCTTCCCATCCTTTGGCATCTGTTACATCTCCTTGTATACTTGGCTACATCTCTATGTAAAGTTGGCCAATAGTAACCAGTATTTAAAATTTTTATTGTTGTCCTTTTGGCAGCAAAATGTCTTCCACATGGCTCATCATGGCTGGCATGCAGTATATCATGAGCGTCCTCCTCTGGTACACATCTCCTCATAACGTGATCTAGCCCTATATAAAACATGTAATCTGCAATCCAAGAAAAGTTAAAACTTTTCTCTACCAATAATCTTTTTTCCTTAGGAGAGAATTGAGGAGGAGTTCTTCATGTTGCCAGATAATTTGCTATATCAGCATACTATGGATGAATAACCTTGATTGCAAACAGGTGTTCATCAGGAAAGGAGTCTTCAATAAGTGCAGAGTCATCTTTCCTTTGAATTCTAGAAAGGAAATCAGCAACTACGTTGGCTTTACCTAGCTTGTCCACAATTGTAATGTCAAATTCCTGCATCAACAATAACCATCTTGCCAGTCTCCCATATATTAAGCTTTTGTTCATGAGATACCGGATTGCTACATGATCAGTGTGGAAAAATATCTGATAACCAGTTATATAATGCCTAAATTTATTGAGGGCATAGATGATCACAATACTTTTTCAGTATTATGTAGTTGAATCTAGCCCTTGAGATTTTGCTTATGTAGTAGGAGTGTGACAGTTCATTGATCCATCCTTCGCTCTAGGCACTGACTCCCAATTGCATAATTCGAGGCATTAGTGATGAATATGAAATGAGTAACTAATCAGTCCTTTCGTATTGTGGTGTCCGTGGTGAGGGCAACTTTCAAGTCAAGAAAATATTTTTTTCACATTCCTCTGTCCAAGAAAACTCTACATCTTTCTTTAGCAGATTGTATAAGGGACCTGCTATTTGGCTGAAGTCCTTGATGAATCTTCTGTAGTATCCTGCATAGCCTAGAAAACTCCGTACCTCCTTCTGCTTAGTAGGAGAGGGTAACTTAGAGATGATCTCAATTTTAGCAGGATCAACCTAAATTCCTGTAGCAGAAATATAGTGACCGAGCACTATTCCCTCCTGCATCATCATGAATCACTTTTAACTATTTAGCGATAGGTTGTGATCTTCACATCTTTGTAGTACTTTTTCCAAGTTAGCTTGAGCTTCCTCAAATGTTGTACCATAAACAGTAAATTCATCCATGTATATTTCCATGCAATCATATGAGATGTCCAAGAAGATGCTTATGACTGCCCTCTGGAAAGTTGCAAGAGCATTACAGAGACCAAAAGGCAAAACTAAATAGGCAAACGTTACCCAAGGGTATGTAAAAGTAGTCTTTTCCTAATCCTCAGGAGAAATCTTGATCTGATTGTATCCACTAAAGCCATCCAAGAATGAGAAGTACTTCTTTCTAGCTAAATTATCCAGAACTTGATCAATAAATGGAAGAGGAAAGTAATCTTTCTTTGTTGCTAAGTTAAGTTCTCTGTAATCTACACATACCCTCTATTTTCCTCCTTTCTTAGGAACAATGACCAATGGGGAAACCCATTGACTATCAGAGATTGGGTAGATAAAGCCAACTGTCAACATTTTCTGCAATTCTTCTTTAACAATCTCTCTCAAAGCTGGATTGATTCTTCTTTGAGGCTACCTGACAGGTTTGAAGTCACTATTAATATATATGCGATGTGTACAGAGTTTTGGGTCTAGGCCCTTCATATCTCCATAGTCCCATGCAAAATTTGACTTATGACTGGTAAATATTTTGATCATAGATTCTTGTTGCTCACAGGTGAGGTTTTTATTAATGCACAAGGTTTTTCCTATAGCTACCTCAACTTGGGAGGTTAAGTCTATCATAGATACATCAGACATAAATGGCATGTCTACCTCATGGGGTAGTAAAGTGTGCAAGCAATCTGTTGTTGTAGGATAATGAGCTGATGTGGATGGAGAAAGAATAATTTGCAAGGAACATGGATTTTTCTCACAATGAAAGTATTCAGTACTGTAGTTATTCAACAAGATATTAGATAATACATCTTCTTCTTCTTGGTGTGCAATGAAAGGCTCTCTAGTAATCATCATTAAATTGGCCACAGAGTTCACTTCTTCCTCTTCTCCCAAATCTGGCCAAGCAACATCTCCAGACTCAAGTTGGGGCAGTGCTGGAGAATAGAGAGTAAGTTTCTTTGTGCTATATCCATTAGATATTGTCATTTCATCTAACCTACAACCAATGTAAGCATCAACAGTAGCCAACCAAGGCCTTCCTAGTATGACAGGGTATCCCCCCAATGATGCTTTTGGAGATAAGACCATGAAATCAGCGGGGTATTCCCAGGAATCTAAGGTGACTACCAGGTCTTCGACGACCCCATCAGGTTTGACAGTTGAGCTATCAGCAAGCTGTAATATTGTAGGTGTAGTCCTTATTTTTGAAATATTGAGTTTTACAACTAGGTCCTTTGTCATGACATTGATAGCTGCACCAAGATCTACTAAGGCATTCTTAATTTGCAACCCATTAACATTTATCTCTACAATAGGACTTCCTGGATCTAAATATTTTGGGATGCTAAGCTTCCCTAGCATTAAGTCAGAGAGTTAGCCTATTACATGGATAGTTTGCAGGTCTTTCTTTTTCCTCCCTGGTTTCTTCAAACATGCCTCTTTGATGGCCTTGCCATAGATAGGTACTTCTTTGATTGCTTGGAACAAGGGAATTTTCACACATATATGTTTTAGCTGGTCAAGGATATCAAAGGTGGGTTTCTCTTGTTTCTTCACATTTTCACCTTCCAATCTTTGTGGGAAAGGAGGGGGCACCTTATCAGATGACTTAGGTAATGATGGAATCTGAACTGGCTAATTTGGTTGGGCTTGGTCATTGATATCTTCTTCTTCTTGGTCAGTCTCCTCAGGTGGTAATTATGAGATTATGGGAGGAGATGGTGTGGGCAGCACGGTTTCTGAACGTAAATTAATATTATTCAGGTTAAGAGCATAGGCAGGCTGATGATTAGGATCAACAAAATAGACTTGTTGCTACTACGGTTGCTGGTTATTTGGATTAGGTGCTGCTTGAGCTGGTAGTTGGGTTGATTTTGGATTCTAACCTTAATTAGGTGCAAGAGGTGGCATAATGGATTGCTGCTGGGGTTGTTGCATGAAACATGCCATTGGATTTGACCATTGCTGGCCTCCTCTCCATTGGTTAGGCTACTGCCAATTCCCTTGTGGAGGCTGTCACTGATTTTGTTGAGGTGGTTGTCAGTTTCCTTGTGAGGCTTGCCAACAGTTTTGCTGGGCATTTGGCGAAGGGTGATTCCACTGAGGTTGGGAGTATGGCCCATAGTTTAGAGAATACTGATTTTGCCATTAACTATTATATGAACCAAAATTTTGCAAAGGGTCTTGAGGCATACCTTGTCTTGGGGCCCATGGCCTCCTTTGTGCAACAAAGAAGACTTGATCATCATCACCTTCTATAATCTTAAAATCAGTAGGTAACTATTTATCCTCCATGTTGACCACCATCTTGCATCTGTAGTCACGCTTCTTTTGTCTACAATGTGGACAGAACTCGACCAATATTGCTTCAGCTTCATTATGTTTCTTTCGATCTTGCATAGTGTCCAACTATGTAGCCATGTTGTTAATGATTTCCTGCTTGAAATCATACAGCAAATTTTTGTTCTCCATCTGAGAAACTCCACTAGAAGAAGATTTACCCACTATAGCTTGATGACCTCTACCCTTCTTCACATATGCTCAGGAGTAATTAAGACATATTTTCTTAATATCATCCCAAGGCAGTTGGGTTATATCACCTCCTCCCATCAAGTCCAGAGCATCTATACAGGCATCACTGATCCCTCTTAGAAAAAGTAGTTTCTGAGAGTCTTCATTGAGAGTATGGTTTCAGTTCTTTTTCAGATAAAACAAGAATCTTGAAATATAATCCTCCAAACTTTCATCCTCCTTCTGCTGAATTCTGAATATATTGTCTCCCTTACTGCCACTCTTACAATATTCTTTATATTTCTCAAATAATTTTGTTTGCATGGCTACCCAACTATCAACAACACCTTTTCCCAAACTCATGAACCATCTGAGAGCTCCTTCCTTTAAGGTGGAAGGAAACAACTTTAGCTTGTGAGCATCTGAAGTATAGTCATAACTGTGACAGAGGATATTAAACTCAAACAGGAAAGTTTTAGGGTCCTCCGTAACTAGGCCATAGAACTTGGGAAGTAGTGAAGAAGGAATATTTTTAAGATTGTCAGTATCTCGCTAGGGAAAAATGGGAAACTCATAAGCAGGAGGTGGATTAGGTGGATTATTTGCCATATTTGCTTGCTGGAATATCAGAGCGAATGGATTTTCCTCAGGTTCTTCGTCGGCTAGGTCAAATGGCAGTTCAACAAACAGGTTTTCAGGGAGAAACCTTCCCAACGCGTCTCTTCTTCTATGCATGCATAGAATGAATGGTGATTTGAAGGATTTTGAAAATTTTTGATTAACAAACTAGACTAATTTTAAAAAATGACTTCTGACAAATTCTTAGCTTGACACCATCCCTGGCAACGGCGCCAAAAATGGTTGCGCCCACAAAAGGATATGAAAATCACAGTAAAACCTATCCTGGGAATTGGACATTCCAGCAGGTGACCAATATCTCTTTATGGACGTTCATTTACTTGTCAAACCAGGGAACGTATACTTTGAATGGCGCAGCACAATATATGCACTAAGAACTAGTTTTAGTCACAACTTAACAGAAATAAATACTTGGAAAGAATTCTATCTACGCTACAGGAAGGCAATGTAAAGTTCTTTTAACTCAACCATTATTTAACCAAAACAGAAATCATAACAACTCTACGACTGAGACTCAAACTATGAACTGGCCTTATGTTGTAGGAACAGGCACAGGGATGGATTCCTGATGCTGCAGAAGCAATACGAGACTGAGTTTGTACGAAAACTTTAAAGATGAAATCTAACTGATGATCAACAGAAAAAGAACAGCTAACTAACTAGCTACATATACTTACTAAGTGGGCCCCCTTAGCAAGCATCTACTAATTATGCAAGTGCTGAACTCAGAACTTCATCAAACTTTATTCATAAACTCAGAATGGTATACATTGCTTTGTTGATATGAAAACTAGCAACAAACTCTGTCTCTTGTCATACATATTCTGATTTTTATTATTATCATACTGACTCTTACATGATATCTTCTATCTCCCTATCACTATGCTTCTATCTAACTTCTAACCATCTTCTTGCTCACTCGTGCAGGAGGAGCACTTATTTAAAATCAGGAGAACAACTAACTAACTAACCCTAACAAAGAAAGAACTGGAAGTAAAGTGTATCCCAAAATCAAGGAACAGACTTCATAACTGAATTTATCCATTCAACCCAATTCAGAGAGAATCTAGCACTCCACTCTTTCAAGATTGACTGTCATTAAAAATCCTTCCCAATGGTTTTGGTCAAAGAGTCTTCCCCAGAGCTTCCTCGAAGTCGTGCAGGAAATAGACTTTACTGCAAGGCCGAGATTGGTTGCGCTTGACTCAATCATACTTTCTTCAACAACCCGCAAAACACAAGGTAACAGATGTGAAAGAAAAGGCGCATGGCACATACACAATATCCGTTCATTAATCACATATTTAAATCTATTTCATCATTCAAAAACTATATGCGATATACCAATCATTTAGGGAGTCAACAGGGTAATAAATGTAGACAAGACAACACAATAGGCTGCAGGAACATGAAAGTGTTTTGCTACAGGATATCCCAATAAAAGGTTTCAAAAGAGTTTAAACAACCATGAATAACAAAAGTAAAGGTATTAAAAGTTCATCATAATATCCAAACTATGAGCACATTTTGGGCTCATCAGGCATCAACCTTCAAACCATAATCAATGTTTGATCAAATATTTGACAAAATGAGCTTGAAGACCTACTAATACACATAAAATGTTGCTCCAAGACTTCAACTTTGCTTGCTTGAATGTTCTCCAAAAGTTCTCCTTGATCTGTCAAACTTGATCTCTTGTCCATCTAGTTTGAAATGGTGAAAGGACTAGGTTTTATCTAATTTCTTGAATATTTGATCTAAGTAGCCGACACATAAAACCTGAATTTAGAACTTTAAAATACTAGAAAAAACATGTTTAAATTTTGATTTGGATCCTAAAGGGGACCCATTCACCCAAGGGTGAATGGGTCCTAGCCTAAAAACCTAGGTTTAATGTGTTTCGAGTTTTTAAATTAATTAATCACAATGTCAAAAAATGATAAAAATAGACCTTGGGATTCGTAATAAAGGTATTTAGGGGCCAATTTATAAAGGATAAAAATGCATAAATGGAAGGTCACTAAAATAGGCCCAAATTAAGTTTGAAATTGTACTATCACATAAATCTACACTACACATGATAAACAAATATTATATGAAAGTTAAAAAAAATATTATTGATTTTTAGCTTGTGGATATTTACTTTCATGGTAATTTAATAAGTAATTCTTTTTTTGAAAGTTGAGTATGTTACAAAAACTAAAAGATAACTTGTTTATGTGACTTGATTTTAATTGTAAGTGATCTAATATATCATTATAACTTAATTTATCAACATAAATAGTGCATCAAACTAAGAGAAGTCAACCTAAAATAGTATCAACAAAAGTCATTCGATCATACACATATATTTATCTCTATGTATCACATTGTTATTTATTATACAAATATTTATTCTACATGTGTAGTTCTAGACTCAAGGTTAACTTACTACAGAGAAACTTTACATGGATAAATAATTTATTGAAAAAAATAGATCAAATGCTAGAAAACTTTAGGATTGTAACCTTAGGTTTTGACACCTCAAATCTAGCATTATAATTTTTTTTATATCTAGATGTTATTAGCTATCAACTAATGCATCCCAATACTCATAAGATGAGAATTGAGAGGAGTGTTTATATATGAGGTAATATATCCTACTATTTTCCACATTTCAGTTATGTTAAAAATATATATTTAGAATCTACACATGAAATCTCAAAAATCACTAGTTCACATCATCTTCAAAATGAAAGATCAAAAAGTTGATGTGATAGAAAGTGAAATTTTAGTTATAAATGTTGATGTGAGTGTCCCACTTAGATAAAAAAGTTGTACACACTATTAAAGGATTGTCCTATATGTTTGAGTCTTTAGTTTCACATGTAACATCTCATCACATTTCTATATAAGTTCAAGAAAAAAATCAAAAGATATATGGTGGGGATTACAGGGACATCATATAATTTTTCTAATTTCTTAATTCATCTACACATAAAAAATAAATTTATTAGACAATTAAATCATTCACCTTATCCACTCTCTTGAATAATCAAGAATATTGATGTGTCTTCTAGAGCTTGTTTGATCTTCCTATGTTCTCTAAAGTAGTACTATAATTAAATGGTATGATCTAGATGTATAATATATAGGAAAGGATAAGAAAAATATTTGGACAACTTGAAATCTCCAAATAGTAGAAGATAAGTGCTTATCCTTGTTGCACTTGCATGTTTTCCATTTATGACTATTTAAGAAATTCATGTTTGATTATGTGGATTATTATGTTTTACTATGATATGATATGGAGATAGTTTATATTTGTTATTCTAAACTTTCACCAAGGGGATATTTTATGTGATTTTTTTGTTAATCATTGAAAGTTGGGGTTTTTTTCTTCCACTTCTTCCTATGTGGTACAATTATTTTATCTCATCTAAAAATGGTAGGGTCCCACCTTTTAGGGTAGAATATGGGGGATCTATATGAATTTATGATTATTAGAAAAGTTCTCCCAAGATGTTCTCTCTTCTTTACTTTCTATTTTTATTTATCATCTTGTGATCAAATCTAAAATTATATCTAGATTATATTTATATTTTATATGACCTAATTATGCACATGAAAATGATTATAAATTTAATACATTCTACACCACAAGGTCAATCTCTAAAATTTTCTAATTTTATGTTTACCTCTCATAGAGAAACATGTTTACTATTTTAGATTAATCTAATACAAATAACTTACACATATGTTTTAGGATTGTAAACTAAATGATAAGCTTGTGAAAAAGCTATGTATTCATTATTTTGTATTTGATATTGTTGAAAACGATGTCACTCGCAGCAACAGTGCAAATAAAATCCTCATAGGAAAACTGCGAAGAACCTATCTTTACTTGAAAGAATGAACCAGGGCAACCTAAGGTGTTTGTGTAATAGGAAAAGGTTGACTTAGCTTAATCCCAAGGCTTTGGTAGTCAGGCCTTGACCATACTTGGTTCACTTTAGGGTATGATGTGATATTGTTGTTAATCTCAAGGGGAATATGGTTATCTCCAGTTTCATTAAAAATTAGAAGCATTAGATACAACATTTCTAGTTCGATCATAAAATAATCTCATGAAATCAAAATATTTACAATAATATTTCATGAACATCAACAATTTTTGCTATCACTTAAGTAGATTTAGCTTTAAGAATTCAACAACTTCATAGAAAACAAAATATTTTCAATAAATTTCCATTCATTCATCTATTTTTTGGAACATTTTCTGAAATTTAAACATCTAATCTAAAATAAAGCATCAAAATACTAAAAAATAAAATTTCTCCAGGTTATTCTCCATGCATGCCCCAAGATTTAATCAAATCAAAGAAAATTGCTTTATACTTCAATAGATTATTTCACGGCTAGGCATAAAACGATGTGAGCTTTTAAAGAAGGGGGTTTTAGTTTGGACACTGAGTAGGTTTTGTATGCACCCTTAAACGACGTAGCACACATTCTTGTTTGGCTAAACTAACAAAACCAGCTACAAAAATACATGAGATAGGTAGCTATCGAATTGGCTTCAATATTGATTAAGCTCTATGTGCATACAAGTTTTTAGTCCAAAATGATTCAGAAAACAAGAAAAAAGAACAAAACTTAGAGAAGTTTTGGCTCTTCTGACATCCACAAATTTTGAACTTAACTTAAAAAGAAGTATCCCCTAGCCTTTTATAGAAGTAAGATGTAGCTAGGATAAGAAAAATACATGAGAGGGAATCCAAGGGACAAATCACATCAAGGCATGTGGAATGTGGTGATTGGTAAGAGAATTGCAATTGAAGTCAATGAAGGTCAACCTCCATCTGTACGTTGAAGTCCTTTGGGTTTTTCATCTTTTTTTACTATCGCCAAGATAATAACTTGAATCAGGATAGTGTGTAGGAACTTTCCAGTATATTCAAAATGATCAGGTGGAATTTTTGTTCCTAAACTTTGGTTTTTCCTCAGGCTTTCTACTCTTGAGAATGAGCTTCCTCAAACGCTGGTGCTTTCTGTCACCATATGTGAATTACCAAGATCCCTAGTATTCTGATGGATTCAAGCCCCTCTGCATATAACTTCTTGAAATATGCAACTCGATCTAGATATGATTCTATCCATGATTCAAATTTTCTTGGCCATCCATACCCGAACTCTTCATCACAATCTGCTTCTCCTACAATCACAAATTCCACCTATTAAATCCCTTTAAAAAAACATTTATAAAATCTCATGTAAATAAAACCATCATTAATTCTTTATCATATAAATCCATCATAAATAACATGCTTTCAAGAAAATCCCATATTCTTGCATAATTATCCCTTTATACCGATTTACCGGACTATCAGACTTCTTAGAGAACCTTAAAAAAATTTAAAATTTGCTTTGCATTGTTACCCAGTACCCGGTATTCAGCTTTACCCATGATTTTCTCAGACTTCAGTTTTACTAGAACTTCCATTTTCACTAGACCTCGACTCTTGGACTAGAGCATTTTTCTTTACCTTTACATTACCTTTTGCATTTCTAACATTCCTGGTTCCCGGTACCCGATACCCATAACACTTGAATTACGAAGTACTCTTTCAAACAGATATATCTTTTGTTTTCACTTTTGGTGACCTTTCCAACTAAGCCAGTACTTTCCATAAGCATTAGTTTTCACTTGAGGTCTCCAAGTCTTATAGTCTTGGGGCGTGTTATGAGACCACGCAACAACTTGCAACGAATAAAACCAAATTTAAACCAAAACTTGAGATTAAATCACCAGTCATAAATCTTAATTTATGCATATTTTAAAATAATAAATATTTACCTTTACCTATATTTTGACATAAAAATAGTAAAATTCATCCAGAAATATCCGTGTGTGCTTCGATTAATTCCAATTTTTGGAACTCAGTGAAAAAATCATTTCATTAACATTGAACTACATAATTTGGTAATCCTCCAAATCCAACCAGGGATAGAGCCCTACTGCCAGTCAAGCATCGATAGCCTTGACAAGGTTATCTCTGTAATTCCCCCAAATATAGCTCTACTTCCAGCCAAGCATCTATAGCCCCGATAGAGATATTTGGATAGCCTAAAGAGTTGATATTTTTTTTGTATATCTCTTTTGATATTTCATTGATAGCTCATTTTTTCTTTTGATATTATATTGATAGCTCATTTCAACTTACAAGCAATGAATCCTGCAATTAGGTTTGGAATTAAAGTGGTAGCGAAGGTTACCTTTTGATTTTTCATTCAATGCAAATCCCTTCATCATTCAACTACTTCCCAAAAACTCATTTAATAATTCCCTATTGGTTTGTATTCCCAACTAAAATTTACCACTTTTATGCAAAATCCTAGCCAACTGCAACTCGCTATATGTTAGAAGATATGCATAAATTAAAATTTAGTAGCAAACAATTTAATCACCAAATTTAAATCTAAATTTAGAACCATTAGTTACCACCCTCCTGGTCAAATTTTATGGCAACTACTAAATACTCGACTAGCAATTCCAATTTGACAGTGCTACACCACATTAATGGATCAAGAATGTCATGATGACACCTAAACATGATCACACTATTTTGCATTAAATTTGCACACCTCAATGCGCACGTATTGGTTCTTTCAAATCTCTTAGGTGATGATGTGTGTTTCCTTACCTGCTTCATTTTCCTTTCTGCTTTGCACACATGGGCACCTTCATGATTAATATGGCTTAATAAAAACACAATGAAATGACCACCATTAATTTTGAAATCTTTCACTTGCTTGATTCACAATCTTCGTACTATCCGAATTTGAAGCAAATTGTCACCAATTATGTGTAAAAATTAATTTGATTTAACATTCCACTCTGGAGAAACTCATTTGATTGCCACCTTACTTATGATTTCCAAGACTTCAATAAATTTTGCACTTCTCTTGAATTCTTCACACTTTTGCTTTTCCTTCTTTTATCATTTTTCATTTTCTGCTCTGTTAGTGCTTGCTTGCTTCTAGGTCATGGATACTCCAATTTTCTTGACCTACTCTTGTCGTTAGAATGTTTTCTTGGGTCGTATCACGACTCAAAGGCTTGAAACGGTTTTCTTCATTCAGACTACTAGTTTCACTGTGCCAAACTTGTGCTTAGTCCTTGGGGAACAATATGTGGAATCCAAAGCTTACTACTAGTTTTATTCCTACTTGGATTCTCGCTTTGTAGCATCACTCCTAGACATTGGGCTTCCTATTGAAGATGTCTGCTTAGCTGTGAATTA
Organism: Sequoia sempervirens; assembly: GCA_007258455.2. NCBI lineage: Eukaryota > Viridiplantae > Streptophyta > Pinopsida > Cupressales > Cupressaceae > Sequoia > Sequoia sempervirens. The sequence goes on along the minus strand of VDFB02270651.1, from coordinate 703,199,690 downwards.
GAAAGTGCAACCTAAATATTTGGAGAATATGGATACTGTTCTATCTGTTGCACATCCAACCATTGGAATCCCTTTCATGAATGATATTCCTTGGTTCCTAGAACACAAGGAAGTAGTTCCACTCTGGTCATTCCAGACTGACCTCCATACTCCTAACTTTGAAGTTCACTGGGAAATTTCCTATGTAGGGTATTTAGCCCTGATGGATGAGGCATCCCAGATTGACTAAATGGCTACTCCTATCTATAGCTCAACTCCCTCTTTTTACTTTTTTATCCTCTTTTACAACAAGAATTTTGATACTTACATGTACACAAGCGCATGCACACACACACACACACACACACACACACACACACACACACACACACACACACACACACACATATAGCTTTGTCATACATTTTAAAGTGTGTATTTAATGTGTGTGGTTTTATCATTTTATATTTCACAACACAATGTTACAAATGTTTGAATTAACTCTCATGTGTATGATAAGTTAAGTAGAATTTGCTAATGCAAAAAGGGCTAAAAATAAAAAGGAAAAGAAAACGAAACAAAACAAACCCTATAAAAGCAAAGTAACCCTAAATAACTAAAAATCTAATATAACATATGACTAACCCTAACAAAGCATTTATTTTAAGTTCAATAACTATTTCCACTGTTGTTTTGGTACGAATTACAATTGGTTATCCTTGAATTCACTGGAATAAATTTCAATTGTCCTACTGTAACAATGAATTTCTTTGAATTTTCTATGTTTAAAAAATGTAAATTCAAAGGCATACTTACCAATAATTTGGCTCATATGTATGAAAGTGGCCTCATTAAAGGTCGATTGCACACATTTTCTCTAATTCATCAATACTCTACCTTCTTTCAGTCCTAGTTCATGGTTATCCTCTTTACTCTATTTGGTTCCATGAATGGTTGTGTCGAGTAATCGTCATGAATTATACACTTGGTGACTCTACCAAAGGTGAAATAACTCAAAGGATGTAATCTCTGGTTAATAATTTTCTAGAGTTTTTCAACTTCCATTTTTGAAATACCAGCTTGTGTGAGATTTTCACCTTACAAGCTCCCTTTTAAACTTGGAACCAATACAGATTCCTAAAAAAAACACAAAGATAAATATATAAATAAAAAGAAGAGGCCTCCTTCTAGTGCTAGTTCTTGTTGATGATGATGGCACTCATAAAAACCATGTAGATAAAATCCTCATTGGAAAACCGTGAAGAACCTATCTTTACTTGAAAGATTGAACAAGGGCAGCCTAAGGTTTCTATGTAATAAGACAAGGTTGAATTAGCTTAATCTCAAGGCTTTGGTAGTTAGGTCTTGACCATACTAGGTTTGCTTCAAGGTATGATGTGATATTGTTGTTAATCTTAAGAGGACTACAGTTATCTCCAGTTTCATTAAAAACCATAAGCATTGGATACAATATTTCTAGTTTGATCATAAAATAATCTCATGAAATCAAAATATTTACAATAATATTTCATGAGCATCAACAATTTTCGCTATCACTTAATTAGATTTAGCTTTAAGCATTCAACAAATTCATAGAAAACAAAATATTTTCAATAAGTTTTTATTCATTCATCTACTTTTTGGAACATTTTCTAAAATTTAAACATCTAATCTAAAATAAAACATCAAAATACTAAGAAATAAAATTTCTTCTAGTTATTCTCCATGCATGCCCTAAGATTTAATCAAATCAAAGCAAACCACTTTATACTTCACTAGATTATTTCATAGCTAGGAAAAATGATGTGAGCTTTTAAAGAAGGGGGTTTTAGTTTGGAAATCAAGTAGACCTATTTTGTATGCAACCTTAAACGGTGTAGCACACAATCTTGTTTGACTAAACTAACAAAACCAGCTACAAAAATACATGGGATAGGTAGCTATGAAATTGGCTTCAATATTGATTAAGTTCTATGTGTATACAAGTTTTAGTCTGGAACGATTCAGAAAATAAGAAAAAAGAAATAAACTTAGAGAAGTTTTGGCTCTTCCGACATCTACAAATTTTGAACTTAACTTAGAAAGAATTATCCCTTGGCCTTTTATAGAAGTAAGACGCAGGTAGGATAAGACAAATACATGAGAGGAAATCCAAGGGAAAAATCACATCAAGGCATGTGGAATGTGGTGACTAGTAAGATACTTGCAAATGAAGTCAACGAAGGTCAACCTCCATCTGTACATTGAAGTACTTTAGGTTTTTCATCTTTTTCATTTTCACCAAGATAATAACTTGAATCAAGATAGTGTGTAGGAACTTTCTCATATATTCAAAATGATCAAGTGGAATTTTTGTTCCTACACTTTGGTTCTGCCTCAAGCTTTCTACTCTCAAGAATGAGCTTCCTTGGACGTTGGCACTTTCTATCACCATATGTGAAATACTGGGATCCCTAGTATTCCAATGGATTCAATCCCCTCTACATATAACTTCCTAGAATATACAACCCGATCTGGATATGATTTTATCTGTGATTGAAATTTTTCTGACCATCCATACTCAAACTCTACATCACAATCTGCTTCTCTTGCAATCACAAATTCCACCTATTAAATCCCTTTAAAAAACATTTATAAAATCTCATGTAAATAAAACCATCATTAATTCATTATCATATAAATGCATCATAAATAACACACTTTCAAGAAATCATGTATTCTTGCATAATTATCCCTTTATACCGAGTTACCGGACTATCAAACTTCTTAGATAACCTTAAAAAAAATTAAACTTTGCTTTGCATTCTTACCCAATACCTGGTATTCAAATTTACCCATGATTTTCCCAGACTTCAGTTTTACTGAAACTTTCATCTTCACCGAACCTTGACTCTCAGACTGGAGCATTTTCCTTTACCTTTACATTACCTTTTGCATTTCTAACATTTCCGGTTCTTAGTACCTGGTACTCGAAACACTTGAATTACAAAGTACTCTTTCAAAAATATTTCTCTTTTCTTTTCACTTCTAGTGACCTTTCCAACTAGCCAACACCTGCCATAAGCGTTAGTTTTCACTTGGGGTGTGTTGTGAGACCACACAACAAATATTATTCATTTATTACAATATTCATGATGTACAGTTGCACTTATTTTTTAATATACTATGGGTTACTTTCATAAAATATCGAAAATTTTATTTTACATAGATATATTTCATATATTAATTTTTATATGGCAATCAATTCAATGATTTTATGGTAAGAAAAAGGTTGTTGCATTTTTATCCTATTGTGAATTCTTGTGACTTACTCATAAAATATAACTTGTTATGTTACTTGATTTCAATTATAGCTAGTCTAAGTCATCATTATAATTAATTTATAAATTTATTTAGTTTATCAAATAGAGAGAAGTCAACCTAAAATAGTATTAAAAAAAAGAAGATAAAAACTGAACATAGATCATACTCATATGGTGATCTCTCGGTTCATTTTATTATGCAAATATTTATTCTACATGTGTATACCTAGACTCTAGGTTAACATACTATGATAAAACTATACATTTAGTTAAACAAATTATTCAAAAAATTAGATCAAATGTTAGTAAACTTTAGGCTTGAAATCTTTGGGCTTTGACACCACAAGTTTAGCCTTGTATATTTTGGGACATCATGTTATTAGGGGTATCAACTAATGCATCCTAATAAGAATAAGATGGGAGTTAAGATTATATTTTAGTATGAGGAAATATATCCTACTTAATACATATAATTTTAGAGATATCAAGTTTCCACAATCCATAATGATTATACAAACAAATTTCTAGATTTGATTGCATAATTTTTTTTTTTGCATCAACATTTTGGATCACACTTTGTCATCCATCATCAGGATGAAAGCAAAGAGTTGAAGGAGAATGGAAAGTTGCAAACCAAGACCAACTTAAAATGAGGGAGGAAGAGAAGGTTGCACAAGGGACGAGGAAGACAAGACAACAACTAATAAAATTAAAAATAAGAGAAGAAGAAAAAGAGGCCCCAAATTTAAATCAAATCAGATAATAATAAACCAATGAAATTTTCAAAACAAAGGACAAGAAACAATAAAATCAAAAACAAACATTAAACCAATAAAAAATTAAAGACAAACTACAACACAACAAAAAGTTACAAAAAATAAAAGAGAATGAAATAAAAGAAACCAAGAAAGAGAAAATGCAAAAGATAAGAATAAAAAAGAGAAAAAAAAATGGTAAGAAATATGAAAACTAAATACACTAAAAAGAGAATATAAATAAATAATTAAAGTCTTCTATATATAGACACACATATACATAAAAAAGAAGAAAAAATTGTAAGAAATAAGAAAGCTAAATACACTAAAAACATAAAATAAAAAAATAAAGTATTTAGTTATATATATATATAAACTTATTAATAATTAATACATATAATTGAAATTAACAAGAGATCCAACAAGATTTTTGAGGAGAATGTCAAGAAAGGGAAGTTGTTGGTTAGATTCAATTTCTTTGGTGAAGGAAATGCAAGGAAACAAGCTGTTGAGATAGGCATGGAATTCCTCTATCTATCTTATTTATATATATTATATTTTTAGTGTATTTAGTTTTCTACTTATTGGTTGTTGTAGTTTTTATATATATATATATATAACTAGAAGACTTTAATTCCTTTTAACTTATTAATTATTAATAAGTTTATATATATAACTAAATACTTTATTTATTTTTTCTTTTTAGTGTATTTAGCTTTCTTATTTCTTACCTTTTATTTCTTTTTTTATGTGTATATATATATATAAAACACTAGAATATATATAAAACTAGAAGACTTTATTTATTTATTTATATTATCTTTTTAGTGTATATAGTTTTCTTATTTCTTATCACTTTTTTTTGCACTTTTTTATTCTTATCTTTTGCATTTTCTCTTTCTTGGTTTCTTTTATTTCATTCTCTTTTATTTTTTTGGTAACTTTTTGTTGTGTTGTAGTTTGTCTTTAATTTTTTATTGGTTTAATGTTTGTCTTTAATTTTATTGTTTCATGTCCTTTTTTTTCAAATTTTTCATTGGTTTATTATTTATCTTATTTAATTTAAATTTGGGGCATCTTTTTCTTCTTCTCTTATTTTGAATCTTATTAGTTGTTGTCTTTTCTTCTTTGTCCCTTGTGCAACCTTCTCTTCCTCTCTCCTTTTAAGTTGGTCTTGGTTTGCAACTTTACATTTTCCTTCAGCTCTTTACTTTCATTTTGATGATGGATCACAGAGTGTGATCCGAAACATTGATGAAAAAAAAAAATTACACAATCAAATCCACAAATTTGTTTGTATAAGCATCTAATTTTATTAATATGACACACAAGGTAAATGAAATTTTATTTTCCAACTAGAATCAAACATTCATTGGCAACAAAAATGATAGAAAATCAACAATGTCATTTCCTTCACCTACTAATTTAACACCTCAAGAAATTTAAGTAAAAGGGAAAAAATATTATGTTTCAACAATGATAATGAAAATAGTCAAGAAAATTCTATAATGAAAAGAAGTTTTTCTATATTTAGGTTGTTAATAAAGAAGAGGTATTAGAGGTTGTTGATGAACTAAAATAATTAGAAGATTCCCAACCATCTTTTTCCATACACTTTTAAGTATTGGCACACCGAAACCCTCAATATAGTGGGTTTCCTAAATATAGAAGGTGATACTATTGATTGATTCAAGGGAAGTATTCAAAAATTCATCAACAATAAGTTGGAAACACAATTGAACCATTTGGGTGATCCCTCAATAGTGGGTTACAATTCCCTTCATGAAGACATTTTTTCAAAACTCTCCCATGAAAAAAATTCAATTTTTTAGGGGTTCGCTCGAAGGGGGGGTTCGCTCAAACCCCCCCTTCAAGCGAACACCTTTGTGATGAAAACCCATTTGGAATTTTTTTTAAATGCAATCAATGGGAAATAGTAAAAAAAGAGAGGGTTTGAGTGAACCCCCTTCTAGAGAACCCCCCTTCGCTCAAAGGGGTGCAAGGAGGTTATCGAGAAGGGGGGTTTGTGTTATGCCTTGCATAACCACCCAATTTTTTTCTTTGGTCAAAATGGGTCCCCCTTTGTTTTTTTCATCTTTGGTGTTCTTGTTTAGCTTTAGTAGTTGTCTTTTTCTCCTAAGTCCTTTTCCTTTGTTTTTTCGGGTTCATATTTCAGACCATTACCGACACTTGTTACTTTGCAAAGTTCAAGTTATTTTTTATGGCCTGATACCAATTCTTGTCATTTGCTTGGTGTTTTCTTTGTTATGTCGAATTCAAGTTTCAGATCAGAACCATCACCTTGCACCCTTGAAAGTGTAAGTTCCTATTCCTATCCCAATCCCGACTTCCACTTTTCTTCCTCGTGTATTTTTTCTTGTTTCAGAATCGGACATCGGACCGAAACTAGAATCAAGAACTTTTCCAAAGTTCTTGTTCCTATTTCCATCTCAATCCCAATTTCCAATTCTCTTTTACTTGTTTCGAAATTGGACATCAAAACAAAACCAGAATCAAAAACTTTTCCAAGGTTCTTGTTCCTGTTCCATCTTGATCCCAATTTCCAATTCTCTTTCTTTTTTTCAGAATCAGACATCGGACTGGAACTAGAACTAAGAACTATTTCAAATTTCTTTTTCCATGTCCTGTCCCGATCCTGATTCCTATGCTTTTCTTTGTCTTTCAGGATTCAAATTTTGAACCTTCATTGGAACTTTGCACTCATTGAAAGTTTGTTGTCGTTTCATGTCCCGATCCCAACCCCCACTTGCCTTCATTCTTGTGATGATGTATTTATGACTTCCACCCCAATCTCGAGGTGTGACCAACCCATATTAATTTCTAACCATTCGCATGCATGAGCAGGTTTATATTCTCGCCACTCCACAGTTTTCATTCATTTAGGATTGAACAGTTTAAAAGAACAAACCAAAGTGGTGTCAAGAGTTTGGGTTTGAGGAGGCACTTGAATTTCTCTTCATGCTGACATATCTTCGGTCGTATTTGAAGGTAGGCATCTTGTCCTTTTTTTTTCCTTCATTCTTGGTTTGCCCAGGTTTGCTTTGCTCATGGTTTCATGTGTTTTCTTTCTTGCCTTCTCTTCTAGATTGTTCATTTTGGTTTGTTTTTTGTCTTTCTTAGCACCTGTTGGTGCATTTTTCTTTGTTCTCGAACCATTTTATTTGATTTCCCTTGTTTCATTTTGTAATTTGTTTGTTTGTGTTTTCCCTCATTTTTTGTTTTGTTTTCTATTCGCGGGATTTGTTGTCCTTTCATGCCCTAGTTTTCTAGGGTTTGATGTACTACTTGGTCAAATTTGTATTAAAATGAATAAATTTTGAAATTTTGACCTTTATGATTCAAAAATATTAAGCCCAACCATTTCCTGATCCTGAAGGAGTGATTTAAAAAATATTGTTACATTTATTTTTCCTTCATATTGGCTCATTGCTTCATTCTTGATTCCCGCATCTATTTTGGAATCAGGAATCAGAACTGTATCATGTGTTTTTACCACCTCCTGGGTTTTGCTCATTCATTTACTCTGATTTTGACTTTCAATGTACCATCAAGATTGTGGATCAGATCATTACCTCAACATGTTAAGAGTTTTTGACGATACATCAACTTATGTCCCGACTCTGATTCTCACATTACTATCAGGATCAGATGTCGGATTGACACTGAACTTTTGACTCTCAATATCTTATCAGGATCGAAACTCGAGGTGTTACCAAAATTTGTTCACTCCAATGAGGTTAGACTCATATCATTTCCCAATTCTAACTTCTGATAGAACATCGAGATCGAAACTCAGAGCAATCCCTCAACTAATCCCATTTTTAGAGCGTCTATGCCTAGTACCATCTTGATCCTAATTTCTAAATACATTGCGGGATTAGATCAAGAAATGAAACTAAAAAATTCTCTTCACTATAGGTATAGGTGTTGAGCTAGGATCAGATCCTGACTTTCGACATAGTTTAGTATTATACTTATAATGGTCAAGTTCATGGTTTTTTCCCGAACCCGAAACCCAAAAATGTTGAACTAACTTGTAGAATGGGATTTTTTCTTGAATGAATAGGGATTTAATATGAATGATTGTGCTAATCTTTTCTTCACATATCTTCCCTTTATCTGATAATGGTTAGTATTGCAGATGATTAACAAATGTTTGAATTAGAAGAAAAACTCCCCGCTAAAGGAACATCAAAGGGGGAAAAGTCCAAGAAGTTAAGACCAGAACAAGTCCCTCTCACAATGAAGTATAAGTTCCAAGGGACCCTAGTACCATCCAAGTTTGGTTCTAAGGTTATGAAGATTACTGACACGCTTGTGGGACATATTGATTTAGACCAGTTTCACAAGGGTACTTTTTCTAAAGATTCTACCCCAAGGGTAAAGAGAATTGTAGAGTCTGGGTTGGCTCATGTGGCTACATTTTCCATTACAATGCAATGTCCAAAATTTATATTAACTATTGCACAAACTTACAATCTGACTTAGAGGCAATGTAATAATTGATTTAACCCCAACAATGATTAGACTATTTTTTAATCCTCCTCCTTACTCTAATCCCAAGATTAGGTCTAAGGCTGATGCAAATGAACGTTGGGAAGTAGATGAGGAAGGGAACAAAAGGGTCATTAACAAAAGGAGGATTAAGATAGAGAAGAAATCAGTCAACCTAACCCTAAGAGGTATGACTTCTCTGAGGAAATTGGAGGCATGATCACATTGTTGGTAAGAGTATTTGGAAAGGAAAAATCTCATATCTTTGAACACTAGATGTTTCCATTTATTCAACTAATTCGAGAGGGGAAACAATATTTTGATTGGGGATAGATAATTTCATAAAACATCCATGACTAACTATTGAAAGTGTTACCCTATAATTTTGACTTTCTCCATGAAAATTTATCTACCAACTTATAAACGGCTCAGTCCTACTTAGGCGGTGTTTTCTTTAGTCATGCAAACATTGGAGGTGTTTTATGTAGTTCATTGAACTCCCTGTCGTTACTGCTTGAGCTTGATTTCTATCAAGTTTCTATGTTTTCTCATTTGGGCGATGCCTTATATAGTTTTTCAAACATTTCCTTTTGCCACCTGCATGATAGTTGTTATTTAAGTGGTATCTTGATATGATATTTGAACTTAAGCGCACTTTTATATAGTTTGCTAAACTCTCCACTTTATCACTTATAGACATTTACTTTCAAATTTTGAAAGATGTTTATGATGAAAATAGTGAAGTGACAAACACCACATGTTGTGGAACAATTAAATATATTAAATTCTCATCTACCCTCATATTTTTATGTGAAGTTTTAAGAAAAAATTTCAAGTGTTAGAAAAACATTCTCATTGTGACAAGGCTCTTCAATAACATTGTCTTGAGATAACTACGGACAATCATCTAATGTGGAAGGTGCAAATGACAAATCTAGTTATTCCTCAACATAAATAACTGTTACATGTCCTTCAAAATTCCCAAGCCTAGAGAAAGAAACTCATGGCGACCCCGGAAGCAGGAAGTGAAGCGACACCATCGTGACGACTCTGTTTCTTTACTTTCCTTTGTTTATCTTTTCAATTTGATCAATTTTGGGAAACAAAAACAGGCGGTTACTCATTTTCCTATTTGATTGTATCTATTTTCATATGTTAACTCTCTCTAGACACTCTCTGAAAACTCTTGATTTACATTTTTGTTGTGAATGAAATTACCATTTGTCCTTGTGCATACAGTTTATGAACATAATCTAGTGTTCTTAAATCTTGGTGTTTAAGGATATCTTAATGGCATACTTCATCTTTGTGTGGATTGTGTAGTTTTCTTCATGATAAATTTAATTCCTCAAAAGGTATTGAGTGCATAGATTATCTCTTAACATGATTTAAATAAATTAGTCTTTGAGTTGGTTCTCTGTTTGTTGAATCTTACATCTAATATTTGGGATTTTTCCTAGTATTAGGTTTACCTTTACTGCTTTCTCATTAAAAGAAAACATATCACTTATTTTAGTGCTTTAATTCATTGAAAATTTGGTGAGGGAGTTGTACCTCAATAAAATTCAGAGAATATTTGTTCTTGATTAAGACCAAAATATCCAAAGCTATTGGTTTTCTGGGACCTTTCCCTGATATAAGGATTATATTACCTCAAGGTGCCCAATCTATTAACCAACATATTTTTGGTGACTCCGTTAGGGAGATTTGTTTTTCTCTTCCAAGTATAATACATACATAATTTAATTAATCCTGGATAACCAAATATTCACTAGGGGGCAGAGGAGTAGGGGAATTTCTAATTCCATTTTTGAAACCCTGCAAAGAATTAAATTTTTCTATATTATCCCCTTCTGGTGAAGGGTTGGGGCTAGAAGTAGACCTGCTTCACTGATTAGGACACCTTCAAATCACTCTATCTCCCAAGCACTCATTGTACACGGGATTGTTTTACTAGTTGTAGTAAATTTTCCCCTTAATGTGGCTCATCAACAACCACAACAACCTATTCCCTAGGGAATTGTTTTTGGTCCCTTACAATTAGGAAATAACCTACATGATTTACCCAAGGGTTCTCACAATAACTTTCATAAATTCTAAGGGGATGGAAAGATTTCACCAGAGGAACACATTGTTGCTTTCTTTGTTGCATATGGTGTGCTTGTTGTACATGAAGAAGATGTTTCCATCAAATTATTTGCAGAATCTTTAGCCGATGTAGAAACTCAATGGTTTTATTAGTTACCTCATGGATACATTATTAATTGGGACACAATGCGCATTAAATTTGAGGTGAGATTCAAAAGCGTGGACGATGACTTGACTTTAATAGCACAAGTTAATCAGAGGAAGAAAGAAGAAAGTGAGTCCATGAGAGACTTTGTGGCTAATTTCAATAGGATTGTGAATCGAATTACGACTACTAAGAGACCTTCCCTAGAAATGTAAAAATGTTTCTTCAGAAATGTGCAATACCCTTAATATTGGTCTCCTCTTAAAGAGACAACTGGTAAAGAATGTGTGTGTTTTTCACCTAACATCATATCATGATGATGTTGATTGTCCTAAGATGAATAGGTTTATGAAATTGACCACCACCAAAGAGGTTATTGAAGAAGTCACATAAGAGGGTTCTTCATTTAATCAATATAGTGACACAAATGGATATTTAGAATTTGAACCTGATGATGATAGAGGAGGGGATGTTTATATCACTCTAGATGATGCTACCTGTGCAACTATTACTCGAAGTCAGCAACACTCCAATCAAAAAGGTACTCCAAATCCTCCTAAAGTCTTACTTACATGAGCTAGTGCAACTTCAAAAGGTGGAAATGCCTCACAAAGTGTACTTGATAACTCTTCTAAAAATCCAATTATATCACCCATCGAAAATCTGACAGGGGCCTTTGATATTGTAGAGTTTTGTAAAAATTATAAAGTGAAAATTTCCCAAGTAGAATATTTAAGGATGAATCCTAAGGAGTTAGATTAATTGAATATGTTAGGCCAAGGCATTTTGAATCTCATGTAGGCTTGGATGAAGGAATGGTTAGTTCTCAGGGTTCATCCACTGATGTTGCATCCTACAGTAAGATGCCTTCTTTGTCCACTTCTGATGAAAATCCTAACCCATTTTATTTATCACTATTTGTGAATGGATTCAGAGTAAACAATTGCATCATCAACTTAGGTGCTTCCGACAATGTCATGCCTGCACAAATTTCCAAAGCCGTAGGGTTGGAAATGACTACAACATTCAAAAAGTATTACTTGATGGATTCCAAATAGATTCCTTTGCTTGGGAAAATTAAGGACGCTCAATTTGCACTTGCAGCTCATCCAAATAAATGGCTCAAACTCACCATCTTGGTTGCAAACATACTAGCCAATTATGGTATGCTTCTAAGCAAGAGCTTCTGCAAAGACTTAGGGGGAGAAATACAATTAGAATGGTCATATGCCATTATACCAGCTAGAAAAGAAAAGGTGTGCTTGGAGCCTGCATCTAAAGGTAAGATAATAGTGCTTAAGTTAGAAGACCCTAAGACACAAATTTTATATGAGGAGAATGAGTTTGGGAGCTATAAGCTTTTCTCAAGAGAAGAAAAAGGGGATGATGTGCACATTCCATATTCAGAACTTGAACTATGGACAATGGAATTTGATGGAAGTTGTTCCAATCCTAGATCTGGAGCAATAGTTGTTCTTATTTCTCCTTCTAGTGAGCAATTTCCTTTTTCCTATAAGTTGGAATTTGTGAATAAAATTAATACTACTAAATATGAGGCTCTTTTGTTAGGGTTAATTGAAGCTAGAGGTATGGGAATTAAGTTGCTTAAAGTTTTAGGGGATGCAGAACTAATTGTTAAACAAGTGCAAAATGATTTCACCGTTAACAATGAAAGATTGAAACATTATCGGAATCGAGTGTGGATGACCATAGAAATTTTTTATGCCTTCTCAATAGAAGTTATTCCTAGAGAACTTAATTTCAAGGTTGATTCATTGGTAGTCTCTACATCTTTGTTACTTCCACATCCTAAATTCAAAAACAAGCCTTATAGAATCAAATTGATTTATAGGCTGAGCATTCCAGAGAATGTTGATCAATTGTAGGTTTTTTATGATGACAAGAAGATTCAATCCTTCATAGAGAATGTTGAAGCCTTTGCTCAAGTCATCTTCAAAGGAGGAGACAACAAATGTAAGGAATTTTGTTCTCAAAAAATGGGTGGCCTCTAAGATGAAATTATTCAGTTAAAGGGAAACAACATACCCAAGGGACTCATTTCCCTTGAAGATTTATTTGATCATCATGACCGCTCCATAAAGCGAAAGATGAACAAAACTGTTGATCACTCTGGTGAGTTCAAAGCAGTCAATATTGGAGATCTAGACTCTCCTAAAATGGTTTATATTGGAAAATACTACTCATCTGAAGAAAAGGAAAGGTTGATAGCTCTGCCTATTAAGTATAAATAATTTTTCTCTTGGTGTTACGATAAACTAAGAAAATTTATGAATGGAAAATTCCAGCATCACATTCCCCTAAAGGAAGGAAAGACTGCCTTCATGCAGAAGAAGAGAAATTATAACCCTAAAGTCACTAATGCAATTTCTAGAGAATTTGACAAGATGTTGAAGGCCTAGATTATATATCCCATACATCATTCAACCTAGGTGGAGAATATTGTTCCAATTCGCAAGAAAAATGGGGAAATTTGGATATTCATCGACTTCAAGAATTTAAATCAAGCCTTGTTGAAAGATAGCCATCCCCTTCCCAACATGGATCATATCTTACAAGCAATTTTAGGTTCAAAAATGATGTCTATGTTGGATGGTTTCTCTGGTTATAATAAGATCAGTGTGGCTGAAGAAGATCAACATAAAATGACATTCACCACACCCTGGGGAACCTTCACTTATAATCAGATGTCATTTGGGCTTATCAATGTGGGAGAGACATTTCAGCAAGCTATGGACCTTTCCTTTGGAAATCTCTGAAACAAAATCATATTCATCTATCTTGATGACTTAACAGTGTTATCCAAGAAAAGAAAAGATCACATACAGGATCTGGAGCAATTTCTATAGAGATGTAAAGAACATGGTATTTCTCTTAATCCCAAGAAGTCTATTTTTTTTCGTCAATTGGGAAAACTCCTAGGTCACATTGTGTCCAAAGAAGGTGTGAGAATAGACCCAGAAAGAGTAAAGGATATCTTGCAATTAAGCTTCCCTTCGAGCCAAACTAGTGTGAAGTCTTTTTTTGGCCAAGTAAATTTCTTGAGGAAATTTGTCCTAAACTTCTTTGAAATCACCAAGCACATTGCAAAAATGATGAAATAAAAATAGGTGTTTAAATGGAATGAGGCTAAGAAGAAAGCATTCAAAGATATTAAAGAAGCAATTGTTCAAGCTCCTACCCTGGTCAATCTTGATTTTTGGAAATATTTCATTATCTATTGCTATGCTTCAGAAAATACTACATCCATTGTGTTGCTGCAAGAGAACAAAGATAATGTTCAAGCACCTATTTCCTTTATGAGAAAATCATTAAAGAAAAATGAGCTAAATGATTCTCAAATCAAGAAACATGCATTTTCAGTAGTCATGGTAGTTAAGCAATTTTTCCTTTATATCTTGCATTCACACTCAATTGTGTATGTACCAGACCTTGTTGTTAAGAGCATCCTGACTCAACAGGATATTGATTGCAATAGGAGGGGTAACTGGATAGTGAAAGTGGAAGAGTATGATTTGGACCTTATTCCTACAAAGTTAGTTAGAGGAAGAGTCCTCTGTAAATTGAGAAAAAAAAGACCCAAAGGAGGTAGAAGAAGATGAAAATTTACCCTTGGTCTTAACTGTAGGCTTACAAGATGAGAGGTTCTCTGACATAGCCCACTTTCTCACCTATGGGGAATGTCCTCAACACCTCTTGGGTAAACATAAAAGGAATTTGAAATTGAAAGTATCCAAATACATCATTTGGAATGACATTTTATACAAGCATAGCTTAGATGGGAAATTTTTGAAGTGTTGATAAAAGCCAGCTAGAAAGGTTGCTTACCATTTTCCACAATCAAGTCAATGGAGGTCACTTCTCTTCCCCTATAACTGCTTTTAAGATCATAATACATGGTTATTACTGGCCCAAGATGTTCAAATATGCTTATCATTGGGTTTCTAGGTGTGAAAAATGTAAGTTGTTTGCAGGAAGACCTCAATTGGAAACTTTACCACTCAAGCCTGTAGTAATTGACAATTCCTTTCAACAATGGGGTCTCAACTTCATAGGGAAAATTAGTCCACCATCTAGTGGAGGTCATATTCACATCATTATAGCCAAAAATTATTTCACCAAGTGGGTGGAAGCGATCCTAGTTAAAAGAACCAATTTTGAAGTAGTTTATAATTTCATTAAGGAAAATATTATGATTAGGTATGAGTCCCTCACAAGTTAGTTGTTGACAATGCAACTAGCTTTTCCTCCAATGATATTTCACTCTTTTTTTGTGATAACGAGATATCCCTATCTCATTCAACTGACTATTATCCTCAAGGAAATGGTCAAGCCAAGTCCAGTAACAAGAATTTGATAAACATTATCAAGAAGTTAGTTGATGACAACCAGAAAGATTTCCATAAAAGGTTGTATGAAGCTTTGTGGGTGGACATAACAACTCCTAAGAAGGAAATTGGGATGAATTCTTTTGAATTGGTATATGGAGTAGAAAGTGCACTTCCCCTCTCATTGGAATTATTGGCCCACAAATTGCAAACTGCTATTGAAGATTTTGAATTCAACAATGCCTTGGAGAAAATAATTCTATATCTGACCAAGATCCAAGAGCAACAAGAGGATATGGTTAATAAGATAACCATATATCAGGAAAAGGTTAAAAATATTTTTGATAGGAAAGCTAGGCCCAGGAAATTTATGATTGAGGATTCAATTTTGCTTTGGGATAAGTGCAGGGAACCTAAGGGTGCACATAAAAATTTTAGGTTGGCATGGATGACTGATTTTATACATATGGTTTGCCTGTTTGGTTTTGTTTTGCATCTTCACTGATTCTTACTTTAACATCTCCATCTATCTCACTTAATTATTTATTAGATTTTATCTATCAAGTTTATATGTTTTCTCATTCATGCAGTTCCTTATATAGTTTGTAGAACTTTTCCTTTCCCCGCCTGCATGATAGTTGTTAATTAAGTAGCATCTTGATATGATATTTGAACTCATGCACACTTTTATATAGTTCACTGAACTTTCCAGTTTACCACTTATATATGTTTACTTTCAAATTTTGAAAGATGTTTGGGATGAAAATAGTGGAGTGAAAGATACCACTTGTCGTGGAACAATTAAAGATATTAAATGCTCATCTACCCTCATGTTTTTCCATGAAGTTTTAAGAAAGTTTCAAGTGTTAGAAAAATATTCTCATTGTGACAAGGTTCTTCGAGAACATCGTCTTGAGATAGCTAAGGAAAATCATATGATGTGGATGGTGCAAATGAAAAATGTGGCTATTCCTCAGCATAAAGAACCGTTACATATCCTCCAAAATTTCCAAACCTGGCAAAAGAAACTTGTGGCGACCCTGGAAGCTGGAAGTGAACCAACACCATCGTGACAACTTAGTTTCTTTACTTTCCTTTGTTTTTCTATTCAATTTGATCGGTTTTAGGCAAAAGAAAGAGGTGGTTACTCATTCACCTATTTAATTGTATCCATTTTCATATGTTAACTCTCTCTAGAAACTCTCTGAAAAACTCTCAATTTACATTTTTGTTGTGAATGAAATTATTATTTGTCCTTGTGTAGATAGTTTATGAAGATAATATGGTGTTCTTAAATCTTGGTGTTTAAGGATATATTAATTTCATACTTCATATTTGTGTTTATTATGTACTATTCTTCATGATAAATTTCATTCCTTAGAAGGTATTGAGTGCATAGTTTATCTCTTAACGTAATTTAAATAAATTATTCTTTGAGTTGGTTCTCTATTTGTTGAATCTTGCATCTAATATTTGATATTTTTCCTAGTATTGGGTTTACCTTTAATGATTTCTTGTTAAAAGCAAACATAGTGTCTATTTTAGTGCTTTAATTCATTGAAAATATAGTGAGGGAGTTGTACCTCGATAAAATTATGAGAATATTTGTTCTTGTTTAAGAACAAAGTATTCAGAGCTATTGGTTTTTTGGCACCTTTCCTTGATATAAGGATTATATTACCTCAAGGTTCCCAATATGTTAGCCAACAGAAAGTAACCAAAACCAAGACATTGTATATGTCTTCATACATGATATATTGTGTTGCAAGGATGAGACAGTTTCCCAGTTTAATTGTTGAAGGATCAATGGATGAGGGCCCAGATCAAAAGAAGGTTTGGGAATATTATGAACAACCGGAGCTAAAGATAGTGGAGAAATTTTTTAAAAGAGTTAATGACACATTTTTATATGCTATTATTAATCAGCTCACAAGTGATGTTGGTTTTAGATTTGTTGGAAATTTTGCCTCTACTTGCTGGCTTGTATCTCTTCATTGTCAGCCGATTGCTGGTTTCCATAACTTGGTAGCCTTATTGTGGTATTTGGAAGTTCCATAATTTCTTGATTGGACGATCTCCTTCATTGTTGTTGCTTTGGTGGTTTTGGTAACTTAAGAACCTTGTTGTGGAGTTACGAAGTTGACGTTTTCTCTGACTGGGCGACAGTAGTATCGGTTTGTCGCGAGGATTAGTAAATCCGTAACCTATTTGTCGTGATTATGAAATTATTTTTAGTGACGCACCGACGAGTTTTCACTTCGGTGTGACCTCCTGAATGTCTTGGCGATGAGGGTCATTGGCGTGACCTGAACTATCAGTGTAAGCTTTGTCTGATGATAGAAGTTTAGCCAATATCAGTGTGACATTTAGTTTGTCTTGCCAATGGAAGTGGTCGAATTAGCTTGAGCTATCGTTGCAATTTTTCAATTTTTTACCAATGGAGCTGCTCCTAATGCATATTTATGTGACTCTGGCTGATGGTATTTGGTCAGGGTGACATGAACGCTCTATAAGAGTCTTAGCGATAGAGCATGTCTGGCCAATGGGATTTGCATTTGGTGTAACTCCTACCAATGAGGTGTTTTCGTCAGTGTGACATGGGACCTTGGTGAAACCTTCTCTAATGCTTATTCCCTTGCCGATAAGGTTGATCCTGTGACAATTGGTGCTCTCGTTGATCATCGGTGTGACTCAGGCCGATGGTCTACATCGGGGTGGTTGAACTTAATATCATTGAGGTGACTTGTGTTGTTGTCCCAGCATTGTAATCTCATTCCAATGGGTGTTGTCTTGTCGATGGGGGTTGGTTAAGACCTTAAGATAATGAAGACATTGGAGAGACTCTGGCCGTTGAACATGAAAGAAGACCATGTTTGGAAGGATTCTGACTTGGTTGACTGCTGATGTGTATGATGTTCATTGGAGGATAATGAATGAGTTGGAGAAGTTAGACCAGTTGACAGTTGGTCTTACTGTTGGAATACAAACTGATCTATAGAAGTTGAATTGTTTCCTTTCTACTAAAGATGAATGTAAATACATTGGACATTTTGCAGTACGATGAGAGAGAGGAAGATTGAGGTAGGATTATGCTGCCGAAATCTCTCTAGATTAAGTGTCTTGGTTGATCTCTCATGTTAATCTGCACTATATACTATGTGAGAGTATTGTAACAGTGCAAAGGTTGTATGGACTAAGAGGTTGGTCAGGGAAATGTAAAAAGGAGAGAGGGAAACTGAACAAGGTTGTTGCCAGTTTGTCTCCAGAATGAAACAAGGAGTAATCTCTATGAAAAAGGTTATGAGCCTAAGATTGTATTGTAAATTTGTTTGTTGTTGAATAATGCAATGGCTTGGATCTTTTGGAGTGTGGGTTTTTTTACCCGAAAGGGTTTTCCCCACATAAATCTGTGTGTTCTTATATTTTGTACCATCTTTCATGTTTAATGGTTCTATTTGTTGAATCTATTTTATGCAAGTTGTTGAAACTAAATTTACATGTGCTTCTCTCAGAAGGATTAATGTGGGAAATCAACTGTGTCTGATTCTGCTTTGTGACATAGTTCTACGTGTTTTTGAGGCAATCTATTTAAAATTAAAGTTACTGAAGGCACTACTATTCTTGGAGGTTTCTCTAACATGACAAAATTTTCCCAACAAGTGGTATCAGAGCCTTCTTTTGGTTGCTGGTTCTATGAATTTCTCCTGTGAAGATTTCTTAGTCTATCAGGCTTGAGGAAATATGGAGGAATTGGCTAATGTATTGATCCTTTGGTGAGTGGAAGTCTTGTAGTATTCAAAGACAACACGTAGTTTGAAGGATGGTGTAGATGGAGTTGGCTATCTTGGTAGTGATATAACCTTAATGTATGAGGTGGATTTCTTTGCTTCTTGGTCGAGTTGCAGCAAAGCTTTCATATTGGGTGTCTATGTGAGAGGCTTTGTGGTGATATGGAGAAGCTTGGGTTGTGTCTCAGTCATGGAAGAGAGTGCTTATGCTGGGTGGTATTCCCTGGTGTTGGAAGTCATTGTATTCTGTTAACCTCGAATACTGAAGGCTATGGAGTTAATCATTACATGGTTTGAAAGCTTCTAGAATAGCCTATCTCTTTCTTAGATGCATGTGCATATTGATGGTTTTGGAATTGGCTTGAAGGGGGCCTGGAGTTCTTGAACTGTTGTTTCCTCTTTTAAGGATGTATTGTACTTGCATTTTTTATGTGGTTTTGCAGGTTTTCCTCATCAAGAAAAACTTGTGATTATGTGGAGTTGTTGTTAAACTATTTTCTAGACCCTGGCTTTTGGGGCATTGCTGGATGAGATGGTTGTAGTTCTGCATGCATGCTTTGGCATGGTATGAGGAGGTGAGATTCTTTCTCTGTATGAGAGTGTTGGTATGTGATTTTTCACTCAGCATTCCTGTGGTGTTGCTTGTGGATTCCTTGACTATGGTGCTCGTTGTGGACATGTTTGGAAAATCAGATTTGGTCATGATCTAGTGTTGGAGTCTTGGTGTCTACATGGTTATCTTCTTTGATATCTCATTTTATGATTACTAATGTGATGATGGGTTTGCACGATCGATGGAATTGATCTTCGAGTTATGTGGTTGGTGGTTTAGCTACCCATTGGTTGCAGTGAGATAACTCAGATGTGGACTGTCTATATCCACGAGGTTGATGCAATGTTGGTGCAGATCTGTTAGTTGGCCTTGTCTGTGGTCACTTGTGCATTGGTGGTGTTGCTTTGGGATGAGAAGATGGATGGTGTTGAGTACCTGAATAGTCCATTTTCATGGATAGCTTGGATACACTGCTTTGTGTAAGCTTTTGACAGTGATGGTAATCTCTACTTATTTTGGAGATCTTGGTGCCACTTGATGGACATGTTGTTGTGTGGACCTAAAGGGTTTTTCAGATTAGCAGATGTTGGGTCATGATGCTCGAGAAGCTTGGTTGTCACAGTTCAATGGGAGCTTTAGCAATGACTCTGGATTCATCACTTGGTGGTGAATGTTTTTCTTTAGTGTTGCAGATGTTATCAAGAGGAGCTCTTTGATCTTTTTATTGTAGAAGGGTTCTTTTGCATTTGCATGGACACTATTTGAAGATGTGCAACATCTTGGAACCATGGAGGATGACTAGATTCTTTGGCTAAGGTGTTGGTGGTGGTGGACAGGTGATGTTGGTTTTGAGTTTGTTTGCTTTATGTCATGGTATACTCTTGCTTATGGACTCGAGTTTTGACATTGTGCATGGCACTTGAGACCATGGTGAAGTCACTTAGAGCATGGTATCTCCTAAGGGGGATGTGTAGATCATGGTGTCATGATAAGTTCTTGTTTCAAATGTGTGGAGCTTTGACAGTGGTCTAGGGTTTCTCTGTGTTTTGAGTACATTGGTCATATGATTGAGAACTTCATGTTAGTGGAGTAATGCAATTTGGAATTCAGCATGGAATGATCATTTGTTGGTGCTCATGGATACATGGAGAATAAGGTGAGGCTATAACTCTTTTGAGATGAGAAAGGTACTGATTATAGTTGAAAGTCTGAGTAGCCTACACCTTGGTTGGACATGAGTTCAATAGAGACCAATGAGGATATTTCTCTTGGATGAGTCATGGTGGCTTGTATGTCTTGGAGGAGCATTCTCTTTTCCCACTCTTGGTCTACTTGGTAGTTTATTTGAGAGATATTTGATTATATATTTTAGGTGTGTTTTATGCTTTCTTTCATGATATGGATCTCGAATTGTTGTTAAATGGTTTTGGAGGATTCATAGTGGAAGGTGGAAATCTCCTTGAGCTTTTGTGTTATATCATTTTTTGATAAGAACTGGTAGGAGATAGTTATATGGGCTGATTTACTAAGATGGGAAATGAGGTAGATTGATCTTCTTTAAGAGACTTACATCCATGATTGTTTACATGTTACATTTGTTATGCTTGATCTTGGTGATTGAATGGTTGGATGTTGTTATGGCATCTCTTTGGGATGGGAAGGAGATCATACTTGACAGAACTTTTTGTTAGAAGTGTATGTAGGAGGATGTTCTACAGGTATATGTTGTGCAGAGTTTTCTCTCTTTGGTCTTGGTGGTCTTCCTAATGTTCAGTTTCACATTCCATTGGTTTGAGGTTTAATCAGAGTTGTAGTGATCACTAGCTTGTGGTCATGTGTTTTCACTCATGATTCATGGGAGATGACATGGAGGTTCTTAATCTTTTTCCTTTGTTGGGTCTGCAAAACTTGGGAGAGCTGTGAAGACTTGTGGTGAGAGTTGTTCTTGTAGGTTATTAATTTGTAGGTTGTGCATATCATTGTGGATGTTCCTTGGTACTACATGGTTACATTTCTATGTGCTGCTATTGGTAGATTTGTTATGCCTTTGATCTTTCATATTTGGCATTACCCATGCAGTGGGAGTTCCTAATTGTGTTTTGTCTTCTTCGACTGGTGGGCACATGGAGTTCTCTTTTGGAGTACATGGGTTGGTTATGTTGGTGGCATAAGTTTACTAATGTTTGATACCTTTAAGGTATGGATGATTGGATGTTCTAGCACTTGTTGTGGGTGTTATTTTCAGTCATGTGGGTTTATCAATTGGATGGAAGCAGTCAGGATGATTGTTGTTCTAGCTGATGTTCTATCTTATTTTCTAAAGTGATGGCAGTTTCTTGTTGATGATATCACTGGGATCCTTTGCTTGTGTTCGTTGGACTGGTGCTTATTCACCTTGGCTTGTACCTTTCTTCCATAGGTGGCATGTTGGAAGATGTCAGGGATTTTACTTGAATGGTGGACATCTTGGATGTTGGTGTAGAAGTTTTGATGGAGCATGAGAGAATGTTTAAGATCTATGTGGTTTCATGGAAGACTGTGATTGGTTGCAATGTTGGATAGTTAGTTGCAGTTGGATACTTGTTTTTGTTGTAGATTATCTAGTAGACTGTTATCTGTGGAAACTTGTTGATTAGGTGTCCTGAATGCTATTGATCAGAGACTTGAACAAAATAGGGTCTAAACTGGTGGTGTCATAGTAATCTTAGTAGTTCCTAAGTGCTTTGGAGAAAGCCAGTAAGTCTTCGTCAAGTGGGAGATTGTTGGAAATTGTGCCTCTACTTGTTGGCTTGTATCTCTTCATTTTCAGCCGATTGTTATTTTCTGTAACTTGGTAACCTTGTCGCAGTATTTGGAAGTTCCATAACTTCCTGATTGGCCGATCTCCTTCGTTGTCACGGCTTCGGTGGTTTTGGTAACTTAAGAACCTTGTAGTAGAGTTATGAAGTTTACGTTTTCTCTGACTGGGTGATAGCAGTATTGGTTTGTCGCGAGGATTGGTAAATCCGTTACCTGTTTGTGGTGGTTATGAAATTATTTTTAGTGACGCACCGATGAGTGTTCACTTTGGTGTGACCTCTTGAATGTCCTGGAGATGAGGGTCATCGGCATGACCTAAACTATCGGTGTAAGCTTTGTCTGATGATAGAAGTCTGGCCGATATCAGTGTGACCTTTAGTTTGTCTTGCCGACGGAAGTGGTCAATGTGACTTGAGCTATCATTGTGAGTTTTCAATTTTTTTCCAATGGAGCTGCTCCTAATGCATATTGTTGGGACTCTAGCCAATGGTATTTGGTCAGGGTGACATGAAGGCTATATAAGAGTCTTAGCGACAGAGCATGTCTAGCCGATGGGATTTGTGTTTGGTGTAACTCTTGCTGATGAGTTGTTTTCATAGATGTGACATGGGACCTCGGTGAAACCTTCTCTGATGCTTATTCTCTTGCCGATAAGGTTGATCCCATGATAGTTGGTACTCATGATTCATGGGAGATGACATGGAGGTTCTTAATCTTTTTCCTTTGTTGGGTGTGGAGAACTTGGGAGAGCTGTGAAGACTTGTGGTGAGAGTTGTTCTTGCAGGTTATTAATTTGCAGGTTGTGTATATCATTGTGGATGTTCCTTGGTACTACATGGTTACATTTCTATGTGCTGCTATTGGTAGATGTGTTATGCCTTTGATCTTTTAGATTTGGCATTACCCATGCAGTGGGAGTTCCTTATTGTGTTTTGTCTTCTTCGACTAGTTGGCACATGGAGTTTTCTTTTGGAGTAAATGGGTACATGGGTTGGTTATGTTGGTGGCATAAGTTTACTAATGTTTGATACCTTTAAGGTATGGATGATTGGATGTTCTAGAACTTGTTGTGGGTTCTATTTTCTATCACAAGGGTTTATCAGTTGGATGGAAGCAGTCAGGATTATTGTTGTTCTAGCTGATGTTCTATCTTTTTCTCTAGAGTGATGGCGGTTTCTTGTTGATGATATCAATGGGATCCTTTGCTTGTGTTCGTTGGACTGGTGCTTATTCACCTTGGCTTGTACCTTTCTTCCATAGGTGGCATGTTAGAAGATGTCAAGGATTTTACCTGAATGGTGGACATCTTGGATGTTGGTGTAGAAGTCTTGATGGAGCATGAGAGCATGTTTGAGATCTATGTGGTTTCATGGAAGACTGGGATTGGTTGCAATGTTGGAAAGTTAGTTGCAATTGGATACTCTCTTTTTTTGCAGATTGTTTGGTAGACTGTTAGCTCTGGAAACTTGTTGATTGGGTGTCCTGAATGCTGTTGATCAGAGACTTGAACAAAATAGGGTCTGAACTGGTGGTGTTGTAGTAATCTCAGAAGTTCCTGAGTGCTTTGGAGGAAGCCAGTAAGTCTTCGTCAAGTGGGAGATTGTTGGAAATTGTGCCTCTACTTGATGGCTTGTATCTCTTCATTGTCAGTTGATTGCTGGTTTTCGTAACTTGGTAGCCTTGTCACGGTATTTGGAAGTTCCATAATTTCCTGATTGGCTGATCTCCTTCATTGTCATGGCTTCGGTGGTTTTGGTAACTTAAGAACCTTGTTGTAGAGTTATGAAGTTGACGTTTTATCTTACTAGGCGACAGTAGTATCGGTTTGTCGCGAGGATTAGTAAATCCGTAGCCTATTTGTGGTGATTATGAAGTTATTATTTTTAGTGACGCACCGACGACTGTTCACTTCGGTGTGACCTCCTGAATGTCCTATCAATGAGGGTCATTGGTGTGACCTGAACTATCGATGTAAGCTTTGTCTGACGATAGAAGTATGGCTGATATCAGTGTGACATTTAGTTTATCTTGCCAATGGAAGTGCTCGATGTGACTTGAGCTAGCATTGTGAGTTTTCAGTTTGTTTCTGATGGAGCTGCTCCTAATGCATATTTATGTGACTCTAGCTAATGGTATTTGGTCGGGGTGACATGAAGGCTCTATAAGAGTCTTAGCAATAGAGCATGTCTGGCCGATGGGATTTGTGTTTGGTGTAACTCTTGCTGATGAGGTGTTTTCATCGGTGTGACATGGGACCTCGGTGAAACCTTCTCTGATCCTTATTCTCTTGCCAATAAGGTTGATCTCGTGACAGTTGGTGCTCTCGTTGATCGTCGGTGTGACTCAGGCCGATGGTCTGTATCGGGGTGGTTGAACTTAATATCATTGGGGTGACTTGTGTTGTTGGCCCAGTGTTGTAATCTCATTCTAATGGCTATTGTTTTGTCGATGGGGACTAGTTGAGACCTCAAGATAATGAAGACATCAGAGAAACTCTAGCCAATGAACATGAAAGAAGACCGTGGTTGGAAGGACGCTGACTTGGTTGACCGCTCATTTGTATGATGTTAATTAGAGGATAATGAGTGAGTTGGAGAAGTTAGACAAGTTTTCAGTTGGTCTGATTGTTGGAATACAAACTGATCTACAAAAGTTGAACTGTTTCATGTCTGTTGAAAATGAATGTATATACATTGGACGTTTTGCAGTATGATGAGAGAGAGGAAGATTGAGGCAGTATTATGTTGCCAAAATCTCTCCAGATTAAGTGTCTTGGTTGATCTCTCGCGTTAATTTGCACTGTATACTATGTGAGAGTATTATAACAGTGCAAAGGTTGTATGGACTGAGAGGTTGGTCAGGGAAATGTAAAAAAGAGAGAGGGAAACAGAACAGGGTTGTTTCTAGTTTGTCTCCAAAATGAAACAAGGAGTAATTTTTGTGAAAAAGGCTATGATCCTGAGATTGTATTATAACTCTATTTGTTGTTGAATAATACAATGGCTAGAATCTTTTGGAGTGTGGGGTTTTTTACCAGAAAGGGTTTTCCCCACATAAATCTGTGTGTTCTTATGTTTTGTACCATCTTTCATGTTTAATGGTTTTTTTTGTTAAATCTATATATGCAAGTTATTGAAACTTAATTTACATGTGCTTCTCTCAGAAGGATTAATGTCGAAAATCAAATGTGTTTGATTCCGCTTTGTGACATAGTTGTACGTGTTTTTGAGGCAATCTATTTGAAATTAAAGTTACCGAAGGCACTACTATTCTTGGAGGTTTCTTTGAGATGACAAAATTTTCCCAACAAGATTGTTCTAGGAGACAATGGAGTTTATTGAAGAATGGGGATATTGGTTTATCCAATACCCCAGATCCACCTATTTCAAATTGTTTGGATATGAAGGGCACCCTTTCAAATTTCCAAGGTTTTTTGGGGATAGATGGGTCTTGATGGGGTTTTCTCACCAAGTAGCTGAGGTCAATGCCAAATTCTCTACACAACACAAGGCTAGCTGCCACTCGTTCCCAATGCACTTGGGGTTTTATTCTTGTTCTTCTTCAATAGTAGCTAAGACAACAACAAAAGAGATTCAATAAATGAATTTCAAACATCATACATCTAGAAAATATTTTGATCCTACAAAAGAAAATGTATGGTATATATGCTTCACAGTTTCCTCATCATCGACCACGTCTTCAAGACTTTTGGGATAACCTACAAGATCAGTTTGAAGTAAGAAAAAGGGGATATGAAAGATTGACAATTCCCCAGATGAAGGATTTTGAGGTTAAAAAGGATATACTAGAGGGCACTATTGATGATGGGATCACTATTGATCCCTACTATGAGATGGATAAAGTGGCTACCAAGGATTTGGAGCCAATCAATTGGATAGAGAGGGAGACTAATATTCGTAAGGTGTCACAAGTTGTGGTTGATAGAAGTTTGAAATGGCTTAATCTTCATTTAAAGCAACCAACAACTAAGGCTTCAACAAAGAAGGATTCTAGCAATGAACCTACTTCATCCATTGAAACAAGACAGTATAAAATATTGAAGAAAACTGTTACATCCAAGGAAGAACCTGCCCCGACAGAGGAGGAAATTTCAATGAATCAGGTCATTGAAGCTTTGGAAAAAGCAAAATTTACTTATGCTACTACTATTGCAGGGGTTATTTCAGGTCTTGGTGCTACACCCATAGAAACTGTTTACCCTGGAGAACAAGCTTTTGAATAAGGACCTTCTACTATGCCTATGTAGACTGGGGATACACCTCCAACTACACCATCAACTTCAAAAGCAGTAGTTGGTGAAGAAGAGATGCCTTCTATGATCGATGTAACATATTCACCTATCCCCTCAAACTCTTAGAAGACTTCATCTCAAGGGGAATAAAAAGAAGAATGGAAAGAATATCTAGAGAAGGCTGAGGAGGAACCTAGAGAGGAAGATGTTTGGTTTGATCCAGGAAACCTTTGGGATGAGGCTACAATGAATGATGTTTTAACTGAAGATGAGAACAAGTAAATATTGGAAGTTGTTGAAGAGTTAGCTGAAGAAGAAGAAGAAATAAATAAAGTTGAAGAGCTAAATCGGGAGAAGGAAGATGTTGAGGCACAAAAGAAGGCCGAAGAAGTAGTTATTGCATAATAGTTGGAATAGAAGGAGAAAGTTGAGCACGAGAAAGCAGTAGAAGAGGAACTCTGTGCAAAGGAGTTAGAAAATTAGAGGTTAAGAGATGAAGATGAGGCTAAAAAAAAGAAAGAAGATATGAGAAAGAAAAAATTAGACCTCAGAATGAGAAAATGGAATAGGAAAGGTTGCAGAGGGAACAAGAGGAGCTTCAAAAGACCTCTTTTAAGGATTTTGTGGAGGTAGTTTCTTCTACACCTCCTAGTGCCCAACAGGTAACAACTCAGTCAGTTGTTCCTACATGGTTAAAATTGAATTTGGAGAAAAGACAACAGATTTAAGCCCAACCCGTAACATGGGATGAAATGGTAAAGGAAATAGATAAAGCTAATCCAAAAAGGAAGCCTCATATTATTCACTCTACAAGGCTTACTGATGATGGAGACTTGGTAGCAGACATTGCTACCCCGATAACTAATAAAGATGATAGGGAGCTCCAAGCTACAAATTATCAAATAAACACTATCAATCTTGGCAAACAAACCATAAATCAACAAATAAATTTAATTGACATTGTGGCTACCACTACCAAGTCATGACTCATCAAAGATAACCAGGACAAGGATGAGCTAAAGGCTCAAGTAGGGAAGATGAAAGGTTTTCTAAAGGAAATGATTGCATCCACTCCTAAACAACCAACCCCATCAGAAATTCCTATTTTAATGAGTCGTCAAATGGTAGATGAGTTCATTGGAATAAGGAGAAGATCCCAAATGATGGAGAAATGGGTTGACCTTCCTAAGAAGGATACAAAGGAGCTTTTCACTACTATTTCAAAAATTTATAAGGAGGTGATTGACCTGATCAAGTCCCTGGGGGAATATATCAAGTTACTTGGAAGAGAAGAGGATAAATATGCTGAGCATATGAAGAAATTGAGAATGTTGAAGAGGCTACCTAAGGTAGATGTAATTGAGTATGTATTCTGGAAGACCAATATTTTGGATACCTTGATAAGTGTATGAATATTTTGATCTTCAAAATAGAAGTCCTCATGGAACATAGAAGAATATTGCAGCAGGCCCAACAAGATTTGTTTGAGGAAAGAAAGATCGCGAAAGGGATTATTTATTAATTAATTAGTAAAGAGGATTCACCAAGTGTGAGTTTGATTTCTCTATAGGAAATGAAGGAACAATGGAGTAATATATTGGAGGAAATGATAAATACTAGAGATGATGATGAAGGTATTCTACTAGACAAGCTTATGGGCATCACATTCTATGTACGAGACGCTACCTAGAATGTTGTCGAGCTACAGGATATATACACGACCACCACCAAGGAGTATGAAAGAGAAATGTTTAGGGAGGAATGGGTAGATGTTCCTGAAGAGGAAACCATACAATAAATTTTTGATAATATGGATGGTTATCTCAAGAATAAGGTGTCTAAAACAAATAAGAGTAGCTAAGTGGCAAAGGAATATTATGTTTTTTGAAAAGGAATTAGGTAAAAAATGTCAACCATCTTCAGGTGACCTATGTGCAACAACATCTTCAGATCTGTTTTGAATGAGTGGACAGCTCCAAGTCAATTTTGATAGACTAAGGATTGGGTGTGGTGATCAACAGTGTACAAGGCAGTGACTCCTAGTCAAATTTTGACTAAATGGACACAAGGCATACCTTTCAGTTCTAGCAATTTCAGCAAAGATAGAACTACGACTTAATTGGACATCCCTATAATTGTGGATCTAGGCTCCAAGTTGTGGATCTTTATTTTTGATTGGAGAAATTTATGTGGATTCTTTCTATAACTTACAATTTTCTCCTCATTGTAAAGATTGGCTGATTGAAGTTGGAATGACTACCGAAAGACTAGTTCACAGTTTCATTTTACAAGCTTTATGCAAGATACTTGAATAATTTTATAGTTTTAATGCAAGTAGTTTTATTTTTAGAAATTTGTTAGTTTAACGAAAATACTGATAGACAATTTTTTTTGTATGTTAGTGAATTTTTCTGTGCATAATGTCTCTTATTTGATGAAAATCAATAGAAGATTCTAAGTTTAAAACCACCTATTGTGTTATCTGTGGATGATGTTTCTTACTATTTATTGATTTGTTAATTCTAGTGATGAGCTTATGGTATTTTATTATTGAAAAGTCTAAAAAAAATGTGATGATAAATGGTTGCATGTTTTAAATTTACAATGTGAATGGATGTGATGGTATGAATTTATTCATGGATTATGTCGTTCAGCAGTCTTAGTTGGAAAGTGCTCAATGTAGGGATTGCATTTCTGAATTGAAAGGAATTTGTGTTCACATTTTACTATTTCAAGATTTGATCGATCTTTTTCTGTTTATTTAAAACCCCCATGTTACGTTACTTTATACTACCCATTTTATACTTACTTACCAGGAAAGGCCCCTTGAATATTATAGTTGCATAGGCCATTGAATGATGACAACATAGTTGAGAACCAACTACATAGACCTTGGAAGATAGATGGTTTTAGATCATTTTTCTTTTTCAGGATAAATCGAGTAGAGAAATTTTTTTTTAACATTTTTGTGTTACTTTGACCATCAACAAAATTGATGCTAGAGGGAGGGCCCATAGGAAAAAAATGGAATGAATTGAGTCCTTTTCACTAGAAAAGTTTGAAAGAGTTCTAAGATCTATTATGAATCCAGATCCATTACTTGAACTTTGATCTTCTACTACACCTAGAGGGCTCTAACACCACCACTCACTCCACCTGGATTCCCACCAATACCACAACTGGAACAACCAAATCCACCGCAACCAATGGCATTCTTTATGAATAATCCTTCACCACTAGGAACCATTCCTGGTGGCATACATGATATGCCTAAGAATCCAGAGAAGTTTTGTCCCAAGTATGCCCATGGAGAGTCACGAAGTGCTAAAGAGCACATCCAGGCATTATAAGATGCCTATATTTGGGCTCAAATAGACCATCATGATGTTGCATTTAGTCTATTCCCCTATTCACTAGGTAATATGGCCTACAATTGGTACCTGAGCTTTCCTACAAGATCCATCCTCAATTGGACTAATTTAGAGGATGCCTTTATAAATCAATTTCAGGTCTATGTAGACCCGGCTATCCTGTACCACAAAATTTCCACAATTAGAAAGGAACTGCATGAACCTTTGCCTCTACTTAACACCTGTTTCTACAGGATGTATAGGTGCTTGCAAGAACCATACATGGTGGCTGAAAATATATCCATCTAGGCATACCTAAAGGCTATATATCCACTAATTGGCTTATTTTAGCAAAGAACTTACTTCGCACCAGACATTGATTCATTGTCCAAGGTATACCACCTCACCATAAAACTACAACAATAGATAATTTCATAATCAGGCTATTTTGGAGGGGTCTTCCCTCCTTTAGGATATCTCGGGGTGCCTAGTGCAACCCCTCTATTTAATATAGTCCCAAGGATGTCCCACTCTTCCTACAGATCTTTGTCTAAATTACAACCTCCCCTTGTGTTACCATGGGTCAATGAGGGGACTTTAGATTCATCCGAACAACATCAAAATTATCATAATCATGTTGGAGAATATAACACCACTACTCACCCATCTGCAATGAACTTCTCATTTGACCACAGAGTTAGCAACTCTGAAGAAAACTTTATCCCAAGTAACCAATGAGATGGCCGAATTCAAGATGAATCCTCCTCAAAACCAAAATTAGAATCAAAGTTACCAGAATTAGGGAGGGTATCCCAACTAAAACAACTAATCCAACTAGAACACTAATCAAAATCAAAGAAATTTCTAGAACCATAATTACCAAAATCAAAACTACCAGAATCATAATAGAGGATACAACCAGAGACCCAACAACCAATAATGGGACACTAGAACAAACAATGGAGGAGTTCCCCATAATTATCAAGCCAATGAAGATAAACTAGATACTACAAATGTTGTAGATTTGAACTTCATGACTAATTGGTGCAAATTGCATGACACTGCAACGCATTATGAGGTTAACTGTCTATAGATGCAAAAAATGGTTAAGATGGCACAAGAAGATTCCCAACTACCACCAAGTAATCCCAAAAAAGGTGGTGGATTTGTGGATACAAACATGGATTTTGAGACTTATGATGAAGAATACCAGTTTCCCATGCAGAGGAAAATGAACCAGAAGTAGATACATATGACACTTAGGCTTTTCAAGCCAAGGGAGGCCATTTTCTAAGAGATCAGAATAAGGTATTGTTCACCACATCTACACCTCCAAATAATATGGTCCTCCTAATCAGAATGTCAACAATAATCCACCTCCACCAAAAGGGCCACCCATGTTTCTAAACAAAGCTAATTATGCTTCCGTTCCTAAACAACAGAGTAATGATACCATTGAATTTGATTTCATTTCACAAATGCAGAAATAGATGACTTCATTATCATTTTTTGATATTCTAAAGTGGTATCCCGATCAATGTGAAATCATGTTGAAAGCCTTGGAAGAGGTAGATCGGTTGAAAGGAAAGACTAAGGTGATTCCAGCTACTGACATGAATGTAGCCCTATATAGAGGTAAGATGGGGACACCTACATTTATTTTGAGTCTAAGAATTTTTGGGAAGAATCTAGATAACTTCCTTTTAGATTTTGGAGCCTCAGGTAGCATTATTCCTTTCTCTATTTGTAAAAAGTTGGGTTTATCCCTAGTTCAAACTCATAAGAAAGTTATATAGTTAGATAAAACTCAGGTCAATGTAGTAGGAGAACTAAAAAAATTCCATGTATAGATTGGATCAGACCCACAGATTTAGAACTATATGAATATTCAGGTTGTTGATATCCTTGAAACATATGGCATGTTGTTAAGAAGGGATTTGATGAAGGCAATAGGAGGTTACATCTCCCTAGATTTCTCGCACATGTGGTTGTCATGGAAAGGGGTAGCAACTTAGATTAAGATTGAAAGTGAACCTCTCCTGAAGCATATGATCACTGAATATGACCATCCCAACAAAGTAGCCTATTTTGAAACTAATATAGGTGTTTATAGGAGGGAAGAAATTATGACCTTTTCAATGTTTAATCCTGATTTCTTATAGCCATTAGGAGACAGTGACCCTATGACTACCAATGACCCTATAACTACTATTAACCAGTAATTTTTAATTCAAAAATAGCAACAAGACAAGTTGGTCCTTGGAGAAGAAGTTGACTTGTGGAGTTTTTCACTTCTGAATTGGTGTCGGGTTCATTACCAGAATCATTTCAAGTTGACATGTCATCCATGCTTAGAAATTTTGAACCATGTTGGTTAGGAAGGATAATTTTATAACAACAATCCTAGAACACCCTCGAATTAGTTTTCATTTGAAGCCACTCCCATGACTATTCTGACAAGAACAAATAACATACTGGAAGGAAGTTCATTGCTGGTTGATCATGCTCATACCCCACCTCCTGATTTACATACTCAGATTACGGAATCTCAAGAGTTATAGGTACACCTACTCCTACTAATCTTCCCATCCCTAAGGAATTTCTCCAAGTAAAAGTGAGTTGTAAAACTGTTGATCAAGATGAGGTGCAGGAAATAGTCTTTGCACATGTTTTAAACCTTAGTGAAGTACCTAACAATCATCATTTACAGTAGTCTCCTGATCTCAATATCTCAAACTAGTCTGAGCCACCACCTATTTCTCTTAAGCAATCACCCATAGCTGACCTGA
This sequence comes from Sequoia sempervirens, assembly GCA_007258455.2. Classification (NCBI taxonomy): domain Eukaryota; kingdom Viridiplantae; phylum Streptophyta; class Pinopsida; order Cupressales; family Cupressaceae; genus Sequoia; species Sequoia sempervirens. The sequence goes on along the minus strand of VDFB02270651.1, from coordinate 703,167,029 downwards.
AGAAAGAAACACTAACTCAAGACCAATTGTGGACCCTCAAATTTGACAGTTCCAAATCTAAAACTAGGAGTGGAGCTGAAGTAGAACTAACCAACCAAAAAGGGAAAACCTACTTTGCTTCTTATAAGTTATAGTTTGGCTACACTAGCAATGTTACAGAGTACGAAGTGCTTTCTAGGGGATTGATTTTTGCAGATCAGAAGAAAGTTACAGATCTGACAATCATGGGAGATTTTGAGGTAATCGTTAAGCAGGTTCATAGCCAATACACATGCCATAACAAAAGGTTGGCTGCATACAAGAACAAGATATGGAATCTGATAGAGGATATCAATGCTTTCATAATCAAATTAATTCCTAGCGAAGATAATCATATTACAGATGCACTTTTTTTGGTGCTAGTACCTTTGAAACTATGCAGGATTCCAAGTTAAAGATATTCTCTATGGAATTAGTGTTGATCCCAGCCATCCCTGATAATGTCCAAAATTTCTAGGTTTTTTATGATGATTAGCATATACTTGCCTTCTTGGAAAGTTTAGATGTGCTTGAAGGAAAAATAATTGGTGAGTCTGATAGGGATTAAGGTGACTTGGATCTAGAAGATTGTGATGCAAAGGGTATAATGAATCTGAAAACCAAAAACATTCAAAGAATTTGTGATTCTGGTCCTCAGGCTCGTGAAAAATTTCCTACTAATACTAAAGGAGGAAAATATGAATCATACAACTTGGCAGATTCAAGCCCATAGAGGAAAATATTCATTGGAAAAACTTGTCTAAAGCACATTTCAGAAAAAATCTTGAGAGTACTGAAAGCAGATATCGCAGCAATTGCTTGGGGGTCTAAAGATCTAAAAACCTTTGATACTTTGGTAATAACACACACCATCCCTTTGAAACATGAAGCAAAGTCATTTCATTAGAAGCAGTGTCCAGTTAATTCCCTAATTGAACCTCTGATTCTCAAAGAGGTGCAAAAGCTACTATCATTAAGAATAATATTTCCAATGAGGCATTCGACCTAGGTTGCAAATCTAGTACCTATTTGTAAAAAGAATGGGGAAATCAGATTGTGTGTCAACTTTAGAAACCTCAATAAAGCTTTAGAAAAATATAACTACTCACTTCCTTCTCTTGATGAGGTGTTGCAGATAGTTAACAGCTCATAGATGATGTCATTCTCGGATGGATATTCAAGATACAATCAAGTGTTGGTTAACTATGAAGACAAAATGAAAACTGATTTCACTACCAAGTGGGGGACATTTTCCTACTGAAGGATGTCATTTGGTCTCATTAACATTGGAGCCACCTTTCAGCGTGCAATGGATGTTGCATTTAAAGATCTAGTAGGTAAATGTATTATCATTTACATGGACGATCTAACTTTATTTTCCAAGAATAGGGAATACCACGTTGTAGATTTGTCAAAGGTCCTTGGAAAATGTATAAGCTATGGTGTCTCCCTCAACCTGAAGAAATGTGTGTTTGGGGTATCAGAAGGAAAACTCCTGGGACATATAATATCAAAGAGAGGGATTTCAATAGACCCTGACAAAGTGGAGTCCATTCTAAAATTGACTATGCATGACAATAAAAAGGAGATGAGATCTTTCTTTGGAAAGATAAATTTTGTAAGAAAATTCATAGCTAGGTTTGCGGAAATTGTTAAACCCCTTAATGAGATGATGAAGGATGTGAATATTAAATGGAGTAACAAGGATAAGGCTTCCTTCTCACAAATCAAATAGTCTATCTCAGAGGAACCTGTTTTAACTAGTCCTGACTATTTAATGCCTTTCTATATTTATTCTTTCACATATGATCATTCATGTGCTACTATTTTGACACAACAAAAAGTTGAAGGGGATGAATGACCGATAGCTTTCATGAGTTCTACCTTAAATAATGTAGAGATCATATATCCATCCTTGGAGAAGCAGGCCTTCGCATTGGTACGAGCGGTTAAGAAGTTTTGGCACTACATTCCCTATAGTCATATCATAGCCATAGTTCTAACCCTATAGTAAATTCCCTTCTTATGCAAAGTGAACTAAGAGAAAGAAGGGGAAAATGGATGGAAATTCTACAGGAATTTGTCCTTAAAATTCACTTGATGAAGTTGGTCTAAGGACAAGGCTTATCCAAGGCGATGGCTAATGTTGACACCAATATTACTTTCCAACAGTATATTGTACAATCATTCATAGGTGATCCTTGGTATGCAGATCTAATTTTCTTGTTGCTAAACAATAAGTGTCCCTAGGCAATGAATACCACACATAGAAGAGAATTAAGACTGAAGAGTGCTCATTATATGATCAATGGAGGAGCCTTGTATAGGAGGAACTTTGAAGGTGTCTATTTGTGCTACCTAGATTGATGTCTATTTGCGCTATCTAGATTAGTAGCAAGCAAAACAAGCCATTGTTGAGTTTCATGGTAGATATGGTATTGGGCATGGTTCAGCTGACACCATGGAACATTAGATTTTGAGATTGAGCTATCACTGACCTCATATATTCTGAGATGCTCATCAACATGTTAGGACGTGTCACACATTTCAAACTTTAGCATCTAGAGAATACAATCCAACGATGCCCCTACAACCAGTATATGAGGTAAGACCACTTTCCCAATGGGAATTGGACTTTGTTGTGGTAATTAATCCAAATTCTTCTATAGGTCACAAGTTTATTCTAACTGCAATGGATTATTCCACATGTTGGACCAAAGCTCAGCCTTGCAAGAATAGTACCACCGATGTTGTTATCAGATTCCTCAACAAATATGTTGTTACCAGGTTTGGAGTACCATTTTCTCTAGTATGTGATAACGACCCTACCTTTTCTTCTGCGCAATTTATTCAGTGGGTGTATGAGCATAAAATTGTTTTGAAGTATTCATCTAATTACTATCCATAGGGAAATGGGTAGCAGAGTTTACCAATAAGAATTTGTTGGAGGTAATTAAGAAGTTGCTAGAAAGTAACCCTAGGGACTAACACACACAGCTAAGATTTTCCTTATGGGTAGATAGGAATAGAATCAAAGCCACCTTAGGAAACTCACCATTCAATTTAGTCTATGGCCAAAATCCAGTCTTCCCTATTCATCTACAGATACCTATTATGTTTTTTATGAAAGAGTTTTATTCTAATGATGATAGGATAGAGGTCTAACTGACTGATTTGCTCAACCTAGAAGAATAGAGGGATGCTGCTTTGTAGCAATTTTCCAAACATCAAGTTGTATTTAAACATTGGTTTGACAAGAGAGCCAAAATCAAGGGTTTCAAAATATCAGACCTTGTGCTGCTATGGGAAAAAGCCAGGGAGAGGAAGGGTGATCACAAAAAGTTTGATAGACTTTGGATGGGTCCATATCAAATCGTTGAGATCCTAGATGATAATTCCTTTCATCTTAGCACCTTAATGGGAGAACCTATTCCATTTCTGGTCAATGGATAGTTTCTTAAAAATTATTTTGGCCCATGAAGGCCTAATCGTTCATCCATTGTACATATGCAATTTAGTTTTCTTTTTTTTGGGTTTGTTTGTTTGTTTGTCAGTGTGTTTTCTTTTGTTTTGTTTCATATTTTGTTGTTGTTGGTTTCTTTTCTTTTGTTGTTTTCTTTTTGTTTTTGGTACTTTCATTTTCCTAATTTCATAACAATGGGTAGTTGTTCAAAGCATACTAAGCATACTATGACCAAGAAATTGATTTAGGTATTTTCAGGCATGTCTGTTGAGTTCTTTCGTTTCAAAACTTATGTTTTATGTACATCTTAATGAAAGTTTGAAAGCTTAAGAACAAATAGGTATATTTTAAGTGATCTCATAAACCACAGCTGAATTTGTCACATACTAGATAGAATCGTCTATTTTCATAAGGGCCTATTTTTCTTAAGGTGATTGTATTCATGATTCAAGTGAAAATTTTGAGTCCTAACATTGTCATGAGGTCCACCATAGTCCTCAACCCAATTTTCAAATACTATGTTTGAGTATTGAGAAAAAGATAAGAAAATAATTTCTTCAAGTAGAGCACATGCAAAAAGAAAAGAAAAAGGGAAACATAAATAATGGAAAATTCGATATTATATGGGTAATTCAAGTATCTCTACCGGGGCTATGGATGCATGGCTAGAAGTAGAGCAATACTTTGAGAGAACAAGAGGTATCTTTGTCGGGGCTATAGACACTTGGCTGGACGTGGAGCAATTCCTAGGATATCATTGCATGACAGCTAAAGGAACTCACTTCAAGTAGCTTGAATCTTGATAGAGTTGTTTCAAGGATAGGTAAAGTTCTTAAGGGAATGATGCACCATGCATGTACACACTTAGATTCAAAGTTGTTTTTGATGCACATTTTGAGATTCTAGCTTAACCTTGTTTGTTGTGACTGATCCTACTAGAGTTAAAGGTTCATAAACTAGAGGTTCTGGGTGACTGAATTCTTTAGTATCTTGAAAATGGGTAAACCATTTTCCTAGTCGATTCGCTAATTGATATGCCTTACATAACCACTCCATTTTGTTCTTTGGTCAAAATGGGTCCCCCTTTGTTGTTTTTCTCTTTGGCATTCTTGTTCGGGCTTTAGAAGTTGTATTTTTCTCCTGAGTCCTTTTCCTTTGTTTTTCAAGTTCGGGTTTCTAACCGTCACCGGCACTTGTTACTTTGCAAAAGTTCAAGTTCTTATTTATGGCCCAATCTTAGTTCTCATTATTTTCCTTGTGTTTTCTTTGTTCTGTCATATACAAGTTTTGGATTAGAACCGTCACCTTGCACCCTTGAAAGTGTAAGTTCCTATTCCTATCCTGATCTCAACTTCCGCTTTTCTTCCTTGTGCATGTTTACTTGTTTCAAAATCGGCCATTGGACCAGAACCAAAATCAAGAACATTTCCAAAGTTCTTGTTCCTATTTCATCCTGATCTCGATTTCTGATTCTCTTCTTTGTTTTAGAATTAGACATCAGACCGGAACTAGAATCAAGAACATTCCAAAGTTCTTGTTCATGTTTCCATCCTGATCTTATTTTTGATTCTCTTTCTTTTTTTTGGAATCAGACATCAGACCGGAACTAGAACTAAGAAATTTTTCAAAGTTCTTGTTCCATGTCACATCCCAATCCTAATTCCCATTTTTATCTTTGTCTTTTGGGATTCAGATTTCAAACCTTTGCTGGAACTTTGTACTCATTGAAAGTTTGGTGTTGTGTCATGTACCAATCTTGACCCCCCACTTTCCTTCATTCTTGCAATGACGCATTTATGACTTATGCCCTGCTATCGAGGCCCAACCAACCTGTATTAATGTCTAAACATTCACACACACAAGTAGGTTTTTATTCCTGTCGCTCCTCGGTTTTCATTCATTTTGGCTTGAATAGTTTGAAAGAACAAACCAGAGCAGCACCAAGAGTTAGGGTGGAGGCACTTGGATTTCCCATCGTGTTGAAAAATATTCAGTCACATTAGAAGGTAGGCATCTTGTCCTTTGTTTTTCCTTCATTCTTAATTTTCCTGGGTTTGCTTCGCTCATGGTTTCGCGTGTTTTCTTTCCAGCCTTCTTTTCTAGCTTGTTCATTTTGGTTTGTTTTCTATCTTTCTTGGTACTCATTGGGGCATTTTTATTTGTTCTCAAACCCTTTGGTTCATTTTCCCTTGTTCCATTTTGGGATTTATGTGTTTTTGTTTTCCCTCGTATTTTTTTTGTTTTCTGTTCACAAGATTTGTTGTCCCACCATGCCCTACTTTTCTAGGGTTTTTCGTACTGCTTGGTTGAATTTGCATTAAAATGAATCAATTTTGAAATTTTGACTATTATGATTCAAAAATATTAAGCCCAACCATTTCCCGATCTCGAAGGCATAATTTGAAAAATACGGTTACATTTATTTTTCCTTCATGTTGGCTCATTGCTTCATTCTCGATTCCCACATCTATTTTGGAATTGGGAATCAAAACTGCACCATGTGTTTTTACCACCTCCTAGGTTTTTCTCATTCATTTGCTCTAATTCTAAATTTTGATGTGCCATCAGGATTGGGGATCAAATCATTACCTCAACATGTTAAGGGTTTTTGACAATACATCAACTTATGTCATGACTCTAATTCCTACATTACTATCAAGATCAGATGTGGGACCAACACTAAACTTTTGACATAATGATAAGTTCCATGATTTGTTGTCACTCTAATTCTGACTTCTGACACAACGTTGGGATCAAAACTCAGAGTTGACATATTTCCACTATACATACCAAAGGTCGGATTCCTAACAAAGAACTGATTTAGACTCTCGATATCTTATCGGGATCAGAACTCGGGGTGTTACCAAAAATTGTTCACTCCAATGAGGTCAATCTCATATCATTTCCTGATTTTGACTTCTAACACAATGTCACGATCAGAACTCAGAGCGATCCCTCAACTAATCCCATTTTTAGAGCGTATGTGCCTAGTGCCATCCCGATCCCGATTTTCAAATACATTGCGGGATCAAACCACATAACATAACTTAAAACTTCTCTTCACTATAGGTATGAGTGTCGAGTCAGAACTCGATCCCAACTTCTGACATAGTTTAGTAGTATGCTTAGAATGGTCAGGTCCCTGGTTCTGACCCAAACCCGAAACCCAAAAATGCTACTCTAACTTGTAGAATGGGATTTTTTCTTGAATGAATAGGGATTTAATATGAATGCTTGTGCTAATTTGTTCTTCACGTATATTCCCTTTGTCTAATAATGGTCAGTATTGCAAATGATTAACAAATGTCTAACCCAGAAGAAGAAGTCCCCACTGAAGAAACATCAAAGGGGGCAAAGGCCAAGAAGCTAAAACCAAAATAATTCCCTCTCATGATGAAGTATAAGTTCCAAGGGACTCTAGTACTATCCAATTTTGGTTCTGAGGTTATGAAGATCACTAACACGCTGGTGGGACATATTGATTTAGACCACTTTCACAAGGATATTGTTTTAGAAGATGCTACCCCAAGGGTAAACAGAGTTGCAAATTTTGGGTTGGCTCATGTGGCTACATTTCCCATTGTAGTGCAATGTCCACAATTTATATTAATTATTGAACAAACTCACAATCCAACTCAGGGGCAATGTATTGACTCACAGGGCAATGTAATAATTGATTTAACCCCATCAATGATTAGACTAGTTTTTTATCCTCCGTACTATAATCCCAAAATTATGTCTAAGGCCTATTCACTTAAATGTTGGGCAGCAGATGAGGAAGGGAACAAAAGGGTCATTAACAAAAGGTGGATTAAGACAGAGAAGAAATCAGTAAAGAAGGTACTACCTAACCCTAATAGGTTCGACTTCTCTGAGGACATTGGAGACATGATCACATTATTGGCACGAGTATTTGGAAAGGAAAACTCTCGTATCTTTGAACACTGGATGTTTCCATTTATTCAATTGATTCTAGAGGGGAAACAATATTGGATTAGGGACATATAATTTTAGGATACATCCATGATCAACTATTGAAAGTAACCGAAACCAAGAAATTCTATATGTCTTCATACGTGATATATTATGTTGCAAGGATGGGACAGTTTCCTAGTTTAACTGTTGAAGGATCAATGGATGAGGGCTCATATCAGAAGAAGGGTTGGGACTTTTATGAACAACTGGAGCTGAAGACAATGGAGAAACATTTTAAAAGAGTTAATGACACATTTTTATATGCTATTATTAATCAGCTCATAGGTGATCTTGGTTTTAGATTGTCCCAAGAGGCAATCTAGTTTATTGAAGAATGGGGATACTCGTTTATCCAGTACCCTAGATCCACCTATTTCAAATTATTTGGATATGACGGGCACCCTTTCAAATTTCCAAGGTGTTGTGGGGACAAATGGGTCTTAATGGATTTTGCTTGCCAAGTTGCCAAGGTCAATGCCAAATTCTCTACACAACACAGGGCTAGCTGCCACTCGTTCCCAATGCAATTGGGGTTTTATTCTTGTTCCTCTTAAATAGTAGCTAAGATAGAAATGGAAGAGTTTCAATCAATGAATTTCAAACATCATTCATCTAGAACATATTTTGATCCTAAAAAGAAAATGTATGGTATATATGCTTCACAGTTTCCTCATCATTGACCACTTCTTGAAGACTTTTGGCCTAACCTGCAGGATCAATTTGAAGTAAGAAAAATGGGATATGAAAGATTAAAAATTCCCCAGATGAAGGATTTGAAGGTTAAATAGGATATACTTGAGGGCAGACCAATATTCATAAGGTGTCAAGAGTTGTGGTTGATAGAAGTGTGAAATGGCTTAATCTATGTTTAAAACAACCAAGGGTTAAGGCTTCAAGGAAGAAGGATTCTAGCAGTGAACCTACTTCCTCCACTGAAACAAGACAGTATAAAAGATTGAAGAAAACCATTACAGCCACAGAAGAACCTGCCCCGATGGAGGAGGAAATTTCAATGAAGCAGGTCACTGAAGCTTTGGAAAAACATAAATTTACTTGTGTTGTTGTTGCAGGGGTTATTTCAGGTGTTGGTGCTACACCCATAGTAACTGTGTACCCTGGAGAACAAGCTTGTGAAGAAGGACCTTCTACTGTGCCTATGCAGACTAAGGATACTCCTCCAACTGCACCATCAACTTTAGAAGTAGTAGTTGGTAAAGAAGAGAGGCCTCCTATGATCAATTTAATAGATTCACCTATCCCCTCAAACTCTAAGAAAACTCTATCTCAGGGGGAAGAAATAGTACAATGGTAAGAATATCTAGAGAAGGCTAAGGAAGAACCTAGAGAGGAAGATGTTGGGTTTGAGCTAGGAAGCCTTTGGGATGAGGTTGCAATCAATGATGTTTTAACTGAACATGAGCAAAAGGAAATATTGGAAGTTGCTAAAGAGTTAGCTAAAGAAGAAGAATAAAGAAAGAAAGTTGAAGATCTAACTCGGGAGAAGGAAGCTACTGAGGCACAAAGAAGGCCGAAGAAGTAGCTATTGCACAAGAGTTGGAACAGAAGGAGAAAGTTGAGTGAGAGAAAGTAGCAGAAGATGAACTTTGTGCAAAGGAGTTAGAATAGCAGAGGTTAAGAGATGAAGAGGAGGCTGCACAAAATGAAGAAGAGATGAGAAATAAGAAATTAGAGCTTAGAATGAGAAAATGGAATAGGAAAGGTTGTAAAGGGAACATGAGGAGCTACAAAAGACTTCTTCTGAGCAGACCATGGAGGTAGTTTCTTCTACACCTCCTTCAACAAAACCTCCTAGTTCCCAATAGGTAACAACTCAACCAGCTACTTCTATGTGGTTAAAATTGAATTTGGAGAAAATACAATAGGTTCAGGCCCAACTCATAACATGGGATGAAATGGTAAAGGAAATAGACAAAGTTAAGCCAAAAAGTAAGCCTCATACTATTCACTTTACAAGGCTTACTGATGATGGAGACTTCGTAGCAGAAATTGCTACCATGATAGTTGATAAAGATGAAAGGGAGCTCCAAGCTATAAGTTATCAAAAAAACACTATGAATCTTGGCAAACAAACCAGAAATCAGTAGATAAATTTAATTGGCATTGTGGCTACCACTGCAAAGTCACGACTCATCAAAGATAAGTAGACCAAGAATGAGCTAAAAACTTAGGTAGGGTAGATGAAAGGTTCTTTGAAGGAACTTATTGCATCCAATCCTGAACAGCCAACCCCATCAGAAATTCATGTTTTAATAAGTCTTCAAATGGTAGATGAGTTGATTGAAATAAGGAGAAGATACCAAATGATAGAGAAATAGATTGGCCTTCTTAAGAAGGATACAAAGGATATTTTCACTACTATTTCAAAAAGTCATAAGGAGGTGGGTGACCTAATCAAGACCCTGGGGGAATATATCAAGTTACTTGGAAGAGAAGAGGATAAATATGTTGAGCATATGAAGAAATTGAGAATGTTGAAGAGACTATCTAAGGCAGATGTAATTGAGTATGTTATTATGGAAGACAAAGATTTTGGATACCTTGATAAGTGTATGAATATTTTGATCTTCAAAATAGAAGTCCTCATGGAACATAGAATAATATTATAGGAGCCCAGCAAGATTTGTCTAGGGAAAGAAATATTGTGAAAGGGATTTTTGTTGAATTAATTGGTAAAGAGGCTTCACCAAGTGTGAGTTTTATTTCTCTATAGGAAATGAAGCACCAATGGAGTAATAGATTGGAGGAAATGATCAAGAATGGAGATGATGATGAAGGGCTTCTCTTGGACAAGCTTATGTTCATCAGGTTCTATGTGCGAGAAGCTACCCAAAATGTTGCCCAGCTATAGGATATATACATGACCACCACCAAGGAGTATGAAAGAGAAATGTTCAGGGTGGAATAGGTAGATGTGCCCGAAGAGGAAACCATACAACATATTTTTGATAATATGGATGGTTATCTCAAGAATAAGGCATCTAAAACATCTAAGAGCAGTTAAGTGGCAAAGGAATATTCCATTTTTTGAAAAGGAATTAGGTCAAAAATTTCAACCATCTTCAAGTGACCTATGTATAGCAACATCTTCAGATCTATTTTGAATGAGTGGACAACTCCAGGTCAATTTTGATAGACTAAAGATTGGGCATGGTGATCAGTAGTGTACAAGGCGGTGACTCCTAATCAAATTTTGACTAAATGGACACAAGGCATACCTTTGAACTCCAATAGTTTCAGCAAAGACAAAACTTTGACTTAACTGGGCATCCCTATAATTGTGGATCTGGGCCCCAAGTTGTGGATCTTGATTTTTGATTGGAGAAATTTATATGAATTCTTTCTATAACTTAGAAATTTCTCCTCATTGTAAAGGTTAGCTGATTGAAGTCAAATTAGCTACCTAAAGACTAGTTTATAGTTTCATTTTACAAGCTTTATGCAAGATACTTGAATAATTTTAGATTTTTAATGCAAGTAGTCTATTTTTTAGAAGTTTATTAGTTTAATGGTAATACTGATAGACAATGGTTTTTTGTATGCCAATGCATTTTGCTGTGTAGAAATGTCACTTATTTGATGAAAAATCAATAGAAGATTCTAAGTTTAAAACCATCTATTGTGTTATCTGTGGATGATGTTTCTTACTATTTATTGATTTGTTAATTTTGGTGATGAGCTTGTGATATTTTATTGTTGAAAATTATAAAAAAAAATGATGATGAATGGTTGCAAGTTTTAAATTTTCACTATGAATGGATGTGATGGTATGAATTGTTTCATGGATTATGTCATTCAATAGTCTTAGTTGGAAAGTGTGTTGGAACAATGAAGAAGAACATCCTATTATACAGCTTTTGGGTTTTCATTGATGTCACCATATTATATGAGTTGCAACTACAAGGTTAAGGTCTAGTTTGATGCGGTATTATAGACCGGTATTTGAACTAGTATGCAGTTACTATCCTCTAGTATTTTAGTCTGCAATCCTTCATTGTCGAATATCTTTGCTTGTAATTTTGGGAAATGGTTTTTGGATGCTGGAAGGTTGTATGTTTAGAATCACATGTGCACAGGTGCTCGTATGATGAGTTGGAATTATTATGTTGTGTTTTGCTATTAGGTCTATCTTTGGCCGACCTAATGTATTGTTGATGTTGTAATGGATTATTTTTTGTAATGCGGATGTATGTGTAACCTATATTAGGTTAATGCTGACATGTTGTAGTGTGTTGCACATTTGGATTATTTTTTGGAATGTTTTTGTACAAGCTTGAAGCTGACAGTTGATCTTTTTTGTGAATAAGGGTTGCATCTAATTAGGTCGACCTAATTGATATGAATGTATTAGATATATATATTGGATAGTTTTGAGATTTTGATGCGTAGTTGCAAAGTGTTGAAGTGTGCGAAGAAGACAAGTATGATGAAGTGTGTTAAGTCAATTTACTGAACATCAAAGGAATTGAATCAACACTTGCTAGGTGTACTTTATCAATTCATTTTCTGGCTGTAAGCCATTTTTTCATTGTATTTCTGTAGGCAGTGAGCCTCCCTTTTTGGACAATGAGTCCTAGCAGTGATCCACCCTTTTGTAATATTTTATAATTGGTTATACTATATTGTGAGCTAACACTCATCATAGTTTTTCCCATTTTGGGTTTTCCACGTAAAAATCATGGTGTTCATGTGTTGTGTACTTTCATGTTATGTTAATGCTCTTACTTATCTTTACTGTTATATGCATTGGAGTAATCGGATGATGTTTGTTCAATAAGTTTAAGAATATATTGATTCACCCCCCCTCTCAGTATCTTGGGTATTCAACAATTGGTATCAGAGATTGGTTCCTCTAAAGAAGCCTGACAGCTTGAGGAAGATCTTGAAGATTGAAAAAATGGATGATAAATAAGAACTTTAGGTTGCACTTGAAGATCTTGACAAGGTTCAAAGTGAAAATAGAGATTTGAAAGAAAATCTTGATGAGGCAAATGAATGTGTCCGAAAATTGAAAGAGCAATTGAAGAAGTTCAAAGAAATACATAGAGAAGTGAGTGAGAAATTGAAGCAAGCTAATAAAGAGATCATCGGATTGAAGGTGCAAATGGAGGAAAAGAAGAGAATTGAAGATTGTCTTAATACAGTGGTGCAAAGAAAGACTGATGAATGCACAAGGCTTGAAAAAGAGGTGGTGAACCTAAAAGAAAAACTGAAGAAAGAAAAAAATTGTGAACATAATTTCAAGACAGGCTCCACCAAGCTTGATGAGTTGATTGTAGGGAAAAGGCCTTCTAAAGACAAAGGTGGTTTGGGAAATGAAGCTGGTGAAAGTTCTAAGGTTGTGCAGACCTCAAACACAGTGGATAATCAAAAGACTCAAGATAAAGGGAAGTAGAAAATAAATCCAAGAAACTTTGCTAGAAGACCACCTATCAAACAACCAAATGCTTAACCTTCAATGGTTTTTTCTTTTAATGTAATAAATTTGGTCATAGGGAAACAAAGTGTAGGAGTAGGATGAATCAATTTTCTGGTTCCTTCTCCAGACAATGTTTTGCATGCAAGAAAATTGGACATAGAGCTAGTGAATGCAGAACTCAGAGATGAATTGGTTTAATGGACGAATAGTGAATCAATCCTTTATGGGATACTGCTATACATGTAACAAGTTTGGACACAAAGAAAATCAATGCAAATCAGGGATTAATGGAGGAAAAACAAAATAGAAAAATTTTGTTTGCTACAACTACAACAAATTGGGACACATTTCAAGAGTTTGCAGAAGTAAAAAGGGAAAGCAATTTGATCTGGTAAAGAAGAATGAACCGGTGAAGAAAATTTACAAGAATGAGGTTAAGAAAGAAATGAACAAGAATTGGAGGAAGAAAGAAGAACCAGAAACATCAGATGTGTCTGTGCCCCCATTCGGTATAGAGATTTCCTCTGGGAACTAGACCTAGCATGGTCTTAGGGGGAGCTTTAACAAAAAATTGTTCAAACCCCCTAGATGTTTGGTTGTTAGTCTTTTGTATGAGGATATGTTGTAAGGACTAGATAGGAAGAGGTTATGCAAAAGGAACTGAAAGAAAAGGAGCAGGCATGATCATTTGCGAAGAAAATTAAGGTTTTTTTGTGCAGTGAAGAGGCATTTTTAGCAACTTTTGAAATATGCCGCATTTCATGTGAATTAGGGAAGATCATTGATTTATGAAGTGGATTATTAAGGAATTTTTATCACTTGTGAATTTGAAGAAAGTGGAGAGAAATTTGGAGAGTTCTTGAGGCAATCTCAAGTGTGAGCTATGCAAACCCTAGTTCTCATTTTTTGCAAAGGAAAAAGGCATTTTGCTTATCTGTGTTATTATGGGTTTGTGTGTATCATCTTTTTGAAATTGTTGAGCACAATTTGTGGAAGAATGGAAACTCCTGTAGTTGTAAATGTGTTTTAAATACCTAGACCGTCATATAAGAAGTATTCCATGAAGGTTTTTGAAGATGAACCTATGGGCTCCTTCTCATCGATTCCTCACGGGGTTATGTCGAATGAAGACACAAGAATGTACATTCAAGTTAAGACTAAGGAATACAATCATGGTAAATTGATAGACATGTGGATGAATGAGCTCACTAGGTATGATTTCTTGGTAAAACTCAAATATTCAAAAATTATTGCGAAGAAATTGGATAAATGGAATTACTTTCCTAATTTCAGCTCCATCATTGATAATAAATATGTCAAACTAGCTCTCAGCAGAATGCATAACAAGTTCTTGTGGACTGAAAGACCTCACCTCATTACCAAGGAAGAAATTAAGGTTGTTACCAAACTCTGTGATACCAGACCAGTACCTGTGTTGAAATTTGTGAAGAATGAAGTGGTGATGGAACTCACTGGAGCTACATATGACAGGAGGGCTCTAACTAAAAATCCTATCACTAATCCTACTATGAATTATGTTGCAATAATGACTGGAAAAAAAATCTACTTCACTAATAGAAAGAACTTTGTATCTGCCATAGCAATTTATATCAATTTTGATATGGTAGTTAATGGTGTTGATTATGATTTGTGTGAACTTCTATGACAATAGTTGTTTGAGAACTTGAGGATGACCTGGGAAAAGAATTATGCTTTCAAATTTGGCTCCTTGACTATGTGTTTGTTGTTTTACTTTCTTAAGAGACTTCCTAGAAGTGATGATGTGGTGTTTTGGGATACATCCAAACCGGTTGCACATCAGATCTTTGATTGCATGCACAATTTTGGTGATTTGAAGGCTAGAGATAATGCTCTAACAACATTCTTTGTTGTATTCAAGAGAAATATGAATGAAAGAGAGAGGATTCCAAAGAGAGTTGTTGAGAACTACAAAAATGATATCATTTTTCATGTCTCCTTTGATGAGTGCATGATTGAAACTATTGAACCCCTAACTGTATGGATACAGCCTTTACGTTATGAGATTATAGAAGATGAAGTCAAAGGCTGTGTGCAAGTATTGTTGAAAAGTCCTAAAGATGCCAATGAACCTAGAGTTGGGACTTATGCAAAAAAATCTATGGAAGTTCACTTGGAACATAGGGAGCCTATGATAAGAAAGAATGTAGATAAGAAGCTTAGAGAGGCAGGCTTCACTGATGAATAGATTGCACAAGGTAGAGCTATGAGAGAGCAGGTAGCCGAAGAATCATCAAGACCAAGGATATCTAGAAAGAATGCTCCTTTAAAACCATCTGCAACCCTTGTAGTGAAAGTAGAGCCCAGTGCTTCTGATAAAGGTAAAGGTTTGACTCCTTTCAGACCTAATACTAGATCTAGCAAGAGGAAAGAGACTCCTCTAGTGTGGCAAGAGAGGAAAGAAAGAAAAATCTACAAGGGAGAAGAACCTTAGCATCACTGAAGATCAAGAGGAAGAGGAGGAGGACCCTGCAACAAAATTGGAAAGGAAGAGAAGAGGAAGCATGTCCTCTGGTGAAGGTGCTTCGCAGGAAGCTAGTGTTGGTTCAAAAATATATTATATTGTATCGTCCTTTGAGGAAGATGAAGAATAGGAATTTGTTGTTCATGTGCACACCAAACAAAAAGAAAAGAAAGAAAAGGTGTCAAAAGAAGTCTCTCCAAACCAGGAAGAACAAAAGGAATCTCTGGTAAGACTTGGTTCCCCTTTCACATTAGAGGCAATATTCAATTCCTTGATAAATTTTGAAGATATGTTGAAGCCTAAAGCAGAGTATTATGATCAAGTAGGTAGAGAGGAAAAAAAAACTTTGATTTTCCCTGTTATTCAATATGTCATTACTCTGAAAGTTAGTTGGGTTTATGTAAAGAATAATGTGCTTGAGAAATTTTGGGAAGCCTTGATGAAAAGGAGAACAAAGGTTGTTGATCTGGAAGAGAAGATAAGAAATGATGCTTTTGAGAAAATCGAATCCTCTTTGACCCTGAATGATTTGAAAACCTTGAAGAAGGTTTGTTCAAAAATGTTTCAGTTGAAGAAAAGAGTGAACACCCTAATGATAAAGGACAAGAAGCAGATAAATAAGATAAGGAAAGAGATTGTAGAAGCCATTAGGGATATGGCTGAAAAATATGGCATGCTTGGTGCACTCCCATTTGGTTCTACACCTAAGACAGGAGAAGAAGCTTCTATAGAAGAGGTAAAGGAAGAAATTCATTCTGGTATAGGTGATACAGGCATTCCTTTAGAAACAAATGATGCAGATATCCCTCTAGATATAGGTATTAAAAATGATCCTTTGAAGATGGAGAAACAGAATAAGGGAGGAGAGGAGCTAGAGATGCATGATGGAGTCCCTTCAAAGCATGATGAAGGTGAAAAAGATAATGCTGGAGAGGAAGATAAAACTGAAGGTGAAGGGAATGATGAAGAAGGCAACAGAGACAAAGAAAAAGATGAAAAGGAAGAAGATGGAGAAGAAGAAGAAGAAGAGAAGCAAGAGGAAAAAGAAAATGTAGAGGAAGAAGAGAAAAATGGGGAATCTTCCAGTAAGAATGAAGAAAATCAAAGGTAGGTTGTAGAAACTTTGAGGTCCCCTAGAGAATCCTCCTCTGATGATAATGTATTGAAAGGCTTGTTGTCCAAGTAGATCAGGTTCCATCTAGTGATTCCTCTGAAGCTTCTACAACTTCCCATGATTCAAGGGAGTGTGGACTTAGATATTATCTATCTTGTTCATAAGTTGGTGTTGGGGGATGCATTGCATGCATCCCATAGAAGAGAAATTTTGGAAACTCACCAGAAAGGAATAGAGCTTATTAATTATGCTCTTAAATCTTTGTAGGAGGCCACATGTAGTACTTTAATGGATACATCTCTCACTCTAGTAGAGAATTTAAAACTTTTATTGGATTCCTTTCAGGAGTATGCCTCCGGACTTGGTGAGAAGAAAAAGAAAGAAGTTGAGAAGAAGTTGGTAGAGAAAAGGTTGTTCGAACTTAATGACAAGTGTGCTCTGGCACACACCAATGTTGAGAAAAATCTAGAAGTTTTGTAGACTTGTTAGTATGAAGAAAGTGTTGTCTTTTCTTATTGCTTAAAGTGGTTGGATGCCACTTAGAACATCAATGATCTCATGGACTCCATAGAATCCCAGTTGTTTGTTGTCTCCAATATTTACAGTGCATCCAAAGATAGAGACATAACAACCTGGAATGCCATCTTTGCTCACAAAGATAAATTCTTTATTATACAAAAGCAGAAGGAGGATATCATTAGGTGGGTGCATGGAGATGGGTAGCTAATTTGTGGCCAACTTTAAAAAAAAGTTTTGAAAATTCATAACGCGAGCTCGTTATAACACGCTCACGTTATGGCTTGGTGTGTTGAGCCTGAGGCTCGGCCACAACGAGCCCATAATGTGAGTGTGTTATAATGTGCTCTTGTTATGACATGTTAAAAGCAAAAAGCAAGTGAAATGCATTCATTCTTGCATTTTGACTATGTTTTTTGTTGTGCCCACGACCAAAACCCCCATTTTTTCTGCTCGCATTATGGGAGGAGGTATTTTTCAAAAATCTTCATCAACGGTTTCTATTTTATCACAAGGACGGTGCCACAATGACGAGGAGGTGTGAGAGGTAAGGATTGTTTTCTTTTTGTTTTGAATTTGTTAGTTTTAGGTTGTATTTGATATTTATTTTTTTGAATTTGTAGGAGATGAAAATCAACCTGAAAACCCTCAAAATCCTCAAAAAGAAGAGCAACCAAATCCTCAACAACAAAATAAACCACAACAACAACCTCCTCCACCAATCACTCAACACCCTCTTGGCACTCAACAAAATTTAATGAGTGAAATTGAGAACAACAAAACACAAATTGAGGATTTAATTAGTAGGATGAGTGATCCAAATGGTTCAACTATGGAAAGAATGACCCTAGCAATTTCATTGAAAGATATGTTAAAAAATGTAGATTCAATTAGCAAACAAATAACTGGATGGAAAGATAGGAGGCAAGTGGCTAGGGCTTATTACATGGATAAACTATCATATAAAGATGTAAAGGATATAAAAATTACAAAAGGTGATTTGTGCTTATTATTCACTGACCCACACACAAATCAAAATCTTACCCTCAATGCGAAGAGGTTTCCTATTCATTGGTGCCACCACCAACAAACCAGGAACTATTTTTATGATAGGTGGTACATGGTTTTTGATTACCCACTGTGCAACAATTGTGAAGTCCCATAGTATTTCCTTACGAAACTATACAATGAGCTCATATTAAACCAAATCCCAAATTATTTTGATATGAGGGAGTTCTAGGGGAAAGGTGGGGGGTCAGCTCAAGATAGACCCAGTGCATAATCGAATCCTACGCGGAAAGGGAGATGAGCTCTCGCTAGGCCACCTCATGAGCATGTTTCTATTCCTTCCATCATGAAGGAGAGTGCTGATGTAGAGACATTGTAGGAGATCAACACTTTGACCCAGAGTGTCATCTAGCATACTAGCCCTATTCTACAATGCCATCCAGGGGAGTCTTCGAGTGGTGGCCTTCAAACCCATGTGTGTCAATATCGCATGGCGACTCGTTCATATGACCCCACCAACACTTAGGAGGCTGCTACGCAGGGTCCGTCTACAACTATGGAGATGGAGAGGGAAATTAACATTTTGAATGAGGCGTATGGCATTGATACTCAGGTAAAATTTAACATGTTCATTGAATTTAATTTATTAAATTTTGATTTTGAAATGCAAGATTAACTAATTTAGTTTTATGATTTTAAAAAAATTACAAGGTCACAGTGCTGAGACTGGATACACCGGCCCTACACCTACTTATTTCTGCAATACACCTATTAGTGGGGTATGTAACTAGTTAACAATTATAAATTTATTACATGTTAATAACATTGTTTTACGAATGGTATTTTAATATGTGATTTTGGATGTTGAACATGCTAATATTGGAGGTTTCGAGGGAACACCTCCCAGTGCCAATGGATTTACTCAAACCTACACGCAAGTAATAGAATAAAGAGTTTAACTAATGAATTGTACTTAATAGATTTGTGTAGTTTATATTCATATCATTGATTATGTTGCATTTCACATCATTCAAACTCAAAACATTACTTCACATTCCATAACTAATAACTAGATGTTGATAGATGACAAAATTTTAACTACAATATAGTTGTTTAGAAACTCAACATAAGCAGTGATGCAATTACTTCACATAGCATAAGCAATAATTCTAGGAGCAACTTCCAATTGCATTTGCTTGTCATGGCATTCCATGAGACCACTTTTTACTGCTCGGCATCTTTTCAAATAGTTCATTGCCTTTTCTATGCTATGTATTCTTGGAAGTAATATATGAAAGAATAATAGTAAGCAATAGTATAGACAAGTCAATGAGTTTTTTGAAAAAATCCCTCAAAGACTCAACCTTTCCAACAACAACTTACATTGATGGATCATATCATTTTTAAACATTTCCCTACCTTTCCAAATTCCTACAATGACTCAATAACCTCTACAACTACTTTTCCCCTTGGCATTCCATTCCTTTACACCTTTTTTGCATTTTTACAACATTTGAAATTGACAACTTTTTCAATATTTTGCAATTTTGCACTTTATGCCTAAATTAACTAAGACTATTACAACCTCCAAAATGGCTATTTAAGCCTTATTGCATCATCAAAACACCTTAACCAATTCGAACTCCTAAATTTTCCTCCATGGAGGCATGTTCTTGCAAAGGTGCACCTACACGACAAACTATGGATGCTTGGAAAAAATCTATCAAAGCATAAGAGTAAGCAATAGCATAGACAAGGAAGTTAGTAGTTCAAAAAAATTCTTTGAAGAAATGCGGTCTCATGGTGATGGAATGCCATTCCATCACCATGAGACCACATTTCTTTGAGGCATTTCTTCAAATAGCTCACCACCTTTTCTATGATACCACATTTTCCATACATGTGTACCAAATCATTTTATCAAACTACTCACTTCCTTGTTGCTATGGCTAAAAGCCTAAAATAGGTGCTTTCCAACAAACTATGGATTCTTGGAAAATATCTATCAAATCATAATAGTAAGCAATAATACCATAGAGAATGCAATGAACTGTCTAAAAAAATTCCTAATGCAGTCTTATGGTGATGGAATGTCATGACGTGCATTTGTTTGTAATGGAATTGCATCACCACGAGACCCCATTTCTTTGAGGAATTTTTTCAAATAGTTCATTGCCTTCTTTATGCCACCATAGTTATCATACATGTCTACAAAAGCATTTAATCAAATGGTTCACCGGCTTGCTACTATGGGTAAAAGCCTAGAAACACATCCTTTTGAACAAGATATGGATAGGGAAAATAGTAACCATGATAGTCAGAAATATATAGTTCAATAAGTACTCAAAATTTTGTTCATTATCTCATACATTATAAGTCATGATGTGGATTTCTATTGTATTTTTTGAGATTGAATATTTTTTTGTTTTATTTTCAGATGTTGTATGCCGAAACACCTCCAAATGTGACGAGGGAAATGGAGATTGGTGTTTCATCTGCTATACAATCCTTGATGGCTCTAATAGGGGAGGTATTAGGGAAATTACTAAATTTCAATTTACATTCATTGTTATAGATGTTAGTTAGTGAAAAAGAAAACCATTATTGATTCATGTTTAATTTCTAATTGGATGGTCTATACAAGGCTTCAGCACACCTTAGCCTGGGCATAAAAATATTTCCCTCATGGAGAGTGATCATCAGATGGCGGTAAGTGATTATTTTGTTAAATATATCATTTTTTATAATGTAATTTCTATATATTAATGTCTTTACTCCTTATTGTAATAGATAAAACTTCACCAAGAACTAAACACTAGGAGTAATAGGAGCACTCCTCGAGCACAACAGAAATGAGTGATAGATGTTTTGCCATCCGATCGACAAGCAAAGGGAAAGAGTTTATTTCATGAGCATGGAGAGCAATGACTTTTGATTCTAGAGCCCTTTGTTGTATGCCTACGTGGAAGTTTTATACATATTTTGTATTGGATATATTTGACATTGTATGCCTATATGGCATTCTCATAAGCCTATATGGTTATTTTGTACCTATATTTCATACTTATATCGACATATATTGATGTATGCCTACATGGCTATTTGGTTAATACAAATATTTTTTATCGATGGTGTCCATATTTGCATTATAAATTGATGGTTCAATAGATATGAGTTACATGTATTCAAGTGTATACTTTACTACTTACATGTATACTTTGTGACTTACATCTGTCCCAATGTATACTTTACGACTTACATGTTTTCATGCGTATACCTTGTATTTGTGCATATACTTTGTATTAATTTGTGTATACTATGTATTCGTGTGTATACTTCCAAGCTTATGTGTTTTTTAGTACTTGTGCTTCCGTTATTCACATGTACATGCTTGACTTATTCACGTGTATAATTATTAATTGGTTAGCCCTAGCATTGATCATTGTTGTCCTTCATGTTTTTTCTTGAATATTAATTGAATGATGCTAAACAACTTTATCTAAAGCAAAAAACACATTTTCAATTAGTATTCCATGAAATGATTCATAAAAAGATTCCAATATATTTAATCCTTTGATTAGAACAACTCAATTAAGCAAATGATACATAATCTTCACAACACTTGCAAAACATAATATTCAAAGTAGATGAAGTAGTTAACTTCTTGACACATTATCATACAAACATTTATCTTCAATAGTCTTTAAACATTTTCACAGCATAATCCAGATAGTGCAAAATGAATTGTTATGTTCTTGATGCATCACCATATAAAGACATTGAAAGATTTATATGTCAACTTTTTGAAATATTATTTATTGTATATGAAATGGACTAGGGAGAAAGCAAGTTATAATTTATAATACAAATAAGAAATGAACTCAACATTGTCCTAAACCCCGAATAGGTCTATTTAACAAAGCAACACCCTCTCAATCACTCTTCCAATTGCAAAACACCATTGGGCAACATTAACCAGTCTGCAAATCCATGAAATCCAAAAAATTTAGGGCGTGATTGGCCCTCTAACCCCCCTATCCTCTAAACCCTCACTTTTCTCAAATTTCACTAGGGTTTATTGAAAAACCCATACCCATATGTCATACAACCTCAAAACATCTTCCAACACTCTTCATTCTACCTACACAAACTTAATTGACCACCAAATTATGTTGCCCCTTGACTTTACCCACTTTTACTCCCTCAAACCTCTCTTTTTCATTCAAAACCCTTCTTTTCCCAAGTAGGGCATCATGCTATAACATATTTTTGACCTCCCTTTTCCTTGCAGACCATTTGAACACATCAAACTCCACAACCTCACCCTATTTCCAACCTATTCTAACTTATTCTCAAGAAATTTCTTCTTTTCACCTCGTCTAGCCTTGCTTTTAAGGCCTAAATTCTAAATTTTGAATAGGGGCAGCATTAGTAATCTCTTCCAATGGCTTTACCAATGCTATTTTCTTATTCGTACTCCCTATCGTACTTACATAACTGACTCAAATGACCCCACACTAACTCAAAACTAAAAGTAAGATTACAAAATGGCCTATCATGGCCTTATTTGACATTATAATGACTAAAACCACTAAACTAGACATTCTCCATCAAATGGAGGAACAAGGTGCTTTGCACCAATGATCATATGCTTTTTGTGTGGAATACTCAGACTTCTAAACTGTCATGTGTATGTTTCTCTTTTCGATTGTTTTGCATGCCATCATAAGGGATCAAGCCGATTGAACGTAACTCAGAGCAATTCTGCATGTTTGGGTGCGAAAGAGGACCATGCCTAGCGTAAACCTACCTATTGGGATGTGTTGGAGCATTTTGTTTGGTCATACGAATTGTAAAACAAAAGTTGCACCACTTTGTAACTTTACACTACTTCCATTTGACACTTTTTCCATCAAGTGAAAACTGGACACCATAGGAAAATGACTCTGAGATAACAAAAACCAAGAGAGATTATTATAGAGGGGCCCAATGCAATCTTGTAGGCTTAGACAGAGAGTTCATAAGCATCACCATTTTTTATTAATAGCCCGTCAAATTTTGCTTCCCTTTTGCACTTTGGACCTATTGATGGTCAAAATAGCACAACATTGAACAAAATATTTATATCCTATTTCTCCTGAAAGAGAAAGATAACATGAAGTAATCTAACTCCCAAGGTCCTGGTAGTTGGTTCTCATCTGTGTTGATGTTACTCAATGGCCAATGTAGCTGTAATATTCAAGGTGTCTTGTTGGTATAAAGGAACACAAATTGCATTGTATCAATTAACCTACATTGGGGGGTATAAATAAATAGAAAAAGATAGATTAGGACTTTAGAACAACTGAATATGAATAAAAATTCTTCACATCCAGACATGTACCTTAACAACGAGTGTTTCTTCAACTAATCAAAACCATAACATGATTCAATCCATAGCATAACCTACACCATTGCATACATTCACAGTGCTAATTCAATAGTCATAACCATTCACCAAAACTTCACTTCAAGATTAAAACAGATCATTCACTCATTGCTAAAATCAGATCAAATAGACATAAAAGTAATTTCATTCATGAATAATTCAAGGAAATAATCTTAAATATGGTTTCCTCTATTGATTTGCATCAAATAGAAAACATTTAGGCATAGAAACTCACTGGCATATAGATTGATTATGCTTCATTAACATTACCATAAAGGTCCAAACTTAACAATAACATGTAAACTGTATAAAGCTGTAAAAAGTATCCAAGTTCAATAGAACTTTCAAAGTATCTTACTAAGACTTATGAAATCCTAAGACTATGATTCCTATCTTCTATCATATCATGTGGCTAATCCTTCTTCAATCAACTGACCTTTACAAAATGGAGCCCAAGTTACATATAGGCATGCCATGCATAAAATTCTCTCAATCAGAAACTCAGATCCACTAATCAAGGAGTTGGAACTGTATGAAGGAACTATACTAGCTAATCTTCAATTTAATAATTGATTGCCCTATTGTCCAAATCTGATGCCCAGGGAGGAAGGTCAAATTGATGGATGAGATATTAAGTTAAACTCATGTTAAAACCCTACAAAATAGGAGAGGAGAGGAATTTTCCCATCAAAAAGAGAACGTTCTGCAGCCAACTCATTCATGTGTTGCTTGGTCAAGGAGATAGCCATCATAACTAGAGAATACTTGTTGAAGAATGTCTAGATCAAGTCCATCTACCCAATTATCCTCAAATTTAATCCTCTTCAACTCTGTTGAGGTGAATTATTGCATATCTTTCAATTTGATTAATTCCCTCCTAATAGCTTTCACCTCATCTTTTATATCCATGAGTTTATGCAATAACAAGTCTTCTCCATCATGTTCTTTTTGCATTACTTCGTCAAATCTGTTGCTCCACTTCTCCTTCAACTTATCCAAAGGAAGACCTTATTTGATCAGGATGTCCACATTGAGAAAAATAGCAACCACTACCTCCAATTCATCAATTTGTTCATTCAAGTCTTTACTATCTTCTTGAACTTCACTCTTATGCTCATAGATGAATTTGGATCTGAACCGGATTATGCTGAATGTATTCTCAATAAAATATGCATTATCTTCCTCAAGGATTTATTGTTCTAGGAGAGTTGGATTGGGCACCTTGCTTATGTCCTTTAGTTTCTTAACATGTTCTTTATATTCTTCATCTTATTTCTCCAGGACTTCAACATGTTGATTCATTTCCTTTGCCAACTCAAGTGCTCCTTCATGAACTTTGAAACCATCAGCTAGCACTTCACCAACCTCTTGATTGAGCCCATCAATCCACCTATCAAGCATCCCCACCTTACTCCTCATTTGTACTAAGTCATCAACTTATTTCTTGCTTAGTAGTATTGGGGTTTTTGGAGCAACAACTTGTTGAGAAATTGGAGTGGAGACATCCTTCAAGAATTTGTCCAACTTATCCAATTGAGCTTTAAGTTCATCCTTCCTTTGCTTATCTATGATCATTATGGATTTGGTGGAGGATGCTACAATATCAATAAGATTCATCTATTGGTTCCTTGTAGGTCTCCCCAAATTGATAGTGCCCAGTTGGTAATCAATTATTTGCATATCTTCTCTGTCCTTATCCACCACTAGAATTGCACATTCAACAACAATCACTCCTGCATCCATGAGCCTGGTGGAATGAAGAACTTTGGCCTTCTTCTTGGGTCTTTCCTTCTCTATCTCCTTCATCATCTCATCCCAATTGAGAGGCTGAGGTTCAACTATCTTCTTTTTCTCAAGATCAAGTTTTAACCATGTAGGAGCAATAGGAGTAGTGACCACTTGTGTTGAAGA
Source organism: Sequoia sempervirens (assembly GCA_007258455.2). Lineage (NCBI taxonomy): Eukaryota > Viridiplantae > Streptophyta > Pinopsida > Cupressales > Cupressaceae > Sequoia > Sequoia sempervirens. The sequence continues at coordinate 703,141,656 of VDFB02270651.1, read as the reverse complement.
AGAGGTAGCAGTGGCAAAAGATAATGGTTGCAATATGGTGGTCCTAGGTTGAGAATCGACCTCTTGCACATTTTGTTGTTCCCTTTGTGCATCTTTTTGTGCAAGTCTCTCAGCTTCCTCTTTATCCTTCTACTCTTGCAACCTTTTGGCTTCTAATTCCTTTTTCAAATGATCTTCTTCCAACCTCTTATCCTCATACATTTGGTCTCTCTATTTCTCAAGCTCCTTGACCTTGTCCCATGCCTCTTTAGACTTTTTTTCATGCAAAGCAAGTTCTTTAGCTTCCTTTTCTCTTTGTAGTCGTCCTTCCCCTTCCTTCCTTTTGTGGGCTTCCTCAACAGTCTTGAATTTAGCCTCAAGGGCTTCTCTTTCTCTTCTTTGTCTAGCTTTATCCTCCTCAAGATCATGGATCTTCTACAACATTTCCAATTTATCTCTCTTGTCTTTAGCTTTGAATTCCCACTCTCTTTGCTTTTGTTGCTTAGCCAATTCATTAGCCTTGGCTTTAGCCTCCAATTCTTGTTTTTTGATCAATGCATCAGCTTGTACCTTAGCATCAATCTCCTTTTGTTTAGCCATTGCCTCAACTTGTTCCTTGGCATTTTCTTCTCTCTTAGCATCCTTGAAAATTTTCCATTGATCCTCTTCTGTCAAAACATGCTCAGTTCCCACATCCTTAGTTAAATCAAGGGATGCAATCACATGAGTCTCCCTATTAGATGGGGTAGCATCAGAATCTACCTCAATGTCATGAATCTCAATTTCAATCTCCCTCTCCTTCAAGGATTATGCTTCTTTGTGAAGGGTTCCCATAGGCATCTCTCCACTTGGCTGCTTTGTGATAAGAGGTTGAGTTGATGCTTCTCCTTCAATAGTTGTTGAGGCACCAGGTTTCATTGTGGATTCTTCTCCATGTGCTTCAAGAAGATCCCGAGAAGGGATTACAGGTTCAATCTCCTCTCTAGAATTGGGAGGGAAAAACTCCAAGGGCTCCTTAGGAGCCATTCTTCTTTTTGTTCTCTTATACCCTTGGGTGGTGACTGTAGCCTTTCTTTTCTTGGAATTTTGAGCCTCTGGCTCCTTGATTCTCATAACAACCCATTGGATGCTCCTATCCAAGATCGACCTTACAATCTGCTTGATATCTATGGACTCCCCTGCATTCCAATCTATTGGATCTAAGTCCTTGGTGCCTATATTTTCAGCTTCATATTGGGGATAAAAATTTACCCCATCATCTGAAAATGTGTCAGGAATGTCCTCCTTTATCCCATACTCAACCATGAGTGGGATAGGAAATATTTCATAGTTTCTTCTTCTCAGATCATAGTCATCTTGTAGATCCATCCAAAAGTCTTCCAACAGATTGAAGTGTTTATCAAAAATAGTAGGAAGCAAGGATTGCATCTTTTGTTTTGGATCAAAATGCTTCCTAGAGGTGTATAAACCTAGCTTCAAGTGGATTAACTCATCACAAATTATCTTGGCTGCCACATTGTGTGCACAGCTATACCCACCCAACTTCATGGTGAATTTGTGGCAGCCATTCTTATGCTTATTGGAAAATTTGAGATTGACTGCTATAGCTTGATAAATAAAATCCATCAAGACAATCCTATTGTTGCAACACCTAGGGAGTAGATGAGGATGGCCATCAAAACTAGCCATCCTGAAGTAAGTGAACCTAGGGTATTGGATATACCAATGTCCCCACTTTGTCATAAAGGCCATAGCATCCCTGCTCAATCTATAGCCTGCATCTCCTGTAAGCCGGTTAATGATAACATACAAAAATACATCATTAAATCTTATGTAGTGTGATTCAGAAGTCTACAAGGTGAGCTAATCATAGTGATCCCACACCCTTTTCTGTCCTTGGGATTCTCCCAATATTCCCATTACATTCAATCCAAGAAAGATGCCCCTTCTTGCTACTGCATAAATCATATAAGAGGTCATGAAGAAACTCTTGGTTTCTCTCACTCTAAGCATCTAGTTGTGTATGCATTATGATACAATCATAGGCCAATCAAATTGTTGTCTTCCATCTAGTATAGTCTGAATGAATGGAAACATCCATTCCTTGAACTGGGAGGCATCTCTCTTCCCAAACACTCTAGAGAGCATCATTATTATAGCTTCGATCTCCTTGTAGAAATTTGATCTTTTAGGCTGGTTGAGAAGCTTGGCTAGAGGGATTTCTTTTCAATCCTCATCCAGTTCTTGTTCATGTGAGTCCTACTAGTCTCCTTCTACTTGCTATAGAGTTGCAGGGCTTCAGCCTCATTGAGCTGCCTGGGGATCTGTGGAGTAGGTGCATTGAATAGGAACCTTATCATCTGTGGTGTAAGGTCAATAATGATGTTCCCCTGTGAGTCCACACATTGTTTGGTAGCAAAATTGTAGGCTCCAGCTGCAGTGAGTATTAACTCTGTACACTTGACAGATAAAGGAAAGAGGGAAACATGTGCCAAACCCGATTGAACAATTCTCTAAGTTCTCGTTACATCTTCACTAAATGTTTCTTCATACAACTCTTCATAGTTAAATGAACCCAAGTTTGTATCTATAATATCTACCCAATCCAAGTCCACCTTGCTAGCTGTGATGGTAGGACTTTGATCCTTATACCTCAAAGTATATGGGAGTTGTTCCACCTTGATCTTTTTAGACTTGGCTCCTTGCCTTGAACTTTCTACAGGTTGGCTTCTTTGAGAAGCCTCTTTTGATGCTCCTAAAATCTCCTATTTCTGCAATAAAACCCTGTATTAGATGAACAAAAAGCATAAAAATCAATACATCATCCAATACCATCCTCTACTTCCTTAGGAAAAACTTTCCATACTTAGCCAAATTTTGTATTCACCGGAAGCAGAGCCAATGAAGAATCAAGAACGAGAAACAATTTTAACACAGGGCGAGATAGGGACTGAAACCAGAATGATACCAGAACCAGGATCGAAACAAAAACTAAACTCGAAACCAATCAATAGTTCCAAGTTTGACCCCCACTCTGGTTCCACTTCTACCAAAGAGTGAGTGTGAAGACCAAAATCAATAGTAATCAGAAGCGGGATCATTTTGGGAATGAACCCCAATGCAAACACTTACGGGATGAGTTCATTTTTGAGTCCGCTTCTGCCGATTTAACATTCAAAATGAAGAAAATTCTAGAAGATGTGGTCACATGAGATTTTAGGAACTGGGTCACATGGGATCATAAGGGAATTTTAGACAAAAGGGGCTTAACCTCACCCATTAACAGAATAAAGACCAAATTTAACTCTAAGGGTTGGATATTGTAAAGGTCGTTGAACAAACCCTAGTTTGTATGACGTGTTGACTCAAATATTTAGGGCATCAAAAACCTAACATAATGATCACTGAATCAACACAAGAACAAGATCAAAGGGGTCACTAAATAGATCTTAACACATTTAAAGCACAAAGGACCTCATCAAAAGGAACCCTAGTTAGAAACTAGGGCACGACAGAATGGACCTGCCATGAAAGCAACAACAAAATGAAAAAAGAAACAAACGCAAAGATAGAAAAGGAAAAAAGAGACAAAAAAATGAATCCAAAAAGAGATAAGGGAAAGAGCGAAGATTCACAAAAAAAATGTCCCGTGAATGTGCAAGAACACAATGAGCAAGAAAATGAAAATAAAACGACAAAGCAAATGGGAAAAGAACAGGAAAATACCCTACCTCAAAATGCCAACAAGAAAGGTTGAAACTGGATAAGAATTCGCTCACCAATGCACCTTTGCAATCAAATTGTGCTCCTCTCGAAGTTATCTTGGCTCTAGTTTGCTAAAACAACTTAGATAACAAAGATAATGAGCCAGTTAACCTTGATTAAGGTTTTAAAATCATTTCACACATGTGAGGAGGCTACAATTAATGTAATAAATGCGGTCGGTCGGCGGTGGAGAAAACAACATAAATAAACAGTCAACTCATGTGGAAACCAAAGGAAGGGGGGATGTGGACCCAAATCTGAAATAGAACAAGAAACCTTTAAAAAGTCTCTTATCCAACTCTGAACCTGGTTCTAGTCCCGCGGCAAGGACAGGCAACAAAGGAAGATGGGGGCGGAATCAGAACCAAAACCGGACATGGAACTTTTATAAAGTTCCAAGTTCGATTATGATTCTGGTTCTATTCCCAAAAAATGAACAAAGCCGAGAAAAGGACAAAGAAACAATGGGAAGTGGGACCAAAACAAAAACTGGACCCAACCCAAACACCAATGAAACAAATAACACAAAGCAAGCAAGCAGGAGCGGGATTGAAACGAACACCAAATCTAGAAATTTTACAAAGTTCCAAGTTCACTTTCAATTTTAGTTCCATTTCTGCTCAAGCAAAGACAAAATAAAAGGAAACAAGAAATAACTCAAGGGAGAAACAAACCCAAGAGCACAAGACAAACCAAAAGACAACAAAAGAACAAGGAAGAAGGGCAGGACCGGAACCAGGACAAAATCTAGACTTGGAAGTTTGTAAAATTTCCAAGTCCAATTTACATTTTGACTCTGCTTCTGCCAAACCAAAAGAAACAAGGACTTAGGAGGAAAATGAAAAAATCCTAAGACCCAAACAAAACACCAAGGACAAAACAAAAACCAAGGGGTACCCATTTTGTTCCAAAACAAAATGGGGTGGTTATGCAAGGCATAACGGGACCCTCAAGGGATCAAGCCAGTTGAACATAGCTCGGAGTGATTTCACATGTTTGGATATGAAAGAGGACCATGCCTAGTGTAAAAATGCCCATCTGGATGCATTTGAATAGTTTGTTTGGTCACACAAGTTGCAGAACAAAAGGTGCACCACTTTGCAACTTTCAACTACTTGCATTTGACAACTTTTTTCCCAAGTGAAAATCTTCCACCATGAGAAAAACCACTTCAATATAGTGAAAACCGAGAGAGGTTTCTGTAGAGGGGCCCAACATGTTCTTGTAGAATTAGATGAAAAGTTTCTAAGCATCACAGTATCTGAGTAACATCATGCTGAATTTTGCAGCCATTTTGCACTTTGGACTCTTAAGGGATCGATTCAGTTGAACATAGCTCAGAGCGATTCCGCATGTTTAAGTGTGAAAGAGGACCATCCCTAGCGTAAAAATACCTATTCAGATGCATTGGAATAGTCTGTTTGGTCACACAAGTTGCAGAATGAAAGTTGCACCATTTTGCAACTTTGCACTGCTTGCATTTGACACTTTTTCCATCAAGTGAAAATCTACCACCACAAGAAAACCAATTCAAGATAGCGAAAAATGAGAGAGGTTTTTGTAGAGGGGCCCAACATTATCCTGTAGGATTAGATGAGAAGTTTTTAAGCATCACGGTATCCAAGTAACAATATGCTAAAGTTTGCAGTCATTTTGCACTTTGGACTCTTAAGGGATTGATCTAGTTGAACATAACTTGGAGTGATTCCATGTGTTTGGGTGCAAAATAGGACCATTTGTAGCGTAAACATACCTATTTGAATGTGTTGAAACAGTCTGTTTGGTCACACGAGTTGCAGAATGAAAGTTGCACCACTTTGCATCTTTGCACTACTTGCATTTGACACTTTTTCCATCAAGTGAAAATACGCCACCATAGGAAAACCACTCTGAGATAGAAAAAACCAAGAGAGGTTTTTGTAGAGAGGCCCAACACAATCCTGTAGGATTAGATGAGAAGTTTCTAAGCATCACGGTATTCGAGTAACATCATGCTGAAGTTTGCAGCCATTTTGCACTTTGGACTCTTAAGGGATCGATACAATTAAATGTAGCTCAGAGCGATTCCACATGTTTGGGTGCAAAAGAGGACCATTCCTAGTGTAAAAATACCTATTTGGATGCGTTGGAACAATCTATTTGGTCACACCACTTGCAGAATGAAAGTAGCACCACTTTGCACTGCTTGCAATTAACGTTTTTTCCATCAAGTGAAAATTTGCCACCATGAGAAAACCACTCCGAGATAGAAAAAAATGAGAGAGTTTTTTGTAGAGGGTCCCAACACGATCCCTTAGGATCAGAGGAGAAGTTTCTAAGAGTCATGGTATCTGACTAACAACATGTTGAAGTTTCCACCATTTTGCACTTTGGACTCTTAAGGGATTGATCCGGTTGAACGTAGCTCGGGGCGATTCTACGTGTTTGGGTGAGAAAGAGGACCATGCCTAGCATAAAAATACCTATTTGAATGTGTTGGAATAGTCTATTTTTTCACACAAGTTGTTGAACAAAAGTTGCACCATTTTGCAACTTTCAACTACTTGCATTTGACAACTTTTTTCCCAAGTGAAAATCCACCACCATGAGAAAACCACTCCGAGATAGCGAAAAACGAGAGAGGTTTTTGTAGAGGGGCCCAAAAAAATCCCATAGGATTAGATGATAAGTTTCTAAGCATCACAATATCCAAGTAAGAAATTTTGAAGTTTGCACCATTTTACACTTTGGACTCTTAAGGGATCAATCTGGTTGAACATAGCTTGAAGTGATACCATGTGTTTCAGTGAAAAAGAGGACCATTTCTAGTGTAAACATACATATTTGGATGTATTGGAATAGTTTGTTTGGTCACACGAGTTGCAGAACAAAAATTGCACCATTTTGCAACTTTCAACTACTTACATTTGACAACTTTTTCGCCAAGTGAAAATCTGCCACCATGGGAAAACCACTCTGAGATAGCGAAAATGAGAGATTTTTTTTACAGGGGCCCAACATGATCCTATAGGATCAAATGAGAAGTTTCTAAGCGTCACGGTATCAAAGTAACAATATGTTGAACTTTGCAGCCATTTTGCACTTTGGACTCTTAAGGGATCGATCTGGTTGAACATAGCTTAGAGAAATTCTACGTGTTTGGGTGTGAAAGAGGACCATTCCTAATGTAAACGTACCTATTTTAACACATTGGAATAATTCATTTGTTCACACGAGTTGCAGAATGAAAGTTGCACCACTTTGCAACATTGCATTTTTTTCATTTGAAATTTTTTCCATCAAGTGAAAACTAGACACCATGGGAAAACCACTCTGAGATAACAAAAACCAAGAGAGGTTATTGTAGAGGGGCCCAACATGATCTCGTAGGATCAAATGGATATTTTTTCAGCGCCATGGTTTCTGAGTAATACCCCATCAAAGATTGCTACCCTTTTGCACTTTGGACCCTTAAGGGATTGAGCCAGTTGAACGTAGCTCGAAGTGATTCTGCATGTTTGGGTGCGAAAAAGGACCATGCCTAGCATAAATGTACCATTCCTCTCATACTTAGAATAATATTAATAAAATTCATTGTTTCATTGCATTTTTCTATATTTTTACTAGAAATCTAATGTTTCTTAGAACTATACGGTTCCGTACAAGGTGATTGTGTTCTCTTTTTCAATCTATTTGTGTTTCCAAAGACCTAATACATATTTATAAGCCCATTTTGATGTTAGGGTGCTTATTTGGTGAAATGGAATAAGTTTTTTGGGGTTTGTGTTGCTACCCCTATAGATTTTGATGGAAAAGGGCATGAAAATAAGGTTTCACCCTAGGGTTTGATAAAATATAGCATGTATAGGTTGGGTGATTGTATTTTGAGTTTGTTCAAGTGATTTTAAGGTCTGAGATGGTGGCATGTTCTAGTAAGGTGTGGAACCATTCCTTTCAATAATCCCTCCTCATATTAGCATAAAATAAGGGTTTTGTGGTTTGGCATGGTGGAGTGAGTTTCTCCTGAGACAAATTGTGGATTTGAGGGTTTGGATACATGAGAATTATTGCCCCAACAAGTTCAGGGGGTTGTTGAATGTTTAAAGGTATGTTCCTTTGTAAATTAGGCCTAGTTAGCCTAATGAGGACATCGAAGAAGGTCATTTTTGATGCAAATGTTCCAAGACAATCACTATTGATTTTGAAGTATGTGTTGTAACTCAATAATGGCTATCTAGATCAGTCATTTTTTTGTGAAGTCATTTGAGAAGTTTGTGAGAAAAGGTCTAAAACTAGGGTCTACTGACCTACTAGACAAGGCAAAGTGAAGGGCTAAAATTGAAGAGATAGAGAGTTGTTGGTTGAAACTTTGTTTGAAAGACACCCCTTGCTTACATATTCAAATTGAAAAACATCTAATTGCAATCCATTCCACTGACCTACTTAAACCTACATCGGTGGAATGGAAATATTATCACTTAATGGACTCTCAAAACCATGTTTTGAGGGTTACAAACCAGTTATGATAAAGGAAAAGGAAAAAGTTTTGCAAATACAGAAAACATCATCCTTTATTTACTAATTTTGCAATTGTGCAACTAATGCAAGTTTTGCATTTTTACACCAAATGACATCTTTTGTGCAATATCACTTCTCTAATCACCTAATGAACTCTTTGAGACTTTGAATACATTACATATGACCTTGACATGACCTTTTTCACATTGTTTACATTTCAAAATTCAAATTTTGCAAATTTTTCTATTGAAGAAATTTAGAGAACAAGGTGCTCCTGCACCAAACATGAACTCCAAAATTACAATATTTGAGTAAATCTCATTACAAGTAAATCTCATTACAATGCCTTAGGTACTTCATTCTCACATATATTTTACAATGTCACTCATACATTCGAGATTCTCTTTAAATGTCTACATCATAGGTGCTCATTATGAGGTAAACTTAAATTGAGTAACTTGAGATTCCCTCGCTAAGCTTCACACGCTCTTTTATAATGGCTTCAAATCAGAATTGAGATTTTTCAAGATCTTCAAAATAAGGATGTTGCATTGCTTTTTTGGCTGAGGTTCTCTTTGATGGCTCATAAATCAACATTTTCTACAACAAGAGACCAATCAATTTTTAGTAGTTTACTTACAAATACGCAAAGTAAAAGAGAAAAAAAAGAGCATCCAAAATGGAAATGAAATGAAAATAGATGGAAGGCACTTATAGATAGGCATGCTAGTCTCTCAACTTAGTCACTCCTGGTCATACATCTCACTGGGAGTTCCAAGATAACTATTGCACACAACACCTCTCATGAATAGACTAAGTTGAAATTTGAGATGCTCTTATAATGTCTACATCATAGTTGCTCATGATAAGGTTAACTTCAAATGAATAACTTGAAAATCCCTCACCAAGCTTTGCAAAAACTTTTGTAATGGCTTAAAATCATGATTGAGATTTGTCAAGATCATCAAAATAAGGATGTTGCATTGCTTTTCTGGCTGAGATTCTCTTGGATGGCTCATAAATCTATATTTTTTGCAAGGGGACACCAATCAATTTTTAGTAGGTTACTTACAAATAGGAAAAGTAAAAGAAGATGATAGCATTTCCATCAAACAAATTAATGTGCATACAAGTATAAATTAATAAGAACTAATGTGCATACTTACAAATTAATCTAATGAACCATCTGGGTCTTCTCTACTCTTTATTGTGTCAAGTATTTCCTTGTGGTCAGACTCACAGACCTTCCACAAGACCTTGTTCAAAGTTCTACCCCTGTATTTGGTCAAATTAACATTGGATGCCACGACAAGGTTTGAGTAATGAATAATCTTATGATGCATGTCAAAGTCCTGAAACAATCAATGTTTAACACTCTTATGTGGGTACCTTCTAAGCCACATTCTAGTAACAACAACTGAGCCTATAGGGTATTCAATGTTTTCTCCATCTATAACTGGGGCCTCCAATTTCTTTTTGGCCTCAACACAACAACACAAGTAATAGTTTATTCCCTCTTCGTTGTGTTCATCTGCAATAAATGTATAAAATTTCCCTACATTGATATGTGCAGCAAATCTCTTGAAATTAGTCAACATTACGAATACACTACAAATTAATATAACAATATGGAATTTCAAAAACTAAACAAGTAGATATATTACCTGGTTGAACTAGATCTGATACATGGTCAAATTCGACTAATGATTTCATCTGTGTTAGTTCCAATGCCATCAAAGGGAGATACATGTGAAGTGGGATAAGATAACTTGTCAACCATTTGTCAATCCACTCCCCTAACTCACAATCATTCCAACCTTGCATTGTACATGAAAAAAATCATGCCATCTTCTATGTATCGATACTCCATGAACCTTCATTTGAGCTAAGGAAAGAGTGTAGATCACTCGATCCTGTTAGTGTACAACAATCCTCATATGGTGCAATGTTAGTATCATCCATCAACCAAAAATATCTATGAACTAAAGATGTACCTTCATTATCTGGACCCATCAAAGCATTACACCACTCGACGATTGATCTTGCATCTGTCAACTTTGCACTATTTTTATACTTTAACTCTTCTCATGCTAATGCTCTTTTCATTCATGCTCCTGCACCATCATGCTCCCTTTTCCATGCCCAGCCTCACAAAAGTTCCACATATGTTGTACACTTGTAATGACATGTATCCTACTCAACCAGTAGAACATAGTTCATAAACTGTGCTACACAGTTATCCAACCATATTATATGTCGACCGTATACTATGCCCCTCTGAGCCAAATCACTGTAGAACATCTGGAAGAAACCTTGCATGAACTCTGGAGAATGCGTGTGATCATCACTAATATTAAAGTGATACTCCCTCAATACCTTCCTTTGGTCCTTTGTACTATCAGCTACATGAATGAATAGTATTTGCACAAATATCACAACCTATGTGGAGTTGTAATACTATGAATGCACCTCATGTTGTGGCTATAGAGTGTAGTTCTCTACAAATTCAACCACTGATACTATGTTGCCAACTGGAAAGGTGTCCTTGCATAGCTTGAATTGAGTGTCCAACCATCAGGCTCTATGGGTATGCCTTGCATACTCATACACTATATTGTCACGAAACATGGACATAAACTGATACACTGGAATCTTCTAAATAACCAAATCCCATTTTTTTTCTTGAGACCCATCTTTTGTAGCATATTCCACAGTTTTATACTTCCCGAACTCTACTAGTTTTTGTCCCACCTCATATGTCCTTTCCATATGTTGACATACTGGCATACGCTGCAAGCCACTACAATGCTCGCATGAACCATCCAAGCATGATGTCCTATAGAATATTTGGCCATCCTCTATTTCACATAATTTTTTTGATAAGAACTCTCTTGAAGATTTTGGTGGGGCTTCTATGCCACAATCTTGCAAAACATCATTAGTATGCAAATCACAACATATAGAACGATAAACATCATAATGGTGAGATAATTCAATATGTAGTCTACAACAACAAGTAGTGCATGTGTGATTTATCTTCACATAAAATGGTTTAACCATTTCAAAAAATCTTTGAAAAATACTAATTTGAGGATAATCCATTTGAAATTTACGAAAAAATTGGGTTTGAGTCATATCCAAAAATTGCTTTGGATGTGTGGCTCACGGTTCTGACTACCGATTCTCCTTCTAACGACATCCCTTTGATTCAGAGATGGACTTGTGTTATTATTCCAATACTCTTCAATTAGTGTTCTTAATGCTTCAACAACTTTTTAATCTTTTTGTGGCAGTCTCCCTAAGAATTCCCATAATTCATTTGAATCGGTGCCCTCAATTCTTTGTTGCCTTTGAATGACTTTTGATAAAGTTTTTCTACTAATTCTGATTTGTTCACTCATATTTCTAATGAGACGAGCTCTCTTTGTTTGACTGCTTACCAAAGTCAATTTAATGACATGTCATGTGACATTACTATCCTTTGAGCATGAGGTCTTACCCACACTCTCATATGCATCCATTAGATTCTTCACAATAGTGTTTTCACTCAATGCATTTGATGTTCTCAACCCAGAGTCTTCATGATGTCTCTATAATTTATACCCTACATCATTTCAACAAATAGTTGACATCTTGTGGTCTTGTTTATCCTTTCAAAGTAGAATTTCTAAATCTTATCAACATATCTTCTACAACTGTGTGTTGGAATCTTACCTTCCATGTGCTACAAAATAAATTCATCAATATTAATCAAATACTTTGGCTTTCTATGCAAAATTATAGGTGGTGTTCTCCTAGGTACATACATCTCAACATTAGGAATTTCATCAATATTTAATTGAGGTGGGCTAGATTGTGTACCTTATCAAGAAAAAATACCCAATTGAATGAGTTGGCAATGGTACAAGGAAGAGTGCTAATTTGGTGAAAAGTGAAGAGTTTTGAGAATTGTGTCTTGTGAATTGTTTTTGTTGGTTGATTTTTTATGTTCAATTGTGTTGCAGGACCTCCCCTATTTGCAACACAATTCAAATGCTTTGTCCATGCTTCCATTTTGAGCCATGACTGCAAGATAGGCTGGACCTTTCCCCATGTTGCTAACTTAGCCTTCAATAAAGAGTCTTCTAACAATGGAGAGAAGGGTTAGAATCCCTTGTAGGTAGACTAATCAAGGAAACATTTAAAATATATCACAAATAAAAGTGATGGAGTAGGTTTAGTGATGAGGTAAATTTAGAAATAAAGATGAAAACCAAAATAGTTTCTAAGATCTATCAATATGGGAGGAGTATATTCCAATTTTTTAGAGGCATGTATGGAAAATTTGGTAGCATAGACAAGGAAATGAGCTACTTGGTATAATTGTTTGAAAAAATACCTCAATGAAAGCTTTGGAGAGTGGTATGCACATCCATAATAAAGGATTGAGAAATGATGTTTTATTTTACTTCCTTAAAACGTATGTCATATATATGTGTATACAAAATGTGGCATCATACACAAGGTAAGTCAATTGTTAAATAACAAAATGCCTCAAAGAGATGTGGTTTAAAAATGTAATTGGAAAGTGTATAGAATTGTGTAATTTAAAATGTGCATTGACAACCTAAGGTTATAATGACAAACAAACAATGATCAATATGGAATATGCAAAATAACAAAAAAGAAAGCAAGCCATAATAGAATGAAAGAAAATGTGTAAAGACTTCACATACCTAAAAAACCAAAGTTTCAAATGGAGGAGTTCAACCCAATTATGTAGCCTTAGCTCCTTCTTTCTTCAAACTCCTCAATAATTTGACTTGTTCAAAATTTTGTTCCCCTCCAAACTTCAATTGTATATTAGTTTTTAATGGAATTCAAACTTGAATTGATATTATATGTCTTTTCAATGTGAAAACTCTGCTATTTCATGCAAAGGTGGTAGAAATATCATAAAAAAGGTGGTGGAATGTGAAAAACATGCATGCACACTTCACAACATCATCAAAAAGCTACTTTTTGTCGAAGCACGTGCAGACCAGGAGAATATGTAGAATGTGTGCCTTGAGATCACGGGTATATTGAGTTTTTTTACCATTTTTAGTGAAACACAAAACATGCTTGTGTTATAATGCGAGCGCATTATTTCTTCCTAAAATTGCCATATCTCTACTTCTTCAAAACGTGCTCGCGTTATGAGAAAGTTGGTTTTTTAATAGATTTATTTTCTCTCTTTGTCTATACCCTATATACCCTAATTCTATCTCTCTTCCCTCTACCCTTAAACCCTAATTATATCTCTCCCTCTACCCTCTACCCTTAACCGTTACACCCTCTATCCTCTACCCTCTATCGTCTCTCCCTAGTCTCTCAACCCCTATACCCTCTCCCTCTCTCAACTCCCTATCTCTCACTCACTCACTCCTTTGATCTCTCTCCCCTCTACCCTCTACCCTTAACCCTTATACCCTCTTTCCTCTACCCTCTATCTCTCTCCCACTCCTCTCCCTCTCTCTCTCGTCTCTCACTCCTACCCCCTCTCCCTCTCTCAAATCCATCTCTCTCACTCACTCACTCACTCACTCACTCTATCTTTCTCACTCACTCACACACTCCCTCTCTCCCACTCACTCACTCTTTCACTCACTCTCTCCCAATCCCTCCCTCTCTCTCTGTCATCTCTCAACCCCTATACCCTCTCCCTCTCTCAACTACCTCTCTCTCACTCACTCCTATCTCTCTCCCCTCTACCCTCAAACCTCTACCCTTAACCCCTATAACCTCTACCCTATAAACCATTAAACACTCAACCCTCAACCCTAAACCCTCTACCCTCAACCCTAATCCCTAAACCCTTAAACCCACATAGTAAACTCTCTACCCTAATCCCTCAACCCTATTGACCCTTAATTGCTTAACCCTTAAACCCTAATCCCCCAACCCTATACCCTCTACCCTATAAAATGGACCCTCGACCATAATCCCTCAACCCCTATACCCTCTACCCTATACATTGGACCCTCGACCCTAATCCCCCAACTGTATACCCTCAATCCTCTACACTCAACCTTAAACTGTCAACCCTTAAACCCTCTACCCACTACCCTCTACCCTATAAACCCTTAAACACTCAACCCTAAACCCTAAACCGTCAACCCTTAAACCCTCTACCCTCTACCCTCAATCCTCTACCCTCTACCCTCAATCATAATCCCTGAACCCTTAAACCCTTAAACCCTAATCCCCTAACCCTATACCCTCAATCCTATACCATCTACCCTATAGATTGGACTCTTGACCCTAATCCTTCAACCCCTATACCCTCTACCCTCTACCCTATACATTGGACCATCGACCCTAATCCCCCAACCCTATACCCTGAATCCTCTACCCTCAACCTTAAACCGTCAACCCTTCAACCCTCTACACATTACCTTCTACCCTATAAGCCCTTAAACATTCAACCCTAAACCCTAAACCATCAACCCTTAAACCCTCTACTCTCTATCCTCTACCCTCAACCCTAATCCATAAACCCTTAAACCCTTAAACCCACTTAGTAAACTCTCTATCCTAATCCCTCAACCCTCTTGACCCTTAATCCCTCAACCCTTAAAGCCTGATCCCCCAACCCTATACCCTCTACCCTATACATTGGATGCTCTACCCTATACATTGGACCCTCGACACTAATCCCCCAACCCTATACCCTCAATCCTCTATCCTCAACCTTAAACCCTCTACCCACTACCCTCTACCCTATAAACCCTTAAACACTCAACCCTAAACCCTCAACCATTAAACCCTCTACCCTCTACCCTCAATCCTCTACCCTCTACCCCATAAACAATTAAATAGTCAACTCTAAACCCTAAACCCTCTAACCTCTACCCTCAATCCTCTACCCTCTACCCTCAACCCTAATCCATGAACCCTTAAACCCTTAAACCCTCAACCCTTAAACCCAAATCCCCCAACACTTAAACCCAAATCTCCCAAACCTATACCCTAAATCCAATACCCTCTACCCTATACATTGGACCTTTGACCCTAATCCCTCAACCCCTATACACTCTACCCTATACATTGGACCCTCAACCCTAATCCCCCAACCTTATACCCTCAATCCTCTACCCTCTACCTTAAACAATCAACTCTTAAACCCTCTACCCAATACCCTCTACCCTATAAACCCCTAAACACTCAACCCTCAACCCTCAACCCTCAACCCTTAAACCCTAAAACCTTAAACCCTCTACCCTTTACCCTCTACCCTAATCCCTGAACCCTTAAACCCTTAAACCCACTTAGTAAACTCTCTACCCTAATCCATCAACCCTCTTGACCCTTAATCCCTCAAACCTTAAACCCTAATCCCCAAACACTATACCCTCTACCCTATACATTGGACCCTCAACCCTAATCTCTCAACCCCTATACCCTCTACCCTATACATTGGACCCTCAACCCTAATCCCCCAACCCTATACCCTCAATCCTCTACACTCAACCTTAAACCGTCAACCCTTAAACCATATACCCTATAAAACCTTAAACACTCAACCCTAAACCCTAAACCCTCAAAACTTAAACCCTAAACCCTTAATCCTTCTACCCTCTACCCTCAACCCTAATCCATGAACCCTTAAACCCACTTAGTAAACTCTCTACCCTAATCACTCAAACCTCTTGACCCTTAATCCCTCAACCCTTAAACCCTAATCCCCCGACCCTATACCCTATATCCTATACCCTCTACCCTATACATTGGACCCTTGACTTTAATCCCTCGACTTCCATACCCTCTACCCTCTACATTGGCCACTCAACCCTAATCCCCCAACCCTATATCCTCAATCCTCTACCCTCAACCTTCAATCATCAACCCTTAAACCTTCTACCCACTACCCTCTACCCTATAAACCCATAAAAACTCAACCCTAAACCCTCAACCCTTAAACCCTAAACCCTTAAACCCTCTACCCTCAACCCTAATCCCTGAACCCTTAAACCCTTAAACCCACTTAGTAAACTCTCTACCCTAATCCCTCAACCCTCTTGACCCTTAATCCCTCAACCATTAAACCTTAATCCCTCAACTCCTATACCCTCTACCCTATAGATTCGACCCTCAACCCTAATCCCCCAACCCTATACCCTCAATCCTCTATCCTCAACCTTAAATCGTCAACCCTTAAACCCTCTACACAATACCCTCTACCATATAAGCCCTTAAATACTCAACCCTACACCCCAAACCCTCAAAACTTAAATCCTAAACCCTTAAACCCTCTACCCTCTACCCTCTACCCTCTACCCTCTACCCTAATCCCTACACACTTAAACCCTTAAACCCACATAGTAAACTCTCTACCCCAATCCCTCAACCCTCTTGACCCTTAACCCCTCAACCCTTAAACCCTAATCGACCAACCCCTATACCCTCTACCTTATACATTGGACCCTCAACCCTAATCCCCCAACCCTATACCCTCAATCATCTACCCTTAGCCTTAAACCCTCAACCCTTAAATCCTCTACCCACTACCTTCTACCCTATAAACCCTTAAACACTCAACCCTAAGCCCTAAAACCTCAACCCTAATCCCCCAACCCTATACCCTCAATCCTCTACCCTCAACCTTAAACCGTCAACCCTCTACGCACTACCCTCTAACCTATAAACAGTTAAACAATCAACCCTAAACCCTCTACCCTCTACCGTCAATCCTCTACCCTCTACCCTCAACCCTAATCCCTAATCCCTGAACCCTTAAACCCTTAAACCCACTTAGTAAACACTCTACCCTAATCCCTCAACCCTCTTGACCCTTAATCCCTCAACCCTTAAACCCAAATCCCCCAACCCTATACCCTCAATCCTATACCCTCTACCCTATACAAATTACCATCGACCCTAATCCATCAACCCCTATACCCTCTACCCTATGCATTGGACCCTTCACACTAATCCCCCAACCCTATACCCTCAATCCTCTACCCTCTACCTTAAACCGTCAACTCTTAAACCCTCTACCCTATAAACCCTTAAACAGTCAACCCTAAACCGTAAACACTTAACCCTTAAACCCTAAACCCTTAAAACCTCTACCCTCTACCATCAATCCTCTACCCTCTACCCTCTACCCTCTACCCTAATCCCTCAACCCTCTTGACCCTTAATCCCTCAACACTTAAACCCTAATCCCCCAACCCTATACCCTCAATCCTATTCCCTCTATCCTATATATTGGACCCTCTACCCTATACATCCGACCCTCGACCCTAAACCCCCAACCCTATACCCTAAATCCTCTACCCTCAACCTTAAACCGCCAACCCTTAAACCCTCTACCCACTACCCTATACCCTATAAACCCTTAAACACTCAACCCTAAAACCTAAACCCTCAAAACTTAAACTCTAAACCCTTAAACCTTCTACCCTCAATCCTCTACTCTCTACCCTCAACCCTAATCCATGAACCCTTAAACCCACTTAGTAAACTCTCTACCCTAATCCCTCAACCCTCTTGACCCTTAATCCCTCAACCCTAAAACCCCAATCCCCCAACCCTATACCCTCAATCCTATACCCTCTACCCTATACATTGGACCCTCGACCTTAATCCCTCAACCCCTATACCCTCTACCCTATACATTGGACCCTCGACCCTAATCCCCCAACCAGATACCCTCAATCGTCTACCTTCAACCTTAAATTGTCAACCCTTAAACCCTCTATCCACTACCCTCTACCCTATAAATACTTAAACACTCAACCCTAAACCCTAAACCCTCAACCCTCAACCGTTAAACCCTAAACACTTAAACCCTCTACCCTCTACCCTCAATCCTCTACTCTCTACCCTCAACCCTAATCCCTGAACCCTTAAACCCTTAAAACCACTTAGTAAACTCTCTACCCTAATCCCTCAACCCTCTTGACCCTTAGTCCCTCATACCTTAAACCTTAATCCCTCAACCCCTATACCCTATACCCTATAGATTGGACCCTCAACCCTAATCCCCCAACCCTATACCCTCAATCCTCTACCCTCAACCTTAAACCATCAAACCTTAAACCCTCTACTCTCTACCCTCTACCATATAAGACCTTAAACACTGAACCCTAAACCCTAAACCCTCAACCCTTAAACCCTCTACCCTCTACCCTCAATCCTCTACCCTCTACCCTCAACCCTAATCCCTAAACCCTTAAACCCACTTAGTAATCTCTCTACCCTAATCCCTCAACCCTCTTGACTTTTAATCATGCAACCCTTAAACCCTAATTCCTCAACACCTATACCCTCTACCCTATACAATGGACCCTTGACCTTAATACCCCAACCCTATACCCTCAATCCTCTACCCTCAGCCTTAAACGCTCAACCCTTAAACCCTTTGTCCACTACCCTCTACCCTATAAACTAGTAAACACTCAACCCTAAGCCCTAAACCCTCAACCCTAATCTCCCAACCCTATACCCTCAATCCTCTATCCTCAACCTTAAACCTTCTACCCACTACCCTCTACATTATAAACACTTAAACACTCAACCATAAACCCTAAACCCTCAACCCTTAAACCCTCTACCCTCTACCCTCTACCCTCAACCCCAATCCTTGAACCGTTAAACCCTTAAACCCACTTAGTAAACTCTCTACCCTAATCCCTCAACCCTCTTGACACTTAGTCCCTCAGCCCTTAAACCCTAGTCCCTCAACCCCTATACCCTCTACCCTATAGATTGTACCCTCAACCCTAATCCCCCAATCCTATACCCTCAATCCTCTACCCTCAACCTTAAACCATCAACCCTTAAACCCTCTACTCACTACCCTCTACCATATAAGCCCTTAAACACTCAACCCTAAACCCTAAACCCTCAAACCTTAAACCCTCTACCCTCTACCCTCAATCCTTTGCCCTCTACCCTGAACCCTAATCCCTGAACCCTTACACCCTTAAACCCTTAAAACCACTTAGTAATCTCTCTACCCTAATCCCTCAACCCTCTTGACCCTTAATCCCTCAACCCTTAAACCCTAATCTCTCAACCCCTATACCCTCTACCCTATACAATGGACCCTTGAATTTAATCCCCCAACCCTATACCCTCAATCTCTACCATCATCCTTAAACCCTAAACCCTTAAACCCTCTACCCACTACCCTCTACCCTATAAACCCGTAAACACTCAACCCTAAGCCCTAAACCCTCAACCCTAATCTCCCAACCCTATAACCTCAATCCTCTATCCTCAACCTTAAACCATCATCCCTTAAACCCTCTACCTAGTACCCTCTACATTATAAACACTTAAACACTCAACCATAAACCCTAAACCATCAACCCTTAAACACTCTACCCTCTACCCTCAATCCTCTACCCTCTACCCTCAACCCTCATCCCTGAACCCTTAAACCCACTTAGTAAACTCTCTACCCCAATCCCTCAACCCTCTTTACCCTTAATCCCTCAACCCTTAAACCCTAATCCCTCAACCCCTATACCCTCTACCCTATACATTAGACCCTTGACCCTAATCCCCTAACCCTATACCCTCAATCATCTACCCTCAACCTTAAACCCTCAACCCTTAAAACCTCTACCCACTACCCTCTACCCTATAAACCCCTAAACACTCAACCCTAAGCCCTAGACCCTAACCCTAATCCCCAACCCTATACCCTCAATCCCTACCCTCAACCTTAAACCACCAACCCTAAACCCTCTACCCTATAAACCCTAAACCCTAAACCCTCAACCCTTAAACCCTTAAACCCTCTACCCTCAACTTTTACCCTCTACCCTCAACCCTAATCCCCCTAACCCTTAAACCCTTAAACCCACTTAGTAAACTCTTTACCCTAATCCCTCAACCTTCTTGACCCTTAATCCCTCAACCCTTAAACCCTAATCCCTCAACCCATATACCCTCTACCCTATACATTAGACCCTCGACCCTAATCTCCAACCCTATACCCTCAATCATCTACCCTCAGCCTTAAACCATCAACCCTTAAACCCTCTACCCACTATCCTCTACCCTATTAACCCTTAAACACTCAACCCTAAGCCCTAAACCCTAAACCCTTAAACCCTAAACCCTTAAACACTCTACCTTCTACCCTCAATCCTCTACCATCTACTCTCAACCATAATCCCTCAACCCTTAGAACCTTAAACCCACTTAGTAAACTCTCTACCCTAATCCCCCAACCCTCTTTTCCCTTAATCCCTCAACCCTTAAACCCTAATCCCTCAACCCCTAAACACTCCACCCTATACATTGGACCTCAACCCTAATCCCCCAACCCTATACCCTCAATCCTCTACCCTCAACCTAAAACCATCAACCCTTAAACCCTCTACCCACTACCCTCTACCCTATAAACCTTAGACACTCAACCCTAAACCCTAAAACTCCTAAACCCTCAACCCTTAAACCTTAAACCCTTAAACCCTCACCGCCTACCCTCAATCCCTCTACCCCTACCCTCAACACTAATCCCAAACCCTTAAACCCATTTACTAAACTCTCTACCCTAATCTCTCAACCCTCTTGACCCTTAATCCCTCAACCCCTATACACTCTACCCTATACATTAGACCCTCAACCCTAATCCCCCAACCCTATACCCCCAATCATCTACCCTCATCCTTAAACCCTCAACCTTTAAACCCTCTACCATATATCCTCTACCCTATAAACCCTAAACACTCAACCCTAAACCCTAAACCTCAACCCTTAAACCCTCTACTCTCTAATACTCTCTACCCTCAACCCTAACCCTCAACCCTAATCCCCCCAACCCTATAGTACCCTCAACTTCTACCCTCAACCTTAAACCATCAACCTCAACTCCTTAAAACCTCTGCAATTCTATACATTAAACACCCAACCTTCAATTCTCAACCCTTAACCCTTAATCCCTCAATCCTCAACCCTCAAACCCTAAACCCTCAACCTCGATACCCTCTACCCTATACATTGGACTTTTAACCCCAATCCTTCAACCATATGTACCCTCAACCCTAATCCCCTCAACCCTATACCCTCAACCCAATACCCTAATCCCTAAACCCTATAGGTTGTCAACCCTATGCCCTTTATTCTCAACCCTCTACCCTATACATTGGATCCTCAACCCTCATATATCTATGTCCCTCCCTCCTCTTCTCTTCTTCTCTCTATACATCCATCCCTCCTCTCTCACCCTCCTAATCCCCAACCCTAAACCCTAAACCCTTAAATACTCAACCCTAACCCTTGACCTCAACCCTTAAACCCTCTACCATCTACCCTCTACCCTAAACCCTAATCCCTCAATACTAATCCCTCAACCCTTACACCCTTAAATCCAAGAAAACTCCCTACCCTAATCCCTAAACCCTCAACCCTTAAGCT
The DNA here is from genome assembly GCA_007258455.2 of Sequoia sempervirens. Classification (NCBI taxonomy): domain Eukaryota; kingdom Viridiplantae; phylum Streptophyta; class Pinopsida; order Cupressales; family Cupressaceae; genus Sequoia; species Sequoia sempervirens. The sequence goes on along the minus strand of VDFB02270651.1, from coordinate 703,120,017 downwards.
CTCAACCCTCAACCCTCAACCCTTAAGCTCTCAACCCTCAACCCTCAACCCTTAAACCCTATTCCCTCAACCCCTATACCCTCTACCCTATACATTGGACCCTCAACCCTAATCCCTTGACCCTATACCCTATACCCTCAATCCTTTACCCTCAACCCTCGACCCTTAAACCCTCTACCCTCTACCCTCTACCCTATACATTAAACCCTCAACCCTCAATTGTCAACCCTCAACCCTTAATCCCTCAACCCTCAATCCTTAAACCCTAAACCCTCAAACCATATACCCTCTACCCTTTGCATTGGACCCTCAACCTAATCCTTCAACCATATACCCTCAAACCTATACCCTAAACCATCTACCCTCAACCCTAAACCCTTAACCCTAAACCCTTTAACCCTAAACCCTTAAACCTTCTACCCTATACCCTCAACTCAATACTCTCTACCATAGACCATAATCCCTCAACCCTCAACCCTTAAACCCTAATACCCTCAAAACCATAAACCCTATAGGTCCTCCACCCTAATCCCTCAACCCTATACCCTCAACCCCTATCAATTTCTCTATATCTATACATCTCACCTCTCCCTCCCTCCCTCTCTCCTACCCTCTCTAATTGTCTCTATCTACCCTCTCCCTCATTCTACGTACCTCTTGTTCAATCAATCCCTACCACCCTCTATCGCTCCCTCTAACTATCTCTCTCTATCTCCCTCCCACTCTATCCCACTCCCTCTCTCTCCCTCTCTCTCATGTCTCTCCCTTCCACCCCCTCTCTCTCAGGTCTCTCCCTCTGGAAACCTACTTCTCTCTCTCTCTATCTATCTATCCCTCCCACCCTACCTAGATGAGTCCCTCTCACTCCACCCCCCTCTTTCTCTCCCTTTATTAGGTCACTCCCTCCCACAACCTCTCCCTCTCTCAGGTCTCTCACTCACACTCCCTCTCACTACCTATCTCTCAACTCTCTCCCTCTCACCCCCCTTACACTCTCAAGACTCTCCCTTTGGCACCATACCTACATAACTCTCTCTTTCTCTTTGTTTCTCTCTCTCCCCCCTCTCTCTCCCACCTCCCTCTCTCTCACACTCCCTTTATCCCTCCCACCCTACATCCTTCTCACTCTAACCCCTTCTCTCCCACTCCCTCTCTCTTAAACTCTCACTTTATCCCTTTATCCCTTTCAACCCCCCTCACACTCTCAATTATCTCCCTTTGGAACCCTACCTACATAACTCTATCTTTCTCTTTGTCTCTCTCTCCCCCCTCTCTCTCTCCCTCTCTCTTAATTCTCTCTCTCCCACCCCCCTCTCTCTCACTCCCTTTATCCCTCCCACCCTACCTAGCTAAGTCCCTCTCACTCCAACCCCTTCTCTTCCACTCCCTCTCTCTTAAACTATCACTTCCACTCCCCTCTCTCCTCTCTCTCTCTCTCTCTCTCTCTCCCCATCCCCCTCCCTCTCCCTTTCCCACCCTACCTAGACAACTCTAGATCTCTCTCTCTTAAAATTATCCCTCCCTCTAAAGACATACATAAATACATACATACAAGAATAATACATATGTACATAAATCCTACATACATACAAGCATACATGTACATGCACGTATATACAATCTTACATACAAGTAGCCATACATACAATATACATGCATTGATACATACAGGCATACATACAAACATACAAATATATAAACATACATTCAATATTCATTTAACATAAAGCAAGACATAAAGCGAGCACATTATATTGCGCTCACATTCTGCCTTGCTAGACATGCTCCCCACAAATGAAAAAAACCATGTCAAAACTGACATATAACGCGAGCGCATTATAACGTGCTCGTGTTATATCTTGCTTTGGGAATCCCCAAGCCTTGGGATTGGTATTTTCCTTGGAATACCAACCCAAAGGCTTGGAGGGCACTCCCAACGACTAGATACGTGTTTTTGCAATTTCTACAATATTTCACATATTCGGGTTCATGCTCACCGTCAGGATTGCAGGTGGTTCAATATCAAACAAATCAAACATCTGGGTAATGTTAGGTTCTCTCTTAACTATCCAACAATGTGGTACTTTCATTTTACCGACAATGTTAAGTTGTTCATCCATAATTTATTTTGTTTGTATGTCTCTTTTTTGGAAAAAAACAGTGTTTGGTTTTTTTTTGTTATAAATTAACCGTTCATCGAAATTTTAAATAAATTACATTTTTAGAAACTAGACTACATTCTGTTTTAAAAAGAATCAATTAGTTTCCAAAATTTGGCAGAGTTAACCTGACCAAAATTTTGTTTTCGGGGAAGTGTCCACTTAGAAAATTAGTAAAAAAATAAAATATTCATTAAAAATTATCAAAAATGTGCATCAACTACATCTTGTTGAGCTAACCCGACCATATGATTTTAAAAACTTTAAAAGATTTCCATTATGAGGGTTGTACAAAAGTTATATTTTTCCCGACAAAAGAAAACCAATTTGTTACATCCCTCATTTGAACCCTTAATCTCAACCATTTTCAAAATAAATTAGTAGTTTAGAAAGTAGACTCGGAGCACTTGAATCCTTCTTTTTCTTCCATCTAAAAATTTTGAGTGTAAGTATCCTCAATTTCACGTCCAAGCTCAGTATTTCCCGATTTTAGAAAAAAAAAGTGGCCACTTAAGCCCCCTTTTTGGGAACCATATTGGTGCACTTACCCCATTAGAAGATTTGGTTAGTTAGGTGACCTTATAAGAATGGAGTACACCTTGGTTGTCAATTCTTTGGAAAATGCAAAGAAACTATAGAAGATAAATCTAACTCTTGGTACTTCAGATGATGCAGAAGAAAGTTTGGTGGAATTGGAATCCCTAAACAAAATGTTGTTGTCTGGAAAGAAGATTTGAGAGAATGGTAAGACAGTGTGGCAAGGTATTCTTAAGGAGCTTCAAGGCTCACCATCCTCCAGGTAATGCTTTTTTCAGTTTTCATATTTCTTGTTGGACCGCCCTTTGTTCTTGATGTCAAAGGGGGAGAGAGTGTTGTAATGAAGAAAGGGGGAGAGAATATTGTGAAGAGGGTATCGTACATAGAAAGTTTTGTAAATTTTGGCACATGTTGCCATCAATGAAAAAGGGGGAGATTGTTGGAAGAATGAAGAAGAAAGTCCTATTATATAGCTTTTGTGTTTTCATTGATGTCACCATGTTATATGAGTTGCAACTGCAAGGTTAAGGTCTAGTTTGATCTAGTATTTTGGATTGGTATTTGAACCGGTATGCAATTACTATCCTCCAGTATTTTGGTCTGCAATCCTCCGCTGTTGAATATCATTTCTTGTGGTTTTGGGAAATGGTTTTTGGATGTTGGAAGGTTGTTTGTTCATAATCACGTGTGCACAAGTGCTTGTATGATGAGTTGGAATTATTTTGTTGCATTTTACTATTAGGTCTATCTCTAACCGACCTAATATATTGTTGATGTTGTAATGGATTAATTTTTATAATGCAGATGTATGTGTGACCTATCTTAGGTCCATGTCGACATGTTGTAGTGTGCTACATGTTTGGATTATTTTTTGAAAAGTTTTTGTACAAGCTTGAAGTCGACAATTGATCTTTTTGGTGAATAAGGGTTGCATCTAATTAGGCTGAACTAATTGATTCTTGTAGATGTATTAGATATATATATATATATTGGATAGTTTTGAGATTGTTGATGCGTAGTTGTGAAGTGTTGAAGTGTGCGAAGAAGACATCAAAGGAACTAAATCAACACTTGCTAGGTGTACTTTATCAGTTCATTTTTTGGTTGTAAGCCATTTTGTCATTGTATTTATGTAGGCAGTGAGCCTCCCTTTCTGGATAGTGAGTCCTGGTAGTGAGCCACCCTTTTTTAATATTTTATAACTGTTTATACTATATTGTGAGCTAACAGTCACCGTGGTTTTTCCCATTTTGGGTTTTCCATGTAAAAATCCTGGTGTTCATGTGTTGTGTGCTTTCATGTTCTATTAATGCTCTTACTTATCTTTACTGTTATATGCATTGGAGTAATTGGATGGTGTTTGTTCAATAAGTTTAAGAAGATACTGATTCACCCCCCTCTCAATATCTTGGATATTCAACAAAGTGCTCATTGTAAGGATTGCATGTTTGAATTGAGAGGAATTTTTGTTCACATTTTACTGTTTCAAACTTTGATCAATATTTTTCTGTTTATTTAAAACCCCCATATTATGTTACTTTATATTACCTAGTTTGTACTCACTTACCAACAAAGTCCCCTTGAATATTATAGTTGCATAGGCCATTGAATGATGACAACACAGTTGAGAACCAACAACAGAGACCTTGGAAGATAGGTGGTTTTAGACCATTTGTCTTTTTCAGGAGAAATAGAGTAGAGATATTCTATTTTAACGTTGTTGTGTTACTTTGACCATCAACAGTTCGCTCGAATCCCCCTTTTTTTTCCCTTCTCCCCCTCCTCTACCCATTTTATGCAAAAAATTTCCTTTCTGAGCTTGGGTTGAAGATGAAAATGGAATCAACTTCACAGACCCAACTGGATGATGGTAGTCCTCGGAATGAGCTATCCATCAAATATAATTTTAATATATTTTGGTTTTATTATGTGTTTTTTTTAGTTTAATTAAACATAGATTTTTCATTGAAAATCAAGCTTTTTGTTTTGCACAAGTGGAAAAATAGCAGATTATCAAAAAAATTTGAAAAATATCTATGCACTAGATATTGATGTCCTTGATCCAACAAAAATAAATTGAATTTCGATACATACAAAAAAAATTGTGTTAGCAAGTAAACCTATGTCTAAATTGTAACTGGTTTGACTTCAAAAAATAATTAAGAAAAAAATATTCAATAAAACACTATGAAACCAATTGCATGCAATAGATATCGTAGTTACGAATCTAAATTTGAAAAAAAAAAGAATTTTATCCTTCATAGAAAAAATGTTGTGTTAGCAAGTACACATCACTCTTTAAAAATGGTGTTTACTGTTAAAAAATAGCTTTCCAAGGAGATGGAAAAAGAAATGCAATTTGATTCCAATTTTTTTTTAAAATATATATTTAGAATCTACAGACAAAATGTCACAAATCATTAGTTTGCATCATCTTAAAATTCCTCATAGTTTAGCAGCTATAGGTGCCTGAAAGTGAAGATTTAGTTAGAAAAAATCAGTTCAATGTCAAGTTTGGCCAAAAAGTGTAACCCACTATTGTGGGATCACCCATTTTTTACCCAACTTAAAAATTTCAGGCCATGATCGTGGATAGGGGTATATTCAGTTGTTTAAAGAAATGGCATAGGATTAAACTCACCATGGGAGACTATCAACTAGATTTCCCTACGTTATTATCATGGATGGAGAACATATTACTATAGGAGTATAATGGATTAATACATTGTGAATGATTGAGATGGGTAATCCCACAATACTGGTTTACGATTTTTATCTAAACTGGACACTAAACTATTTTTTTTAACTAAATCTTCACTTTCGGGCACCTATAGAGGCTAATTGTGAGGAATTTGAAGATGATGCAAAATAGTGAATCAGCTTCTAGACCCTTTTTCCATCTCCGAACTTAAAACTAATTTTTTTCAAGAAGTTAATCTACTTTTGGGCGAGCTATGTAATCACATGCTACCATGTACCTTTTTCCACGGGCGATAAAAATTCTATTTTCTGAATTTAGATTTTGTAACTATGATATATAGTTCAATTGGTCTCATATCATTTTATTGAATAGTTTTTCCTTAATCAAGTTTCCTTTTGAAGAAAACCAATTACACCCGTGACATAGGGCGGACCAGATACAATATAAATTTTTGTGGTTGTATCAAATTCAAATTTTTTTGTTGGATCAAGGATCCCCAATATTATCTGCACTGTATATCAAAAAAAAAAAAAAAATTGATAACTGCTATATTTCCAGCCAACATGTACGTAACAAAGAGCTTGATTTTTGGTGAAAACCCATGTTTAATCAAACAAATAAAACAAATACATGTACGAAAGTCCTCAAAACATATTAAAAATTATATTCATTGATAGCTCTGCTCGGTGGACTGGGTCACCATCATCTAGTTGGTATAAGCTCCCTCCATTTTTATCCCCGTAACTCGAGCTTCAAAGGGAAAAAAAAATTCTAGAGTTTTTCGTGCCAAAGGGGAGAGAAATGGGAAAGGTTCGAAAGTGAACCCCTCTTTCCACAACCCCTTTCCCTGCTTTTCCAGGAAAATGCAGGGGACCCAACATTTAGTCGCTCTCAAAGGTTCGCTTTTAGGTTCGCTCGAACCAAATGTTCGTTCAAACCCCCAAAAACCAATTTTTTTTGCATGGGGGCATTTTTTGCAACTTTTCCTTTCTCACTGGAATTGTAAACCAATTTTGTGGGTTTACCCAAATGAAATTCCAAGACTTGTTCATGCATTTTTATTTAGAGGGAAGTAATTTTGAATTGAGAGGGTTGTGTACATAATTTTCACAAATAGTACAATCTCTTAGGAAATGTGAAATAAGATTTAAAATGGTGTGAAAGGATTTCTAGAAAAATAATATTTTTTAGAAGCACAATAGTTAGTTCCTATTCCACCGAACTTATAGATAATTATAACACAATATTTTTTTAAGATATGCTAAAAGAATTGCATCTCAAAATAAATCATGATCATGCTATTCATGTAATACTAGGAAGACAACCACCTAACATCAAACCTTACAAGTACTCATGTGTGCAAACAAGTGAAATTAAGATGATGGTATAGGTGATGTTGGAAGTAGGTGTTATTTTTCATAGAAAGAGTGTGTGTTCCCCTCCAATAATGATGATATGTAAGAAGAATGGCAATTGGCACATGTGGCTAGACTATAGAGAACTCAACAAATGCACTATAAAATATAAGTTCCTAATTTTAGTAATTGATGATTTGCTATATGAGTTATGTCTTGTTATTTATTTTACCAAAATTGATCTTCACTCTAGGTATCATTAGATCCAAATCAAAGATGAGGATATTCATAAGATAATATTTAAAACCCACAAGGGTCACTATAAATTTTGAGCAATTCCTTTTGAACTCACAACTATACCTTCTACATTTCAAAGTTTGATGAAATTGGTCATTAGGACCCTTTTATAGAATTTTGTCTTAGTTTTCTTTGATGATATTTTATTATATATTAATTTATTCAAGAAACACCTATATCATGTGCAATAATTTTTGAAAACTTTTGAACATCAATTGTATGTCAGGCCTTTCATGTGTGTTTTTGGAATACTTGTGTCACATTATATTGTAAGAATTCATCAAGGTACAACCTCACAAAAATAAATCCATAGTAGAATGGAAATGCCTAGAACCTTCAATAACATAAAAAGTTTCTTAGAGGTTACAAGTTATTATAATCAATCGATTAAAATTATTTCATCATAGGAGCACCAATCCTAGCTTTATTAAATGACTTCTTCCATTGGAACAAGGTAGCCACCACAAAATTTGGAAAGATAAAAGAATACATGTGCAACAAGAGAGATGAATTCAATAGCAATTACAAGCAAAATGGTGGTATAATACTTCTTCTCATACCTCATCTAAAATGTCTTCATTTTTGGAATCATTTGGGTACCATCCACCATATATCACCTTATCCTTAAAGGTGCACATAAATGTTTGATTAGTCAAATAACACATCAAACAATAGTAGGAAGTCCTCTCTGACCTTAGAGAAAACTTGGCATTGACACAAAACTACATGAAGTAGACCAAGATTACAATAAAAGGAATTGTCATTGGAGATTTAGTTTTTGTGTGATTATATTCATGTAAGAAATTGTTCTTGAATAGTAGAAGGATAACCATATTTCCCCTAAATATTATGGACCTTATTGAATCTTTAAAAAATTAAAAAGTGTAGCCTATAAATTGGAGTTATCTCCATTAGCAATAATACATCTAGTATTTCATATTTCCTACTTGAAGAAAGTCATCAAGAAACAAAATTCATCCTAGATAAAGTTACTAAAGATTGATGTGGAGGTTAGAACTATTTTGGACCCTAAGAAACCAATCCTCCAAACAAGCACCAACATGTTGTGAACAAGGGTGATTATGGAGCATTTGATCAAGTGGAATCTAGTCTTCTCAATGAAGATGCAACTTGGAGGCTAAAACATTCTTACAAGAGCATCTTGGGATAGTTAGTGTTGATAACATTATTAATTTGAATGGGAGGGCATGTTGCACCTTTCACCTACAATGTGCATTGGAGTATGTGATAACTAACTATGGATCACATTATCCCTAATTTAGTCATTTATGAGTTCTCACTATAATTATTGTAAGTTAGGTCACCCTCATTGGAATTAAGACACTAATATTTCCTAGTGATGCTTATATATAAGAGGTAGTGAGTAGTTGTTAAACAAGGTATTACAAGTACTATTCTTATTGAAGACTTATAGAGTTTGTCACCTCAAAGTATCTTATTATTATCAAGTATTTACACTTGCACTTTTTAGTACTTTATCTTTCATTAGCTAGTTTATAAAATTCATTTAGTATTTTTTGGTTCCTAAGGGAATGATTTGGCTATAATATGTTTGTCAATATGTCTTAATCCACCTTTAAGTGTTTCTACTTGTCATAATAATATTATTAATATGAATAAAAAAGAAATGTAATTATAATAGCTATTCAATGCTACTAAGGATGTTTTTGGAAACTTTCCAATGAAATTTCATTTAGGATTTGGTGTTATACACTTTGCAATTCCTAATGTTTGTATTTGTTATTTATTTTGTAAATCAATACACTCACATGTAAAATTTGTGTCCTATTTGGAGTGGCACTCTTTGTCACTTGTAAAATGTAATATCATGTGTTGTAAGTGTCTCTATGACATGCAAGATGTGTAAGAGCATTTATTACATTGTAAGATGTGTAAGAGATTATATGACCCATAAGTGCATGTAAAGAGGGATTTATAAAATGGACTAGAAAAATTATGGGGGACTTTTGACTCGTTAATGTTGCACAAGAATGGCATATAAGAGCTTCTTTATAAATGTGAAATAACTCCAAAATGGAGCATCCTTTAGGTACATGAAGTTATGACATTCCAGGAGTTACATTCCATATTAGATTGTTGACTCGTTTTGGCTCGAGCTTTGGAATTGATGCCCTAGATTTAAGTGTCATTTTTGGCTAATGGATTTGACACATAAAATGGAGCACCCTTTTGGTAGGTGAAGTTGTGACATTGAGAGTTACATTATATATTAGATTGTTGACTCATTCTAAGTTGGGCATTGAAATTTATGCCCTAAATTTAGGTGTCATTTTTGGATCATGGATTTGGCACATAGTTTTGGAATCCACTTATGATTTTAGTCTTGGGTTTGTCTATTTATATGATGTTTAAGATGGAGGATGTATACACTTGTATATGTAGGGGGTTATGCTACCAAAACTTCTCTAAATGTGGTTAGAAGTTGTGATTAAAGGAGTGAATGCTTTAACAATCTATTGTACTCTAAAAATTATAATAATACATTAAGCACGTCTATATATTGTTAAATTTTTTTAATAGATTTTCTTCAAATATCTATTGTGTTAAGAATTATATTATTTGAGACGTATGTCTATTTAACATTTCTCTCTTCTCATAATTAAGTAGGAAGTTGTTAATTATATCAAACTTCCTTTCATAAATGGTCTATAAAATCTCAATAAGAACCACAAATTTTCTTTCCAACCATACAAACTGGTACAAGAATGCAAAAGATATAATCACATATAGCCAATTACAGCCAATTACAACTGAATTCCGACGGAATCATTTTACCACATCATACATAGTTCGTTACTGGAACGCAAATACTATAATAACATAGACAGTCATTTACCGCTGACAAACTGGTAACTTCAAATCACAGAACAAGATCTGAGAGTAGTGTCTCATTCGAGGGAAATGAAAAACATTCTATCAACTTGTTTAAAACAAAGCACTAGCTCATCCTTGCCTGATCTTTAACAACACTAGATATTGTTAACTAAAATTACTCAAATGACTCTGGTTCAGTTATACTTAAGCCTACTGACCATCTCTTGAATGTACCATCCACAAAATTATAATGCGCCCCATGTAAAGCCAAGGTTTTTTGTAACACCGCCTCTCTCACAAACGGATATGAAAGAATGTTCGCAAGTGACACGTTCACAGCTTCCTGCACAAAATCCAATGTTATCAGAGAAACACAAATGCACTTCATAAATGCAAAGGGAATCTTAGATTTCACATGACAATGCAAGGACTAAACTCACGGACATGTACGACAAATTCTATAGATTTCACAAAGATAAAAGGCTGATTCGGTAAAGTGACCGCTCCACTCTTTAAAATGAAAAAAAAGAGCAATTACTATGCCAATCGGTATTTCATTATTTCAGCCACTTCGGGTGAGCTACCAAGGGTTTGGGTTCGCTTACTCGATCTAGAAGGATCTCTGGAACTCCATTGATCCCCAGAATCAGCGTTTGGCGGTTGAGGGCTCTTTATCTAACTATCCAAATGATAGGATAACAAAGTTTTCACAATTTATAATTGATTAATATAGAATTTTTATTAAAATTGTGTGCAATTTTTATCATCAATGTTTCAGATCATATTCTATGATCCATGATCCATATTCTTCTTTCTTTGTGAGCAACATCTTGATGATGGATCATGGAGTATGATAACTTGCACACAGTTTTAATTCAAAAACTTTATATTAAAAGAAACATTTATATTTAATTATAGAAATTATATAATACTATTATTAGTGATAACATAGAAGTGGCGAAGATATGAAGATGAACATTACATAGCCACGTGTCATGCCTCTCAAGATATTGATAAAGATTTGGACCAAGGCTGTGGCTTTGTGAAGGTAGGCTATCTTCCAATAAAATTAGTATGTTTTGAGACAATCAAATCGTCCTTAAAAAATCAAATGATTTTTTTAAGAATATTGATAGTTTTAAGTTTAAAAATTGTAATTTTTTTAAACTTAAGAATATTGATAGTTTTAAGTTTAAAAATTACTATTATAAAATTTATTCATAAGAATTAAAAAATATAAATGTAAAATTGATGTAGTTGTTCCTTTTTTTTTTTTTTAGAGAAATAAGTAGTTTTATAGAATTTCCTGGAAGTGCCATATAAAAGACACAATAGTACCACAATTCATATGATTAATCTGAAAAAAAAAAAATTAAGAAGTAAATTATAAAACTATTGATCTTAAAATTTGACCTGAAAGAATTAGAAATCACTTTATAATAAATAGAATTTAAAAAGTCAAAGGAAAAAATAACTAAAAAGTATAAGATTCTAATTAAAAATGTAACATTCATTTCCATGGTACATAAAACCTGACACACCTCATAAAACTGTGCCTATCCTAACTGGCGAGTCGTGCGGAGATAGGAGACCAATTGCCTAGACATGTGCAGTAAATCAACAGACAGTAAAATTGTACCAAACTTGACTGACGAGGGAAAAGGACTCAACAACGGACAACTAACCATCTGGCCCCAAAGTTAGATATTCACAATATGTCTTCAAATTTAGGGAGACTGGATTCCAAAAATACGGGCAGACAAAAATGCGTCAGATGCAAGTTGCAACAGTAAAAAGCGTGTAGCTTTCTACCCCAAAAATTTACGAAACAGATACGCAATACACCACCAAAATCGGTGATATAGACATAAAATCGCATCAAATGAGACCATGCATATACATGTTCTTTTGAAGGACCATCATATAACTAAATTTTGAAGTACATGTGCAAATAGTATTGACAGCACTATGTAACTGTATTTATAGTTATCATATATATGTATATTATTTGTCTTTATATTATGAATAATTTGTCTAAAAAGATTTAAATTGTTTCTTTTAAATTAATGTGAATTATTGCATTGACCAAACATTATTATCTATATCATAATGTTAATTAAGCCTATTTTATTAGCATTTTTTAAGTGATAGATTCATCGTATATAATTCACTGCCATAAATGCATTCTATACATTAATATCAAAATGTTTATTTTAAACCTATAATATTCAATTAATTAAATACCTCATCATATATATATATGTTAATTTACTTGCCATATAGTCAAAGTCGATGGAAAAATAAAATAAAATAAATTAGCCTTTATTTTTTATCCACTGACCTTCTCACAGACGGTGCATTGTTCGTCCAAAGACAAATTTCCGTGAGCCTTCTTAACCTTCGACTTCGCATCTTGGGCTATTTTCACCCACTCTTCAATAAAATCCCTGTGCCAACCAATTTGAAAAGTCAACTAAAAACGACAAGCAGTAACTAACCCTGCCAATTTATTCCCTTAAAATAAGGTTGCTTACGTTTTGGTGGAGCCATCATCTGGAATGGACATGAGCCCTTTTATTCCTCCACAACAGCTGTGCCCCATCACAAGTATATTCTCCACCTATTACCCCAATACTGTTAAATTCTGAATAATAACTATTTTTAAAAATCAGTTAAATTCTAATTAATAATTATTTTAGAAAACTGGTTAGATAAGTGCAGTCTGATCGGGCCTTCGGATTCTTCTCATATCAAATAATAAGGCGAGTACAGAGCTTACCTTGAGATGCAGGACGGCATATTCTACCGCGGCACCAGATCCGGCAAAAGGTCCGTTCTGCACGACAATATAAATGGGAAAAGCATTAACGACAATGATTACAAAAAGCTACAGTAAAACGCGTATAATTGCATAAATTTCAACCAATCAAATGTAGTGTGTTTGTTAACCTTCTGGTAAGGTGGAACCATGTTTGCAATGTTGCGCACCACGAAAGCCTCCCCCAGATTGAATTTCAGGACAGTGGACGGACACACTCGTGAATCTGCGCATGCGAACACCATGAACTGCAACAACAACCAAAAAGCCCACGATTTCTTTAAATAATTTATACAGTTGGCTACAAATCTGACAGTCGGAAAATTAAAATTGTAATTTGACCTTGGGAGATTGACCCTTGGATAGCTTGCTGAACAAATCCGTTTCCTTACTGAAAAAAAAAAACCCGTCCATGAGTTTCAATATAATGGCGACAGCAATAAAACCAGAAGCAGTTAAAATAAGGGCAGAAATTACTGGTAAATCTCTTGTTTGAAGCGGGAAAATCCGTTCTTGAGTTTATCCACAGGATCGGGCTCGCCAGCCTGGCTTCCATTGGTCGTGTTAACAGTGATCTTTGCCTGCAATTCTTTTGTGATTTCCGCGATCTTCTTGGCAGCAACGGAGCGCAGGCTAGGCTCTTGCCTATAATTGAAAAAACACACAACAAAAATAAATTCCTAATTTTGAACCCTTTACTAATAATTCAGATTACAAGCTGAATTCAACCTACTTCAGCAATTTAGCGAGAGCATTGATCGCTTCATCATAGGAATCGGTGGATGCCATGATCTGCACAGTGTAGTAAACGCACAAATGATTCTCAATTATTCTTCACTATAATGATCTCTAGCACAGATCTTATAAATATATAATTAATTCTCTATGGGCTCCCACATTACAGGGGCTAATAAAGGCAAGAATCGGGCTTATAGATCCAATTTCCTGTAGATTAACATGGCCGTACTAAAGTAGACCAAAACAGAAAAAATTCCAGACAAAAGTATAAAAATTCCGACACTAGATGCAGAACAATCGCATAATTTAAGCCTGATAACACATCTGAGAAAACCGTTGAGGGAAGAATAGGAATTGCAGGGGTAAGAGTTCGAACCTCCGGGCTTTGGCAGCTGGACAGTTGTCTTCAAATTCGTTGAGATTGCTCAATTGGGCATCGGTATTTAAGGACTGAAATCACCATATTATCCATAGTTTTTCTCAAAATAAATTTGGGTGTCCTAGAAAAATGCAGCAATGGATTAGGGTTTTACTTCCACCAATGACCAAATGCCGGTCATATTCCGCGTATCAATTTCAATTATCCGCCTGCTGTGATAACCATAATTCACTTTAAACAAATAATACCTTCCAGCTTTCTAGGAAGGGTAGGGTGTGGAAAGGAAGATAAGAGCTTTAAGGTGGGTGTTTTTTTTGTTTTTTTCCATTTCCGTTTATCTTTTGGGTTTTATCTGTATTTGTGTGGCTTGTGAGCTTCGGTACTTCGTCAATGGTGGTGGTTATCACATGGTGGGGTTTTGGTGGGTCCTCCATTATCTTCTGGCCCGAATACTATTAAGTATTGTATATGAAAGTCTTTTAGCGGTGATTATAAGAGCCATGTGAAAATGAGAATATTGGAGCTACTTTAAACATAAATCTTTGTACAAAATGGAACTATCTCTAAATCCCATACATATAAAAGTTTAAAAGAACAGTTCCACATTTGCTTCCAAATTGATTGGGGTTTGCCCCTTTTAATTCTTTATTATATATTTTATTAATTTTTAAGTTGCACCAAATTTAATTTTGGTTTTATTTTGTTTTCCTGTTCTTGCACCCAAAACTTTATCGTATAATACAGTTTTCGGTTAAAAGGCTTAAATAGGATCAAATGCCCTTCAAATTTAAGCCACCGAATAGCAATGATTTTAAATGTGGCCTTTATCACCCCGAAGGGATGGATCATACTTTAGTGACATCTAAATTATTTAAATATATGTGGACGCCAAATTCTCTTGAGAAAATCAAGAAAGCCTCATTTTTCCTCGCAAAAGAAAACCCAGACATCGACCACCATGCATTATTGAAATATTTATTACACTATCGTAACGGTGAAAGTTAGATGCCAGTGCAATATAAATTTTATTAATGTTTTGCGTCAAACTTTGATTAGAGAGTTTTATATTCAATGACTAATTTGTAAGTAAATTTAATTCATGACATTACTACATTTCAATTTTTTACTATTTATTTTTTGAAATTGATTTATGTTTAAAATTTAGTATTTATTATTTTAAACAAGATTTATGATTATAAATGTGATTAATGTTATTTCTAGAGTCATAGTTTGACATCTCCAATTTTTAAAATTAAATTAAATATTAAATATTATTGATCTTCTTTTACTAATTATTGTGAGTTGATATATCACATAATTATGTTGACTTATATGTTTTATTGTTGTATTTAAAGACATTCATTCATTTATTTGAAATTGTGTTGGAATGTCACATGAATAAAACGGTCGTTGTATAAAAAGACATAAGTCCATTGCATACTCACTTGTTGTTCGTGGTCATTGTTCTAAAGTCATTGAATCAATTATCATAGGGCTCTAACTAAAAGAACATGATCCTTGCAATTTAGTAGATTCTCTAAAGCTATTTGTAAACACCAACAATCCTTAACAAAATTTTGATATCAGAAGATTGAGGCAAGAGAATTCTAGTAGTAATTTTTTTGTTAATTCATTCCACTATTATGAGCTCAAGTCTACATGCCAAAGCATTTCCACACTAACAAAGATCAATCCCACATGTGTAAATATGAACAAGAGCAAGAACCATAATTAATTTTTAGATTCAAACATAGACATCTATGAAAGTTCTCAAAATCTAGCAGTATGGTGAATCAATTCTTGACATCTCCTGCATCATTCTCCCATCTTCAAAATATAGCTAACTATTCCATTTGCATTCATTTAATTCAACATTTATTGTTTCTAGTCCTAACTCATATCTTTAGCCTAATTGTTTATTTAATTAATGATAGCAAATTTCCACAATCCATGCCAATTTTTTGTTGTAATGTTTTTGGATTAGATTGTGTTAGTATTTTTGCATCAACGTTTCATATCACACTCCATGATCCATCATCAAGATGAAGTAGAAAGCATAAGGAGTGAAATGAATAGTTGCAGACCAATAATTGCATAAAAAGGTGAGAGAGAGGGGGGGAAGGAGGGAGAAGAAAGGCACAAGAAACAAAGAAACTAGGTTGACTACTTTGACCCCAAAGACCACAAAGCTAGAAGGCCAAAACAAGGGAAACAAAAGAAAAGAGCTCAGAAAAGGCTAATGGGAGAGAGAGAAATTGGACACGACTAAGGAGCTCAAAATTAGATTACAACTTAATGAAAAAAGGCTTATAACAAATATACATAAGAAGGAAAAGGATGCTATGAATACTCAAAAAAGTAAATAAAACTAGCGCTTGCACCCCAACGAGGTGCAATGGTTATGCTGATAGCAGGATATACTCTGGCAATATATTAAAGGATAGAGGACAAAATTCGCAAGAAAATGCAAATTGTTTTTCATAAGACTAACAATTTATAGCAAAAGTCAATTGGTGATGCGATGTGAGAAGATTTGAATATGAACATACGAAACTTAATTTGAATCTGTATGCTATGCTAAATAGTTTGACAACATAATATATTTTTTGCAATGAAAGAAGGCCTATAACCTAAAAGGTAGATTGGACCAAGTATAGTTGTTGCTGCTTAATGATATACCTTTTGACTAAATGTAGAATAATGTAGAACTGTATGTTGCGGGGAAATATTTTTACAATACAAAAACTATTTTATGACACTTCAAAATCACAAACTGAAGAGGTTGGTTATCTGTCACTATTCCTCCTCTATCTCTATCTTCCAATCTCTCCCTCTCCCTCACTCTTTATATCTCATTATCTCTATCTCTCACTTATTCACTCAATCTCTCCCTCCATCTCTCCTACTCTCTCTATATCCCTCTCTACCTCTCTCTATTTATCACTTCATATATCTTTATCTTGCTCTCTCCAACTCCCCCTCTTTCATTGTTTCCTGAGCTTTTTGTCTCTATTTATCCCTTTCCCTCTTTGTCTCTCCTTCCATCTCTCCCTTTATATATTTATTGCTCTGTCTTTGTCTTTGACTCTTTGTATCTAGCCCCCTCCATCTTTCCCAAGTTGTATCTATCTCTCAATCTCTCCTTCATATCCCTATCTCACCCTCTTTCTATCTCTATATCTCCCTCTCTCCCTCTTTCTCCCTATCACTCCTTTCTATATCTTTATACTTCTCTCTCCCATCTCTATTTTTCTCCTTCCTCTCCCTCCGTCTCTATATATTTATACATAACTAACTCCCTCTCTCTCTTTGTTATGCATACACACACACTCCTTGTTTCCCCCTCTCTATTTCTACCTCTATCTCTATATCTATCTCTCTACCTCTCTATCTCTATCTCTCCATATTTATTCTTTCATCACTACCTCTATCTCTATCTTATTATCTGTACATGTCTCTCTACCCCTATATCTTTCCATCTCTACCTCTTATATATCACTCCCTATATCTTTGTCTTTTTATCCCCCCTCATTCTCTCCCTGTTTCTCCCTATCTCTCCATCTCTATATATTTGCGTCTTCCATCTCTATCTATCCCTCTAGATCCTCTCTCTATATTTATCGCCCTCTCCTCTCCATATCCCTCAATCTCCATCTCCATTTCCATTTTCATTTCCATCTCTATTTGTATCTCCTTACCCCTTTGTCTCTCTCTTGCTCTTCCCCCTATATCTTTCCCTCTTTCCATCTCTACCTCTCCCTCTCTCTCCCTCTCTCCCTCTCTCCCTATTTGAAGCATAACATGAGCCTATTGGTAATGGAGCTTGATTATCTTCTTGATTTAGGTGTTTTGTTTTAGTTGTGTGTAGATCCTTCTAAGTGGATGCATAATTGATTTGAATTTGTCACTTTTCTATTGAAATTTGAGACCTTTATTGCACAAGCATCATTTTCTAAATGGACTACCAATTGACCTCATGTTTACTACACAAATGTATGCAAAAAATAGACCAAAATTTTCCATAATTTACCTTCCACACATCTTCGACATACCCATTGCACACCAAAGTGTGATTGCTAGTTTTAAATTGATTTTAGATGTGATCTTATTATAAAAGGTCTTATATTAGACTATATATTTACGTTGCTCTATTTTTGTATATTAATTTTGAATAAAATTGAATATTAATGATTTTTCCTTTTTGAAATATTTTAATTTAAAAAAAAATATTACATTTTTTTATGTTTTAAATATATTAATTTAGAAACATATTTTTATATATAATAATAAATTTAGAAAAAAAATTAATTTCATTTTCATTTTTTAAAATTTAAAATACATTAATTTATTTAGAATTTTTAAAATGAACAATTATTTTTCATTCCTTTATAATGTTATTTCCATTCTAATATTAGAAAAATATTTTATAGTTCTCAAATCTCTTTGTTTTGATTTTTTTTGTTTCATCAAATCTCTTTGATTTTGATTTTTTTGTTTCATCAAATCTCTTTGTTTTAATTTTTTCTGTTTCATCAAATCTCTTTGATTTTTATTGTTTTGCTTCATCAAATCTCTTTGTTTCGATTTTTTCTGTTTCATCAAATCTCTTTGATTTTTTATTTTTTTGTTTCATCAAATCTCTTTGATTTTGATTTTTTTGTGTCATCAAATCTCTTTGCTTTGATTTTTTATGTTTCATCAAATCTCTTTGATTTTGATTTTTTTGTTAGTGCAAATGTCTTTCATTTTTATTGGGATGTTGAATAAAGTCTTAATGCCTATTTATATATCCTTTAGTTATTTTTCATTTTTTTTAATCTATATTGATGTGTAGTTTAATTATATATTCATTAATTAATTGACAATAAATGCCAATTAAAAAATTATATTAAATATTATTTTATAATTAAAACATTCCTTGATAAATAAAGTATTTCAACTACATTTATTAATTAAATTGATCTTCAAGAAATACATTGATAAACAAATAAAAAAAAATTAAATATTTATAATAAGCTATGAATTCAAGAGAAAAACTAAAGAATGATAATTTAGGTAGAGATATTAATGTTTGAGAGCATACTCTTATTAAAATGAAACATATCCAATATTATTTTGGAATAAAACATTATAATATTTTTTTTCTTTAAACTAATTTATAGAGATTTTGGGGTGTGTGCAAGAAGTTGAGTCCACTTTTTGTCCAAAAAGTGGAAGTGTTTTTCCATAATTTGACATATTTGACCTTAAAATTTGAAGCACTTAGAGATGAAATCTTTAAAAAAGTCACTAATCATAAAATGTAGTGTTCGAAGTCTATTTCCAAATATGTAATTTATTTCAATACCTAGATTGTACAAATTGAGTTTCAATAGGCATTTCTAAAAACCATTGTTTAAAAGTCACTTTTTATCATACCATGCACGTGTACGACATCCATATTTTGACTTAAATTATCATATTTTTTTAAATCCTTTTGGGAAAAGATTTGTGACTCACTGAAGCTTGTTCTTCATATTTTTTTGTAATTTTTTATTGAATATTTATTTTTTGTTAAATTTTTATTAAGCAGATTTGTTGTTTTGAAAAATTGTCATGTACGACATGCATAAGATGACCTAAACTTATCATTTTTTTTCTTTTTTTTTAAATTGAAAAGAATTGTCTGAAGTTTGTTCTCATGCAATCTATTTGTCAAAATGTTATGTTGATCAAAAGTTATTAAAATAGTAAAAAACCTTGATATTTAAAGTTTATGGACCAATTTTATTAGAAATTAATTAAAAAATAGAAAAAAAATCCAATTGTAAAAAAAATTACATATTAAGAATCTGCATTGTCTCATCTAAAATGGGTTTTAATTTCGTCAAAAAATCTGCAAAAAAAGTCGTCAGCCATATGTCCAAAGTCGGTATTTTTCTCTAACATTGTTAGGACCTTCAACTTGTAGGTCAAACCAAGTTGAAGGCCTAAGTTTGAATTTCCAATGCTTTTCCCGAACCAAAATCCTAGGCAAAAACCCGACCACAAAGCTAATAGAAATTCAAATTTTAAAAAACGGGAATCGCGCTTTATAAAACGGGATCCCGTTTATTAAAATTGGGGTCTTGTTTTATAATCAGGATCTCATTCTTTAATTTATAATATTTGGACTGCTGGAAGGGAAATAGGATCCTATTTCTTTTATTTAAATTTACTGCCAAAAAATACTTTGAAGTCTGCAACTTCACATGTATGGCTGAGAGCATTAAAATTAAACTATTTTTCATGAGCTATTGTATTTACAGGTGGTGAACTTGATTTTTAGTTGATTTTTCAAACAAGGCATCATCTACACCATTTTTGAAGTGGAATTGTGTTATTTTTGTGCTTGTTTGGAGGAACAAAAGGTCTTCAACTTGCAATATGGATTGAATTTTTCAAATGAGGCATGAAGAAAACAATTTTTAAAGTGGAATTGTGCTAGTTTTCTACTTGTTTTGAGGAACACAAGAGGAAGAATTTTGTCCTAATAGGTTTTCAACTTCCAATTTGGATTGAAAATATTGAAGAATTTCACTATTAACATTCATTTGTGCTTGATAATTTTATAATCATGGGAGACTAAGCTCGTAATAAGAGAAGGAAGACATTGACTCCTCAAGAAGTTGAATCAAATAGAGAGAAGGTAAGACAAAGACGAAGAGAAAGAAGAATGAGAATGAAATCAATGAATGATGGTGGAGCATCCAATTCCATAACTATTGAAGATGAAAAAACTAAGGATACCATGGTTGTAGATGAAGCTAATTTGCAAGGAGTCAATTTGGAGAAGAATATGATTATACAAACAAGTCCTACTATGTCTTCAAATCCCTCTTTGAATGCTATGGAAAATGTTTCAATATGCACAAATCCAAGTACGTCTTCAAATCCACATGTTAGTGAAATGGTAAATTTGTATGTAGAAGTTTTACAAGATGCTAAACTTAATGATGTTGATATTGATGATATTTGGAGATATGAAACTTTTATAGAATTTGTTGAAAATGAAAAAGAAAAATCTTTTGTTGCAAATGAAAACCAGAATGATCATTTTCTTGAAAATGAAAACAAAACCTATATTTTTGATGAAAATGAAAATGAAAATGAAAACCATTTTGTTGATGAAAATGAAGATAAAAATGTAAATGAAAATGAAGATGAAGATGAAAATCTAGAATGTGATGTTGAATTTAATGAACATACTTTTTTTCAAATTGGAAGTGGTGTTTTCGATAATGTTCCTGGTCAAATTTCTTGGAGGAAAATAAGAACACATGCGAATAGAATATACACTAAATTCTTTTATCATAAAAAAATTGAATTTCAATGTCAACTAATGATGCAATTGATGAGAATGAAAAAAATTAGGAAAGTAATGAAAAGGTTAGGCTTTTATGTTAAACCAAAAACAAAAGATCAACCATTAAAGTTACATTTTATGTCTATTGTTGCTAGTTCCATTCAATCTATTGAGAAAAATAGTCGATCTAAAGATAAAACCGCAGCAAGAAGAGCTATAACAACCACTATAGTTAATAAAGCAACTTTGAATAAAAGAATGGTAAGCAATATTAGTGAAGTTTTAAAAATACATCCTAAAACATTGCTAAGAGCGACAAAAAGAAGAAAAATTATAGAAAATGATCCTATCAATCAATTTTGGAGTTTCAGTGGACGACTACCAAGGTTTGATATGAAATTGAATGTTGAAATTAAATCTTTGATCAAAAAATATTGGCATGATAATACTAGGGTTTCATCTAATGCTAGAGATGTTTTAAAATTAAGGATGGGGTCCAAAGTTCACGATCCTCACCCAAAACACCTATTAGATACAACACAAATTGAATTTTATAGAAAATTTTGTAGCGATTCATTGTTACTTTGTACTATTAAAATAAGTCAAAGGTCTTTTGAAAAATGTAAACCTTGGTATGTAAAAATTAATAAGCAAAAAATATCTAGTTGTTGTAAAATACATGTTCAATTTTGTTATTTTTATGATGTTTTTTGATATATACGGTGTACCTTGCATACTAACATAATTATACAGGAGTGTGGTATTGATATGCCACCTGAAGCAATAAGAGAGTTTATTTCAGGTTTGTTTTGTGAAAAATCTAATGATAAATTATTTTATTTAAGTTCTTGTATTTTTGGACAATGCATTAACTGTGGAAATCTTTCATTTTTAAGAATTTGTTTGCATGAAAGTGTTGATCATAATTTTGGACAACAATTAGTAGATGTCAAAAGATTTAAGAATGTTCATTATTCTTTAAAAGATGGAAAAATAGGAAAGCATTGTGATTTAGTTACATAAAAAGTTAGTGTGCATGCATTCATGAGTGAATTTAAGAATAAAATTGTACCAAAATATGTCATGCACTCTGAACATGCTCAATGGCTTGATGGAAAATTTCACGCATGTAGAAACACATTTCCAATTGGTACTATACTTTCAGTGGTTGATTTTGTGGAGAATTATACTCTCGCTCCGCAAGAGGAAATTCAATCTCAATATTATAATTCAGTGCAAGTAGCTATGTTTTTCCATATTGTTTATAGACATGCAGATGATAGCACTAAGGATTCAATAGAAAAGTTTTGAGGGAGTATCATTTTTATTTGAGTGACAATCGGTTACACTCGTCAAAGTTTGTTCAATATTGTTTCAATATATTTTATAGAAATTTAAGAGAAAGAGGAATCCAGATGAAAGAACACCTCATATGGTTAGATAATTGTATGGGGAAGTTCAAGAATGCTCGAATGTTCTATTGGTTAAGTAGGGTTCACAACGAACTTAATGTCCAACATATATGGAGTTTTTTTGAAGCTGGGCATGGTAAAGGAGAACATGATGGAGCTGGTGTGTGTCAAAAGAATTCTTGCTAAAGAACAATTAAAATTCAAGGATTCAGTCAAATTTAAAGATGCACATGAGATTGTGGATTGGTGTAATAGAAGATTATTTGTACTTGATTTGAGTGATTACTCTACAGTTCATCAATTTTTTTGGTTGGTGGAAGAAGAGAACATTGTACCTAGAGTTGATTGTGAGACAATCGATGGATCTACTAAATGGCATTCATTTAGGAGTATGACAACAAGCACATGGAATATTTGGACAAAGGAGCTTGCATGTTTTTGCCAATTTTGTATCTCAGGAGATTGGGAAGCATGTGAAAATATAGAATGGGTTGAATAGTGGGAGCAAAGATCGTTGACACCTACAAAAGCACATGATCAATATGAAAGAACTATTGAAGAAAATGATCAAGTGCTTGCATCTAAAGATTATGACCGTGTTTTAGACCTTGTACAAGAAGGTAATTTTAATTCAATTTATTTCACTTTATTAAGCTATTTTGTAATACTAAATTATTTATATGGATATGCACAAGTTATTAAATTGAATTTTATTGGCAGGACGTGTATGTTGTTATTGCACCTGAGGGGAATAAAGAGAAAACAAAATATTGATTGGCTCATTGTGTGGAAACTAAACATAAGTTAATAACACCTCGAGAAGATGATGATGGCTTTCATTATCCAATAGGTACGGTGATCCCCTTAAGACACCCCCTTAATCAAATTTTGATAACAAGTTTTAGATCCCCTCAAGCAATTTTTTAGAACAAGTCTTTGATCCCCTTAAGAAAATTTTGAGAACTTATTTGATGATGGTTTTTGAACACGTTTTCCAATAGGATCGGTGGTGGTTGTTGGCACTTGGCTACGAAAATACCTAAGAAGAAAGAATGGTCTACCTACATTCGAAGACTATGAAACACATAAAAAGATTATACATTATTCACATTTGGTGGTGGCAAAAAATATAAAACTAGAGCAGTATCATGGAAGACCTTCAAAAAAAGTGCTATGGTCAATTTCTATGGAAGAGCATGAGGCAATCATAGATGCATTGCAAAAAAGAGAGGATGCAGATGGTACAATGAAATAAGTAAATACAGGTAAATATAGTTTTAGTTTTATTTTGTCCTTTTAAATACATTAAATACATGTTTCGACATTGGTCAAGTGTGTTATTAGTTGAAATTGATTTAAATTGTCATTTTATACATCCTTAAGAAACAATGACAAAAAGGATCTAGTCCATGCAAATTCAACCTAGACAACATTGAATACTTGGTAAAAATAGGTAATTATTAGTTAAATTATATTTAAATACATGTTTTGATTACATATTGATATTGCTTGTACATTAATAGTTAAAATTGATTTATTGTCATTTTTTGTATCCTTAAGCCATCATTGCATTGATCTCATACTTTGAAACAAAAAGGAGAGGATGCCCAGATTCAACCTACAAACATGTGTGGAATACTTTTAAATATAGGTACTTGAGTTCTATAAATATAGATAGTTTTATATAAATTAAAATATGTATGTTTTGATGATTTCATTGATATTACTTGTACCTTTTTTATATCAGGTGGTGTGAAGACCTACTACATTATAAGCATGAGTTTGAGATGTTCTTGAGATGGCATATCCAAATTTTGTAAACATTGTTTTGAGATGACATATATGTACATACATACTTATAGAATTAAACATACTCTATGTACTTCTATGTATCAAATCAATATTATATATATTGTGTTTGTTAAATGTGCATGTTTTCCTACTTTGAAACTTTATGTCTAATTGTATAATCACTAAATATTATGCATACATTATTGTTAAATCAATTATATCCTTAAGGCGTTGTATTATGACCCCTTAATACATCCCCTTAAGAAATTCTATTATGACCCCTTAAGACATCCCCTTAAGACCCCTTAAGAAAACCCCTTTAGACGTTGTATTATTACCCCTTAAGATGTTCTATTATGACCCCTTTAGACATCCCCTTAAGACCCCTTAAGGCATCCCTTTAAGACGTTCTATTATGACCCCTTTAGACATCCCCTTAAGACCTTAAAACATCCTTAAGACATTCTATTATGAGCCCTTTAGGCATCCCCTTAAAACCCTTAAGACGTATTATAACCCCTTAATACATCCCCTTAAGACATTCTATTATGACCCCTTTAGACATCCCCTTAAGACGTTCTATTATGACCCCTTTAGACATCCCCTTAAGATGTTCTATTATGACCCCTTTAGACATCCCCTTAAGACCCCTTAAGACATCCCATTAAGATGTTGTGTTATGATGACTCACCCTAAAAATTATAATACTTGTTAATATCACTTAATATTTATACTCAATTATACTCTTCTTTGATCCCCTTAAGTCGTATTATGACTCCTTAAGACAACCTATAATTAGTGTTGGATGCTATTATTTTTTTTTATAGCTTATAAATTAGTATTCGATGCCATTATTTGTTTTGATAGATTATAAATTAGTATTGGATGCCATTATTTGTTTTGATAGCTTATAGTATGGGATGTCATTATTTGTTTTGAAAACTTATAAATTAGTGTTAGATATTATTATTTATAGAATTTATTAATGCTTTTATTCTCTAATCTTCTATGGTATTGTTTATTTCTTAAAATTTTATCCTTTCTAGTATATAAATAGATTGCTTTTGTTTGTAAATTATGATTTATTGACTAATTATTGATTGACATGAATTGAATAAGTTCATTGAGTAATTATCACTAATTATTGAATGTACATATCATGTATATCATGTATGAGAGCACTCTATTTGTAAAGTATAAATATTAAAATGTCCTATATTAATATAATGTATGAGATCACTAAATTTCACATTAATGTCCTATATTAATGTCTTGACTATGAACATAAAATGCATAAATGTACATGTGTAAATTAAAATTTCAAACAATAATAAAGTCCATAATTTATGTAACATATTAAGTGCATGAAACCAATATATTAAACACATGAAATAAAGTCAAGAGTACAACCCATGAACTAAAGTCCAACTAAGTACTTGATCCATGAAATATAAAGTCCAACAAAGTACATGAGAAACCAGAAATATAGTCCATGAAATAAACAAATGTAACACATAAAATCACATGTTTCTAGGTCAGGTACTGTCTCTATAATCAAGAGACCTCTTCACACCATGCGGACTATGCGGATGACGTGAAACACTTTGTACAAGAGAAAGATGAAATCAAATGTAAGACAATGAAAAATGATTTAATGACAATTTAATTTATAATCCATCATAAAATTAAATTACCATCATATCTGCATCTAGATGCTCTGGTGCACCTAAAACAACCTCTAAATTCTCTAAATCAATCTACATAAACAAGACAAAGAAAATTGAAGTTAGATGTACAACTCTACAATTAATTTTTTTTAATTCAATTTAATTTATAATTTATCATATTTTAATTGTACCGTATTCTGAGGTTGTGCACCAGGCTCCTCTCCAGGGCATGTCTGTACATGCTCAACTACAAGATGTGTCTCATGCTATAAAAGAAAAATAATATGTAACAAATCTCATATTATGTATATATTCAATTTAAAATTTAAAATTTAAGTTATATTCAAAATATGTAATTTATAATTGACTTTAAATATAATAAAAAATTTAAATTACCATTTGATCTAGAGCCTGCTCTGCATGTCATCCTGGTGGTGTAACTATGTCTGGGTCAGGGCTAAAATTCGTACTAACAAAGTCCTACAAGATCAAAATTAAAGCATGTACAATTGAATTAGGTTAATATATATATATTCAAGTTTGCACATTTTGTGTAAAAAGTTTTCTAAACAACTTGGAAATCAGTGGCCTCACGAGTAGCTGCAACATCAAATGTTTTCCCGATGCCCATTCTTATCGTGGTATCAACCTAGACATGCATGTACATAGACATTTAATGCTTATAATATTTACAAGTGTACATGCATGTATTTCATATATCTAGTGAATTCAAAATTCATAAAATTGTAACTATACTAGAATGTAAACTTTAAACAAATTTACAATATGAATGTACCTACCCCTGATCTATGACACCCGATAGTAGAGGAGTGGTTGACAATCCCTTAGGAGGAATCAATGTGGATGTCGATTGACTCGCCTAAACTGACATAAATATTTCAAACATATATGTGATTCAATTATAAATTTAAAACTCAAGTTAAATTTATGATTTCATATATAATTTTAAAAATTGAAATCAAAATACCCCATAAGGGTTGCCAAGTACGACCAGTGTCGATGTATGTACTCGTGGAACAGATGATTGCCCCATCATTAGTGTCATCTGTACACCAAACATTTTGATTGTTAAAATGTATTGCAAATTTTTCTTTGATATATACATCCATCAAAATTCTTATAAAATGAACGTACATAGATGCATATTTATACCTGTGTCACAGTGTCCTTAGGGTGATGGTATGCTATAAGAAACTCTACAAATGAACTGATGTGACCAGATGAACCACCAGAATCTCCCCATCCACCTAAACTAGGTGTGTCCTGATCAAGTCCATAGCATACTTGATGGCAACTAGTACATATATGGGGGACGACCTTGACACTCTTGGAGTGGTACTCAGACCAGCTCCATAAAAAACTCCTCCATCCTCATCGTCTCTATGCTCCCCACCTGCTATCGTAGAAGCATGTTGATCAAGGTCTCCTGCGAGTGTACTAAGGGAACCTAATGTTGATACTAGAGCTTGATGATGTACAGGTGCAAGAATGGGAGGACTAGGAACAACAACAAGGGGTTGTGTATGCATGGAGCATTGGGGATCAACCCTTTCCCCTAACCTCTATTGTGGCATGCCGCCACTAACACCCTGAAATGATCTAAAATCAAAATAATTCGGCTTTTTCCCCAGAACAAACTCTACATACAATTTTCTCAAAAAATACAATGGGAACTCCCAATTAGCATGTGGGGGATTATCAAAAACCATATACCATCGATCCCAAAAATGTGTACTCATCTGCAGATGTATGCACCACCTCATGGATATTCTAGATTTGTTGGGTAGAATGGGTTGTCGAGTAATGGGGTCAAGAAAGTAGGGGACTAGATGGGCTTTCGCTATTTTAAGGTCTAATATTTGTTTGTAAGAGAGACCATCAGAATAAAATTATCTCATTTGTTCTCTCTCTCATCAATGCCTATCAAGATTAGAATCGATCATCCTGATGGCATCAACAAAATTTTGCATCACAGATGCAAAATGTCTCACATGTGGTGGAATCAATGCTTGACTCTGCATAGCATTGATTTGATTTTGTAAGGATGAAACTTGATCATTTATACATGCTCGCAAGTGAGCCTCATCAAATGCAATAGTTGTTGGGTGTGGCATATTAGGTGGAGGTGGAGGGGGAGCGGGAGGGGGAGGTGGATGTGGATGTGGCTGAGGTGGTGGATTGATGATATCATCAATGTTAAAATCATCCATGATATGAGATATAAATGTGCACCTGCATTAAATCATACAAAATAGGATGTGCATACATATATTAAGATCATATATTTAATTGAAATGCACATATATATACATTGATTGAACTTGAGCATGTCCATACAAAATTCAAAATTTAACATGTGTACATGCATTTAAAATAAAAAATATGATGCATAATTTGCATGCGTACAAATCACTAAACTAAACTATGTACATACATACAAATTTCAAAATTTAAGAACTATATGCAAATTTTTAATACATGCGCGTACATACTAAACAATAAACTTGAAACATTCACAAAAGCTCATTTTATGTCTAACACACACACACACACACATATATATATATTACAATTTTTCAGCAGGAGAAATCATGATCTAGTAGATAGTCATAAAATATATACTATTATATATGATTCATTATAAGTTCATAAATTCCACCAAATTCATAAATCCATGTCACTAAAAATATCCATCTAGAACCAAAATAATAAATTCATGTCACTAAAAATATCCATCCAACCAAATTTATAAATTCATCATACAAAATATCCATCATTCACCAAATTCATAAATTCATAACTATTTAAGATCATTGTCTTAATTTAGAAACTATTGTGGCTCTCTACTGCATCTCTTCATTTCTTTGTGTTTTCCTTTTCAGAATTAGAAATTCTCCTCTCCTCTAGCCATTGTCGATGCTCATTTAAGATCCTATCCATAGCCCTGACATCATCAACAACGGTTTGCATCCTAGATGCAAACATCCTCACAGGAGGTGCGACACATTCTTGATTTTGAATAATGTTGATTTGATCTTAGATGGTTCTAACATTGGCATTGATTTGTGCTTGCAAACAAGCATGTTCATTGATTTCAGGTGGTGGAGGGGGGGTTACGAGGTGGAGTGGGTGGAGGTGGAGGTGAAGGTGGTGGAGATGGATGGCATGGAGGTGGATTACAAATATTATTGAATGAATCCATGTGATCTTTAAGATATGAGTGAACCTGCATTAGATTTGTAATTTTAAGATGTAAGATACATGTTTAGGAAATACCTTTAAACCATTCAATATAAATGGCCTTAAATAAGTGAATACAAATGATAAAATATGTAAGCCTCATTTATGTCTAAGGCACATGTTACTTGAATAAAAATACAATTAACTATTAATATTATATAATTTTGCATGATCTTATTATTGTTAAATTTTGTTGCCTTGGGCAACTTTGATCACCAGATTTTAAGAACTTCTTTGATCCCCTTAAGATATTTCATATTGGGAACCCTTAAGAAATCGAATTACGATTTAGGGTGACAGGATGGCTTAAGGGGATCTACGTCTAGTGAGGTCCTAGGAGAAAATGACATGGATCAAGTGAATAAAATTTGGTGAAGTTTCCCAAGGCAACCAAATTTCATTAAGAGCCTTTAAAGAAAAAATGATGGCTTTAGGGTTTAGGGTTTAGACTTTAGAGTTTAGGGTTTAGGGTAATAGGATAGCTTAAGGGGATCTACGTGTAGTAAGATCCTAGGAAAAAATTACATGGCATAAGGAAATGAAATTTGGTGGAGTTGCATAAGGTAACCAAATTTCATTAAGAGCTAAAGAAAAAATGATGGCTTTAAGGTTTAGGGTTTAGGGTAATAGGATAACTTAAGGGGATATATGTAGTAAGATCCTATGACAAAATTACATGGCATAAGGGAATGAAATTTGGTGGATTTTCCTAAGACAACCAAATTTCAATTTAACGTCAAGTAGGACAAAATGAATGGTTTAGTGTTTAGGGTTTAGATTTTAGAGTTTAGGGTTTAGGGTTTATAGAACTTAGGGTGAAGTTCTAGTGCCCCTTGGAATATAATGAACTTGCAAGTTAGTGAAGAAAATTTTCTTGTGGAATAGTTGATTGAGATATACTCTTGTTTCAACTGACCAACCTAGATCATGAAATCTCATTCATATTATAATCTTGCACGATCTTATTATTGTTAAATTTGGTTGCCTTGGGCAGCTTCACCAAATTTTAAGAACTTCTTTGATCCCCTTAAGAAATGTCATATTGGGACCCCTTAAGAAATCAATTTACGATTTAGGGTGATAGGATGGCTTAAGGGGATCTAGATGTCTAGTGAGGTCTAAATTTAGTCATACTGTGACCTCATTGGTTCCATCTAGCACTAGGTCAAAAGTGTTTACCCCTCTAATAAAAAAAAGTATCATGTTAAAAATGAATCAATCTATGCATATCACAAAAATAACATACATCTATCAAAACAAGTAAAAATTTCCTCCTACATTAGAGGATATCAAATAAATATGAAATATTTTAATAATTATACTTGTAATCACATATTAATAAGTTATATCATACATAATTTTAATCACCTAATAAAAGAATAAATATACATATGTAGAAGATACAAATATAAAAAGAGGCTACTCACATGGATCTTGATCCTTCTAGGAAGTGCCTAGATTTGTGTATTTCATGTAGGACTCTATGTAGGTGTTGGTACCTTCACCTCTCTCCTTGTATATTTCAAACAATCCCACTCACTCCCTCTATAGAATTATTTCCTTTGTTATTATCTAGTTCTTTTAATCTTATAAATTTACCTCTTATTTATAGGAGCATAATATGAATCCTCCTCTCTCCATTGTAATAATAGCCTAGTTCCTCCAACCTATCATCATGTACCTCCTCCCTTTCCCATGTAATAGGTGCACCTTAGGTGTTAAATGCTTCCATCTTGGTCTCCTTATTGTTGCATTTCTATCCTTCCACATAAATCTATAGAGTATCAAAATATAGGTAATTTTATGGTTATTGAATCTCTCTTAATTGCTAAAGAATCGATTATGCTTGAGGATGGGTGGATTATTGTCTAGGATCACATCTTAAAAATCCTATAGAGGTCATGGTATGTGTTTCTTAATACATATATTCCCATACAAACCTCTTTCCATGTATTATCAACTCTCCTATATAATAGACACCTTACTAGATTTAAATTTCATATGATATATACCCAAGTGTTTCCAATTGGAATTGCTATAATTATACTTTTGTGGTATTCTAGATATTCATAATAGTTTTCATAAATCTACCAAATAGACCCATTCTTGAAATTGAACCTACATAATTTTAGGTATGTCTAATGAAAGAAACTTTACCCATAGCACTCTCACTCGCACTCTCCTATCTTGTGGATATAATAGAATAAATTTTTCTTCTAATGATTTAGATCCCTAATGATCATGTCTAAGTGGCATAGAGAGTGATCATCCACTCTTATTAAACTTGTAGAAACCAAAAGGTTTTATATTATGTGTTCAAATAAGTGAAAACATTACAAAAAGCTCTACTGGATGGTGACAACAAAGGGTTTTTTAAGGAAACCAAATTTCATTTTAAGGTCCTAAGACAAAATTCAAATGCTTTAGTCTTGAGGGTTTAGATTTTACAATTTTGGGTCTAGGGTTTAGCAAACTTAGGGGTGAAGTTTGGGTGACCCTTGGAATAATTTAGACTTGCAAGTTAGTGCCAATTGGAATCAATTGTACGTGCTTGGATTTAGGAATTTGCTAACTAAATTTGCAAACATTGATAAACTTTATGAATTTTAACTATTTTTTAACATATTGTTTCTAATCTAATTATAATTTAACATTGAAACTAAATTTTAATATATCATTTTTTCCATACAATGCAAATAAAATTTAAAACATTTAAGCAATGCAAATGAATTTTTTTGAGCTCGAAATTACCTAGTTTTCAAAATCAAAATGATTTGTTCAATTTCAATTTAGGGTTTTAACAAAAAAAATTGTTCCAATTCAATTTAGGGTTTCAATTTCTAAGCAGTTAGGGTTTTTAATGCAATTTTTTTGTTTTAGTTCAAACTAGGGTTTTCAAATTCATTTTTTTCGTTTGATTTGAATTTAGGGTTTCAAAAAGCTTGATTAGGGTTTCTAAATGCAATTTTTTTATTTCATTTCAATCTCTAGGGTTTTGAAATGCAATTTTTTTGTTTTGTTTCAAGTAGGGTTTTCAAATTCATTTTTTTTTGGTTTAATCAAACAATTTAGGTTTCAAAAGTTAAATTTTGTTTGTAAAACACAATTCAAGGTTCATTTTTTCATTTCTATTAAAAAACCTTTAGGTTTCATTGCATTTTTTGATCTATTTCTACAATTACTCATTTCTACTATACCAGAAAAAAAATGTTCAAAATGTGAAATAAATTAAAAAAACATACTAAATTCACTTTTTTTCTTCACAATTTAATAAGAAATGGAAAAATGCAAAAAAAAGGGGCGTGGGCGGGTACCTAGAGCTATTTGTGGAGGTCATTGTCACCTATACTCAGGATCCCGTCCACTGCAAAATGAACTCTATTTGTTTTTTAAAAAATAAATAGCATTGTAAAACGGGATCCCGATTTCTACAAAACAGGATCTCGATTTTTATAAATCGGGATCCCGTTGCGTAGTAATCGAGATCCTATTCCTTTTTCGTTGGTTTGGGATCCTTTAGGAAATAGGATCCTGATTTTTAAAAAGTGGGATCCCATTTTGTATTTAGGCTCGGGATCCCAAAGCTAAATGGGATCCTAATTTTTAAAAATTGGGATCCCGTTTATTAAAATCAGGATCCCGTTTTTGCAATACTGATTTCAATTTTTTGGCTAAGGAAAAAAATTCCACGTTTCGTGGACTCAACTTTTTGCACTTACGCTTTGAAGAAACATAATAAAAAATGGATTAAACCTAAATGACATTGTCTTATCAAACAATTAGTAAAATAATTATTTTATTAAATCACAAAATAATATGTGTTATGCTATTTGTAGGGCTAAGATGAGATTTGTTGAATGGGTTTTAGCCATGAAATACCCCCTCAACATCTCATTAAAACATCTACTAAACCCTTTAATAGTTCAAATATACCTAGATTTAGTGAGTTCTCATACCTGACCTATGCTCTCATAAACCATCATACCAGAAATATTTTCTATGAGAAACAATAATCTTTGGTGGATTTCTTCAATAGAGAAAGACACATAATAATAATATATATATGCTACTGTATTTAATAGAAAGAACATCCAAAAGAGAAACATTTAATCAAATGATCAAATAATAATATAAAATATAATCTTCAAAGATGAAGCTATAGACACTTAAAAATGACCTAGGCCTGCAAGCTCTATTTTTACCAATTTCGTCCTAGCATAACTATGACCTCTTAATTATGTCCTGGGTCCACATTCGACTATTGATTAAATAATTCATAATTATTTAATTAATTCATGTCCTTTTATTCTTCATGATTATTAAATAAATAAATTTTATTTATTTATTAAATACGTCATTAATTGTCTAAGTCTTCCCTTAATTAAATAAATGTCTTAATTTATTTAATTACCTTCTCTGATTTATTTCTTCCTGATTATTAAATAAATAAGTTTTTATTTATTTATTTAATACGTCACTAATTGTCTTAATTAAATGAATTGATTAATTTATTTAATTAATTAATCTTATCTGCTAAATTAAATAATTATCATTAATTATTTAATTGTCATTATTTAATATTCCTCTCATTTTTAAATAAATAAAATTATTTAAAATGTCATCACATTCTTAACTATCGGTTCATTTTAGTAAATAATCTGAAAATTGATTATTTATTATTTCACAAAATTCATATTTTGAATTAATTTAATTGAAAATGGTAACTTTCCTCCGAAAATCAGGTAATCGGGCAGATTCTCAATTTTTCCAAATCTGATCTTTAGTTCAGTCTTTATCTTCTTCATTTTTGAAAATCTTTATTTTCTAATTAATTATCTCATTTATTCTCCACTGTCGATTCGATCTTCTTAGATGACATCTCGACCGCTTAATTAATGAATTTTCCCTAACCCTGATCAGGGATTGTCAGATTTAATTTGGGCCTCTGATTTTAGGTCTCCGTCAGAAGTCAATCTCATCCGTCCATTCAAAATGACATTTTCTATAAAATGCCATTTTCCTCTCATTTTTCGATTACACAGAGATTTGCACGTTCATGAATTACATTATTATTCTGGCATATTTAGGCATAGGCATTTCATTTATATTGTCATAGGCATTAGGCATTTAGACTTTGATAAAATCCTTCAAAGCTTGGTGTAGGACTTAGACATTTATTTCCAGGTTGCTCGTGTGTTCAATCTGAGAACAATACATCAACCAGCAAGTTAGAAGGTGTTACAAAAATGAATCATGGAGGTCTCGGTGATTAACAGGTATAATTGTTCTTTTGTTTACTTCCATTGTGTTTTGTAATTGCTTTGGGTTTTGTGATTTATATTGATTTGCTAACTTCTAATCTAACCTAAAAATAACCCTCAGTTACATTGGTGAACCTGACTATGCTTTCTGTTATTTTTTTTGTACGGTTTCGCGTGTTTTCTATCAGTTTTGTAGATACAGGTACGGAGTGACATAGTAGTTTTTTTTAAATTGTGACGCATCTAATGCATCACCATGCATTCGCACACCCCAACACCGCAATCGCTCTATCGTGTCGCAATCAAAGTCCGGAAAGCCGCATTTGTGATATCGAGCCGCATTCGCAACACAGAGCGATGCATTCGCTCTGTCGTGATGCAAT
This sequence comes from Sequoia sempervirens, assembly GCA_007258455.2. NCBI lineage: Eukaryota > Viridiplantae > Streptophyta > Pinopsida > Cupressales > Cupressaceae > Sequoia > Sequoia sempervirens. The sequence continues at coordinate 703,085,078 of VDFB02270651.1, read as the reverse complement.
TGACTGATAACGTTTTCTGTGTATTTGCATTTGAGTTTTTGTTATTTTTTGTATCCTTTTTATTCTAGTTATTTTCTTGCATTCTGCCTAGGATAGATTTTGTGTTACTAATCAGGATTTGCAGCATTTGGCGGTTACTTTTCATGGGTCAAAGGCAAACATTCAAACTACTAACGTGTGGTCTTGCAAGTTTGAACATTGAAGAATAAACATCAAAACATTGTGCCTGTATTTTTCTTAGTATAATACACATTTCCTTTTGGTGCAATTAAAATGAACTTGTGTTTTTGCTATGTCTGATTGTGTTTGCAAAATGGTAGGTGAGTATGCTCTCACCTTGTGAAAACTCGGTGATCAAAAAACTAGACCCGTTTTTATCTATTTTACCCCCACAACTTGGTATATCGGAGTATCCTCTCCCCTTGCGCATTCATGTGATCTTGGGTGAAAGAGAAATGGTTATTAACTCTAGAAATTGGGTCTGCCTTGGGATTTCATCACCCCAATGTGACTCAAACCGGCAACGGAGCTAAAGCCAAGCTACCCCCGATTGATATATAAATGTAAATCTTAAGGGAAAACCTAAGATTACGAGTGTGGATGTGTCATACGGACAGAGTAGTACTCCCTTAAGCCCTGTTGATCTTAACCTCTTCAGGCTGGAGTGCCACCTAATTGGTGATTAATCTCTTGCCCCATATATGGCCACTCGAACGGGGGTCTCGAATTAAACACCTTTGTGTAGTAAGCCAAAAACCTTCTAATTGCTAGCACAGCAATGGTAGGTGTGAAGGCATCCACACTTTCACAGTCTATAGTAGAGGTGATCAATCTGCCATGGGAGTTTCATGGGGGTTGGAAGCTTGGTTGGCCTGAGAAGAGAGTGCACTGTAAGGGGGAGCCCATGCAGCCAAGCTTCTGAATTCACATGCTACTAATTTGCGGTTGGGGAAACCCACATGGAATCTAGTGAATATTGTCCTAGCCTAACTATTGATGTGTTTTTTATGCACCTCTCAACACAGGCAATGCGTAGGTGCACTACCTCTCTTGAAAGACAATCTTCCACAATCGGATTGCAGAACACTATCCCAAGGTCTCTAATGTCAGGTCTTGACAGTGCTTGGAATATTTTAGTTGTTTGATGTGATTTGCTAGAATCACAAGGTGGACTTATGGATGAGTTACAAAGCAAGGGAAGTTGGATCTTGAAATGGAGTTCTTAAGATGGGAGAGTTATTGTGTGTTTGCCATAGGTTCAAACAGCGGCCTTCAACTCCATTTTTGTCATTGGATTTAGCTTTACAATGTGCAATGAACCTTAGCATGGGTCACTCATTAAAAAAGAAAGAAAAAGGCAGGGAAGAGAGAAGGCTTATGGATCTGCAACTAACTGTGAATAGTGATAATGGAGTTCCTGCAATGGACAGCTTCCTAAAAACAATATTCCACTTAACCAAAAATCTCAGTCTCATGGAATTTGTGCTATCTTCTAAGGTCTACAAATGTTTTATCTTTCATTCACCATATGCATGCATGAACAAAGATGAAATTTTTGGAGCAGCTTTGAATTCAAGCCCAGAATAACTTTACACACCTATCTACCATCAACAAACAACAAAAAGTATGGACTAAGAAGTCATCTACACAATAGGAATTTTCATGATCACAGGAAAGCATTCCTTAAATCTACCAAGGCAAGAGAACAATTAACTAGAACAACAATAAAGTCTAAGTAAACATCTAACAATGGAGATTGAATCAAGCAACATGTGAGAAACTTAGAAAATGCACCAAATCAATGTATCTTCTTTATAAATTTCTGTAGCATGTCTTTACAACAACTCAACTCCCTTTGCAAATGAGAGGAGACTCCTATTTATAGTGCCACAAAAGTCAAATAAATGGCCAAGATTAATTCTCACTGTGCGGCCAAGATTGATTGCAAAATAGGGTTTCACCTACCTCCAATATATCACAATTTAAAATTACATTTTGTCCCTTCCCTATTTTGTCCTCTAGTGATGGCACTGTAGCATTTTTTCTTTTAGCTGGTTGCTATTTTACTATAGCTACTCTTTAGGGAGCTCTTCATCCTTGATAGGGTTGTCTTCTTGCCTTTTCGATGTTGTATATTCCATGAACTTCAGGATGACTGACCGGAGTTTGTCTACCTCAATGATTTCATACTGTAGCACTTGGTAGCTCCATTCCTTTGCATTGTCCTCTAACTTCTTCCAATCTTCATTGTATTTTGTGCCCTGGTCCCTGAATAGTTCTGAATGATCGAAGGCATAGGCAGAAAAACTCATGAACTCCACCGTTATTTCCCTAGACATCCCATCCTCCATCTTCTTTTGGAAGTAGGGCTTCACCTTCTTTGGATCCATTTGCACTGCGGGCATATCATACTCCGTCATCATCTTGAGATAACGATGTGCATTCTACCCTGATTTCCTTGATCCACTCAATATCCGGATCCACTTTGATCATTATCTATTCCAGCCTTTCTTTCCTATTGTCAAAGTCTTGCCGCCACACATCCATCAACTAGTGATCATCCTTCTCAAACGTAAGCTCCTTTTCCCATGTGGCCTCTGGCAATTGAAGGATAGCCTCGATCTTTGGGAAGGTGGAGTCGTATACTGCAGGGAAGTCAGTGCATAGCTTCTTTGTGCCCTCCAAAGATTGTTGTAGGTCTAAGAACTTGTTGGCTGTCTGAACAGCCCGACCAATTCCCATGTTTCCAATGTATAAGACTTGTCGGAACCAATCCTCTATAGTCTTTTCCAAGTTCTTTCTTCTCTCCATCTTATTGATTTGTTCTTTGGACAGCATTTGGGGCATGGTTATGGACGTGGTAGGCAGGTCATCCACTGATGACCATTGTTGGATGTAATCTATTAAAGCAGCCACCTGTGCTTTGAGCTCATCTTTTGAAATCTTGTCATGCCTTATCAAATGTACCACTGTGGCCACTGACTCCTCAAGATACCCTACCTTCTGTTCTCTGGTGGCGGTCCCTAGATCCATGGTGGAGATGTTGTAAGTTATCCCTTCCTGACCCACCACAAGCGTGGCCATTTGCACAACTCAAGATCCAGAAGCATCCATCATTACCTTGGATCAGATCTTAAGCTTCTTTTCCTTCTTTGTTGTGATTTTAGCTTGGGCAAAGATAGCCTCTAGTCTCGCCCGTTGGTCCTTTAGTATAGGAGTTTTCCTTTTGAGCTGTTTTTCCAACCATTCTGGTACTACAGATTATCCCTTAGGTGAGTCATGGTCATCCTCGCCCCTCTCAGTCAAGGCTAAGGTTTTCGTTCTCTTATCTTCTGGGGACCTTTCTTTCTCCTTGGCAGCATCTCCTTCCTCTTCATCGAAGTCTTGGATGAACACAATGCGCTTAATAGGAGGCTTGGCCAACGATCGTTGTAGGGGACTTTCTTTCTTTTCCACTTCCTCTCCTTTCTTTCCTTTAACTTGTTCAACCTCGTGCGCATGTTCCTTGAATTGCTCGATCTCGAGGCCCTTGATAGCTTGGTCTTCTCCCTTAGTTTTGTCTTCTTGTTGCTATTCTTCTTCTTCAAGGAGTGGCCTTTCTACCTCTGATTCGATGTCCTTTGGCTACGGGGCCAGTTCTTCTTCAAGATCATCGTGGAAGGCCCACACTATTACCTTGCCACCAGTGTTATCCTCCTTGTCCCCACTCTCCGAGGAACCAACTCCTTCCTCTTCATAGGTAACCCTATCAATAGTGCGATGTTCATACTCTAGGTGCTCATGATATTCATCGACCTCCTCCTCGAAGGGCTTTGAGGCCTCTTGTTCTTGCCTCTCCCACTCCTTAGAGATCAACATGGTGGCTTCCATGGCCGATGGCCCTGTCGGAGGCTGTGAAGGTTGGGTAGTAGCGAGGACCTGAGCCAAGGCTTCCTGAAGCGTGGGATCCATGAGGATTTGGGAGAGCTTAGAAGGGATATTTTGCATAAGCTTTGAGAAGGCCTTAGGGAAGGTAGGAGCAGGCATAGGTGCCATCACCGTAGGTAATGGGAGTGATGTAGTGGGTGACATGGTAGTAGAGGATGGAGGAGTCATGACGGAAGAAGAGTCAATTATAATTACAAGCTCAGTCGAGGACAAAGGGGCAAGATGGATGGAGATGTCCAATGTCGGTGGGGATGCAGTGACCATAGCCAAAGAAGTAGATGCTGGGGGAGCCGAAGTAGGTAGAGCCAAAATAGGCTTGATTTGATCAGTACCTTCTTCTTCTTCTTCTTCTTATGTCAAGAGCTGCTCTGTCATACCCCCTATTTGCTTAAGTCTCTTGGAGGGTGAGCCACCTATTTCTTTTCTTGTATAGACCTTGGGGTCAGGAGACTGTTTTGTTTTTGTTTCCTTTCTTTTCATGGATCTAGTGACTGGAGGAGACTTGGATGTTCTTCCAGTTGAAGTGGTGGCTGCGGCATCCTCTGTGGCACTCGACTCAATTTTAAGCCCTTCATAAGTCAGGACCACCCTCTACTATTTCAATTGGGCTATCCGTCCATCAACCCACTCCTTAGTATGAGCCAAGATTGGCTTAGTTATGATATTGAGGTCATCGAACTCCTGCTCGTCCCAGTCTATTATTGGTAGCGGCAAGTTGGCAACTGTGAGGTATCTGGGATCCATTAAGGTGCTCTCGTCTTCTTCAACTTGGTCTAGTATGGGAAAGGGCTGCACCTTCCTTACAAAATACACAGTCACCCGCATATAGTGCCTTGCCCGCACTTCCTTGTCATCTTGACAATCTGCCCAGAAGTCCTCAATGTTGTGGAGTTGAGTGAACCCCGGTCCTAGTGCCTTTCTTACGTGACCATGTGGTTGCATCCATGGGCGGGCAGTGTGTAGATGAAAATGGTAATCCTTTAGTTCCTTCTCAGAGTTACCGACGCACTGGGAATTTTGTAGCTTATACATGCCCTGGCCAAGAGTCATGGGATAAGAGATCACTGTTACGTGTTTTCCACTGAAGATTGCCTATATGTGTTGGAGTTACCGAGAAAGCTCCAACAAGATGATTCGGTCATTGGGGTATCGAGGCAACTTGTTCAGCCTTTCAGTGAAGCCCTGGGTACGGATGTATGTGAACTTCGGGTATTGAATGAAGAGGAAGGCATACTACTTCAAGAAAGACCTAGCACTATGGGAAACCCTCCTTTTGAAATCCCCAGCAATCATTCTGATGATATGGCCGATGAAGGCGTCATTCACTCTGCAATACTCCCTCTTGAAGTTTCTATACTGGAGCTAAGGGTATTTGTCATAGGCCTTCAATCTTCGACCCTGCTCCTTATCGGGTGCCATAAACAACCCATTGTATTGTTTCCAGTCCGCCAATGAGTACACGAGGTATGAAGTCATATAGAATTTGGAGCTTTTCTTCACATTGAGGAACTGCTCATGAAAGCAGTTGCTAATTATACCTCCCCAATCGAATGTTGTCTTTTTGGTAACATCATCATTCCCCCGAAGGATCTGCCCAATGAAGTATGCCATCCATTCCCGAAAGAAGGCCATCATGGGAAGACCCATCACCCTGCTTAGCATTGTGACCAAGTCGTGGTAATCCTTGTGGAAGTCACTACGGAAAAGTTCATGAGGAACCTTCGTAGCACTGCCCCACTTTTCTTTAAGCCAATGATGATTTATTGACCTTTAACAGCCTGCCAAATTATCATCCCATGCTGCTTGACATTCCTCAATGGTGGGTGTTTCCATTTCCTGAAAAGTAGGGATATGGAAGGTTTATGTGATTCCTTCAGCCGACATGTCGGCGAGAATGTTACCATCCCTATCGATATTGTTCTTGTCTCTGATTGATATTCCTGCTAACAGGCCATGATGAGCTTTGGGGCTACAAGAGATGGAGGAAATCCCACCACCTTTGCTATTCCACTTTGTCTTATCAGTCTTGCATTCTTGGTTGTTGGATTGACTCTGACCCTTTGTATAAATTCGTCAATATTGACATGGCCTATGTTGGTTTCGATGATTTCTTTCCAATCCGTGGTTACCTTTGAGTGTAGAGGCTCACCCTAGAACTGGTATTTCATTTGGTCTTTGTCCTCTTTCCCTCGAGGATTCTTTCCTGACTTCTTCCCTTTGTCCTTTTCGACGGGTGCCACTAAAGGTCCTGCACCCGATTCTATATATTATGCAAGCAAAGGCATAGTCAGTGCAATAGATCACAAAAGTATTCATGTTATTTGAAATCCCAAAGATGAAATCCATTTTAAATAATCTATCTTGCATAACATGATACTTTTATCTCCCGATGTCATTGGTCTTTTGATTAAGGGCATTTGGACAGTTCGGGCTTGGAGGGCTGGACTTCCCTAGCAGGAATGTTGTTTGGGTAGGCAAACGGGGAGGAACGATCCTGTAGACTCTTTTCGATTGAATTTCGATAATTTAAGAGGTTCGTAATGAAAAGGACCAAAATTAAGGATGTGGGTCAAAATTAGATTTCAAATTTGGGCTCATTTAGATCGATTTAGGAGAATCCAGAGGTCCCAGTCCGGAAAGCTGTTTGGTGATGGCCATTTGGGATGGCTGACATCAAACGGAGTTCTGGGATAGGAACTCTGGGATCCAAGACCTGACAAATCAAAGGGCAATCAGCAGTCTAAGTTATTGGGTAATCGGGCCAAGAGGGCCGGGATGACGCAGTGCCTTCACCGTTCAGGACAACAATCATCAGACGGAAGTCCGAAGCCTCGAGCCCGGAAGGGGAGGAAGCTGCCACTTCATTTTCAATTTTCAATTGGGTGGATGGAGCTCATTCCGCTAATAGCCAATCAGTGAGACATTACTCATTGTCCCAGTGACTAGGGGTTTCCAGTTGGTGTGAAAGTCTCCCTCAGGGAAAGGTCTTGGCGAGAACCTTGTGTCTCGCCGACTAAGCACGTCGGCAGGAGTTTGTGCAGCGGGGAGATGTCCTGGTGAGATCTGAATGTTTTTCCAATTGAGGGGAAGAATGCTCACCGGCGAGAGATTTATGTCTTCGGCGAGAGGTCTCGCTGACTCCCTCGTGTCTAGCCAAACAAGCATATTAGCAGAGGAGATCTTCGGTGTGAAGTCTTAGCGACTTCCACATGTCTCGCCGACCACCAAGAGGTGCATCAGGCCCAACATCAGTGTTGGTCTTTGGATTTTCTTCTTAAGTGTTTGTGGCAATGGTGAAGCCAAAGCCCAACGCTCGGAAGGCCCAAGATGATTTTCCCTTTCAGAACGGTGAAGGAGGGACGGAGCTCCGGCGGTCGGGGCCCGGCAAGGGGAAAGGTCATGTGTCGCACAAATTGGATCCCAATGGCAAATGGGGGCCCGGGGTCCAGAGGGCGGAGTGATGCAAGGCATTCGCCGTTCACGACGGCAAAGACCACACGAACTCGCCAAGAGAGATCGATGTCGCCGCGATGTATTGGCAAAGGCAGAGGGTCCCGCCGACAAAGGGAGCCTTCGGCGTAATATTTCAAGTCAGAGAAAGGTCTCCCCAACCTGGTGATGTCTCCTCGACCAATTTCATGTTCACCCAAGGATGAGAGGGTCGGCATAAGGTCCTGGCAAATACATTATGCTTCGCTGATGAAGAGTTCCATCGGCATAACCTCTTGTCGACATTATGAAGTCACCCCGACAAGGGATCTGGACTCGCCAAGAGAAAGGTTTCGCTATGAAGTCCTGGTGACTAGGACTAGTCTTGCCAACGGAGAAGCTCGGTGGGGGGGAACAAGCGTGGAAATCGGGATGCGGAATCCTGGGGACCCGGGCCCGAGAGAGCCAAAGGTTGTTTCAAAATTTCTAGTTTCTTGCTAAGTCTCAGCCAGTGAAGGGAGTGCCCGGGCCTGAGGGGCATGAAAGCCCCTGTGAAGAATGACGGTAAGTGGGGCAAGTCCCAGATTGATCATGGAGGTGCCATGCTAGTTTTCTCAATTTTCAAGGACATGGGTTTTGTTCGTCGTGTCACATTTTATCATTCACATGTCTTCTTGATCATTCTTGTTCATTTTAAGCTTTTAGGAATCATGAAAATAATGTTTCAGAGGGTGAACGAAAAACCTACGTTGAACACTTGATGCGGGAAGGTGCAGGATCCACCAGCGGTTAGCACGCAAAGGAAACAAGCGATAATTGATGGAGGCTTTGAAGATAGTGGGCTCCTCTCTGGTAGGCTCTGATTGTTATCTGCAACACTATCAAGTGAAAATAACAGGCTTGAGCGGGTCTTTTATACCCCCACCGCCATTAATGGCCTCATTAAATGCAGGTACGGTGGAACAAAGGTTGGTGGATTTAAATTCACTGATGGCAGTGGGAGCCCCGGGGTCTAGAGACCGGGAAGACGCAGGACGATGGCCTTTTGGGAAATTTCAGCTTGGCGAGGCCGATGGCAGTGAAGAGGAAGTAAAGGCCCAGGGGTGGATTTTCACCTGAGGTCCACCGTCAGAAATGGTGAAACCTACACAGAATTCCGAACTCGAAAGTCCGAGGTTCAGGCCCGGAACGTTCAAAGGCAGCCACAGTTTCCTCGCAAACACTTTGGTCGGCGAAGATAGAGCCGGGACTTAGGGTCTGGGAGGATGGGAACCATCTGTCATCTGGGATGGTGGACACAATAGGGAAACCCAGCCAGGGAAACCCGAGGGGGCAGGCCCGGCCGGATCTAGGGCTGCTGGCAAAACCTAACTACCAAAGAGACCTGGAGGCCTCAAAACTTGACAACACTAGCCAAGGGCAAGCATGGTCAAATGATGGAACTTTGGAGGTACATTGACCATCAAGGGCACAAAAATGGGGCACACAAAATGAAGCGATGACAAAACTACCCGGTAAGGGAAAGAAAAGAGGGTCCATGTTCTGAATGGGGTGTGTGTGCTAAGGGCACAACAAATGGCGACTCTGCTGGGAAACGCTCCTAAGCGTTCTAAGGATATATATTCATTCAGGACCTAGAATCTTTGATTTCACAGACCAAGAGTGGCTCCCAAAGGTGAATCTGGGAGAATGAGATCCTTAATTGGGTCAGTTTACAGGACATCTCAGAAGTGTGTGCAGTGAATTCATTCCTTTCCTTGGGATGTGGACTAGGGGTTGCTAATCCAACCGAGCAAGTTACATAATTCATCTAACACCAAAAGTAACCTAGACATTGCTCCGCTGCTAGTCAAGCATCCATAGCCCTGACGGAGTTGTCGCTACAATCCCACGGATATTGCTCTACTGCCGGTCGGGCATCCATAGCCCCGGTAGAGTTACCCGAACACCCATACAGTCACTTATTTTTTAGAATTCTTTTTCTTTCTTTTTTATATTCCTTTCAATGTACCTTTCTCATTTATCATTTTGTTTGACCAGGTAAGCACTGAAGCCTACAATGGGTTTGAGACTATAGTGGTCACTGGAGCAGACCTAAAAATTTTCACTCACTAGGGTGTCATAGAAACCATGGCACAGTCGTTTAGAAATGATTATTATATGTTTTGTGCGAGATCTGAGATGTGTGTAAGGAGATCCAACCCAAGGTCAAGTTTTGAGCAGAGTTCAAACGAGGAATTCATTCGTGGGCAGCTTTCAGAAACCAATGGTCGAGAGTGAATGCTTAGCCGAAGAACACTAAGGACAGGGAGCAAAGTAAACCACTCGTCGAGCGAGCACATTCACCGTTAAGGGGTAGGAAACACCTTTTCTAATCAAAATGACCAGGAAACAAAAGAAAAAAAAGTGACACAAAATAGAAAGCCGCAAGCAAAATAGAAAAAGCAATCTACTCTAACCTATATACAAATATTTACAGACAAGAGCTCGAACGAGCTCAAGCCTAGAAGTAATACTTCAGGTGTTGCTCATTGATCGGCAATGGGACGTTCCCACCAGTTAAGGTCTTTAAGCAAAAGGCATTGTCTCCCAAAATCTCAAATATTTGAAAGGGGCCAAGCCAAAGCTTGTCGAATTTATTTTGACCCCCTTTCTTTTCATGGGCCTTGTCCCAACACAGGACCAAGTCTGCAATTCTGAAGGCTTTGATATTGGCTCAGCAGTCAAACCATCTCTTAACCATGCCCTAATGTTTGGTGAAATTTTTTATTGCACGGTCTCGAACTTCCTCTAAATACAAGAGCTCAACTAACCAAGCTTCTCTACCATCTCCTCCATAAAAATCGTTGATAAACTGAAGAGTAGGAATCTTCAAATGGATAGGAAAAATGGGTTCTAGGCCATAAACGAGGTGGAATGGGGAATTTCCAAGGGCAGCTTTATGGCGAGTGTGATCTGCCCAAAGGGAAAAACAGAGTTGGGTATGCCAATCCTTGGGATTCCTATTTAGCAGTTTCTTGATCGCGGTAATTAGGTTCTTATTCATAGATTTGGCAAGGCCATTACCTTGAGGGTAGTAATTGGATGAAAACTTAAGGGAAATTTCGTAGTCGAATGCCCAACTAGCAAATTTCAATGACGCAAAAGCAGGTCCATTGTCACATACCAAAGCATAAGGACAACCAAAGCGATTTAAGATGAAACTTTCTAAAATGTTAGTAACTAATTCAGTTGTGCATAGCTTACATACTATTGCTTCTGTCCATCTAGTGTAGTAATCAGTAGTGGTAAGAATGTACCTGTGTCCTACAGATGATGGAGGGCTTACCAGACCGATGAAATCTAGACCCCATTGCGCAAATGACCTTACCTCCAACACAGGCTGCGGTGGGACAACAACATTCTTTTCCCTGGTGGCGGCTATCTAACATGTGTGACATGAGCAGACATGGCAGTGGACATCCTTGAAGATAGTTGGCCAATAATACCCTACTCTCAATATCTAGTGTGCTGTGGAAGAACCAGAACTATGGCCCATGCCAAATTTGTCATGGAACTCTTTTAAGACTCGATCTGCTTCCTCCTTACCAAGGCATCTTAAGTAAATGCCTTCATGATTCTTCTTGTAGAGAATGGACCCTTCTAGCATGTAACCATTGCTTTTCAATCTAAGGTGTGCTTTTAGACTCCCTGCAAGTGCGGTGGACACTTGTGGTTCAACAGATAATAAACAACATTCTTGTACCAATCTCCCAGGGAGACATCCTCAAGCTGGTACTGTTGCATAGTGAGTTTAGGTTCAGCCTCGGCCGCTGCTTCAGCAATCATGTGGGTGAGTTCCTACCCTCTCACCAGCTTCATTGGTTGGATCTCCATGTTGTATTCTTGAAGCAGTGTGACCCATTTGGCTCTTTGTTCACCCAATTTATTTTGCATGAGCAGCATTTTTACCGCTGGGTCGGGGATAAATTTTTTCACCCCTCTGACGAGAGCATATGCCTTCTTTTCTACATTGTGATACCACAATTCAGCATCCTTCAGGGGAGCACTCATGAAGATGATCGGATGCTCATTTCCTTCATCTTTCTGGGTCAACATGCTAGCACAAGAATGTTCTGAAGTGAATGAGTAGATGTAGAAAGGCTTCAGATAATCTGGGCTGACTAACACAGGTGCCTCGGCAATGGCCAGTTTGATTTCTTCAAAAGCTTATTTGGCGTCAGGAGTCCACTCAACTTTGGCATCCTATTTCAACATAGCATTAAGAGGTTTAACAATCTTCACGAAACCCGTGATGAATTTCCTGACGAAGTTGATCTTTCCAAAGAAGGATTTTAATTCTTTCTTGCTATCAGGTGGTGGGATTTTCAGCAATGACTGGATGCGTTCAGGGTCTATGGAGATCCCCTGTTCTGAAATGATGTGTCCAAACAATCTGCCTTCAGTCACTCCAAAAATACACTTCTTGGGGTTAAGGGAAACCCTGAACTCCCTGCATCTCTGAAACACTTTGCATAAATTAGAGACGTGATCACCTCACCTTTTAAAAAACACAGTCAAATCATCTATGTAGATGATTATGCACTTACCAATCAGATCCTTGAAGGTGATGTCCATGGCGCATTGGAAAGTGGCGCCAACATTGATGAGTCCAAAAGGCATTCTTCTGTACACAAACGTCCCCCACTTAGTGGTGAATGTCATTTTATGATGATCTTCATACTGTACCATTACCTGGTTGTACCCAGAGTATCCATCAAGGAAAGACATCATCTAGGAGTCGTTGATGATCTACAACACCTCATCCAATGAAGGCACTGGATAATTATCTTTCTCCGAAGCTCGGTTCAAATTATGGAAATCTACACACAATCTAATCTCCCCATTCTTTTTTCTGACTGGAACCAGGTTGGTGACCCATGTGGAATGCCTGACCGAGAAAATAATCCTTGACGAAAGTAACTTCTATAGTTCTTTGTAAACGATGGGTTCTAACAAGGCATTGATAGGACGCTGCCACTGAGGGAATGGCCTCACTTCTATCTTGAGAGGGATGGTGTGTGTGATGATGGAAGTGTCATATGTCTTTAAATCTTCATAGCTCCATGCCACCACATCATGGTACTTCCATAATGCATCAATAATTCCCTTCTTCTCCTTAGGTGTGCACACCTTGCCAAGAAAAACATTCTTGATTTCCTCAGCTGTCCTGAGGTTATAAGTATCGCACTAGTTGCTTATCGCTTCTTTCTTTGTTTGCTAGTTCTGGTCTCTGATCTAGTCCAAGTCAAATATACGTTCCAACTAAACCATGCCCCTGGGAATCGTGTTGGTTTTGAGATTAATAACTCCCTCTATGTCTAGTTCGGCCTTTTGCGGATCAACTTTATCAATTATTTGGGCTGCAAAGACATCAGAACTTGTGATGAATTCAAGAATATGTTTTTCATTGTTGAAGACTTGCAAGTGGGTAACATTATCTGGGATCGATGGCATAGATGTCAACTCAACTGTGAATTTCTTAAGCCCAGAAAAAGAGAGTGGTTGCAAAGTGTTGGCCGCTTGAGCCAAGGCATTAGCTGTACAATTTTGTGCGTGGGGAATTAATTGTATATTGAATACATCCAAGCCTTCCAAGAGAACCTAGACCCTATGCCTATAGTTGGCGAGCCTTCTATCATGGCAGGCATACAATTTCCTAACTTGCTTAACTACGAGTTCAGAATCCCCAAAAACTTGCAGCGTTTTGACATTTTTCTTCAAGGCCATGAGGAGGCCATGAACCAAAGCTTCATATTCCGCTACATAATTGGTGCAATAAAACTGCAACCTATGGGCAGCAAGAAAGGTCTTACCCGTTAGACTGATAAGTTCAAAACCAGCTCCTTGCTTGGACTTAGATCCATCAAATCAGAGCGTCCAACATGTGGAAAGTTCTTTGTCTTTGGGTCCGATTAAGTTCCTACTCCCTTTCAGCTGGGTGACTGGCTCTGTGATCTTAGGGGAATTTTCTAGCTCAATGTACTGATCAGTGGGCGGTTCTGCTGGTGCCTCCTTTGGCGTTTCTGTCTAAGGAGTAGCTGATTTTTTAACATGTTCGACTGCCATTTGACATAAGCAACAGTCAAACTCAGAGTGGGCAGCATCGTGAATCCTGCACCAATTTGGCAATAAGAGATCCTAGAAATTCATTTAAACTCCTAGGCTGAGCTGGTCTCTAACACACTTTTCCATGAACTCCTGGAAACCACTGAGTAGTCCCCAATTGTCATTTTTATCATGTTCATCATCGGCTTCTACCAACATTTTTGTGTTTGGGGGGATTTGGGTACAATTGGTCGGAGGACTGCACAACACCAAAAGTACTTCAGCAACGCATTCTTTTTGAGGCTCAACCTCATTTTGGTAAGCAAAAAGACAGTAATTGCCCAGTTGTGTCTCAACAAACAACACCTCACTAAGATTGTTGTATTCCATGATCATATACTTCATACGGGATTTGCGGTCAATACGAATTTGATTTGGCAGCCCCTTCCACGACAACCACATGTGAGAAAGATCTGTGGCAGTATATCCATTCAATTCTCTAGTGAATTCCCTCCCCAAGATGATCTTGTAGGCATCAGGAATGTCCGCCACTTGAATATCGATGACTTGTTGTATCCTTGGATCTATAGCAATTTGCATCGAGATCCGATTTATTTCTCCCATGATGTTGATCTATGTTTTTTCTAGCTGAGTCACTTTTCTTCTTGAAGGTGTGGGAGTGATTCCAAGAGCATTACATACTGCCAAAGGCATGACATTGGTAGATGCCCCTGAATCAAGCAAGCAGTTATGCAAGTTCTTCCCGAATATATGGATGGTGGTAAGGAAAAGGGGAGTTTCCATCCTTCCTTGAAAGATGCCCGTAGGTGTATCCATGTGAGTGACCTAACCTTTGTTCTTATCACTACCTTTATCCCTGGTCTGCCTAAACAGCCGGTCCTTGGAAATCTACCTATTAATCGGCTCTAGTTCCCTTTCCATTTGTTTACTTACAAATTGATTTATGGGAACATCCTTCCTTTTCCTGGTATTATCTTGTATCTCCAATTCTTGCTTAGGCTTTTCAAAGGTAACCCTCTTAGCTAGTGTTTCTTGTGTTGTACTGGAGGATGGGGTCCCATTAAGGACACTAAAGAAGGCATGCCTTATGGCCGAGACTTTGAGTAATTCAAAGGTAGATAAACTGATTTTCACCCTTTTGAACTCTTCTGCCACGTATTCACCCATCTACTCAATTTCTAAATTAAAAGCCTGACCTATGGCGAAGCTAGAAGGTTGGACTTTCATTTGACTATAATGGTTTTGGGGTTGGCCTTGAGCCTAATTTTGTGACTGGTTTTGGAACCCGTTTTTGTTAAGGTATTGGGTGGGTATATGGGGAAATCCTAGGTTATTGCTGCCATTAGGATCAGGGGGTGGTGAAATTGTTCGATGGAGTAGAGGTTGTAAAGAGTCCACCTGCCTGTCTATTCCTAAGGAAGTAGGGAGTTGACCTTTGATGAAACATGTGGACTTCATCTATGAATGGCTCTTCGTTGTCTATTGGACCACTATCTACTGAATCAAAAAGTTGAGCCAAAGTTTGTTCGTTACTTACCTCTTACACTTCTTCACTCACAATGGAAATAGGCTCGACTTCAGGCTCGTTGTAGTCACCCCATGGAAACGGCGCTTGGTTAACCATGAGATAGGAAGAATCATATAGCTCAGACAGGACGATGTCCCTGCAGTCGGCATTATCAACTGCATTTTGCACCTCCACTTAGAATATTTTAGTAGCTGTCTGGAATTCAGGGCAATCCAACTCGGAATGTCTGCTGGTTTTGTGAATTTGACACCATTCGGACAAAGCTACCTCGGCAAGGTATACTCCACTAGTTGTCTTTTTGTTGCTAGTCAGCTGGTCAAAAGGGGTAGGAATACCTCCATTATTGGGCCTTGTATTCCACATATGATTCTGCCTCTAAAAAGGTCTCGTTTCGGAACTCTGATTAATGTTTGGTTCCTTATCATAATTCTACCTGGAGGAAGTGCTTGCTTTTCGGTTGTCCCTACTATTCAGGTTAAGATTGGCCTGGAAGTTATGCTGGGAGGCCTGTAACTGATTATTCTAAATTTTTAGGTGTGTCATTTCTGTGGACATTTTCTTTATCATCTCCGTTAGTTCCTCTAACTTGTTTTTCTTGGTCCCATTCTTAGGCGGCGGTGCTGGATTTTGGAGAAAAATGGGCGGGGCTGTCGGCTGATTCTGATACGCTGGAGGAAATTCTGGCCCTGATAGGTACAATGGCACCTGGAGCTACTGGGAATACACCTATTGTTGTGGAGCAGCCTAAGAATAGTTATACTATGGTTGAGGCTGCAAATAGGAAGGTGCAAGAGGCGCATAATTCAGTGGCTACCCTAGATGTGGGATAATGGACAGCTGAGATACTTGATTCATAAGAGGGGTCTGATGAGCAAATGCCTGATCAAGCCCCTGAATCTGCATTAGGTGAGCTACTGGCCCCAAAGAAGGTAGAGGGCTGGAGATATTCTGCCCCAAATCTGCACTACCAACAACAGCCTCTTTATAGGCCATCACCAATGAGGTGGGTGGTTGTTGCATCCTTTTCACCAAAGCCGATGTGAGGTTGTCCAATGCTGCATAGTAGACTAAGAGAGCTGCAACATCATTATGAAGGTATAGGTCCTGAAGCCTTGTAAAGGCACAATAAAATTGGTCATTGAAGGACCCAATAGATTCGTTGACTTCCCTTCTGATAGACATAAACTACTGGTAAAGTTCTGAAGGACTAATGGGAATCTTATATTACTGTAGGAAGGCATTCTTCATTAGGTTCCATGAGGTAATAGATCCCCTCAGTAGGTTGATGTACCAATAGAAAGCTTCTTCTCCCAATGAATGCAGAAAAAAATGAAATGCAACGTCCTCGTGATTGACTTGCATTTCGGTAATTGTTGTCTCAAATATTTTGATATGTTCTTTAGCTGTTCTTTGTGGGTCACAAGGATAGAACTTCGAACAAAATCCTTCTAGATTCTTAGGCATATTATGGTAAGCGGCAAAATGAATTGTCAAAGGGTTATGTGCCAACCAAGCCATGGCGGGAGGCAGAGGTAGTGTTTGTTATTGAAAAGCAACAAGTTGGGGTTGTGTCTGCACTAGAACAGCAGTTCGAGACTGCACCTGAGCTGTAGCTATTTGGACTGTACCTTAGGTTGGAAGGACCGGGAGAGAAGCAATCCCCTGGCTACTAGAGATAGGAAGTGAAAACGCAGTTTCGGATGATCGGATGGGAGGTGAAAGTGAGCTAAATGAAGGTGAGGGTGCTTGAAGCGGGTGGAATGGAGGAAGAGGAAGAAGCAACACTACTTCCCTTAACTCATTTCTCCCTTGTAGGAGGCTGCAACTCTTCAAATTCTCCCTTGTTTGGCATTGATAGTAGAACTCTTTGGAACCTTTCCAGAGAGAACGATCTGATTCGATCCAACTTCACTTTTAAACCCCTGGCTTTGTATTCCCAATGTGTCAGTCCCTCCTTCTAGCGCCATTTCTATTGATGTGTTTTTTATGCACCTCTCAACACAAGCAGTGCGTAGGTGCACTACCTCTTTTGAAAGACAATCTTCCATAATCGGATTGCAGAACACTATCCCAAGGTCTCTAATGTCAGGTCTTGAAAGTGCTTGGAATATTTTAGTTGTTTGATGTGATTTACTGGAATCACAAGGCAGGCTTACGGATGAGTTACAAAGCAAGGGAAGTTGGATCTTGAAATGGAGTTCTTAAGATGGGAGAGTTATTGTGTTTGTCCTAGATTCACTTTTAAGCCCTTCATAAGTCAGGACCACCCCCTGCTATTTCAATTGGGCTATCTGTCCATCAACCTACTCCTTAGTACAAGCCAAGATTGGCTTAGTTATGATATCGAGGTCATCGACCTCCTGCTCGTCCTAGTCTATTGTTGGTAGCAGCAAGTTGGAAACTACGGGGTACCTGGGATCCATTAAGGTGCTCTCGTCTTCTTTGACTTGATCTGGTATGGGAAAGGGCTGCACCTTCCTTACAAAATACGCAGTCATCCGCATATAGTGCCTTGCCCGTACTTCCTTGTCATCTTGACAATCTACCCACAAGTCCTCAATGTGGTGGAGATGAGAGAACCCCGGTCCTAGTTCCTTGCTTACATGACCATGTGGGTCCATCCGTAGGTGGGCAATGTGTAGATGAAAATGGTAATCCTTTAGTTCCTTCTCAGAGTTACCGATGCACTGGGAAGTTTGTAGCTTATACATGCCCTAGCCAAGAGTCATGGGATAAGAGATCCCTGTTATGTGTTTTCCACTGAAGATTGCTTGTATGTGTTGGAGCTGCTGAGAAAGCTCTAACAAGATGATTCGGTCATTGGGGTATCGAGGAAACTTGTTTGGCCTTTCAGTGAAGCCCTGGGCACCGATGTATGTGAACTTTAGGTATTTAATGAAGAGGAAGGCATACTGCTTCAACAAATCCCTAGCACTATGGGAAACCCTCATTTCAAAATCCCTGGCAATCATTCTGATGATATGGCTGATGAAGGCGTCATTCACTCTACAATACTCCCTCTTGAAGTTTCTGTACTTGAGCTGAGGGTATTTGTCATAGGCCTTCAATCTTTGACCCTGCTTATCAGGTGCCACAAACAACCCGTTGTATTATTTTCGGTCTGCCAAGGAGTACACGAGGTATGAAGTTATATAGAATTTGGAGCTTTTCTTCATGTTGAGGAACTACTCATGAAAGCAGTTGCTAATTATACCTCCCCGATCGAATGATGTCTTTGTGGTAACATCATCATTCCCCCGAAGGATCTACTCGACGAAGTACACCATCCATTCCCAAAAGAAGGCCACCATGGAAAGACCCATCACCCTGCTTAGCATCGTGACTAAGTCATGGTAATCCTTGTAGAAGTCACTACGGAAGAGTTTGTGAGGAACCTTCGCAGCACTACCCTACTTTTCTTTAAGCCAATGCTAATTTATTGACCTTTTATAGCACACCAAATTATCATCCCATGCTTCCTAACATTCCTCAATGGTGGGTGTTTCCATTTCTTGAAAAGTAGGGATATGGAAGGTTTCTATGATTCCTTCAGCCGACATGTTTGGCCATTGGGGTATCGAGCTGCTGAGAAAGCTCTAACAAGATGATTCAGTCATTGGGGTATCGAGGCAACTTGTTTGGCCTTTCAGTGAAGCCCTGGGCACCGATGTATGTGAACTTTAGGTATTTAATGAAGAGGAAGGCATACTGCTTCAACAAAGCCCTAGCACTATGGGAAACCCTCATTTCAAAATCCCTGGCAATCATTCTGATGATATGGCTGATGAAGGTGTCATTGGAGCTGCTGAGAAAGCTCTAACAAGATGATTCGGTCATTGGGGTATCGAGACAACTTGTTTGGCCTTTCAGTGAAGCCCTGGGCACCGATGTATGTGAAATTTAG
The DNA here is from genome assembly GCA_007258455.2 of Sequoia sempervirens. Classification (NCBI taxonomy): domain Eukaryota; kingdom Viridiplantae; phylum Streptophyta; class Pinopsida; order Cupressales; family Cupressaceae; genus Sequoia; species Sequoia sempervirens. The sequence goes on along the minus strand of VDFB02270651.1, from coordinate 703,066,182 downwards.
GTATTTAATGAAGAGGAAGGCATACTGCTTCAACAAAGCCCTAGCACTATGGGAAACCCTCATTTCAAAATCCCTGGCAATCATTCTGATGATATGGCTGATGAAGGCGTCATTCACTCTACAATACTCCCTCTTGAAGTTTTTGTACTTCAGCTGAGGGTATTTGTCATAGGCCTTCAATCTTTGACCCTGCTTATCGGGTGCCACAAACAACCCGTTGTATTATTTTCGGTCCGCCAAGGAGTACACAAGGTATGAAGTTATATAGAATTTGGAGCTTTTCTTCATGTTGAGGAACTACTCATGAAAGCAGTTGCTAATTATACGTCCCCGATCGAATGATGTCTTTGTGGTAACATCATCATTCCCCCGAAGGATCTACTCGACGAAGTACACCATCCATTCCCGAAAGAAGGCCACCATGGAAAGACCCATCACCCTGCTTAGCATCGTGACTAAGTCATGGTAATCCTTGTAGAAGTCACTACAGAAGAGTTCATGAGGAACCTTCGCGGCACTACCCTACTTTTCTTTAAGCCAATGCTGATTTACTGACCTTTTATAGCACACCAAATTATCGTCCCATGCTTCCTAACATTCCTCAATGGTGGGTGTTTCCATTTCTTGAAAAGTAGGGATATGGAAGGTTTCTATGATTCCTTCAGCCGACATGTCAGTGAGAATGTTACCATCCTTGTCGACAATTGTTCTTGTCTTTGATTGATATCCCTGCCGACAGGCCATGATGAGCTCCAGGGCTATAAAGAGATGGAGGAAATCCCACCGACTTTGCTATTCCACTTTGTCTTATCAGTGTTGCATTCTTAGTTGTTGGATTGACCCTGACCCTTTGTATAAATTCATCAATATTGACATGGCCTATGTTGGTGTCGGTGATTTCCTTCCAATCCGTGGTAACCTTTGAGTGTAGAGGCTCACCCTAGAATTGGTATTTCATTTGGTCTTTGTCCTCTTCCCCTCGAGGAGTCTTGCCTAACTTCTTCCCTTTGTCCTTTTTGACAGGTGCCCCTGAAGGTCCTGTACCTGATTCCATATATTTTGCAAGCGAAGGCGTAGTCAGTGCAACAGATCACAAAAGTATTCATGTTAGTTAAAATCCCAAATATGAAATCCATCTTAAATAATCTATCAAGCATAACATGATACTTTTATCTCCCGATGTCATTGGTCTTTTGATTAAGGGCATTTGGACAGTTTGGGCCCAGAGGGCCGGACTTCCCTGGTAGGAATGTTGTTTGGGTAGTCAAATGGGGAGGAACGATCCTGGATACTTTCTCTATTGAATTTCGATAATTTAAGAGGTTTGCAATGAAGAGGACCAAAATTAAGCATGTGGGTCAAAATTAGATTTCAAATTTGAGCTCATTTAGATCGATTTAGTAGAATCCAGAGGTCCCAGGCTGGAAAGCTGTCTGGAGATGGCCGTTTGGGATGGCCAAGATCAAATGGAGTTTCAGGATAGGAACTCCGAGATCTGAGACCCAGCAAATCAAAGGGTGGTCAGCAGTCTACGTTATCGGGTAATCGGGCCAAGAGGGCTGAGATGTCGCGGTGCCTTGACCGTTCGAGATGACAATTGTCAGATAGAAGTCTAGAGCCTCAGGCCCAGAAGGGGAGGAAGCCGCCACTTCATTTTTAGTTTTCAATCGGGCAGATGAAGCTCATTCCACTAATAGCCAATCGGTGAGACATTACTCATTGTCCTGGCAACTAGGGGTTTCCAGTTGGTGTGAAAGTCTCCCTCGGGAAAAGGTCTTGGCAAGAACCTTGTGTCTCGCTGACTAAGGATGTTAGCAGGAGTTTGTGCAGCAGGGAGATGTCCTAGCGAGATCTGAATGTTTTGCTGATCGAGGGGAAGAATGCTCACCGGCGAGAAATTTATGTCTTCAGCGAGAGGTCTCGCTGACTTCCTCATGTGTCACCGAACAAGCATATTGGCAGGGGGGATCTTCGATGTGAAGTCTTAGTGACTTCCACATGTCTCGTCAACTACCAAGATGTGCACCGGGCCCGGCGTCAGTGTTGGTCGTTGGATTTTCTTCTTAAGTGTTCGTGGCAATCGGGAAGCTGGAGCCTGATGCTCGAAAGGCCCAAGATGATTTTCTCTTTTGAAATGGTGAAGGAGGGACGGAGCTCTGGTGGCTGGGGCCTGGCGGGGGGAAAGGTCGTGTGTTACTCAAATCGGATCCCAACGGCGAATGGGGGCCCGAGGCCTGGAGGGCGGAGTGATGCAAGGCATTTGCAATTTGTGACGGTGAAGACCACGCAGACTCACTAAGAGAGATCGATGTCCCTGCGATGTCTTAGCGAAGGAAAAGGGTCTTGCCAACAAAGAGAGCCTTTGGCGTAATATTTCAAGTCAGAGAAAGGTCTCCCTGACCCGGTGATGTCTCCCCGACCAGCTTCATGTTCGCCCAAGGATGAGGGGGTCAACATAATGTCCTGGCGAATACATTATGCTTCGCCGGTGAATAGTTCCATCAGCATAACCTCTTGCCGACATTATGAAGTCACCCCGACAAGGGATCTGGGCTTGCAAAGAGAAAGGTTTCACTATGAAGTCCTGGCGATTGGGACTAGTCTCACCGACGGAGAAGCTCGGTGGGGGGGAACAAGCTCGAAAATTAGGATGCAGAATCTCAGAGATCTGGGCCTGAGAGAGCCAAAGGTTGTTTCAAAATTTCCAGTTTCTCACTAAGTCTCAGCCAGCGAAGGGAGTTCCTGGGCCCGAGGGGTGAAAATTCCCCCATGAAGAATGGTGGTAAGCGGGGCAAGTCCCGGATTGATCATGGAGGTGCCATGCTGGTTTTCTCAATTTTTGAGGACATGGGTTTTGTTCATCGTTTCACCTTTTATCATTCACATGTCTTTTTGATCATTCTTGTTCATTTTAAGCTTTTAGGAATCATGAAAACAATGTTTGGGAGGGTGAACGAAAAACCTACCTTGAACACTTAATGCGGGAAGGTGCGGGATCCACCACCGGTCAGCACGCGAAAGCAACGGGCAACAATCGACGAAGGCTTCGAAGACGGTGGGCTCCTCTCTAGCAGGCTCTGATTATTCTCTGCAACAATGTCAAGTGAAAATGATAGGATTGAGCGGGTCTTTTATACCCCCACCGCCATTAATGGCCTCATTAAATGCAGGTACGGTGGAACAAAGGTTGGTGGATTTAAATTCACTGACAACAGTGGGAGCCCCGGGGTCTGGAGACTGGGAAAACCCGGGACGACGGCCTTTTGGGAAATTTCAGCTTGTGGGGCCGACAGTGGCAAAGAGGAAGTCGGAGCTCGGGGGTGGAGTTCCACCCGAGGTCCGCTATCAGAAATGGCGAAACATACACAAAATTCTGAACTCGAAAGTCCAGGGTCCAGGCCCGGAACGTTCAAAGGCAACCACAGTTTCCCCGCAAACACTTCGGTCGGTGAAGATAGAGCTAGGACCTGGGGTCTGGGAGGACAGGAACCATCCACTGTCCGGGACAGTGGACACGATAGGGAAACCCAGCCAGGGAAACCCGAGGGGGCGGGCCTGGCTGCGTCCAGGGCCACGGGTAGAAGCAAACCGCTAGAGAGACCTGAAGGCCTCAAAACTTGACAACACTAGCCAAGGGAAAGCACGATCAACTTATGATGGAACTTTGGAGGTACATTTACCATCAATGGCACAAAAATAGGGCACGTGAAATGAAGCGGCGACAAAATGATCCAGCAATGGAAAGAAAAGAGGGTCCCCATTCTGAATGGGGCGTGTGTGCTAAGGGCACAACACTAACCTAGGATTGTACTTATCTTATGTGCACTTGATTACATTCAAAACATTGTGCTTGTCAAGTTATTTTTGGATTCATCACATTTACAATTCTGAACAAACATTCAACATAAGACAGATCAAATTTTCCATCAAAATGACAAGAAACTCAATTTTCACAAACTGTGTCACATCTGTTAAACCACATTTGAGTTTCTGAGACACAATCATTTTGATAAACTGCATTCGACATTTTTAACACCACATCTGTATGCGTCATGACACAACTGAATCTTACAGAGTCGCATTTATCAATCCCCAAGCCACATTCTCTCAAACTAAGCCGCATTCGAAAAACTGTGACGCATTCTCCTGTCACAAGTAAAACGTTACACAAAGTCAAATATGAAGTTTACACCTTGTCAAACATTTTTTCCAAAAGGGTTATGTCATAAACCAATTTTGAAATTGCTCAAACTCTCGACCATTAGTTGCATTCTTCACCATAGGTTTCACCCTTCATTTTTGTTAATTGCATACATTAGGCATTAGTTTTTCCCTAGGTCTCAAAGCTTGCATACTTTGGATTAGGAAAATCTCAGCACAACTTGCAACGTCATTGCTTTCAAAACTAGGTTCTCTTGGACTAAGTTCTCAATCCCTTTGTCAATCATTGTCCCTTTTGTGAGATTTTCCAACTCAACAGTCTAGTTCAGAAAAATCACTAGTCATTTTGTCCTTATAGTCTTGTCCTTTTCTACAAAGTCCTTTAGTAACCAAAATCAAAAACAAAGATTGAGCTTAGAAGTGCTTAGATATCCTTGTCTTAAATTGCATTATAAGTCTAGACATTGCATATTTTATTCCCAAAAATCCAAAAATATTACTCATCCTAGTCATCATTTTGAACTTAGACTTTGCATTGTGTCATCCTTTCATTTAGTTGTCATTTTAATTTGAGCAATCTCATTTTATGGTGGAAACTAGACTCCAAAAACAACAATGACAAATAGAAAACTTTCGACAAGACCCCACATCCACTGTCAACAATCCCACGTATGACCCAAAGTGGACTTTTGACAATCCATTTGATAATACGAGCAATCAACCTCTCACAACAATACCTTCCTCATCAAACACTCCATTTGAACCATTCTTGCGTAAGGATGAATATGACCAAATACTTAAGGAAAACCTAGAGGTAGCGGCACAAGATCTAGAGGCCTCTCAATTCGTCAAACAAATGGTCCTATACGACAGAGACAGATACTTAGCCATAATCTTGAGTCAAGGAGCTAAGTTACCACAAGGATTCGACATTAACACATTAAGACCAACATCTCCCAACCCTAATGTCCACAACACACATAACATGTCAAATAGTGGTCAACCTCCAAACACTACAAACAATACTTTCTTTGATACCACAACAATAGTGCATGCTACCTCCAATATCCCAAACACCTCCAATACGATAAACCTTACATCCATTGGAGGATCACAATCTACCACAATGCCCACAACACCCACAATACTGTCACAATTGGCTGGAACCACCTTTGGCTCCTCGGCAATGTGGGAAAATTATTCAAACCCTCTCTCTACCATGATAGTAAATTCCATGGGGGCATCATCAAGTCACAACAATCCCCCCTTGACAGCATCTACTACCATGAGCACACCTACAACATATCCACTCATTGGTATTTCACTAAATCCTTTGGGAGGAGGCAAAAAACTTATCTTTATCTAAGGAAAAAACGTTAACATGACAACACAGTCACATGTCATTGCCTCCCAAGGTACAAATACTAACATTCCCCTTGTGCAAACCCAACAATTTGCACAAGGTGGCCAAATAACACAACCCATGGCATCACTAATACACCACAACGTTCATGGTCACCATACTCCCCAGGTAACAACACAAATGGATGGGGGACACATCCCAAGCTACTCATCTCATGTTCATACTCACCAACATACACCTAATCCAATTTTTCAACACCAACAACATCCCAATCCACACACACCATACATGTCACAACAATCCATACCGCCACAATACACCAATATCCATGCACAACAAATAGGGACCTATGGTGTACCAAGATATCCAATGTATGAGACCACAAATGACCCTGTTATGGATGCCTTCCAAACAAGATTGATGGGTCTAGAGAAAACTATCCAAAACATACACATTTCAGGCAAGAAATCAGAAATATCATATGATCTGAACATATATCCATTCGACATGAGCTTATACATGCCTCCATTTCCTCCAGGATATGTGTCACCCAATTTCACAAAATACAGAAGCAAGACAAACCCCATTGAACATGTTCACGAATTTACAACCAATTGTATGGATGTCGCCTATGAACAAACATACTTGATGAGAATTTTTTCTAAAAGTCTGGTAGGTCCTGCCCTTGAATGGTTTTCCACTCAAAAGGATATCCAAACATGGGATGAGCTTAAACAAAAATTCATAAAAAATTATGCATACAACATTGACATGGACACCTCTATCACTAGCTTGTGCAATCTCACACAGGAGGACGCGAGTGATACATTCATCCCATTCTTTCAAAAATGGAGAAGTCTACCTAGTTGGTGTCACATTGATATACCCGAAAGGGAAAAGGTCGACATGTTTGTGAAAACACTTCTGGGGCCCCTAAAATATGCATTGCAAGTACATTGCTGCACAAACTTCACAGATTTAGTCAAAAAAGGGGTCCAGATTGAGAAATCCCTTATCGCAAAGGGAGAACTAAGGTACGATCCCAAAAATACAAATGCCAATCCTTCTACTGACAAGAATAAATACTGGGTTAAAAATAAACAAGTTACAAATGATGATGTTGTTGATGCCAAGGCTGCAAACATTGTGGGTCATGTACTGGCCCTAAAAGGGGTTCAACAGCAAAAAAAACCAACAACGACATTGACACCCCCTACCAATGTCCCTTCAAACAACTAGAACAACCAAAATAACCAGGGACAATATCGTCAGATGAGACAATTTCCTTGGGGTCGCACATACACTGCTTTGGGTGAACCCATCGAAGAAGTCCTCAAGAGATGCCTCCAGAATGGGGTCATCACACTTGAAGAACCCAAACCATACAACCCAGGATAATTTAAACCAGTATCGTGGAATGATAATGCATTTTGCGATTATCATTGGGCAAAAGGACACAAAACCTCTAACTGTCAACAACTAAAGAACCTAGTACAAGATCCTATTGAAAGTCATATCATTAAAGTAGGTGGATCACAATTCTCCTCCAATTCAAATCATACTATCCATAAGAATCCACTGCAAAACCATGGTTCTCATAATGCTTCCACTTTAGGTCCACAGATGAACAATAATCAAGCTAACTTCGCCCAAGCCAAGTACGACTATTCTGGTGGACCAATTATAAATAATGTCTGAACTGACGACAAATACATCAATACCATTATGGTCAAGAGAGCACCACAATGTAATGCTACTACTCGCAGTGGCAAGGTCACCATAGATGGTCCGCCTCCTGCTAGACAACCCAAAATAACCATACTGGGCCCATCTGCTAAACAGTCAAAACCTACCCCAACCACAAAGTAGTGGCAATCCAAAAGTCAATTTAACCTTGTCGACCAACTAGGAAAGACTCCCGCGCAAATCTCTATACTTGAGTTGCTTCGTATCTTGCCCGTACATAAGGATATACTAGATAAAACCCTGCAAGAGTCATCAATCTCCAATGATATTGATGTCAATCAGTTTGAGACCATGGTGGGATACCTCACCATGCCTCACCATGTCACCTTCTCAGATCAAGACTACTCATCACCTAAGACCAACCACAATGATGCATTGTACATAGAAAATTTTTTCCACAAGCACAAAGTTAGATGGGTTTAAGTAGATGGTGTGGCAGGATTGAACATATGCTCCCTCAAACTGGTTAAGGCTCTAGGATTCTCTGATGTGTGCGTAGACCCAACAAAGAGTATAGTGATCAAAGCATATGATGACGAAGAATGCTCTTCACGTGGCATTATCTCTCTCCCTATTAGAGTGGGACTAGTCATTGTGGACACAACCTACCAGGTCCTGGATTTGGAACTACCATATAACATCTTGCTCGGTCGTCCATGAATTCATGCCTTAAAAGCCATCCAATCCACATATCACCAATGCCTAAAGTTTACATTTGAAGGCACAAAAATAACCATATATGGAGACCTTGACCCTTTCCAATATTGTACCAACCTGAGGGATATTTCTAAAAATTGAGTGCCTATTAACCGAGAAGCACCTAGCTCCTTGTCTTGTAAATACATTGATCCGTCCACACTCACATCATCTTCCACATCCGCTCCATCCACGTCTTTCGCCACACCACCACCTTCTGCAAAACCTAAGGCTAAATCCATTGTCAAGACCGAGGACCTCGACTATGGAGAGTTCAAACTGCATACATCATACAACATAACAACAATACCCAAGTCTCCAAAAGTATATAGTCGGCCATGTTTCAGAATGGAACCCCAAGTAATTTTTAAAGTTCCACCAAAAAAAGTGTTCATCAAATGGGGAGACATGAGTAATGAGGACCTTGCTGACATCAGAGGATGGATCTATAAGGATACTATCATACTACCCCCATTACCAATTCAAAAATATGGCAAGGGTTATGACATAATGAAGGCTAAGGGCTACGATGGTACTAGTGGCCTAGGCAGAAATAAAGATGGATGAAGAGAGTCCATAGAACCTTTCCAAATTCCAAAGTATCTTGGATTAGGGTTTGGATCACCCGACAATGACGATCGGCGTACCATTGGACTTTCAAGTGAGCGAGTACATGCTTCAAAAAGTTTCGAGACCACTAAGGAAACCCTCACCGAAACTGACTCCCAAGAGTGGAAATTTGGCTCAAAACGATCCTTAAGTGACTGTTGCCTTGATGATTTGTTTGTCGAAGCAGGGGAACTGACCTCTAAACAAAGGTTTTGGCAAACACTTAAAATTGAACAAGCACCAAATAGTCAAAGTTCCATTACCACTCCCCATGACATACAAGACCCACCATCTGAATCCCTTCAGTCCAATCCATCTGAAGTACCGGACGACACTGACAACCAGGACTCTAAGTCCTTCAACCCTTATTTTGCCAACAAGTATGAGACTAGTGAAGGGGAATATTGGATAGAGTCCGATGTGGAGTTGGACAATGATAATCTCATCTACAACATCACTAAATCAGTCTGCATGCTTTCTGCATCCTCCCCTCAATTCACCAACACTGACGATGGCATTTCCTTAGTTTATCCTCAGCTAGTCGACTAGGACCAACAAGGCCCACCAGTTATAGACACATTTCAGAATGATGAGGCAATTGTAAAGTTTATGGGATTATTTGAGGGCATACCCAGTGGTGATCACAAGTCAGGATTTGCAATTGACTTAGATTGTACGACATACTTCGAGAGGCTGCTCCATCCTCCAGTTGCAAAAGTAAAAATAAAAAATGAAACATCTCTAGGTGAAAACCGAAAGGCACCTTTTGACGATAAAATAGTACAAACAAAGGACATATCTGCGGGTGAAAACCTCTTTGAGGTGCCCAAAGATGGAGGACTGGACTTTCTTCCCGTGCAACAAGAGAAATCAACTATGCTTATTGAAGACACAATAGAAGACAACATAGCAACTACAGAAGATCCCAAGATGGTCCTCTTTGCTGCATCATTGACTGAAGAAGAGAAACCAAAATTTCATAAATTCTTTGTAGAACACAAAATCAACTTCGCATGGTCCTATGCTAACATGCCAGGATTAGACCCAAAACTGGTTTTGTACCATCTGCCACTATTGCCTAATGCCAAACCAATCAAGCAGAAATTACGCAAAATGCACCCTCAAGTTGCTCTATTGGTCAAGGCCGAGTTAAAGAAACTGCTAGACACTAGATTCATACGGTCTATTGACTATGCTGAATGGATATCTAACTTGGTGCCAGTAACAAAGCCAAATGGTTTGATCCACATTTGTACAAATTTTAGAGACCTGAATAAGGCGTGCCCAAAGGATGACTTTCCTTTATCGAATATTGATATTATAGTTGACCTCACAATAGGATATGAGATGTTTTCCCTCATGGATAGTTTCTCTGGCTATAATCAGATTCACATTGCCACTGAAGACCAGCACAAAACGGCATTTACTTGCCCATGGGGTACATACTATTGGAATGTCATGCCATTCGGTCTCAAAAATGTAGATGCCACATATCAAAGGGCTATGACCACAATCTTCCATGACATGATGCATAAAATAATGTAAGATTATGTAGATGACCTATTGGCCAAATCAGTAACCAAGAAAGATCATCTCAAGGTTTTAGACATAATTTTCAAGAGACTTGAAGAATACAAAGTCTGGTTAAATCCTAAGAAATGTGTCTTTGGTGTCACATCGGGTAAACTCTTGGGATACATAGTTTCTCGAAGAGGCATTGAGGTCAATCCAGAAAAGTTCAAAGCCATCATAGAAATTCCTCTGCCCAAAGGAATTAGTGAACTCAGAACTCTACAAGGTAGGGTACAATCTATTCAGCGTTTCATAGCCCAATTGGCAAACAAGTGTCACCCATTCCAATATCTGTTGCGCAAGGGTATCCCCTTTGTGTGGATAGATAAATGTCAAGAATCCTTTTAGAAAATAAAATATTACCTACTATCAACACCAGTCCTCATGCCTCCCATTCACATAAAACCATTGATCTTGTACATCACGATAGCTAATTCAGCTCTAGGGCATTACTAGCACAAAACGACCAAGAAGAAAAAGAAAGTGCTATATATTACATTAGTCAAACATTGGTCAGGTATGAACTAAACTACACACCAATTGAACAAGCTTGTCTAGCCATGGTCTTTGTAGCACAAAATATAAGAAATTATATGTTAAGCCATCAGACACAACTGGTAGCAAAGATCGACCCCCTCAAATATTTGTTGAGCAGGGCAGCGTTAACAGGATGTCTGGAAAAATGGGTCATGATTCTGAGTGAATATGACATTCAATATGTAGAAAGAAAGGCAATAAAAGGACAAGTCATAGAGGACTAAGAATGGCGATAAAGTGGAAAATCAGAGCACTAGTTACAGGACTAAGAATGGCAATAAAGTGGAAAATCATAGCACTACATTTCTATGGGGATTCTCAGCTCGTCATCAACCAGGTTAATGATGAATATGACATGAAAGATGAGAAGCTAATGACCTACAAATGGATGGTTGACAGTTTCCAAATGTACTTTCATATGGTAACTTTTGAACAAGTTCCAAGAACACATAACAAAGCGACAAATTCCATGGCTACAATAGGATCTCTTCTTGACATACCAAGCAATCTGCCCCAGTTGGAATTCCTAATAGAGTAGTTGTTGGTCCCTGCCTATGACATTCCGGAGTTTGAAATGGTCTGCGAACTTGTTGGTCCTAACTCTCCTTGGTACTAGGATATTTATGACTACCTTAAGTCTCAAACCCTTCCACCTAACCTATCCAATAACCAGAGGAAGTCCTTTATCTGAAAAGCCGCAAGGTATTCCATCGCCAGTGACACCCTTTACCACCATAGCTTTGATGACACCCTCCTTAGATGTCTTGACACTAACGAAGCATGTACAACCTTATGCAAAGTACATGATGGTATATGCAGGTCTCATTCGAGTGGTCCTACTCTAGCCAAGAAAGTAATGAGACTTGGGTACTATTGGCCGACTATTGAAAAGGATGCAATAGAATATGTCAGGACTTGTTGCAAATGTTAGATTCACAGTGATTTGATCCATGCTCCAGCACAAGAACTTCAGCCGATTACCTCTCCTTGGCCCTTCGCTCAATGGGGACTTGACCTCGTGGGTAAGATTCATCCGACCTCATCCAATGGCCAAAAATTCATCATCACCGCCACTGAGTATTTTACAAAGTGGATTGAAGGCATCCCTTTGACATACATAATCGGCAAGCAAATATCCAATTTCATTCTTAACTACATCATTTTCCGGTATGGCCTTCCACAATCCATCATCACTGACAACAGACGTCTGTTTAAAAACCAAGATGTTCATGAGTTATGTGAGCGATTTCACATCCAACACCATTTTTCATCTCCGTATTACCCACAAGGAAATGGTCAAGCTGAAGCGTCAAATAAAACCATTGTTAAAATCCTCAAAAAGACTATCAATGACACTAGCCATGACTGGCATATACAACTCAACCCTGCTCTGTGGGCCTACCGCACTAGCATTCATACGCCTATAGGATCCACTCCATTTGCCCTGGTCTTTGGCACTGAGTCCATCTTTCCCATTGAGGTTGAAATTCCTTCGTTACGAGTCTCCCTGAAGGGTTTAACTGATGAAAAGTAATATAGATAATTGCACCTACACGAGCTGGAGATGCTAGAAGAAAGAAGGAAAAATTCCCTGAACCATCTACAAGAATATCATAACTGTCTTTGTCACAGTTACAACAAGAAGGTTATGGTCAAGAAATTTGACATTGGCAACCTAGTTCTCATGCAGAACCCCAAAAACCAAGCTGACAGAGAAAAGCTGGGAAAGTTTGAACTAAACTGGTTGGGTCCTTACATCATCGTATCTTCTTTTGGTTCTGGAACCTATCAGCTGATGACTCCAGATGGAGAACAATTGACAGAGCCTATCAACAGTCTACATCTTCGAAGGTTCTACGCATAACATCAGGAGATTGAGCTAAAAGCCGTAAAATACATAAAAATTGAAAAATGTTAAAAAATCATTTCCTTGATGAAAACCTGGCAAACAAGTGTCTTGGCAACACCAAAAAATAAGAAAAATGACAAAATAGTAAAGAGAAAAATGATTTGTCCAACAGTGAAAACCTAGCAAATAGGCGCTTTGGATAAGTACCATGGTGAAAACCTGGCAAATAGGCGCCATGCATAATCAATCATTGCTCTGCCATCTACTGTCACTTTATCTACCTTGGCCTAGGATGAAAGACATCTCACGCCATTATCATGCCAATCGACATGACATTATACCCTTCCTTTCATGGTTGATAAACGGTTGACATCAAGTCCTGACAACTGTCCATCTAGTACACCAGCAACATCCCATCCATGTCCCTTAAAGTTGGCTAAGTCTTGGACTTGACTGGGGGAAAAATTTGTATCATGTAACTACAGTGGATGTCACACATGGCTTTGGAAATTGGCAAAAAGTCCTAAAAAAGACCAAAAACATGGCAAAAAGTCCTAAAAAAGAATAAAAACATGGCAAAAAGTTCTAAAAAAAGAACAAAAACATGGCAAAAAGTCCTGAAAAAAGACAAAATCATCACAAAAGTCCTGAAAAAAGACCAAAAACATCGCAAAATGTCCTAAAGAAAGACCTAAAAATTGAAAAATGTCCTGAAGAAAACCACAACAAGATGTCTAACACAGATTCCTCTCTTCTCAAATCTGTCAAGACAACCAATCAAGTCTTTGTCATCTGTCTGAACTATGTTGTCTCTATGCATTTGCTATGTAGGCAAGACTCATTTTCGAGTCCCCGAGACATTAGGTTAGTCCTTTTAGGTTGTCAAAATAAAATCATGGCACAATCTTTGGTCATTAGTACAAAGTCATTGGTCGTGTCAAACTAGGAGGTCTCTGAGTGCATGACGTAGGAAAGGCCATCTGCCGATGAGCCCCTGAGGCCGCACTAGGTCAGTCCGTTAGGGTTCATGGCATCACACTGGCACACACGTCAAAAGGTCTTAAAGACAAAGTGAATCATTCACAAATGGATAAAGCTGATAAAGCAAATTATGACAATTATTTATTCAACATGACAATCTCATTGGCACATATCATCATGACAATATTGACATATGGTCAACACAAGTAAAACTCGGTCAAAGCAGGTCAAATCATCATAACCTATCAAACTATCAACTCTTGGTTAACCTTCAGATGTGTCCTTCTGAAAGATAACCTCTGTCATTTATGCCTTAGGGTGTGTCCTTCCTAGGCATCGTCACTGTCATTCGCCATTTTGAGGGATCCTCCTGACATCTAAGGATCACTCCTCTTGACATCAGTATTCTTCAGATGTGTCCTTCTGAAGAAAAAACTTTTTCATTTATGCCTTAGGATGTGTCCTTCCTAGGCATCGTCACCGTCACTATCACATGGCATTTTGAGGGACCCCCTTTGACATTTAGGGATCAATCCTCTTGACATCAACATTCTTTAGGATGTGTCTTTCCTGAATTCGGCAATTTTGGACATTTGTCATCCGAGCATCATCAATGCTTTGACACTCTGGCATCTCATCATTATCAAACCCGACATCTTGGCATTAGAACAATGGATATCCAAACGCACTTGGAAAACATTTGACACTTGTCTTTTGGCTTTTATCATGTTACTAGTTTTTCAGCGAGATCCCACTAACAGGATTTAGAGAAGCGCTACGTATCATCACGATTGGCATGCATGACTACTAGTTTCTCAGCGAGGTCCTGATTCTAGGATTTATAAAAATAGTGACGTATAATGATAAGGGCTCTCTTTTTATATTTTGGCATCATGTTACTAGTTTCTCAAGGATTTCCTAGAAACAGGATATAGAGAAACAACGATGTTTCATGAATTGTCTTTATCTTTTTCTGCTTGTGGTTAATTATGAAAAAAAGATTGGGGAAATCACGCTCTACTTCGAGTCATGGTCATCCTTGTCTGTGACTATTGTCTTTTGTGATGGTACGACCTTGCACACCTTGATTTATGTCATATCATGGTGTTTATTGGCCATTACAATAGTTTTCCCAATGATGATTAAGAGCAACAATATTACAGTCCTATAGTAAAGTTTTGAAGGATTTGGTCTAGGAACTAACATGCATCTCCTTTGGTCTGGTCATCTTCTCTCATCGGTCTGGTCATCTTCTATCACCATTCTGGTCATCTTCTCTCATCCATCTCACGATGATACCCTGTGACATCCAAAAACATAAGTGCATACATGATCATATAAACATTGCATTAGCTCCATACATACATCATCTATAGCATTTACATAATCACAAATATTGCATTAACATAATCATCAACATGGAATTCATTTAATAAATACATTATTATCATCATCTCATATAAGTAAGCATTGCATCATCATGGCATCATAATCATAAGTACGCATCATAGGACATACATGATACATCATAAATCAAGCATCATACGTAGGACATCACATCATATACATCATAATGCATAAATCAAATAACATCGCATAACATACATGTAGGCCACATCAAAACTATGTCATCATATAATACCATCTCAAAAATATACAATGTCACAGGATAGAGTCAACAGATATCCCAAAAATGGAGCTCACAGGCTCTATCATATATACATAATGTGTCATAATAACAAGCATGCCCCTAGGTTAGACTCTCATCATCCCCTCATGGTGAAGAGTGTGGAAGTGGAAGCTCTGTCACTTGCACTGAAACGATATGTGGACCTGTAGCAACTTCTGTTTATGCAACCAGTGGAACTGACACTAATGGCATCATCTCCACCGTAATGGACACCTGTGATGTCACTGTTGCCTGACTCTGTGATACTGACAGATCCACCACTAGTGGCTGCCTCTACACTGAACCAATAGACCCATGACTATGGCTCAAGTGATGACTCAAGTCATGCCTACGTGAATGATGGGACCTATGCCCTGATGTGTGCCCTGAAGAGGTAGACTCTCTTGCACTCGTCTGACTCTTGCTGCAACTAGCACTCCCTGATCGATGGCCACTACCTGTCCTCGTCTATGATCATGAAAATGTAGGATCTCATCATTTGGGAGGCACCTCCTACTCATATAAGGTCCTATACTATCCCAACCTCGTGCTCACCCTGGCCAGCTCATGAGCAATATCCCCAGCAGGCCCTGTGCATAACACTGCAAACTATGTACACCACTGAGTTGAATCCTACTGGCGGATCACTGTCTGATCCCGCTCTACCTGAGCTACCTCTCGCTCTGACTGCAGTGCTCAGACCTATGTGGCTCTCTCATCTAGCCTCCTCTGAAGGTCTACCACCCTCTGGTCTGTCGTGGCATCATGGGACAACACTGAACTGGAAGGTGTCTCCTCCTCTCCCTCCACCATCTGCCATATGAGGAGTCTCTCAACCTCATCCATGGCATCATCCTCATCATCATCATCCTTGGCCACATCCTCCTCCTGTCTCCCCTCCTCCTACCTTGGCCACTCCTCATCCCGTCTCTCCTCCTCAGCCACATCCTCCTTCTGCCTCGGCCACTCCTCCTCCCGTATCTTCTCCTCTGCCTTATCCTCCTCCTATCCCTCCACCTCCGCCTCAACCACATGCTTGTCCTATCTGTCCTCCACCTCTACCTCAGCTACATCCTCCTCTCTCTCCCCCTCCTCGGCCACCTTGGGGATAGAATCTAATGCTACCCTCACCACACATGGGCGCACCCTCTGACCCTGTCCCTAACCATCTCTCCTCTGCCATCGACCATCTCCCCCATCATCTCCGTCATCTCCACCCTAGCCTCTATCGCTGCCCCCATCCCTGCCTCTATCCCATCCTCCATCTCTCCCCCCACCTCTATCCCAGCCTCCATCCCTGCCTCCGTCTCTCCCCCTGCTTTTGTCCCTGCCTCTGTCCCTGCCTCCTTAGCTGGCCCTTGGCACATGAGGTATCACTGACCATCTGTCCACAGGTGCTGGCCCATTGGGATCTATTAATGGCACTGATTTATGTGCCTCCCACCATAGGTCATAATCAGCCATGGTCCCAGGATCGGCAAGCCCGCCTCTCCATCCCCAAGGCTGGGCTCCTAGCCCATCAATCTGTTGCTCTACGAAGGCTACTAGAATGGCTGGGCCCCAGGCATACTCTCTAGAAGACCGCACGTACTCAACTATCCCTGTAGGTACACCCTACTGCTCTCTGAACTGTCGCAAGACACGCTGCAACAGATACATCTCGATAATAAGATGGCTCTACATGGTCCTTTCAATCAAATATTGGTACTGTCTAGAAAGGATGAGATGATCCACCTCATCATCCCACTGATCGCAGTCTCTATATGGTCACCAGATAAATGTCACCATGGTGTCAATCTTGTGACGCCACCAACCAATCTCACCCATCCATGTCTGTTGTAGCGCACTGGCATAATAGTATGCATAAGGCATCCCCTCAGCCAATTGCAATCTTTGAATGGGAGGTCAAAATATGGCTATGTGCTCCCAGGCCCAAATCATCATCACTGTGGTCCCGCATGAGATACTCTCTGCTCGTTTATACACAACCTCATGCAGCTGATGGTAGAGGGTGCCCAATAAACACGAGCCCCAAGCATAAACTATCCTATCCCGCCTCATCCCAACGAGGATGTCTCCTGAGCCAATAGGAAACCCATGCCCACAATGGTCAGGAATCAAAATACTGCCAATCAAAGTCGCCAGGAAAGCATCAAAATGAGCATAGTGCTCCGCCATGAATTCCCATCAGATCTCGTATCCATGGATGCCAAGTCCTGCACCCTCATCTCGGTAGTATGTCTAGAAGTTCTACTCACCATGGCGAGGGTCGTAGATGCTCCACTCTCCTCGGATCGACACTCGTAGGATGTAGTAGACTTCCTCAAGCATGATGGTTGCCTCACCCATCGACAGATGGAAAGAGTATGTCTTTGAATGCTAGTGCTCACACAACGCAGTAAGTAGTCCCCTATTTGCCTGAATAGCAGGCATATCAGTGACATAGAACAATCCTAGCCACATTAGTCATCACCGGCCCCGCAAAGTCAGCTGATCATCAAATCGGAAGGTCGTCGGTCTATTCTCGCGTGTATAAATCAGGGCAAGCTGCCTCTGCACAAAGCTGAACAACGTGTCAATACTTTCTAGGAAACTATCAATATCATCAAAAGCATTAAAAGTTTCAAAAGTATCAAAATCAGCCCTAGTCAACGCAAAATTCAAATGCATCGCGTTGATAGTAATTGCATCGCAAATCATCGAATGCATTGTTTCATACTTCAAATGTGTCACAACATGGAAATTGCATCGCTCAGTTGCTCAAATGTGTTGCATCCAAGCAATTGCATCACGAAATTTGACACTTGTGTCAAAAAAATGCGAATGAGTCTCAAAAATGCCATTGTGTGGCTTAAACGAGCGTATGCATCGCAAAATGGTGATTGCGGCATTCTGACTTGTGAATGCAGCTCAAAAAGGTGAATGTGTTGCAGTTTTTGTAAAATGCATTGCAAACCCCCGACCTAACCTAAATTTCACTGGCAATTGTGTCGCAATGCATCAATTGTGTCAAATGCGAAGGAGAATGCGGCTTACACGAACGCATGTGTGTCACGACGCATTCATTCTTCCACCTAGAAACCTAATTTTGACCATCAAAATGAAAAAATTACAGAGGATAGGGGTACATACCGCCGGCTCTGAACCCTCTAGCCGCCTGAAAGTCTGCACGATCTCGCCACGATGCTCAGTCACTGGAATCACCATCCTCATTGTTGTCCTTTTCACTCTGAGATCTCGAAATTCATAAAGTAAATAGTAAGAATGAATTGACTTTTACCCCTTTGTCAACCTATTTATAAAGTCAAAATGACATTTGTCAACTAGGTTATTACTAGATGCTCATTTGATCAACTTTGACCACCCCGTTGGCTATCTTAAACATGTCTGAATCCAAAACTGACTGCGCCATTGTTTTTCTAGTCATCAAATTGACTTATCGGAACCCTTTACAAATTTTTCTGTTGCCAACCCAAAATTTGAAAAATTTCCTGAGGGGGCATTGATACTCTACACCTTCACTAGGGCATGTCTTTGACTTGTTTTCTTTGTCACAATGCAACATGCTACATTATGGAAAAGAGGGGAAAAATGTAAACACTTAAAAATGACCTAGTCCTGCAAGCTCTATTTTTACCATTTTCATCCTAGCATAATTATGACCTCTTAATTATGTCCTGGGTCCACATTCGACTATTAATTAAATAATTCATAATTATTTAATTAATTCATGTCATTTTATTCTTCATGATTATTAAATAAATAAATTTTATTTATTTATTAAATACCTCATTAATTGTCTAAGTCTTCCCTTAATTAAATAAATGTCTTAATGTCAAGAGCAGATGTAATATCGAGGTAGATCAAAAACTTCTTTTTTCAATGAAGGCTCTGTTTTATGTGTTTATAACACAAACAAAACTAATGTTGCACCAGTTAATGCTTAACAAAAGGATTATCAGAGGATCGAAATGGCATACTTGATGAGAAAATGCATATACCAAGGCTCTCTCACATTTAGTAACAACTTATTGTTTGCTCTGTGTCTTTGCTAGATAATTTCCTGCATAGTATGAACAAGATCATCCCACTCTTCTTGTGCGTGATTTTTGGAATGAGACTGCATCCTAGAAAATGTAGAGATTCAAATGAATAAAAATTTTGAAAGGAGCCCAAAAATCTATGGGACAAACAATAGCAGAGAAAACAATTTTTGCATAAAGACTTCTCCTGCTGTCAAAAACAAAATATTTTTCTGGCACTCTCTCAATTTCTTGTCCTATAAAAATGCTAAAAAAATAGTTTTTAAAAGCTATTGTTTTATTAAAATAGAAAACTAAATAAAACATAAAATTACTTTATCTCCATCTTATCATTCCTATCTTCAACACATCGATCTTATCTTCAATTTCACATAGCAAAAATGCCCATCATTTTTTGTCCGAAAAAGAGTCATCCTGTCGCCGACATCAAACAATAGACAATTCTAGTAGAGTTCCCACCCAGAATAGCTATTGGCTAATAAAGCAAGGAATAAAAAACTAAATAAGGAAAGAAAATAAGGGTAAGGAATAATAAAAAGATCAAAAAGAATAAGAGAAAAACCTTTCATATTGTATATATGATAATAAATAAGCAATAAATAAAAGAAAAAATTAAACAACAAAAAAAGGGGGAAGAAAACATTTAAAATAAAAATTGAAAAGAAGTAAATATAATAAGAAGCAAAAAACAACACACTAGAAACTATAAAAATTACAAGATTAAAAATGCATGGAAACACACACACACACACACACACACACACACACACACACACACACACACACACACACACACACACACACACACATATATATATATAAGAAGTTAGAAAGAAAGAAATAAGGCCAAAAATTTATTAAAGAATCAAAATAAAAGAAATACACCGATAGTAAATTAATGAATAAATAATAAAATATAATACAATAAGAAAAAGGAAACAAAGATACTAAATTAAACTAGAAATAAACAAAGTTACATTAAGAGACCAAAAGATAAGAAGGAAGGAGACTTTGACTAAATGCAAACAATGACAATGCCAAGAAATAAAGCAAAAAGACAAAAGTTAAAATTAAATTGACCAAAAAATAAATAAAAATGTAATAAAGCAAGCTCATAAGCGCAAATGCAATACAATAATCATAAATAGAAACAATAAGAAAAATAATACAAAAAGAAAAGGAAAATAAATAAAAGTCAAGGAAATAAGAATAAAGAAGCAATTAATAAAAAGAGAAGAAAATACAAACCAAGGCAATAAAATGAACAAGGAAAAGGAGATAAAAAAAACCACAAAATTACTCCATAGAAAGCCACAAAATAACAAGGAAAGAAAGACAAGAAGAAAGGAGGGTGAAGGGAAAGCAGAAAAAGAGAAGAGGACAAAAAAGAAAAAACAGAAGGGGGGAACAATCTGAAAGGAGGAGGCGAGGGGAAAGGAAACCACAAGGCATGAAAGAGAAAGGAGGGGGAGAGCTAACAAAGGAACATAAGGGGAAGGGGGAGGGGGAATTAGTGAGAAGGATGATGGTGCATTCTCAATTTGGATAGCAATGGATGCCAAGATAAACTTAAACTCCATCCCTCATCATGATTAAGGTTCTGAGGATGATTATTGATTTCAATGGCTTCTTTTAGTTTTCTCTTGAAGAAATTGTCTTCTCTAGTCAAGATTTGGGTATTTTCAAGGAAAATGTGATGCTTGTTGGAAGCAGAGTGGTCAGCTAGGGCTGATTTGGAGATGCCTTCATGTCTGATGTCGGCACTATGCTCTCTAATTCTAGTGTTAAAGGAATGACCAATTTCACCAAGTATAGAGTGCCATATGAACAAACCACCTTATAGGCTCCCAATTCAAGAAAGTTGACTTTGGAATCTTTAAGGGAAGGGATGCACTTACTCAAGGTAGAGTGAAGCTTAAAAGCACAAAAAATTCCTTTTTTAAGAAGTATCCTAGAGATTTTTTGGGAGATGCCATCAACAAAAGGAAGAGAAGCACCTAGGGGTAAAGAGGAAAGAGTTGGATTGGACTTTGAGAAGACACTAGATTTGGCTTGGTTGAAAGCACGAGAGATTTTCTTGCTAGAATAACCATTCAATTTGAAGACATGACGAAGATGAGACAACTCTTGGATTAAATTTTCTTCATCATAAATTTGGTAGGCTCTCCAGGCTAGGGTCTTGAGAACACCAAATGATTGGTTGGGATGGTGATGAGAAGATGAGTGGAGGTAGAGATCAGTGTGGGTAGCTTTGCAAAAAACCTTACGACCAAAGAAACCATTTGGATTCTTAAGAAGAACATCAAGGAAGGGAAGTTGTTATTGGATTCAATTTTCTTGGTGAAGGAAATGCACGGGGCAAGGCTATTGAGGTGGTTGTGGAACTCTTCAAGCTTATCTGAGCCATGTGGCCAACATATATTGGTACCATCCACATATTGTTTCCACCATTTTTGTTTGAGAGGAAAGGAATGAAGAGCCATTTCTTCAAAATGCTCCATGCACAAGTTTGCAATGACCGGAGAAAGGGGTGAACCCATGGCCACACCATCAACCTACTCATAGATGGCATTTTGGAACAAGAAAAAGGTAGACCTTAAGCACAGTTCAACCAAGGTAATTATTATGATTATTCAATTACCCTAGATACTTCTATAGCATAGGGAAAATTCCAGTATTAGTAATATAAAGCGTAAATCAAACTAAACCCAAGCTAATAATGAAGAACAATGGAAGATAAAACATGCATAAACAAAAGATCTCACCAACACACATGCAATTCCATGATTCACCTCCATTACCCTTCTCCATTTTGTTGTATTATAGTACTTTCCCTTAGATTTTAATCAAGTATGAAAATATGGCCTCATGAAAATGATAATAGCAAAAAATTAAAGATTTCTAAAGTTTCTTCCAAAATTCATCAGATTTCGGGAGGAATAAAAATGGTAGAGGTAAAGCCAATTTATAGAAAATATCATTTTCAAGTGACAGGCTTAGATTAAAAGATAATTAATCAACGATTAAGATTAAAAGATGTGACATGCAATAGGGTTAGGGTTGAATTAGTGTAAGTGATAAAGCATGAATGGTGGAGATCAAATTAAATAATATTTTAATCATTGGTGGAAATTAGTTGAGACATATAAGGATAAATATTGCATGTAGGAGATAAGATTGGCATAGATAAAATGGTCTGTTAGAGAAAATCAAATCTGATCTTGGCTAGATAATAGAATGATCAACACAAAAGTCTATTTATTATAGAAAATTAGATATTATCTAGACTTGAGTGATTAATGACTAATTAGATAACAAAGAGATTATCTAATTATAGAGGAATATGATATGGATAAATCCTTTTGAATTAAATGGTTTCAATTCAACATTCAAGATTTTGGGATTAAATTAAATGAATAAATATTAATTTAATATTAGAGAGAAAAGGTTAAGGAATAATTAAATAATTAAAGTGATTATTTAATTATAGTTGAAAGTTGCGTAGAAATTAATTAAATAATAGTTTATTTAATTTTAGAAAGAAGATAGATTTAATTAGTGACGTAATTAAATAAATAACTTATTTATTTAATTAATCAAGGAAGAATAAAGGTAAGAATGAATTAATTAAATAATTAAAGTTATTTAAAATTTAATAGAGGACATATGAATTTAGAAAATAATTAAATAATTAACATTGTTTAATTATCTGAAATGAAGGAATGAAATATGAAGAAGTTAAGGGTCACAGGCATAAGACAATTTTTAGTGTCTACAACTTCATGTAACTTGTTTATCATATTCCCTTATATTTTTGGTGATCCTAACATTCCCACATCACTTAGTGTTCCTCCCTTGGGATTTATCCTTCTTTTCAAGTATTTTAGATTTAACTTTCTAATTATACTTATCTTATAACATTATCCAATTTGGGTTCATATCTACCACTATTTATGTATCATTAGTTTATCTATATCAAGGCTTGGCTATTTATTGCATAATATCTCTTTGATCCTTATCCACCCACCCTTAGATTATGCATTCTTGTTATATCATTCATGTTGGATTCTCATTATCAATTGTCTTTAACCTCTATTCATTCTTATATCAGATGTTTTGATATATTTATATGATTTATGGTATTTGATAATATTGTTTTTTATACACTTATGTCCTATTTATCATACAAATAGGGTTATATTATTCATGAAGGTGTTGTTCCATCATGTATGTAACTTTTATTTCTTCATTGACTTTGTTATTGTCTTTCCTACCCTCTTGGATACTCTCACGTCACTTATCCTAGAGCTCATGTTACTTATTTTTTATGGATAATACTAGTGATATGCTTGAGCATAGTGATACTTTATATTTGAAGTTATTTATGTCACATCATTTGATTCATGTCACATCCTTCATGATAGATATTTATGATGTGGGCTTCCCTTTTAATGATACAAATATAGATGATATTTTAAATATGATGAGTTTATACCTTCCTTAGTTACACATGACATATTTACAACTTATGATGTTACTTTTCCTACATGTGTCAAGATAATGTTAGTCATATGGATTATACATCTCCACATACTAGCTTTTATGCTAAGCCATATTTTTCTAGGAACATGCCTACTTTTCATGCCCTAACTACTTAATAAAGTTATCAAATAATTAGATGTACATATCATAAAATATATTAAGGGATATGACACAATAAAATTAATCACACAAGAGAATAAAATAATAATAAATATGTTGCAAATACTTGATAATAATAAGCCAAGTCAAGAGGGAAAAACTCCAAAGTCTTCAATAAGAAAAAATTCACAATATGATAATAATAAACTAGCTAAGTTAACTCCTATACATACATTCTTATATCATGGATGCCACCCAATCTAACCTAGGTCTATGTATATGAGACATATATAACTATTTTTAGTGTATTCTACTCTATTTAGGCTAACTTAAGCCTAGTTAGGTGTTGGAGTTGACCCTTGATTCATTTCCCATGAGGTTTCAAGGATGTTGAGGTGTCTTGAGAGGTGTCCAATCCCTCTTGACACCTCTCCCTTGCATAGAGGAGAAAAAATAACCACCACTGTAGGATGAGGAGTTCTCTCCTTAATCCATGGCATATGTTAGATCATCCTCATTTAGTCCTCTCCTCAATCCATGGCATGTGTTTTCTCATCTTCATTCTTTATAATGAAAGGTTAAGCTCATTGTTGATAGTTGGTTGAATACATATCATTGATTCGGATTCATCTTGTGCTTGTTGATAACTCTTTGTTCTTGCAAGATCTTTCATGGTGGGTATAGAAGAAATGGGTCCTAGCTACCAGCCTGATGAGGGGGTGTTAGTGTATTCTACTCTAGTTAGGATAACTTAAGCCTAGTTAGGTGTTGGAGTTAACCCTTGACTCATTTCCCATGAGAAGTAAAGGATGTTGAGGTGTCTTGAGAGGTGTCCAATCCCTCTTGACACCTCTCCCTTGCATAGAGGAGAACAACTCGCCACCACTGCAGGATGAGGAGTACTCTCCTGAATCCATGACATGTGTTTTCTCATCCTCATTCAGTCCTCACCTCAATCCATGACACGTGTCTACTCATCCTCATTATTTATAATGAGGGGTTGAGCTCATTATTGATAGTTGGTTGAATACATTATCATTGATTCAGATTCATCTTGTGTTCAATTGATAAGTCTTTGTTCTTGCAGGCTCTTTTAGGTATGGATCCATTGACCAATAACCTCCTCTAAACGTGAGACATCAAAAAATTGATGTATTTGATTATCAGAGGTAACTCAAGCTTTTGTATTACATTATCAATCTTTTGTATAATTTGATATAAACAATAATATTTAGGTGAGATCTTTTTATTCTGCTTTTTTTTTAAGGATATTGTAATGCCCCAAGCCACATGCCTAGGAAAAATTAATGGAAAAAACATAGACCAACATTTTTTGTAAGAAAAAGTGGCATCTACCAAGCCACACAACACTAATATGTGCTCACTTGATATAATTCCAAACCAAAAATATTCCATAATAAAGACTTTTTTATTCTTCTTTTGTTTTAAATCATAATAAAGCAACAAAAATAAAGATTGACTATCCTATTGCCAAGGAACACTGGAAAACTATCAATATGGAAAAACCTTAGAATCTCATTGAAGTAATAGGAGATATGTACAAGATATAAACTTGAAATGAAGTGCAAGGACCAAAATAACACCTTCCCAAGTGATAGGATGTCCAAGTGATCGACCAAAATATGAATACTTATGAATTTGAATAATTTAAATACCTAGGGTTGAATTCAAAAAAAGTGCATGTATGACATGATAGAGCTCCTCAATACCTTTCCAATACCACAAGAATCATAAAAATCAAGATTGTGGCAAAAATTTATGAGCTTGAGAGAAAAAAATAAGATCTAACTTCAAACAACAAATGCTAGCACTAAGTAGAAAAAACTAGAAAAATTACCTTGTCCACTATAAAGTACATAGATCCAAACTTCTAAAGATCTCTTTTTTTCAAAAATTCAATACTATGGAAAAAATTTATGGCCATTTGAAAAAAATTCCAATTTGAGCATTAGGGGTCCAGGTTTGGCCCCTAGGGCCATCAGCTCCTAGGCACCCATGTGACCATGCCACATAAATTTGTTTTTAAAAATACCGGTAGTCATAGTGTCAATGTTAGGGTGGAGAGGATGGCAGTGGTGGGCCATAGGTCTCTTGATGGTGGCCACGGGTAAAAATAACCCATGACTAATGACTTGATTTAAAATAACCAATTGGTGAGCATTTAAAACAAACCATTTTTTTAATTAATAAAACATGTGAATTTAAAATGAATTCTTATACCATCAATGGTTGATGATGCAAAATTTTTGAGACGAGTATGAAAAAAAATTGCAAAAGGATATTCGCTTGAGATGCCAAGAATATTTGTCATGTATGTATAAGTGACTATAGATTCGATAGTGACGTACAATATGGCTGGGTATAGATCCATACAGATCCATTCAGCCATATGGAATGTGTCAACTACTAAAAATTTTCTCTGATGTCCCCAAGAAAGTGTTCAATTTCAATAATTTGATAGGTGATCTTTAAGTTTTCGAGCCTTCTAGATGTGATGGCAGGGTCTTTTTTAACCTAAAGTACTTTGAAAATTTAACTACCTCTTGGATCTAACAACCTTCACCCTGCTTGAAACCCTTGTAGATATGACTCTATTTGTCATATTTTAACAAAATACAAGCCAATTCAAAATTTCTCTAATGATCTATATTTAACTATGAGGTCCTTGAAACACCAAATGAACCTAAAATTTTCTTCAAGCCAAAATATGTCCCTCATCTATTCAGGAAGGAGTCTATATCACTAGAGATTTGATACCATGTAGGAGCTGAAAATTAGCTTCAAAGATAAACTATCAAACCAAAATATCTTCCATAAGAGAGAATGGAAAAAATAGCTTGCTATGATTAAGTATGCAAGATTGATTGATTGAATATGAAATGTACATGAGATGCCTTTCTTATAAAGGAAAGTTTTTGAGATAGGATTAGACAAGATCATGACATGTGTATTAATCTTATACAATAAGACAACTACCTCAACAATTATTAAATGATGTAGGACACAAGTATTAAATGGGAAGATAAGATAAGATAAGATCACATGACACCCAATAATTCTAGAAGGATTCCTTACGACCTAAGTGTAAGCACATAATCTGCACAATAGCTTCAAACTCAACACACATTAGTATGGGTTAGTTTAAAATAAGCAAACTAAGTGCTCCTATGGGATGTTCAAACATACTTAAGGATGCAAACTAAACAACAAAAGATGAAAGAAACTAATTGAAAGCATCTAAAAAAGGATGTTTATACCTATCCCATAGTGTATTGGTGCTACTTTGATGTGAAAAGTAACCCTTTCCCAACCCTTGACAAGCTAAATGATGAGAATTCCTTTAAGATGCTTATGAATTCAAATGACAATAATGAATTTGTGCCTAAAATTGTGGATCCCCAATCAATAGAGAGATGTTCTATTTATAGGAGAGAATGATGGAGAAATGAGAAGAATGGAAGAATGTGGGATAAAAGACAAACCAATGGCAAGATGCCACTTGTCAACATGTCAATGGAGGAATGTTGTGCACATTTTGGTCATTGTGCATGATAAATGCTATTAGGTTCAAATTTAAAATTTGGGAGTTGGCTTGTTGAGGAAGAAGAAAGTGTCTTAATTTCCAAGTTGGAGACATGTAAGAGACAATGTAAGAGGAGTTAATGCCATGTTGGAGGACAAGTCCCTTTTGGGGGGAGATTTCAAATTTGAAGCATATTCCATAAAGATGCCATTTTGAATGAAAATAGAAGAAATAATAAATCAAATAAATTGATTTATTGTGCAAGTTGCAAAAGCTAGAGGATTGGATGGATTAGGATTAGCATTAATCATGATTTGATTAATTAAAAGGGAGATTAGTTGAATGTGACATTTAACTTAAATATTTGGATTTATTTAAGTTAAATGAGAAGATAAAGAACATTAGAGATTTAATTAAATAAATTTGATCTATTCAATTAAATGGAGAACTTTAGAAGATTAATTAAATAAAATTGATTTATTTAATTAAAGAGATGTCTTTAGGAGATTAATTAAATAAAAATAATTTATTTAATTACAGAGAAGAATATGATTTAATCAAATAGAATGATATATTTAATTAGATAAAGTTGATTTATCTAATTAGAAGGGGAAATATTATTTAATTAAATAAAGATTGATTTATTTAATTAAAAGAGGAAATATGATGAATTTTAATCAGATAAATATTATTCGATTAAAATGGTTAGTAGAGGGATGATTAAGGACAAATTGAAATTAGTGAATCTAGATTAGATCCATGTATATTTTATGTGTCTACATTTTGCCCCTCTTTGAAGCAATGTACCTGCTATGTTGGTTCAAATAATAATCTTTTCACAGTTAAATTTAAAAAAAATCTAATTTTTTCGGATGCCCCAACGGAAAGAAGTATATTTGTACATTTCCCCCTTGAGAGATTGAGCAAAAAGTTCAATTTGAGGGTCGATCTCATGACAAATAGGTTCAAGATGGATGTATGGATGGTTATGATGATGATGCAAATGAGATTGTTTTAAGATGCTTAGAATAACCAATCTATATTATCCTAAACAACTTTAAATGATGATGCACTACATTTGAGATGGATGATGTGATGATGCGTATATGATTATGCAATGGATGTTTTATGTAAATGTATGGTTTATGAGATGCTTAGACTAACAGATCTATATTATGCAATGATGAAAATTTAATGCATGTGAATGATATGCAACATGCTAATAGTTTGTGGTTGTAGGATGGATGCATTGGTGATGATGATTAACTGTCATGGTATGATGTTAGCATGGAAGAAAGAAGAAATGAGATGAAGACAAGAGGATCCAACAAGTCCATGATCTACTAGATTTTATTAGAGATGATGATAAATGATGATGCTTATCAGGAATTGGGAATTTAAAAGGGCTACTTACCTTATGTTTGATAATACACCTAGGCACGATGCATCAAGGTATAAAGAACCAAGATGGTGTTGCACCTAGTGTGATGGACTTTGACTCAACAATCAGATAGGAGTACTCTTGTTCACACCCGACACATGAAACCTTATTCAAAATGCAGTTCAGATATTCCAAACATCTCAAAACAAAACATAGAAAGGAAAACCCTCCTATGTGGTCAACAAGACACCTAAAACATCCTCCCTACACCTAAACAAAGCACATATGACCAAGGTTATATTACAAGAATATCCAACAAGCACGATAGATAAAAAGATAATGATTGTTTCCTCATTCCTTTCTCTCTAAATTCCTTTGTTTGGACATCATCGAGAGGTCATTGAAATGAGTGCAATAAGATAATTCAAACAACAAAGATAAAGTAAACAAACAAGCTAATGTTCTTCAATACCACTAGCCAAGACTAAACTATGGTGATGCCTAATGTTGATTTCCATTGTAGGAAGGATGCATCCTAGGACATGATGTTATCAGATGATTGATTTGGGACTGACTGGATTATAGGCTATCAATACAAAGAGTTGACTAACTTGTTTACTTACTGGCCTAGACTTGAGACTTTTCACGTTTAAGTTTACACTTTCAGTTTGCGACACTTGTTTCTGACCATTTCACCAAAGGTTGAAGATGATGATTGTTTATTATGAGTGATGTTTATTGCAGGTGAAAGTGAGATGGGATGGATGTATTTTTTCAAATATCTGGATGTTTTTGATGTTTTTCGAAATGTTTTAAGGCTGTTTTTGGTATTTTTGAGATTTTGCAAATGTTTTGATTTTCTAATTTTCCAATGTTTTGGGGTTTTCTGATATCTTGACCAAGAGACTAACCTAAAGACCTATCCTAGGGGCCTCAGGGGATGATCAATAGATTATCCTTTCCTACATTATATACGTAGAGACCATATAGTTTGACTAACGTAGATCTATTATTGATGAGATACAAACCAATGGGTTGCCAGTTTATTATGACGAACTCCTAAAGGACTAACCTAAGTATCTCGGGGGATGAACAAAGATCAACCTCGCCTACATTCAGAGCTTAGAGATGACATAGTTTGATAAGATGACTTTGTTTTTGACTTTTTGACTGACCTTTTGACCTTTTTTTGGATTTTGATATGTTTTGAATATTTTTGAATATTTTTTATTTTATAATGTTTTTGGATTTTTTTGATTTTATGATGTTTTTGGATTTTTTGATTTAGGGAAGACTTCAAGACTACACAAACCTGATCCAATGAGAACATGCCCCCAACATGATGCAATAGACTACTCTGATAAAGGCAGCACAAACTAACCTTAAGAATGGGTCGAGTAGTTCTAGGAGGGATCATGACACAAACACAAGACCAAGCTATGATGCGGATGTGGATGGGTGATGGATGGAGATAGATGGATGTTGAAAGTGTGATGGATGAATGATGTAGAGCAAGCCATGAAGATTCTGGTGGATGGAAAGTGCTTATTTACACAAGGCGCTTGTTTTCTAGGTTTTCACCAAGGTACTTGCCCAAAGCGCCACCAAAGTGGTTTTCACTAGAGGATGATTTTTTCTCTTTACTGTTTTTAACCCTTTTTTATCTTTTTATGTTTTTTTTGTCACCAAGATGCTTGTTTTCTAGGTTTTCATCGGGTGACCATTTTTTAGGACATTTTTTTTTTTTTTGTATTTTCTAATTTTATACCCTTAAAGATTAGCCATAAAACTTTTTGAGATGGGAGCTATTCATGGGTTCCTGCAAGGGTTCCCCTTTTGGTGTTGATAACTGATATTCCCTTGAATTATAGCTCACTATGACGATGAAAGGTCCCAACCAATTAGGTTCAAACTTGCTCCTGCTATTTGGAACATTTTTCTAATTCTCCTTGAGCACAAGTTCTCCAACTTGGAAGTTTTGACTCCTGATCTTCTTGTTGTAGCTTCGTTTGAGTCAGTTTTGGTAGACTTGAAATTTTTTTAAGGCATCCATACACCACTCATCTAGTAGTTACAACTCATTCAGTTGTGATACACAGTATTCTTCATCTGTAATATGATTCTAAAATGATATTCTGAGTGATGGGAGCTCAATCTTGATAAGGAGTATGGCTTCCAATCCATAGACCAAGGAGAATGGGGTGGAACTTGTTGGTGTGTGAATACTTGTTCAATAGGCCCATAGGGAGGGATTCAATTGAAGGTTCCAATCACAACCAACTTCATTGATCATTTTTTTGAGGATTTTTAGGATGGTCTTATTTGTAGCCTCAGCTTGGTCATTTCCTTGGGGGTAGTATGGGGTGGAAAAGCAATGTTGGATATTAAAATTTTGGCATAGGTCATGAACATCCTGTAAGGAAAATAAAGGGAATCTCAGAGAAATCTCCAAGAATAGTGGTGCCTTTCGTAACTTCAATTTTAATTAGATTGCCTCAAAGACACATACAAGTATGTCCTAAAGTGGAAATAGACATAGTTCATTTCCCACATTAATCCTTCTGAGAGAAGCACATGTAAATTTCAATAGCAAGCAATAACAGATTCTCAAAACAGAACCAACACAGATGAAAGATAAGACAGAAAACCAAAACACACAGATTTACGTGGGGAAAACCCTTTTAGGTAAAAAAAACCCCACTCCAAAGATCGAGCCATTGTATTATTCAGCAATTGAAGGTTACAATACAATTCAGGCTCATAGCCTTTTCAAAGATTACATCTTGTTCATTCTGGATACAATCTGGTAACCAACTCTCCCTTTGTACATTTATTGATCAACCTCTCAAACCAAACAATCTTTGTACTATTGCAATACCCTCACACAGTATACAGTACAAATCAACATGAGAGATCAACCATGGAATTCAATCCTTGATCAGGAGAGAATTTGACAACATAACCCTGCCTCTCACTTCCTCTGTTTCAACCTCATGGCCTTGGCCTTCCAGCCAGCCACTCGGCCCTTACTCTATCATTCTCCTATTCCTCTCTACTTCTATTCTGAACATCCAATGCATACGTGTATACATTCGTTCTTCACTGCCTCTATGAATCGGTTCGTTTTGAACTGTTATATCACAATAGCAAACAATTCACATTCAACCTTCTCTGATAGGTCCAAGTCACACCACATAGGATAGTCTTCCAATCGGTCAAAAATGTTCAAAATGTATTTGCATGTCGGTGAGACACTAACTGTGTCTCCCTAATTCCACAAATCCCAACTGTCGATATCGCCAAGAGTCTTCACTATCGGCAAGACATTATACCAAGTTCACAAGTCACATCAACCTCAACAATCCCATTGGCGAGACTATCGCTATTCGCCAAGACATCATACCGAAGTTCACAAGTCATATCAATGTGAACATTGTCGACAAGACTTAGGCTATCGCTGAGAGGTAATACCAAGCCCTCAAGTCATATCGAGCACCAAATAGTTACCAGGAGTCATACCGACAATAGAATACCCCATCGCTAAGACAAACATCCATCGCTAAGACTTCATACAGAACCCTTTATGTTATCCCAATGACTCTAAGAGTATAGCTGTTGGCGAGACATCTCCATGTCACCAAGAGTTCCTACCAAACACTTATGTTATCCCGATGACTCTGAGTGTAACACTGTTGGTGAGACATCTCTTCTTGCTAAGACACATTTTGATAGGAGCAAGTCATACCGATTACTACATCGGCCAGAAAGACCAAGGGTCACGCCTATATTGGCCAGACTTTCTATCATCACTGAGACAACATTTCGACTGTCCCAGGTTACGTCGAAGGTCTAGGTTATGCCTATCGCCAAGACATTCAGGAGGTCACAGCGATAGTTCAGGATCAACTAGTAGATTGGCCAGACATCTCAACAATCACACTGAATTGCTCACAAGAGGTTTTAGGCTGTGGGATTGAGGCACACAATTCCAACAATCTCCCACTTGATGAAGATCACACAAGCACCTCCAAAGCAACCAAAAACTAAGATCACACTAGCTCCACTAGTTTAGACCCTGCAACACTCAAGACACCTGACCAACAAGTTTCAACAGATAACAGTCCACCAAATAATCTGCAATAAAGACTAGGCATCCAACTGCAACTCACTGTCCAACAAAAAAATTGAAATGCAACCGATCACAGTCTTCTAGGAGACCACATAGACCTCAAACATGCTCTCATCCTCCATCAAGAATTCTACACCAACATCCAAGATTTCCACCATTCAGGCAACAATCCTTATCATCTTCCAACATGCCACCTGTGGAAGAAAGATACAAGCCAAGGTGAATAAGCACCATTCCAACGAACACAAGCAAAATATCCCAGTGATATCATCAACAAGATACTGCTACTACTTCACTATGCTCATATGCTATACAAAAGCAATATCAACTTCAAAGCCTCAAACAAAACACAACTGTGAAGTCATTCTCCAAAAACAAGACAAAAAACACCAGCTAGAACAACAATTAGACTGACTACTTCCATCCAACTGATAAACCCACCCAAATAAAAATAGCACCCACAGCTCATGTTATTCCATCCAATCTCACATACCTCAAAGGTATCAACATTAGTAAACTCATGCCACTCCAAAAACAACTTATTAATCAACAAATACAAGCTCCAAGTGCCAACTAGTCAAAAAAGACAAAATACATACAGGAACTCCCACTGCCCGAGTAATCCAAATCTGAAAGATCAAAGGCATCACAAGTCTACCAATAACAACACATAGAAAATGTAACCATGTAGTACCAAGGAAATATCCACAATGATATGCACAACCTGCAACAAACTGTTACAAGAAACATTTCTCTCACGACAAGTCTTCACAGTTCTCCCAAGATCTCCACATGCAACAAAGGAAAAAAGAATTAAGAACCTCCATGTCATCACCTATGAACATGAGTGAAAACACATGACCATAAGCAAGTGATCACTATAGCTCCAACCAAACCTCAAACCAATTTAATGTGAAAACAAACATCCAGGAGGAAAACCAAGACCAAAGAGAGAAACTCTACACATCATATTCCTGTAGAACATCCTCCTATATACACTTCTAATAGCCAGCTATGTCAAGAATGATCTCCTTCACATCCCAAAAGAAAATCCCAAACAACATCCAACAGTTCAATCACCAAGATCAAACCAACTTCTAATATCATGTAATCAACATGGATGTAAGCCTCTCAAAGAAGATCAACCTAGTTCATTCCCCATTTTAGGAAATCAGCCCATACATCATCTCCTACCAATTATCATCAGTAAAACAAATAACACAAAAGCTCAAGGAGATAAACAAGTTGTACAACTTCCACTATGAATCCTCCAAAACCATTAAACAGCAATTCAAGATCCATATCATGAAATTGAACATAAAACACATCTGAAAAATATAATGAGCCAAATACCTCTTAGATAAACCGTTTAGTAGACCAAGAGTGGGAACGAGAATACTGCTTCAAGATATATAAGCCATCATGACTAATCCAAGAGCAACCTCCTCATAGGTCTCTTATTGAACTCGCATTCAACCAAGTTGTAGGCTTCTCGAACTTTCTGTCAAGCACCACCAACACCTCAGCCAAAGACTCCAAGCATCCTCCATGGATACAAGATGTTGCACATCTTCAAATAATGTCCATGCAAAAATGAAAGAACCCTTTTGCAGAAACAGGATCTAAAAGCTCCCCCTTGAAACACTTGCAACATTAAAGAAGACCATTCACCACCATGTGATGAACCCATAATTACTACTAAGCTCCCACTGAAACATGACATCCGAGCTCTCCAAGCATCATGACCAATCATCTTCACTCTCAAAAAGTTACACAAAGTAGTGTAACCAAGCTATCCATGACATTGTGATACACATGCTATAGATTCCCATAACCAACTATTCAAGTACTCAACAATATCCATCCTCTCATCTCAAAGCAATCACACCAATGCACAAGTGACCATAGACAAGGCTAGCTAACAAGTTTGCACCAACAATGAATCAACCTCATGGATAAAGATAGTCCACATCCAAGTTATCTCACTTCAGCCAATGGGTGGCTAATCCACCAACTGCATAACTCACAGATCACAAAAATCAAACATGCAAACCCATCATCACATTAGAAACTGTAACACTGAGATTTCAAAAAGAATAACCATGTAGACAACATAACTCAAACACCAGATCACACCGAACCTGATTTTCCAATCATGTCCACAACGAGCACCACAATCAAGGAACCCACAAGCACCACTACAAAAGTGTTGAGTGAAAAATCACGTACCAACACTCCCATGTAGAGAAAAAATCACACCTCCTCAAACCATGCACAAAGCATGCATGTAGAACTACCACTATCTCATCCAGCAACACCCCTAAGGCCAGGGTCTAGAAAATAGCTTAACAGCAACTCCACATTACCACAAGTTTTGTTTAACCTTGTAAAACCTGCAAAATCATAGAGCCACGCAAGTATAAATCATCCTTAGAAGGAAAAAAATAGTTCAGAAAAATCCAGGCCCCTTTCAGGCCAACTCTAAAACCACCAACATGTAAATGCATCCGAGAAGAAGAGAAAGGCTATTTCAAAGGCTTGCAGATCATCTAATGATTAACTCCATAGCCTTCATGTATTCAAGGTTAACAGGAAACAGTGCCTTCCAACATTAAGAAACACCACCTAGCATAAGCACTCTCTTCCATGGCTAAGAAGCAAACTAGGATTCTCCATATCACCAAGGAGCCTATCACACAGACACCCAATATGAAAGCTTTACTACTACACAGCCACTGAGCAAGAAAAACCACCTCATACACCAAGGTTATACCACTACCAACTAGGAGACACAAATCACAACAAAAAAAATGATCAACTCCCTTTTCCATCTCCACCATCTTTCAAGTTGCATGTTGTCTTTGAATATCACAAGACTTCCACTCACCAAAGGATCAATAGAACAGACGATTCCTCCAGATTTCCTCCAGCCTAACAAACTAAGAAATATGAGCTAGTTGATTATGAGCTGTGAATCTCTGTATACCTTGAGTGCCATTATTTTCCATTGCACTGCTATTCTTAGCCCTATGACAAGAGCTTCATATTCCGCTATGTTATTTGTACAAGGGAATGATAGCTTGTATGATTTTGGGATGCAATCCCCTTGTGGAGTGATAAAGAAAATCCTTGCTCCTAACCCATGTTGCATGTAGGATCCATCAAAGTACATTTTCCAATGATCTGCCACACTAAGGTTGAAGATTTATTCATCAAGGAATTATGATACAAGTGGGTTCTTTGAGTATATTGGTGCCTCTGCCAACTGATCCACAATTGCTTATCCTTTGATGGCCTTACGTTACACATACTCAATGTCATGCTCTATGAGGATCATAACCTATTTTGTTGTCCACCATGTAAGTGTTGCTTTGGAAAGCAGATACTTAAGAGGGTCTATCTTTGCAATAAGCTTTATCTGATGGGCTAGCATGTAATGTCTGAACTTTTGTGTTGAAAATACAACTGCTAGACAGGATTTCTCAATGGATGTATAGTTCAATTCATGGCCCACTATGGTTCTGCTGATATAATAGATAGCTCTCTCTTTTCCATTTTCATCATGTTGTGCTAGGAGAGTGTTGAGAGCTAGCACTGTTACTGATATGTATAAGATCAATGGTTTTCCTAGAATTGGCAGCATGAGGACTGGCGGCGTGAGTAAGTATTCCTTGATCTTGTTGAAGGCCTGATCACAATTTTTTTCCCACTTCTATGCTACCCCCTTGTGGAGTAGATGAGAGTAGGGGACAACCTTGTCTACTAGTTGCGCTATGAATTGGTAGATGGACTAGAGTCTTCCTTGTAGGTCTCTAAGTTGTTTCAATGTTTTGGGTGCCTCCATTTCAAGAATTTCCTTTACCTTAGCAAGATCTATCTCAATTCCTCTCATGGACATGATGTACCCAAGGAGTTTCCCTGACTGTACTCCAAAGACACACTTCTTTGGGTTGAGTCTGACATTATATTCCTCTAACCTATCAAAGATGGATTCCAATGCAGCTATGTGATCTCGTCTTTTCTTGGATTTATCCAATATATCATCCACATAATCTTCCACAGTTTTGTGGATCATGTCATGAAGGATTAGTGTCATGTCCCTTTGATAGGTGGGTCCTGCATTCTTCAAATTGAATGGCATCATATTCTAGCAATATGTCCCCCATGGGCAAGTGAAGGTTGTTTTGTGTTGGTCTTCTTCAGCTATCATGATCTGGTTGTAACCTGAGAACCCATCCATTAGCGATAGCATCTCATGTCCTATTGTCATATCCACAATCATGTCAATGTTTTGAAGTTGAAATTCATCCTTGGGGCATGCCTTGTTGAGGTCTCTTAAGTCCATGCAAATACAGATGCCCCTAATGGGATTTGAAATAGGTAAAAGGTTTGAGACCCATTTTGGATAATCGATCGGCTATATGAACCCTGCATCTAGGAGCTTCTCCAATTCCATTTTGACCAACAATGCAATCTGTGGATGCATTTTTATAAGCTTTTGTTTGACGATCTTTGATTTAGGATATACAACTAGGTGATGAACCAAAACCTCCAGATCAAGCCCAGGCATGTCGACATAGGTCCATGCAAAGTTTTTCTTTCTTTCTTTTAGGAACACAGCTAGAAGTTCCTATTCTTCTGTGAGAAGTGACTCTGCATAGAATGTTATGTGTGGTAGTTCCTTCATTCCTAGGTTGACTGGTTTTCACTTCTCAACTAATACTCCTAACTTCTCTTGATGAATTGCACTGAGAGGAAGATTGAATCCTTCATCCTCTAGTGCCTCAAAGATATTTTCACTATTGGATGCATCCTTTATTTTTACTGTTTTTGGGTCTGAGAGTGCCATAGTGTGGTTTTCACTCAAAGACCTAGAGATTATTCTCAATTTTTCACTTTTGCGATTGAAGGATTCAAATGTTTCCCCATAATAGGCTTGTGTGTCTAGTATGATGTTGAACCCAACCTTGTGATCTCCATATGGTCTCATATCTTGTAATCCCATGAATTCTAGAACACCTCATCATTTTTGAAAGTGTCCAAAATCGGAGGTCCTCGTTGGTTGTAATCGATGAGTTGGGGGTAGACTAGATTTATTTCATGGGTTTGATGGTCGTTGGTCTCAAAAGATAAGGTACTAATCATGAGTAGGGAGGAATATTTGAAAATCATAGGCAAGTCAGTTATGGGATCCTCATCACTACTACACACATTAGTTATGTCAAAGGTGAAGTTTTCTATGACTTGACCTGTGGATATGGGTAATTGAAGGGTGACTGCTGATAGCTGAGGGGGAGTTTTAACCTTTCTAACTGAGGCACCTTTGCCAAATATGGTCACCTTTGGAGGGGTACATCTGAAGCCAAGATTTTTTATTGGCTTCTCAACAACAAGGGGTTCAAACAATCCATTGTCATTTTTCCCAAGTTTCTTGCTTTTGTCATAGCCCATATTGAGCATCATTTGTAGACTTTTGTTTCTTTCATCCATCAAAATATCAAGCACAAGCCTTTCATCTTGGTATAGGAGACTGGATATGTCTCTTTCATCTACTATTTCCCAGCTTAGATCTCCCCAAGACATGAATCTAGAGGGGTCTTCTTTGAAGGTATGGGATGATGTTTCAGCTGGTTGGGGTTTCTCGTGAGTCCTAGGAGATTGAGGTAACTCCCCTATGACAAACACACTTTTCTTCATTATATAATCCTCACACCATTGTCTTGGATGATGACTTTGATTTCAAATATATCAAGGATGGCGGGTGTCTTTGTCTCAGAAGAGGAGGCTAGTGTAGCTGGGTCTACATATGGAGTTGTAGGGCCTTCATCATTCTTCGGGACTTGGGGGATTTTATAGTATTTTGCTTCTAGGCTCTTACAGTAGGCAAAGGGTTTGGGATCACCATGAACCATGACCTCTTGATTTTGATATGGTAATTTTACGCACTGATGGAAAGTTGATGCAGTAGCTTACATCCCATGGATCCATGGACGCCCTAGAAGGATATTATAAGGTAAATCAAGGTCAAGGACCTGGCATGTTGTTTCCATAATAGCTGGCCCTACTTGAATAGGGAGTTGTATAGTGCCTTGAGACACTCTTTCCTAATCATCATATGCTTTGATTGCAATAACCTTACCCTTTTCAATGGAATCCTCTAAGAATCCCAGATTCTTTATTAGTTTGAGGGAACAAATGTTTAGGCTTACACCTCCATCCACCAAGACCCTTTTGACTTTTTTTTTATGAACCAAGACTTCAAGGTGGAGTGCATGATTGTGAGATGGTTGGGTGGGGAAGTCCTGATCAGAGAATGTTAGGAGACTTGGAGTGGTGATATTTCCAACCATAGCTTAGAACTGGTCAGCATCAAGATCCACAGAGACACTGGATGAAGCCAATGCTTCCTCTAGGATTTTCTATGTGTGGGTGATATCTTCAGTAACTCCATGATGGAGATCTGAGTTGGGGTTCTTTTTAGTTGGTCTAGGACATTGTAGCCATTAGGAACGAATATCATATTTGAGGTGGATGCTCTAGGTGGCTATGATGACCCAACAATGGTAACTTTTCCACCGTGTGTGGTGACTCCACAATTAGCTTTGGCTCCTTTGATGCTAACAACAATGACCATTTCATCTAGGGATGTGACAACATGATCATACACATGGTTCACATTGGCATTTTTTTTTTCCACGGTTGCTCCCTTGGATATTATCTGACATCTGATTTGTGTATATTTTTAGGTCCTGATTTCCAACTGGTTGCTCAACATTAATGATCTTGTCATCAATGAGGTCTTGGATTATATTTTTCAACCTCATGCAACTGGTTGTTGTGTGCCCCTTGATTTTGTGGAAATCACAAAGGTGATTCTCATTGTACCATGGTGGTTTCACTTGGGGTTCCTGATAGTTCTCATAAGTGGGAATTTTGATGAGATTTTTGTTTATTAGTTTCTTCATGACCACTTCAATTGGTTCCTCAAGGGTAATGTACTTTTTCTTGGGGGGATTTTTTTTTTGCGGGGGTGGTCCCCCTTGATTATTTAAATTATTGATTTGATTGTTGGGTGGTTGTTGTGATACCACATTAGCTTGCGTGTTGTTTTGTGGTTGTTGGTATGTTTGGGTGTTTTGTTTTGGAGCACTAATTATGACCTTGGTGTCTACCACACCATCATTGGTGACATTTTTGTTCATTGCCCACGTGTGAGGTTTTCCATTATAGCTAGTGGATGGGTGATTGTCTTGATTTTCTTGATATGTGGGTGTTTTGCCTTGTGCAATAAGGGCTCATTCGATGCTAAGCACCTTGGGGATTAGTTGGTCATAAGTGGTGATAAATTGTACCTTAAGATGGAATGCCAAGGTTTTATCAAGATTGGTAATGATGGTGCAAACTTCTTGTTCTTTCGGCATGGCCCATTTGCTCTTGTTGGCCTTGGATTGCCATCTTTGCAAGAAGGAAGTGAATGATTACCCCTTAGCTTGTTTAAGAGCCAATAGTTCCTCTAGACTAACATCCATATCAATGTTGAATGTGTATTATTTTATGAATGCGTCTACAATCTCTTTGAAATTTTTGATGCCAAGAGGAAGATGAGAGAACCACTCCATGGCAGGACCATCCAAACTTTGAGGAAATAGCCACATCAGATATGTATCATCATATATGAACTCCATGTAATGTACTTGGAACTCCTTGATGTGATCTTCAGGGTTTCCCGTGCCACAATATTTGTCGAATTTAGGTATTTCAAACCCCTTGGGGAATAGTACCATCACAAGGCTCTTTTTGAATAGATAGGGACACAAGTTGCTTGATGTCTTTGTTGTTTTCCCTGATTGGAGATTGAACACTTTTTGCAAGAGAAATTTGATTTGTGCGGTCACATCATCTTGTGGATTAAGGGGTGGAGTGAATGTGTTTTGAAGTGTTTGAGGTGTTTGAGTGATGGGTGGAGTGTTGGGTGTGTTGGTGGGAATTTGTTGCAAGCTCTGCTCCACGAACAAGGCTTACTAATATTCCTGCATTTGCTATTGTGCAAACAAAGCTTGTTGTTGGTTGTGTTGTTGTTGTGCCAACAACTCTTGTTGTTGGTCTTGTTGTTGTTGTGCCAACAATGCTTGATATTGGTCGTGTTGTTGTTGTGCCAAAAAGGATTTTTTTGGGATATTAATGTTGCTTCTTGTTGTGCTTGGTACAGTTGCAGGGCTTGCTGATATGCTTGTTTTTGGGATGCTTGCAATTTTGCCCGGTATTGAGCTTGTGTTTGCACTTGATGGGCTTGGTATTGGGATTGCACTTGAGCTTGATCTTGTGCAGCTTGTGTAGGCTATGTGGCTCGAGTGACTTGAGCTTCCTGAGTTGCTTGCACAGCTTGGGTACTTGGGAATCACTGTTGTTGCAACAAGACTTGAGCCTGAGCAACCCACTGTGCTTTTTGTGCTTGTTGTGTGGCTTGAGCAGCTTTTGCTTGTTGAGCAACTAGTTGTGCAACTTGTTGATTTTGAATTTTTTGAAGTTCCTTTTGATAGGCAGCCTATTGAGCTTCATGTAACATGATGCTATATGGGTTCACCATGTTTTATTTTGGAGGTGGTGGTGGTCGATTCAGAATGGTGTTTGTTTTTGTGATGAGAGGTTCCATTGTATTGATGATGGGGATTTTTTTGGTAGATGGTGCAATTGATATGCTTGGTCCTTGAGAGACTGCATTTATGGATGGTGTCATGATTTATTGGGTTGCTTGGATGGTTGCCATCTGTTGTTGTGATATCAATGGCAAGATCAGAGGATTTGGTAAAATGTTTTAATTTATGATTGGGGGGTTGTTTTGATTTTGATTAAGTGGTGGTAAAAGGAGGTAACCCTAAACCGAGAGGTGGTGTGGATGTCAATGGTAAGGGTGGAAGCAGTGGAAAAATGGGCGGTGTACTCCCTTGAGGAAATGATGAAGATGAGGGGTCAAAGATGCCCCCTAGTCCAAATAGCCCATCTTCTCCTTGCAAAGTCATAGGGAGAGAGGTTTGTGTGTTGAGAGGATATGCAGGTGTTGTGTGAGAAGATGATGATGGGTCATTGGGGTCTTGAAAGGTGATTGAAACATGTGGGTGCAATTGATTCAATGGGACAGATTGACCCAAGATAATTTTTGCGTCCAAATCTTGGTTGTTCACCAGGGGGTGTGTTTGTAGTGCATGGAGCAATGAGCTCCCCTTGTTAACAATTGGTTGAGTTGGAGCAATGGATGATATGATTTGTGGGATGCTTTGAGTGGTGCTTTGAAATGGAGGTGTGGATGAGATTGGGGTTATGGATGAAATTGTGGGCATGATCCTAAGAGGCTTCTCCAAAATAGTGCTTACATCATAATAAAAAGGGAGTTTAGCCCCTTATTTTTCCAATTCAAGCATGTATTGGGAGGGATTGAGCCCCATCATGGTATTGAAAATTCGGTGAGTTTTGGGATTTTGGACCATCTCGATGATTTCATCTTGTGTCATCCCTAAGACATTATTGGTGACGTCTTCCACTTGACCTTCCTCTTGAGGAATTTGTGATGATAGAGGAAGATTAGGTAGGGGATTTTTTGATCCAACAAGATTGATTTCGGACGTGGTTTTACTCAAGTCACTTGATGTTCCTTTGTTCGTTTCTATGTTCTTCTTGTGTTGAGATCTAGTTTGAATAATAAAAATAGGGATCAATTTTCAAGAATGTAAGAGATGAACCTCTAATTCTTTGGATTGATCTAATTGTTAGGTACAAAAAATAAAGTCTAAGATACTATGGATCAAAAGGATGGTAATGAGATGATGAGATATGAATGATTGGTGGACGATTGGAACTCTTAGGAAACCTTGAAGAGGATACTAAACTTTAGGACTTTGGTTTTGATTTTGGATTTTGATTTTGGATTGATTTGATATTTTTTTGATTTTGATTGTATTTGGTTTAGATAATGAACTCATAAAATCTAAGAGGTTGGATGTTTTCCTAGAGTGAACTTGTCCACAAGATGATAATTTGACTAAGTGTGCAAAGAAGGATTCATCTACACACACATAGTCAAACAAGATGATTTGGATTTGTTTCAATTTTTGATTTCAAGAGAATTTTCCCAAAGTTTAGCATAAAGGATTTTTTCAACATTTCCAAGAGTTGTTGGTGAGGTTATTTTTGATTTGATATTTGAAGGATGGATGAAAATGTTTTGATTTTGATCCTAAGAGACTTAGAGAGACTTTGTTTACTAGACCAAGGTGTTGAAGAACATGAAATAATTCCTATGTGAGATATTCAAACCTTTGAAAGAGACTTGGATTTTGACAATAGTAAAATGAATACAAATTTGGATTATTCCTTGATGCACGTTTGTAAAAGTTGAAG
This sequence comes from Sequoia sempervirens, assembly GCA_007258455.2. NCBI lineage: Eukaryota > Viridiplantae > Streptophyta > Pinopsida > Cupressales > Cupressaceae > Sequoia > Sequoia sempervirens. The sequence goes on along the minus strand of VDFB02270651.1, from coordinate 703,022,866 downwards.
GTTAATATTTCTCTAAATTCATAGAGCATAGACAATCTTTTCTTGTGAGCTTTTTGACTAAGACCTTTGGACTTTGGTTTTAGATTTTGATCTTTCGGGAAATCATTTGAAAGAGCACATGTGTGAGGTCCAATTGTTTATTTTCTTTGCTTAGTGAGTTCTTTTTACCACAAACAATTCTTGATTAGGTTTTCAAACTAAATGTCAAATGTCCCAATTTATTCTCATCCCACAAAGTCCATTATGTGGAAATCAAGGAAATTAAGGCAAAAGTTCCTTATTGTTGACTTTAGTGAGAAAATGAAGATATAAATTCAAATGCTTAGAAGCCTCTAAGGATAGAATCCCTAGGGAGAGCAATGACACTATAATTTTTTCAAAGGTATTTGCTTCCTAAAGGGTTTGAAATTTGATCATCATGTTGATGTTTATTTTCCAATTTTTAATATCCAAGCAAAGTGTTTTGATTCCAAGAACATGCACAACCCTATGGATAAAAATGAAATATTTATTGAGTTCCAATTTGGATAAATCTAGTTATGCCTACTCTTAGCGGATGATTAGATGCTTGACCACACAGGCTCCCCCTTATAGTGCACTTGCTTCTTGGGTCATCCAAGCATCAGTACCCATGAAACTCCCATGGAATACTTCTCATCTCTACTAAGAGCCGTAAAAATGTGGGACAACTTCAAAATGACCGTTCTTGCACCAACAAATAGATTAAGGGTTTGGGCCTTCTAAACAAGAGGTTTTAGTATAAGCATTCCATTCATGGGGGATCATCCATATGGAAAGAGACCATTGCTTCCTTTCTTGTTGGAACAATCCTGATGATACTTGAACTTTCCTCAAGTACCCACACTTATATACCATGTGGAAGTCGCTTGGCTTTAGCATGTTCCCGGATGGTTCATTCCCTAGGGTGATTATTTTTTCCCACAATGCAGGCCCTCTAAAGATAAAAAAAATTGAGCAAGCACATCCATAGTTCCATCGATCTTTATTGAGAAACAAAGAGAGAACACACACGATATACTCCACTCACACTCGCAATATTTTGTTCAATTTTAAGAATCCAAATTGAAGTGTGAAGGAAATCACTTATACAACTTAATATCACAAAAATCTTTTTGATTCTCAAGATCGTCATGAGGCGCGAGAGAAGTGCATACGTATTTTATATGATATTACTTTGGATAAGAGATTACAAAACTTAGAAGCACATGTTCATTTTAATCCTTCAAAGCAATGATTGGATTCTTTTTAAGCACCAAAAGGAAATGTGAGATTTGCTTGTTCAATTGTTAAGCCTTTAAAAAAAATCTAGTAAGTTTCCTAAGGTTCTTTTTAATCCTTTTGTCTTGTTCTTTTTAAGCCCAAACGAAATTATTGATTCCTAAAAGCACAAAAGATAGAAAATCCTTAGAAAAGGGATTACAATTTTTCCCCAAAGTGTTTAAAAACATTTGATATGATGAAATGATGGTGTCATAAGGAGCCTTGCTTTTTTTCCCTTCTTCACTTTTTGATCAATCCAACCTACAAAAACTGGTTAAAACTATAGAAACAAAGGCCAAAAACAAGTTAATAGTCAAAAGCAACAAGAATGAAAAAAGAACATGTTAAAAATAATCTGAAAAGTGCCTTTTACCCAACTTCAACGATGTAGTCTACAGAGCCAGTGCAGTTTGAAGAAGTCAATGGCATTGTATAGCACTATTGAGACTGATAGCAATGCTCTGTGACAAAACCAGTGAGTGCGATTGCGGCATTGTATTGACCAAGCGGCATTGTTTGGAGTTTGGACGTCTGGCGACAAAAAAATGGCCTAGCGTCGCAATTTGAAATTCAAATTTCTGGGTGGGAAGAAGCCAGCATCGTAGTTTGGAGTTTGATTGCGACACTATATGGCATTGTTGGACTAGTAGCAGGGCAATTTCTCTGTCAGTGGCATTTTCCTATAGACACAAAAAGTTCAAAAAACCACAAAATTTTGAAGAAAAACATGTTAAATTCTTCAAGCTCACCCTCCTTCTAGTGCCAAATGTAAGCACATAATCTACACAATAGTTTCAAACTCAACACACATTAGTATGGGTTAGTTTAAAACAAGCAAACTAAGTGCTCCTATGAGATGGTAAAATACTTAAGGATGCAAACTAAACAACAAAAGATGAAAGAAACTAATTGCAATCATGTAAAAAAGTGTGTTTATACCTATCCCATTGTGGATTGGTGCTACTTTGATGTGAAAAGTAGCCCTTTCCTAGCCCTTGACAAGCTAAATGATGAGAATGCCTTGAAGATGCTTATGAATTCAAATGACAATAATGAACTTGTGCCTAAGATTGTGGATCCCCAATCAATAGAGAGATGTTCTATTTAAAGGAGAGAATGATGGAGAAATGAGAAGAATGGAAGATTGTGGGATAAAAGACAAACCAATGGCAAGATTCCACTTGTCAACATGTCAATGGAGGAAGGTTGTGCACATTTTGGTCATTGTGCATGATAAATGCTATTAAGTTCAAATTTGAAATTTGAAAGTTGGATTGTTGAGGAAGAAGAAAGTGTCTTAAATGCCAAGTTGGAGACATGTAAGAGACAATGTAAGAGGAGTTAATGCCATGTTGGAGGACAAGTCCCTTTTGGGGGGAGATTTCAAATTTGAAGCATATTCCATAAAGATGCCATTTTGAATGAAAATAGAAGAAATAATAAATCAAATAAATTGATTTATTGTGCAAGTTGCAAAAGCTAGAGGATTGGATGGATTAGGATTAGCATTAATCATGATTTGATTAATTAAGAGGGAGATTAGTTGAATGTGACATTTAACTTAAATATTTGGATTTATTTAAGTTAAATGAGAAGATAAAGAACATAAGAGATTTAATTAAATAAATTTGATCTATTCAATTAAATGGAGAACTTTAGAAGATTAACTAAATAAAATTGATTTATTTAATTAAAGAGATGTCTTTAGGAGATTAATTAAAGAGATGACTTTAGAAATTAATTAAATAAAACTAATTTATTTAATTACAAAGAAGAATATGATTTAATCAAATAGAATGATATATTTAATTAGATAAAGTTGATTTATCTAATTAGAAGGGGAAATATGATTTAATTAAATAAAGATTGATTTATTTAATTAAATATGATGAATTTTAATTAGATAAAAATTATTCGATTAAAATGGTTAGTAGAGGTATGATTAAGGACGAATTGAAATTAGTGAATCTGGATTAGATGCATGTATATATTATGTGTCTACACTAGGTAAACTTAACATGTAAATAAGACCTATAAGTGAACTAGATAGGTAAAATACCTATTTACACCAACAATAACAACATGTGATGACACACTTGACACCCACACTAATGCATATTTAGAATGGTGACAAAAGAAAAACACTAAAAACACCATGAGATAGAACACCATGGTTGGCAAAAAAATGAGGCATGGGGAACAGTCAAGATTCTTGAAACCATTAGAACATCCTTCAATCATCTCTACCCAACCATCCTCCAAATTCCACTAGGAAACAACACATAAAAACCACAGGCAAATAACCTTTTTATCGAAGGTCACCCAAAATCCCTGACCCTCGATAAGGTATCAATATGCACACAAGTCCAATATTGGTATTGAGCTTCTCCTAGGGTCAATACCTTATTATCATACTTTATGAGAGTTTGGCACCTAGATATCAAACTTCATGAAAGTTTGAAACCCCTAGTGTATGACTAAAAATTAGGAAAATAGGCAAGAATCATTAACAAAAACCACACAAAACTATAAGATTCAACTAACGAATTCCAATATAGCAATGAAGAATGAATAATGCAACATGAAAGATTAATCAAATCATATACCTTTTCTCACATGAAACATCAAATTTTGCTTGTAAGCTCTTGTTTCTCTTAGATTTTATGTGTGCACAATTACAATAAGATCAAATGAATTTTATAGAAAAATATCAAAGTTTCATGGTTAGCCTTCGAACGAGAATGAATGTTGATTTTATAGAAAATGCCAAATTTGATGGATAGTCTAGATTCAAGGAAGAATCAAAAATATCAATGGTGGAGAATTGATGAGAGGAATTGATTGATAATTTGAGTGTTTGCATGATTCAGTTAACAAATTGCATGATTTAGATAAGAGAATTGATTGAGAAGTTAACTCAGACTAAGTGGTAGTAAACTGAATTGATTGATGAGAGAACTCGAAGTGAGTGGGAGTGAAGTAAATTGATTGAGGAGTGGACTGAAATTGATTGATTAGTGGACTGAGAGTAAGTCTCACTCAGGAGGTGAGTTGGAAATTAATAATTAATTAAATTAATTAATTATTAATGGTATGTGCAAATGGATTAGATAAATAAAATAATTAATTACATTATTTAATTATGGAGATTGGATAATGTTGAAGAATTAAAGGATAATTAAATAATTAAAATGATTAATCAATTTAGGATAGGGATAATTGATAATCAATTAAATAATTATGATTTATTTAATTAATGTAGAATAATAAAGATAATTAGGGACTTAATTAATCAAGGAGGAAAAATAGTAAAGTGAGTTAATTAAAAAATATGATATTATTTAATTACTAATAGAATATGAAATTGGTAATAATTAAATAAATGATAATTATTTAATCATATGGGTAAGACGAGTTTAACGTAAAAATGTCTCTTGTGGGCTAGGATAATTTTGAGTGTCTACATTTTTCCCCTCTTCGAGACAATGCAATTTTGAGCATTGTTTCAAAGAAAAATCAAGAAAATTTAGGACCTGCCCCAGTTGGCCCTAATGACAATAGGATAGTGTGGTGCCCCCTCGAGAAATTTGGTAAAAATTCCAAAAAATTAGCCAAATTTTACCAACAAGCTGATTTAATTTGTTCAGATGCAATGACTATGAAAAATTATAATTACTGGGTAATTAGGTCAGCTATGGTAGCAATTGGCTTACATGTGCAGTGCATATAGTGCAAAGGAGGGGTCCATTAGGGTTTTGAAACTCTAGATATATAGGCCCTTTGTGGAAAATAATCCTCATTTATGCATTTTGGTTTTGATATTTGGAGAGGAGTGGAGTGAGCTAGATTAGAGTGGGTGCAAAGCTATGGTAGGGATTTCAGAGAGTAGCCATCGAGGTTGGTGAGTGTGGAGCTACGGGCAATCAACAAGCTTGAGCAATGTGATATGTACCTTATCTCATCTTTGGATTTTTTTCACTTTTTTGGTAGACTTAGGGCTCAAAAATAGAACAATAGATGCAGTGCAAAATTTTGCACCACATTCATCTATAACATATGAAAAAGGGAACCCTAAGTTAGTGCATAAACCTATAATTAATTTTTGCTCCATTTTCAAAGGTACATTAGGGTGGAAATCAACAAGGTGTTTAAATTGGGTAAAAGTACAAACCTATGTCACACTTTATAAAGGAATCAGTTAATATAAAAAAAAAATTCAACTTTGACCACATAAAAGTGGTCTTTATGTTTTGAATTTAAAAATGATGTAAACTAATGAAATGTAAAACTCTTGATGAAGTTTATTCCTCTAATTTTTTAGATTTTTTAAAAATTGTTTTGATTTTTTTTTATCAATTTAAGAGAAAATTTTGAAATACTAAAAATTTCAAGAAAAAGTGACATTCCCTTGACATCAAGAAACAAATAGAAAAAACTTCATTTTCCCCTAATTGTTTTCTCCAAATAGATAACTTCAATATCTAGGGCATGGAAAAAAAATTGAAATCTTGATGTATATTTTTATCGTAATAACATTTTAAAGTCAAACTTATCAAAGTTTGATAGTTTTCATTTGACATCAAAAATTGTCTACCTTTTTTTCATTTTCAAAAAACAAATTATACCCTTTTGAAGAGAATTCTCTACTATAGGGCACCATATATATATATATATATATATTTATCATGTTTTACTATTTTTTATTGCTAATCAACCTCTTTTTTAACTTTAACAACCTACTTGTAGTATTTTAAAAAAATATTAAAAATAATCAAAATATAAAGAAAAGTACATATTTGGATTCAATGCTCTAAGCTCTACAAAATGATATTCAAAAAGAAATTGACTAAAGAAATACTTAGTTGAAGTTGGAAATTTTAGAAGATTTTGAAAAAGGCTAAGTTGGCTGCCAAGTGGGATGTCACTCAGACAATTTTGGTAGAAAGGATTTTAGTCAAAATGGTTTCGATCGAAACCATTTCTATCAAAACCCTGCATATAAAATGATTCACATGTCAAAGTGGTAAAGGGAAAATTTCTAATTTTTTGGTTTTGGGCGAAACTGTTTTGACCAAAATTGTTTAGGTCGAAACTATTTCACTCAGAACTATTTAGTTGGCTAAACGTGTGACACAACTATATACTTTTACCCAATTGACTTTCAACCATTAAGGTGAGTCAATCAGACCTAGGTTTGATCCTTTTGACCCTTCTAAATGGACTGGAATTAATTTTTTATGATTAACCTAATTCAACTATGTGCCCTAATATGGAAATTTCAATATTTTGATGATTAATAGACTAAAACAACTTGTAGGAAAATTTGGGAAATGTTGAGTGATGTGTACCTATCACAGAAAGTTGGATCTAGCATGAAATGGAGGATAGAGTTTCCAAAGGGCGTATGGGTCCTTGTAGGACTTCTTTGAAACTTTAAATTTGATCTTCTATCTCTCTCTCTATTCTCTAATGTGTGCCCTACAGACCCTCACCTTCGAATAATTTTCAAAAGAGATAGCGGGGAGGGTAGCTATATAGGATTTTTCCTCAATCAAACCACTATTTTGGTATTTCTACCTTGACAATAGCCAATAAAATTAATTGATAACAATGTGTGCACCCTACCCTTAAGTGCATCAAAGGTTGTTATGAGCTAAAAATGTAAAAATCCCTACTCAAGTTTGTTATAGAAGGATTTCTATATGAAAATGACAAGATCTACCTAAGAGGAAGTCAAACACCCTTAGCAAATCTGAAAAATAATAATACCTTGCTTTAGGCTACAAGTAGGATGAACCTTGAAGATGAGAACACTAGGAAATAAGTCATTAGGTTGAAGGAAATGACCAAATACATCTCCCAAACCTAGAATCTGTCATTCTATTCTATTGGCATCAACCTTCAATAATGGAATATGGCTTGATCAAATTTGTAAATGAGCTTGAAAACCTGCAACTTGGAATATATTTAGTGGAATGCAATGATCTCTTTCTGCTCCAAGTTTCAAATTATTGCTTTCTTGTGTTTCTTAGTTTTAAATGGTAAAAAGACTAGGTATTTATAGGAATTTCTCTAATTTCTCGAAGATTAGATCTCGATAGCCAATATTTACAATTTAAATTTTGAATGTTAAAATTTTGACACCGATATATCCAAAATTAGTCCTCAAAAAAATATGGGAGACCCATACATCCTAGGGCATGCCCTATTTTCTAATACATTAATTTTTGGGGGAAAAACATCAATTGAATGCATTTAATGCTTGCAATTTGTTGGAAATGATAAAATAAGCCTCATAATGCATAATTTAGGAGATTAGGGCCTAGTTAGGATATGTTGAAAATGTATAAATGCAAGGTTAACTAAACTAGGTCCAAACTAAGCATGAACTTATACTATAGACATGGAAAATATACTGACATACTTGATCTCGATTATTAACACCATTTTCATCCTAATTCATCCCTCAGTCTAACCATTTAATTGAATACCTTTATTTGGTTAAATTCATCAATTTTCCTCTCTTAATTAAATAAATCATTTTATCTAATTAAGTTTTTCTCTCTTGTTAATTAAATCAATCAATCTGATCTAATTATCTCTATTTAATTAAATAATTCATTTTATTTGATTAAATCTCTAAAGTCATCTTATTAAATTAAATAAATTAAAACCTTATTTGATCTAATCTAACATCATCCCTTTTAATTAAATAAATCAAAAATCTTTATTTAATTAAGCCTTTTATCATATTCTTATCATTTTTGATTTAAATTAATTCATAAATCTAAGTCAAATTTATCACATCATCTAATCCCTCATTAAATTAATTAACCTTGATTAATTTAATCCTCATTCATGTCCCATCCTCTAGCTTTTGCCACTTGCACATGAAAATAGATTTAATTCATTTATTAAATCTCTATTTTCTCTCAACATGACATAATAGAGAATATTCCTTCAAATTTGAATTCAAATCCAAGTGGACTTTGTCCTTCCAACAAGGCATTTATTTCATCTTACATGTCCTTTTGCATTGAGCCAAGTGGCCATTACTCCATTTGACTCTCCCTCCACCTTGTCATTTCACAATTTTCAAATTTCAAATTTTATGCATTTATGGGCGCATTCATCAAAATATGCACATCCTTCATCCATCCATCTCTTGACAAGTGGAACCTTGCCATTGGTTGAATGTTAGTCCCACATTTCTTCATTTTGGGCATTTCTCCAACTTGTCATTCTATAAATAAGAGGTCTCATTCCTAATTTTAGCATCCACAATTTAAGCAAAGTTATTATACTCAAATCCATACTCAAGCATAGCAATTCTCATCCATTTCATCAAGTCTTAGCTAGGTTATGCAGATTTTTCATCATGGAGCTTCATTGAATCTTCAACAAAGTGGATCACTCTTCATCACCAATCTACATTGCATCATTGGAGTTGGGAAAGGGCCAATTTTCACATCAAATTGGCATCAATTTCCCCATGGGATCAATAGTTTGCTTGTTTAATTAGGATTCAATCTATTTTATTGCTTTCTTATTGTGTTCTTCATTTTATTTCCTAATTTAAGCTTTGTAAATGGATTTCATGGGGAACTTAGATTCTAACTTGCATTTCAATCTTCTAATGTGTGTGTTTGTTATGTTTTGCAGGTACTAGGATCTTGGTTCTACATATACTAACACCTACAAGGGAGTACAATTTTTGATGCTACATCATCATCGCAAATGATGCATATGTAGGGTTTAGCGTTGCATCTATAAATTCAAGCCACAATTGTCACGTGGTGTTGTAATTTTTTTGTGCACCACAAGCATGTTTAGTGTTGCAAGTTTTTTCTAGGGATGCAAGTGTTTTTTTGAGCTATAATTGTATTGCGAGCCACATTTGTATAAAGGGTACATTTGACTATTTGAGTGACGCATTTGACTGTCATTTAATTAAATACACTCTTAGGGAAAAAATTAGGGTTTAATCAGTCAATTAAGTTTAGGAAAAGGTTATGATTGACCTAATGTGTTGTTTGAATGTAGGTGAGATTGCTATCACTATATACATGTGAGAGTCGACCAATTTTTATGGCAATGCAACATCATTTGGATTAGACCAAGTGAGTCATTTTGTATGCACTTGGATTGTATTATATCACCTTCATGCCCGAGATTAGGGCTAACAGGGGACTTATAAAAACTACAACCTTACAACAAGGACATTACTAAGACTTTTAACTATAATGTAAATTAAACCATTCCATAAAAATAGGATATAAAAATTTTCTTTTTGTAGTATCAAAAAATGTACTCCTTTACATTTTCACACTATGTTTGGATCCCTTAATTAAATTGGACTTAATTAAACCTCTAATTGGCCCTATTTTGCATCTACAATCCTAATTAATTGCAATTTTTTGAAAGGATAATTATGATTTAATTAATTTAATTATCATTTTAACACCTTGAAATGAATAGGTCCTAGCAATTTAGGTCAAGACCCTAAGAGTGAATGGGTCCCATTTAGTTGCTTAATTCAAATTTTAAATATGCTTTTGGCAGCCTTTTATGATCCCAAATTCAAATTTTAAATGTCAGCTTGTAATGTTTAATTTTTGGGAAATTAGAAAATTACCTATAAAAGCAAGATCTTTTTATCAATTCAAATCCTAGAAATTCTTGAGAGCAAAAAGTATAGCTAATATTAATGTCAAAGGTATTCAAGAGCATATTTCTCAAGAATTTTTTACAACATTCAAGATCTCAAGCATCGTGTCAAAGTTATCAAGCATCATGAATGTTTTTTGAGCTAGCATTGTGATGTAGGTTTCAAGCATTCAAGTGAAGATTCAAGCATCAAGATCACATCATCAATCAAGCCATTCATGCAAGATCAAGCCATTGGAGAGATCTACTAAGTTCCGGTCCTTCAAGGGTTTCAAATCAAGTTTTAACATGGAAATTGTTCATTCATCATTCCTTTCATTGTTTCATTTCAAGGTTTAATTACCAAAACAGGGTTTGACCAAGGAAAACCCCCATTCACCAAAAACAAACATTTTTTTCCTCTTGTGTGTTTTGCAGATCCTAGGTTGAATAAGGATTGAAAATCTATCAAAAGAGAAAAATTGCAAAAGTTGTCAACATTTTCGTCAAGCCACAAAAACTCACTTTCATAATTTATTTCCAAATTTCTAACTATGAAACCTAGAGAATCAGGAGTGCAGACCAAGGACCAAAGGACTATGAAAGCAGATTTTTAACACTTATAGAAAGACCCATTCACCCTTGGGTGAATGAGTCCCATGAGGACACTCAACACAACCATTTTATGACAAGTGCATAAAATCCAATCCTTCTCAGATATGTTGAAATTTTCCAGTTTCTATTAGATTAAGGTTTAATTTACAGATTTCATGTGTTACATTACATCATTGCATTCATTTATTATTTTTCATTCATCTCCCAAAAGTGCATTTCAGGCTAATTTACCCTATCTTAGGTCATAAGGAGAACAAGATCTCCATTAAGGTTGACTCACCTAAGGGTTGAAAGTCAATCTTACCTTAGGGGATCTCTTTTTCCTAATTAAATAAGGAAGAAAAGTGTAGGTGCATACCCCCCATTCAAAATCCATCACCCACATTTTTCCCCCATTTCATTTTGGTGAACTTGACATTGTACACCAAAATTCTAAAATTGGAGTCCATTCAAACCCTAGGTCTAGGATTTGCATTAATTTGCATAGAATTTCATTACTTTGCATCTCATTTATGGCTATTAAACTTGCATTAGTTTGCATCTCATTTAGGGTTTTAGGTTTTCATTTTGCATCCTTTAAAATCTAAAAGATTCAAAAATTTGAATGCATATTACATTAATTTTTCATAGTACTTGCATATTAGTGTATGCTCAATCATTCATATTCACAAATTGAGTCAATATTTCATTTCAAAAAGTGTCATATTGTTCATTATTTTTCATTCATTGCACTTGCATTTAGACATCAAAATCTAGAAAAATCGGTCACTGAAACCACAGTTTATAGTCTGAAATAGGAAACCCTAGCATTGAACCTTAGACTCAAATTTAAATTTTTGCAACCCATGTGCTAAGACCCATTTTCCCTAGGGTGAATTTGTCCCTATACAGGTGTTGTTTCAAACTTTTGGGCAGTGATTTTTCTCTATTTGCTTCATTATGATCTGTTGTTAAATCTGGGTTTTAGTTTTAGAAAAAAAGAAAAAAAAAATTGTCATTATTTGCATTAAGTTTAATTGGTCAAATTGGGTGCATTGTTTGAAAATCAAAATTGGCATTAGAAACATATCATTTTCAGTATCTTGCATTCAAAAATCAAAAAATATTCATATACCAAATCTAAAATTTTGCATGCAAATTAATTATGGACATGTGTATGGGTACAATATATGGAAAACCTTAAGATCTTTGGTAGATGTTTCAAGTTGTATGTTTGGTGATGACCCTAATGCAATTGAGACTATTAATGAACCTTCACCTCCTAATTATTGCAAGAATGGAAGGATTGAAGGTTTTTTCATTAATGTCAACTATTCAATTGGTTATCAACTAATTGCTACTGTCATTAGTGTCATGGATATAGGTTATTAGTTGTATATGTCAAGGATATTGAGAAAATTGTAATGAAGACATGTTGCAAGTGTTCAATAGTTGCTCCAAGTTTTTCTCTAAATTGCTCCTATATTTGTGTGGTTCATATATGTTGATCATAGTTGTTGGAAGTTTCTATACAATGCAAGTTGTGTTCACCAGTTATGAACTGTGGTTTTTTGTGTTTTTGGTTGAGGTCCAAGAGAAATATTGTTGGTTTGGATTTCTCTTTGATGAAGTATTATGACTTTTGGTTCTAGAGTTGAGTTTTTTTATTGTATTGAAGATAATTTTGGTATTTGGAAAGTTCGTGCTTAATTGTTCTATGTATTTTACACTGGTTTGGTTGACCTTGTGTGAAATACTACTTTTGGAGTTAGTGAAGCGTGTTGGATCTATTTGGCTCCTGATGAAGCATGTGTTTGGGTTACCCTCATTCTAATTCCACCCTAGAATGTTTTGGCGCCAACCTAATTTGAATTTGAATGGTTGACTTTGGATATGTTTCAAAGTTGAAGATGTTATAAATGAAGAATGAGTTAGGGAAGAAGCAAGGAAGAAGAGAACAAAGGAAATAGAGACAAGAGTGCAAGAGAATAGAGATAAGTGTGAATCAATGTGTGTGTGTTTGATGTGAGTATGGAAGATCAATGTGAAGCCTAAATGTTGAGTTTTCAGAAGCAGTGAGCTAAAGGTGCACTTTATCATTCATGCATGTTTGCAAGTGGATTGAGTGAATTATGACAAAATCCTTTGTTGCATTGATATTTTCTTCTCTATATAACAAGTCTTCTTTACCTTCTTTTTATCTCTATGGCAATGAGCCCTCTGGGTTGTTAGCCATGTTGGATAGTGAGTCCTTGTTCTAGAAAGTGAGTCATTTTTCTTGGCAATGAGCCTTATTTCTCAAGTAGTGATCCTCTTGTAATTGGTTTTGATATTCTCTATAGTGTGAGTTAATCCTTGCCGTGGTTTTTCCATTATTGGTTTTTCCATGTGAATCTGGTGTTATGGTGTTTATGTGATGGTTTTCAATTTCTACACTAGTATTTAATGTTTAATCTGCTAAGCAATGTTAAGGTTTAGTTTCAGTGAATGAATTAAAGTTTAAATTTGTGACAACTGATTCACCCCCCCTCTTAGTTGTCTTGTTCAACACTAATGAATGTCTCCGTGAAGTGTAAATATTAGGTCAAGATGAAGATAGCATGCAACAATTCATAGAAGACTCCCTATACAACCTTGAGAATAATGCACCCTTTTATCCATCCATGCAAACACCACCTATAATCCCCTCACTTGATATGTTCAACCTCTTACATCCTGAAATGGAAGCACAAAACAAGCCTCAACCATGAATCATTAATGAACTTGTTAACAAGGATAATAATGATACTCTTTTATCTTATGCTCATCAAGTTACTGATACACCCATTACCTTAGAAGAGAGTTATGGTCAAGGCTTTAATATCTTAAGTAAACAAGGATGTGACATAACAAATAAGCATAAAATTCACAAACTATTAGATAAAATACCTTATGTGGATACCAAGGGGTTAGGATATGAAGATCTCCCCCCCCCTTGCACATCTCCTAAGGGAAAAGGTATTCTCTTTCACAAGATCATTACAAGAGACCAATTAATACCTCACAAGGATGATAGGATCACCATAGATCCTCCTCACCCACCTCCACATTATAAAATTTTCCAAACAAGTATTATAAGCCCTATAAGATCAATTAATTTCCATTCTTACACACTACAATAGAAACAAAATGAAAAATGGAACTCCTCTGTCTAGGATTGATTTAATTGCCACCTATCAAAGAAAGAAAAAACGGAAAGAGTACAAACATGAATTACTATGAATTTCATAGAACTCTTGAGCATCTTTCTAATAAGTATCATATTTCACAATGATTGATCCATGAAAATGATGTTATTGATGTAATTAACTAAAATGCATGCACTTTTCTCCTTGATGTGATAGTTGTAGGATCATAGCATACTCACTATTACATGTTTTACATTTATTTCAAATCATTTCTATATTACAGGGAGCCCATTCTCATCACTCGTCTTGGCTCATCCTTGTCTTACACTCAGTGGGGGTAAGGAGTTAGATAGCTTTGTCCTATTTTGGTAGTTGTTGTTGTCCCTTTGGCTAGTTATCCACCTTCTATATATGATGAACAAGATTGGGATGTAGATGGCCTGCTATAGGTTGAATCACATGTTCCATACTAGCATTTGTCTTCATATTCTTTGTGATTGTATGTGTGTAATGTGATCCCCCATAGAGTGTTGCTTTGTGTGTCTTTATATTTTTGTGAGCCTACTTTGGATAACCCTTGTCACTTTGTTGGTGCAAGGATACAAAGGAAGTGAATCTTTCGTGGCATTCTTCTATTGTAACCTTTATCTTTTGTCTCTTTTTTTCCTTTTGGGGATGATGCAAAGCGTCGGAACATTCAAGTCTCTTCCATGTTGACCCAAAACCTTCCCTTTTTTCTCTCTCTATGTGTCATTCTTACTTTTTTCTCATTGTTCCATGATTTATTTGGGGAATAATGATAGTTCCAAGCTCAATTATATCACTGCAACAACGAAAAATGTTGACCCCAAATTCATGGATACCTTATCTGTTATTTTACGATTGCATATGGGAGGAAACCTTTTTCCCATGTTGTAGCTCTATTCAAAAACATATGTTTTATATAGGGCTTTCCAAATAAATCTCTCATGTATTGGCATTATTGTGTTCTACTTTAAAGTAATTGCTCACATCATGGTGTTTAGTAGTTTCTTTAAAGTGGGGGCATACACATTCCTACTAATTGTTTGCTTCAAATTGTGGTCTTCTTACTTCACATGATGTGTCTTCTTGGTGGTTTCATTTGGTTCTATGTCCTTCAAGGTTGTGACCTTTTGGAGCATATGGAATTCCTCTCAATGGTGATCCTATGAATTGCATTTCTTAAGTTGTAAATATTTTATACTCGACTAGTCCTCTCTTGGATACATTAAGCATGATGTTCCCTAACGTGAGACCTTTCATGAACTAAGAAAAACCCCTTTGAACATCCTGCTGCATGTATCAAGGCCACCAAGCATAACACAACTTGCTTGCCAATGGATCCTTTTTCATGAGTGCCTAGCATAATGCAACTTCCTAGTCTTGTGACCATTTGTGTGGCACCTTATCAAAGTTATCAAGAGGTATAAATTTGGTATGGTTAGTACAATGGGAGCCTATAGACCTGGCATGACTTTCCCATTAGCCACTTTTTGGGTCTCACCTAGTGGACAACGGATCTCACTAGCCCATGTGAGTGCATTTTGTTTGCATAGTGGACAATGGGTTTCCACTTATGAATGTTTTTGGATAAAAAACTAAGGCTTGATCCATATCGATTGGACAAATATTTGAGGCCTGACCCCCCTTCTCTCTCTTTCTTCTCAGTAATTTTGGCATTGTATGCTTGTGTATCTTGTCTTGCTACTGCATATTTAACATAGACATGTGCTTTTGTACCTTTGTTGGTTTGTACCATAAGATCTTAGATCTTGGGGGCTTGATCATCCTCCTTTACCTTTGTTTTCTTATCTTTCCAACAATTGTACAATTAGACCTCTCTTGACACTTGTTTATCTACTTTAGTGTGAGTTTAACGCAAGGCTCATCCTCTCACTAAAGTGGGGGCTAAATGTAGTGTCAAAAAGTGTACTCCTTTACATTTTCACACTATGTTTGGGTCCCTTAATTAAATTGGACTTAATTAAGCCAATAATTGGCCCTATTTTGCATCTAAAAGCCTAATTAATTACAATTTTTGAAAGGGGAGTTATGATTTAATTAATGCAATTATCATTTTTAACACCCTGAATGAATAGGTCTTGGCAATTTAGGTCAGAACCCATTCGCCCTTGGGAAAATGGATCCCCTTTAGTTGCTTAATTAAAATTTTAAATATGAAAATTTAAATATGAAAATGGAAGCCTTTTTATGATCCCAAATTCAAATTTTAAATGTTGGCTTGTAATGTTTAATTTTTGGGAAATTAGAAAATTACCTATAAAAGAAAGGTCTTTTTATCAATTCAAATCCTAGAAATTCTTGAGAGAAAAAAGTATAGCTAATATTATTGTCAAAGGTGTTTAAGAGCATATTTCTCAAGAATTTGTTGCATAATTCAAGATCTCAAGTATCATGTTGTTGGAATAATGAAGAAGGTGACCTCCAGGTTTGTTGTCATTGATGCCAACACTAATTTGTAACTGGCTAAGTAAACTGTGTGTCTATACTGATTTGGTATTTTGATCCGGAAATCCTCTCAATAAAAGGAAATTATATGAGTTTGTGATATGTTGCTCATGAGTGTCAGTTGTAACTAAAAAAAATCTTTCAAAAATTTTGGTTGATCCGACTAAATTATCTAAGTGACAGAAGTTTGACATTCTTTTGGCTGACAAGGTTATGAACTGTTTATCTTATAAATGTTTAAAGTGTTCCTTTCTAGGTTCGAGCTAACCTAATTAGTGTTCATTATGATTTTTCTTGCGTTCCAAAAGGAATTTTGATTTAAGCCAACAAATCTTTTTGGATTATGCATTCAATTAGGCCGACCTAATTGAAGTATAAAGATGAAGCTATATAGATGTGTGTGTGTGTATGATGAAGAAAAAATATATACGAATATAGATGAAGGAATGGTGTGATATACAATGATGAGAAAAGTAGTGAAAAGGTTATGCCAGTTGTTGTATGCCTACGACCAGAGCAATTTTTTTGGTATTCCGGAGCTTAACCGAAACTGATCTCTATAATTTGAAGGTGTTCTTACTCAATTCATCATTATGCAGTGAGCCATACGTTTTGTATCTTGGTGACAAGCCATTTTGTATTTACTTCAAGTTGTGATCCTTTCAAGGATAGTGTTTCTTGGCAGTGAACCCTATAATATCTTATAACTGATTATAATATATTGTGAGCTAATCCTCACCGTGGTTTTTCCCTTTTTGGGTTTTCCACATTAAAATCCTTGTGTCAATGTGTTATGATTCCTTTTATGTTTTGGTTTACTTTTGTAGCTAGATGTGGATTGATAATTGGATGGTTAGTAATTAATTATGTTAGCAAAATACTAATTCACCTCCCCCTCTTAGTATTCAGTGTATTCAACAATTGGTATCAAAGCTTGGTTCCTGTAAAGAAGTCTTACAACTTGAGGAAGGTCCCAAAATTTGAATACATGGCTAACAAAAGTTGTCTTGTTCCTCTGGAAGAAGACTTTACATATGAGGAAATCAATGCTTCCCTTGAAGAATTGGAAAAAAGTAAAGATAAGAAGGAAACTCTGAAAGGAAACTTAAAGGAAGAAAATGAATGCATCAGAAAGTTAAGAGAGTAGATCAAGAAGTTCAAGGAAAGGCATAGAGAAGTCAGTGATTAGTTGAAAAAGGCTAATGAAGACATTGTTAGACTGAAGGTGCAAGTAGAAGAAAAGAAATGAATTGAGGAATGTTAGAAATATGAGATTTAGAATAAAATTGATGAATGTACAAAGCTTGAACATTAAGTAGTAACCTTAAGATCTGATCTAGAAAAAGTAAAAGCTCATGAAGAAAATTCAAAACAAGCTCTACAAAGCTTGATGAGTTGATCGCATTTCAGAAACCTCCTAAGGATAAAAGTGGTCTAGGACTTGAAGAAGGACAAAGCTCAAAGGAAAAAATGATTTCCAACAAAGAGGAAAATCAAAGGAAGTTTCAAGGCAATATTCATCAAATCAGGAACCAAAGGAGCAATACCTGAAGGATTCCTATTCGACAACCTAATGCTCAAAGGTACTCATCTTTTAATGGTTTTTTTTCTCATGCAATAAATTCAATCATAGAGCAACAAAATGTAGAAGTAGAATGAACTAGAATATAATGAGTCAAAATTTTGGATTCTTTGTTGGAATTTTTTTTGCTTGCAATAAGTTTGGACATAGAGCTATCAAATATAGAAGCCAGATAATGTTGAATAGATTTAATGTTAGTAGAAGGATTCAGTCTTTTCAAGGCTATTATTACACATGCAATATCTTTGGACATAAGGCTAATCAATGAAGATCAAGGATGAATGCAAATCATTTTGATCAAAGATATGTTGTGTGCTACACTTGCAACAAATCAAGACATATCTCAAATTTTGTAGGAGAAAAATTGGGAAGAAACATAATCCAAAATAGAAGAACAAGTGTGTGAACAAAGTGGATCCTACCAAGGTTAGAAAAGAAATGGAAAAGATTTGGAGGAAAAAGGAAGAACCTGAGAAAAATGATGAGTCAAATACATTTGTATCTACATTTGATGTAGATGCCTCTTCCAAAAACTAAACCCAGTATTGGTTTCGGGGGGAGCAATATAGAGAAATCTAAAAAGGCCCTAATATTTGTGGTGTCAAAAAATGACATAAGGATATGTGATGTGGGTCATCATTCTGAAGGAATTGGAGAAATATTCAGCAGAAAATAGGCAGATCTAGAGAATTGTAGAGCCTTTATTGGTTTACAGTATATTTCATAAAGTGTTTATCAGCTTTAAAAGTTGAAAGGCAATAAATGTGAATTAGGGAAAAATTCATAAGTAATAAAGCAATAAAATAAGTTAAGGCAAAGTACATTTGCAAAATTGGGAAGAAGTAGTGAAAGCTAAAGTGAGTTGAAGGCAATTAAGAGCATCGTACATCAAAACCCTAGTTCTTGACAAGCAAAAAATGTATTCTCTATTATCTAAATTTTGTGGATTCTAAGTTGAAGGAACTTTCTATTAAGCATATTCAAGTTGTTTGAGGAGAATGACAACTCCTAATGTTGTGGAAATCTCTAAGAGACCCCAACCCATATTTAGAAGATATTTATGGAAAGTGTATGAAAATGATCCCATTGGTGTGTTCTCGCACATTCCAAGCCATGTGCTACCCACTGAAGATACAAGAATATATATTCATGTGAAGCTACAATAATTCAATCACCAAGAGCTTAAGGATTTATGGGATAATGAGTTAACCAGAGATGATCTATCGCTTAAGCCAGAATATAGTTTAGATGAATTTGAATGTTTGGAATTGGTTTCCAAAATTTTCTAGTGAGAGTGAGGTGAAGTTTGTTAGAATGGCCCTCACTAGGGTTCATAGAAAATTTGTGTTGGAAAATGAACTAGGGGTTTTCAACAAGGAAGCAATTCGAGCCATAATTCGTCTTTACAATATTGGATCGATTCCAGTTCTAAAGGTAGTGAAAAATGATGTAGTCACAAGGCTGACTAGTGCTACATTTGATGGAAGCACTCTAACTATAAAGTCTATTACAAACCCTGCCATCAAGTATGCTGCCATCATGATTGGGCAGAAAATCTATTTCACCAACTGAGTAAATTTTGTATCTACTACAGTAATTAATAGTGCATATGAAATTGTGGTGAATGGAAAATATTTTGATCTTTGTGAGTTTCTTAGGTTGCAACTTATGGAGAACCTAAGTATGACTAAGGCAAAGAAGCATCCTTTTAAATTTGGCACTTTAGTTGTTTGTTTACATTATTTTATTTCTTGAGGGATTTATTGGGAAGAAAAGGCATAATATGGGATGGAAACATGTCAGTTACTCATTATATTTTTGATCATTTGCATAGTCTAGGAGATTTTAGGGCACATAAAAATTCCCTAACTACTTTCTTTGCAATATTTTAGAATGAGATGCATGAAAGAGACCAGATTCCAAGGACTCTAGTGAAGAAGTATGAAAATGAGATAACCTTTCTTGTATCTAGAGATGAATGTATCATTCAGGCTGTAGAACCCAGAACTTGATGGATTGAACCACTGGGATATGAGATTGATGAACAAATGGTAGAGAGGCACATTGAAATTCTATTGAGCAGTACTAAGGATCCCTCTCTACCTGGGCATTGAATTTATGAGGGGAAATCTACTAAAGTACATTTAGAGGCTACTGTATCCAAAAGAAGAAAGAAGCTTGAAGCTTTCTTCTAAGGAATTTTTTTTCTAAGGATGATATAGAATAGTTAAAGGAGGCCCTTGATGAAGGAAAATCCAAATCTACTAAACAACCCTCTAGACCCAAGAAATCAAGAAGACTATCTTCCGGTGTGGCACCAACACCTATCTCTAGTACTACCACCTCTAGTGTTGATAATATTGAGAAAGGGAAGAAGAAAGAACAAATTTTCCCTGCATCTGTTGATATTTTTTCCCCTATTGGTCCCAGTATCATGGAATCTAAGAAAAAGGACATACCTCCTGCTGCACCATCTACTACTTCAAGAAGAAGAGTGAAACAAAAGGCTAATAGGAAAAGAAATCTGAGTGATGCTATTCAGGAAGAAATTGATCTTAGCATAGAAGAAGAGCATCAACTATAAAGAATTAAAAATGATATTATATCCAAATATGAAACTAAAACTAGAGTTGATATCTCTACAAATGAGGAGACAAAAGAAGAAGAGGATACTTAAAAGATTCATGTGCATAAGAAGAAGAATGAAGAAGGCTCATCTGATCCTCTGGAGAACATACTTGAATCTTCTTCAATAAGTGATAAACCATCTTTAAAACTAGGAGCCTTAGTAAATAATATGATTGGCAGTGACCTTATGCCAACTACTAAGTTTTTTGATGAAGTTAATGACAAAGGAAGCAACATCATAAATGCATTTATTCATTATCTAGTTATTTGTAATGTAAGTATGGAGACCATACAGTCCAAAGTCACTAAAAATGTATGGAAAGAATTAGTACTTAGAAGGAAAGAGGCTATAAATGTTGAAGACAAGATGAGAAATGAAGCCTTAAAATCCATGAGTTCCACTTTTTTGGAAATAGAAGCTGCCAATCTAGTAAAAGAATGTTCTACATTGTTTAGAGTCAAGAAGAGGGTTAATATGCTAATGACTAAGGAAGAGGACTGTATGGAAAAGTTAAGGAAAGAAACTCGGGATGCAATCAAACAATTAGCAAGGAGTTATGGGGAAAGAACCAGTTCTTCATCCCACACAGCTCAAGCATAGGAACATGTTACTATTGTAGATGTGATGGATAATCCAATTTTGAAAAATGTTGATGATACACTTGGTGTTTTTGAGACCCTTTCCCCTCAAACTAATACAGAAGAGACAACCAGCAAAAGGTTTGATGATCAACATAAAGATCATTCCCATGATAAGCAAGAAGAACATCAAGAATCTACTAAAAAAAAGGATGAGAAAAACAAAGATGAAAGTGAAGGGGGTAAGGAAAAAAAGAAGAATAATGACAAGGATGATGAGGATAGAAGGGAGAAATAAAATAGGGACAAATCCTCTAGAAATTCATCTAGAGAAGAAGAAGAAAAATAAAAAGAAAAATAAAAAGAAAAAGAAGAAAAGGAAGAAGAAAAGAAGAAAGAGGAAGAAAAGAAAGTCATTTTGGCTGAGAAGAGCAAAGGAGAAATTCCCATAGGTTTTGAGTTGTCAAAGTCATCCAAAGGATCATCTGGAAGTACCCTTAAAGGTCTTCTTTCAAGGAAAATTGTACTTCAACTTGTCCTTCCACCCCAGCTAGTTAATTTGTCGTCACATCCAAGTTATGTGGACTTGATCAAGATTACACTAGGTGATAGAATAAAACTAAGTGGCACTTTTCTCAACTCTTCCACACAGGAAGTTGGTGAGTCATATCAAAAGGAAAATGAATTGATTGATGAAGCTATTAAATCCTTATAGGAGATAGCCACCAGTGTTACAACAAATAACTCTCTAGCTCCAATTTAAAATTTAAAGCTTATAGTTGATTCAATCAAAGAGTGCAAATCTAACCTCAAGATACAAACTGCAAAAGTAGTGGAGTTAAGTCTTCTAGAGAAAATACTATTGTTTCTGCAAGACAAGTGTACAATTGCACGTGATAGGGCTTTGCAAAATTTGAAAGAAGTAAGAGAATGTGATGAGGAAGCCCAAATTCTATTTTTCTATTGCATGAAGTGGCCTAAAGCCACACGAGGTATCAAGAACTTAATGGACTTGATTGAGTCTCAACTTGCAGATGCCTCCAAAGATTATGTTGGAGCTAAAAAGTCCACCTTGGTTTTTTACATACCTCGATTTTTATTTATCATTCCATGTCCATCATAAGCCCCACTACCCTTGAATTTTTTTTGTATTTGACATTAAACATAAATTTTTGTACATAGCTCATAAAATAAAGCCTCTAATTATCACTTTGAAATAAATCCTTTTCTTAATGTACTTTCAGAAGCACAAGGTATATCACCAAGACAATGCCATATCAAAGAAAGCTTCACCATAGCCTCCTCGACAAGATCAATAAAAGGCCGATGAAAATGTCGATGAGACCCTGATGCTTCAAGGTGACATACTCAGAGTCTCCCTGACAATCCAGAGAGTAGTATGTCAAAGAAACTTGGATGCTTCAGAGTGAAAAGTTAATTTTTCTCTCCAAAAAGATACAATAATGTCAATACTCTAAAGGATACATGATAATTTTGCATTCAAGAAATAGAAAAACATCTCTCAAACATTGAGACACTATTATAAAATAAATGGTAAAATACTGGCAGAACACAGTCGAATGAGAACAACAACAATCTTAAGGAGACATCAGTGTGTTAAACTAAGCAGTGAAGAAGTCTCTTTGACACCATGAGAACAAGCGAGAAAAAAATGTCGAAGAGACACAAGGGCATCGAATAGATATTGATAAAATTCTCTTCAAATTTCTAAACAAAAACACAACTCCAAGAATATATTATCAATGAAACTATGGGACATCGAAGGGAGGTAACCACAGGTCTCTTCAACATTTTAAAGGAAAAAAGAGGTTATTCAAAGAAACAATGTTAAAGGAGGAACGCGGGTATGTCGAGGAGACATAAGCTTATTAGAAGGAAATTTTCACCAGTCTCATTGGTATTCAGATATCAAAAGTACAAGGAAGGAAGAACTTGAAGTGTAGCCATTGAAGAGACTTTGTGGGATCAAAGAGAAAAACTCAAATGTCCCTTTGACATTTTGAAAAGATATCAAAGACATATCGAAGAAAGAAAAGGACATCTTTGAAAATGTAATCAGGGTCTCTTTGACATGATGAAATGATTTCTCACCTGATTGACATGACTAAGAAAGTCATCAAAGAGATAACTTCCATTAATATTGCAAGTGATTAGAGAGGTGGCGTGAGTGTCATTATGAACCAGAACTGGTTCAAGCAAGTCAAATCTCGATATATCTAACTCCTAAGAAATTAAAATCACTACAAATTGTGGTTGAATATCGAGGAGGCAGAGTTGGATGATAGCAAGGAGCCCAAAAACCACAACATTAGTTCAAGTAAGTGTCCTTGGCTCAGCTGAACATATTCTGTAAAAAATTTGCTTGAAGTTCTATGCAAGTAGGGCCTTGAAATGGATAGAACCTTAGAAAAAAAAATGCAAAGAGGCAAAAAACAAAGGCTAGGCCATTAAACCAAGACTTAATAGATCAATGTCTCGGGTCTGGACCATAATCTAGGAGAACTACTCAATTGAATCCTTCATGTGAAAAATTAGAAGATAAACATAAAAATCGCGAAGATGTGTGGACTCCGCAAAGAGGTTATGATCCATTTATATATCATTACAAAAAGAAGTATAGACACAGACCTGTCTCAAATCCATGGAGCATGAATTTGGCAAAGATTTTCATGCCTAATGTGTTTGTTAACGTGGAACTAATTAAAGAATTAGCTAAAAACTACAACCCTAAGATGAGGGCAATCTATTCCCATGATGGTTCATAATTTATCATCATAACACGAGATTATATCTGCATGGTTTTTCAATTAGATGCATCCATGAAGACAAATTTGAGGATAAGAGATCTATTGGAAGAATATCAAACCATGGATACAAGATAGAAGAGGTGGAAATTACCTCTACATAGACCCAAAGGCCCAGGAAACCAACTTAGAAGATTTTCCAGTGATGAGAAACCCCCATTTCATGTGGATTCATTTGAAGAATACTACTAGTACACCTACTATTTTGCTAGCCAAGTCCTAGGAATTGATGCTCGTGTTGCGATGGTTATAGATCCCATGGTTTTAGCTACAAATATCCAAAGCCAAGATGCTAGGACTTATGACTATGTAGAATACTTATTTGAGGTCATTAATACCTTAGTTGTTGCTATTAAGAATAATAATGATGCCATCAACTTCAAGCATTATTCTCTACTCATGCATATGATATTATATGAAGGACAGGCAATGGGAATGTGGGGAGAGGAGTTGAGAATCAAATATTTGGATAGAGATGAAAATTATAGACCAGTTCAGATGTGGACGTCCATATGGGATAGTAGATGTGGGAGATATAGAGATTCCTCAAGCCAAAAGAGAAAAACCATGAGGGATAGATAAACCATAATTGGGAGGTCTAGTATGCATTTAAAGACTGTACTGTGATAAGAGTATATGGATTTGAGGTAGCTCCATTTTTATTGCCCAAGACTGTGCCAGAAAAGGTTGCATACCTGAAGATTGTAAGGAAATTGGCCTTTCAGACTTCATGCACCTCAAGAGCTATGGAAGGAAATCTCTCATGCCTTATACTTTATGTTTCAGTGAATTTACCATTATTGTTGATCAAGGGCATGAATCAATTAGCTGTAAAATAGATTTTTATGGCATACCATTGGGAAACAAGAGGGAGAAGTTTGACCCTGAGCACTTTATTCATGATGCCAAAATATCATAGAAACTAAAAATATATGAATATGAGTTCTTCATGGATGATTTCATTAGAAATTGTGATGAAACTCAAGTGATGATGAGGAAGGTTGCATACAACAAAATAGTTATGGTTGAGGCTTGGAGGAGAAGTAATAATCCATTATAAGCATAAGCTTTTCGTGAAATACAAGATCCTATGGAGAGGGTTGAGCAATTGATCCTACATGAAGAAGAATTGACTAAGGATGTGCCTCTCATAGCTTTTGAAAGAAGAAGAGATACTGGTTTTAGGATACATGCTGAGAATGTAGTACCTTTAAGTCATTTATCACCACAACCTACTCCAGAGGTGAGCTTCTCAGTTGATACTCCTATTATTATCAAGGATTACATTGAGGAAGGGAATGAGGTTACACATATCACCATTCCCACTATTCCCCAATACGAAGTGCTACTAGAGAGGAATGTGATCACATTTGAAGCTTCTAATGAATTATCTGATGATGTGAGACATTGTGCTAGCTAGGAGTTCATTTTAGATGACGTATTTTTTCAAAACTCTAAGTTTAAAGCCTTCATTTATGAGTACAAAGGAAAAATGATAAGGTAAAAGCTAAAACAAATCAACCCTAAGTAAGAAGCGGATTCCTTAAAAGAACTTTAGTCTAAGGTTGATAAAGAAATGGATAACATCACTCCTAAAAGAGGAAGATAATTACTACAAGAAGTTGGGGTCATGCTTTTTCTAGGGTGAGACATCAACTCAACCATAGTATTTGATAGTTTCCTAAAAAGATAAAATAAGGCCTTGCAATTGATAGATGAGGCCAGTGATAAGATATGCACTAGATTAGGCTATAACCCTGATAACACTATTTTGTAGATTTGGGGCCTTTACCCACTAGGAAAAAGGCCTTCCCTTGTCAATGATCATGATTAGATCTTTAGTCACCTCCTAGTATAAATAATAGGGGATATAGACCCTATTGAGACTATTGATCTAAATGTGAATGTGGCCAAGTTCACCAAGGCTCAAATTTAAAAGCAAGTCAAAGGTTATAAGGGGTTGATTGATGAAAATGAGAGGTTGAAGAAATATGTGATCAGGACCTTACTCACCATTGATTGAATGTGAAAGAAAGGTGCTTGAAGCAATGTCTGAGACTACCTATTGGAAGTGCAAATATGAAATGATTTAGAAAGGGTAGGAGGAATTAAAGAAAAAATAAAAACTACTATATTTGAAATGGCATCAGGACTGGTGTGTAAGAGGTTTGATGATATGATTAAACTTGCTAACAAAGTCTGGGTTATCCATGACAAAACATATGGAGCTTTACAAGAACATAATAGGTTATGTGATTGAATGAAGGAGGTGGAATTATAAATAAAGGCAAAGAAAGGTGATAACAAAAGAATACTTCAAGAATATCAAAAGCTTATGAACACACATGACAACTTCCATAACATATTGAAAAAAGAATTGAATCACTTCAGTCAGTCACTAAGTATGGATCTACCGAATTTCTTTGAGGAAACAGACTTAAAAGACCAAGATGTTGGATGGATGAGATAGCTCAGTATCTGCCAATTGCTCTTGATGATATTATTGACGAAGATGAGGTGCTTGAAAAAACACATGTGCAACTAGGACTAATCTTTGAACTTGAATATGCAATGAAAGATATCATAAACAATGCAGAAAATTATGGAAAAACAAGATATATCGAGCATGTGTCAAAAATTAATTTGTTCATCACACAAGTCAAGTAAGGAGTGACAGGGTATCAAAGTTTTGTATTCGTGGGTGAATTATCATGGATAATGAGCCTTGAATAGGTCTTATATGATCACCAGTGCTTACTAGAGACTAATGGATCATGGTGCATCCACTGAAAAATTACTAAGTTTTTTATGTTCGTGTTAATCAAGTTTTATTTATCAAACAACATACCTTTTGTAATGGGTTTGTAGCTTGTTGCTTCCCGTATGAAAAGGGAAACCAAGGCCCAATTTTGATATATCATTATCATCATTATCAGAAGTTGTAGATATCTTACATTAGCATAGCACATTCCACTCATCTATTTCCATATCTTAGAAACTTCTACTATTAATGCATATCATTTGAAGCAATATAATAGAGAAGACTGTTCATAATCAGTGATCTATTTCCAGTGTTCAACTATTGCGTTGATATTCATTATTACATGTTGTGTTGTCTCCAAAGTGGTTTTCCTAAGTTATTCAAATATATACAATTTTTTAGGACACATTTGTTGTTGTTGTGTGGTTTTCTTGATTGTGTTCTAGCTAGGGTGAATTAAACTCCTTTTAGATAATTCATTTTAATTGGTTCCTACCAGGGATTAAAATCATTTTAGACTATTTATTCTGACTAGTTTACCTCAAGTTAAGAATTAAAAATCCTTTCATTATATCACAATAATTTGGGAGGATAACATTGGGATTAATAAAGAAGAGTACAGTAACTGACAAACCTGTGTGTTTGTACAAGGTGCAAACATCCAAAGTGCCCAACAAGTTAGAGTTAAGCTAAGAATTAGATATACCTATCTTACATATCTATCTCCATCATCATCATCCATCTTTCGAATCCATTCACCCAATAGGATTAGGCACTAGTCAAATTTAGAACATTTTATACAAAATTTATTTATACACTCAATTCTTGAAACACCTACAATAGGAACTAGTCATTTTACTTGCATCTACTCTACACCCACATGCCATTGTGAGTAGATTTCCCAAATTAGAGATAATATTCAAACCCTCAAATCTACTTATCATTCAGGTACACCTGCCTAGGTTTAGCAGAGCCTAAAGAGCAAGGGGTCATCAACCATATTTTCCCCATTTATTAGCCAAAAACGTACTAAGATATTGGCACCCTCTTAAGGTTCAAAACCTACATTTTTTAGACCTAATAGATTATAAGGTTGCAGATGATAGATACTATATTGGATGGGTTTCTATTGTAGATCTTTAGAGAAAAAATTTCATCCTATAGAGGTAGAAAGAAGATGCTATGAGACAGTATGCCCAATTTGGAGACCTGGTTATGTCCAAACATGTCTCTATATCAAATGCATTAATGGAAGTAGAAAAACTTGAGAAGATGAATGTTGTTTCATCCACTCTGAAAGAAGGAGAAGAATTCATGGAAAAATTAGAATCTTTGCACAAAACTCTTTCCAGGGTAAAAGGAGTCTGGGATGATGGAAAGTCGGTTTGGGAAGAAATTCTCAAGGATTTATAGGGTGCCCCCAGTCCCTGATTTGAAGTTTTTTATCTTTTCCCAGTCCTTTTTCCTTGATGGAAAATGGGGAGAAGAAGAGAAGAGTCTATATAAAGAATGTTATGTTAATTTTTTTTGTGTTTGGTGTTCATGTACATATGATATGGGGAGTTGAGCACATTAGTGTTGCACAATTTTTTTTTTTGAAGAAAGCATCATTTTTGGCACATGTTTCCATCAATGAAAAAGGGGGAGATTGTTCAAAGAATGAAGAAGGTGACCTCCAGGTTTGTTGTCATTGATGCCAACGCTGACTGGTAACTGGCTAAGTAAACTGTGTGTCTATTGTGATCCAATATTTTGATCTGGAAATCATCTCAATAAAGGAAATTTTATGAGTTTTTGTTATGTTGCTCATGAGTGTTAGTTACAACTATAAATGATCTTTCAACAATTTTGGTTGATCCTACTAAGTTATCTAAGTGACAGAAGTTTGGAATTCTTTTGGCTGATAGGGTTATCAATTGTTTATCTTATAATTGTTTAAAGTGTTCCTTATTAGATTTGGGCCAACCTAATCAATGTTTGTTATGATTTTTCTTGTGCACCAAAAGGACTTTTGATTTAATCCAATAAATCTTTTTTAATTTTCCATTCAATTAGGCTGACCTAATTGAAGTATAAAGATGAAGCCATATATATGTGTGTGTGTGTATGATGAAGAAAAAATATATATGAATATAGATGAAGGAATGGTATGATATATAGTGATATGACAAGTAGTGAAAAGGTTATGATAGTTTGATGCCCACGATTGGAATAGAATTTTCGGTATTCCAAAGCTTAACCAGAACTAATCTCTACACTTTGAAGGTGTACTTACTTAATTCATCATTTGGCAGCGAGCCATACTTTTTGTATCTTGGCAACAAGCCATTTTATATTTACTTCAGGTAGTGAGTCTTTCAAGGATAGTGTGTCCTAGCAATGAGCCCTGTAATATCTTGTAACCGGTTATAATATATTGTGAGCTAATCCTCACCATAGTTTTTCCCTTTTTGGGTTTTCCACATAAAAATATTGGTGCCAATGTGTTATGATTCCTTTTATGTTTTGGTTTACTCTTGTAGCTAGATGTGGATTGATAATTGGATGTTTAGTAATTAATTGTGTTAGAAGAATAATGATTCGCCCCCACCCCCCCCCCTCTTAGCATTTGGTGGATGCAACACATGCTAAATTTCTCAAGCATTGTGCATGTTTTTGGAGCTAACTATTGGCCTCCTCTAATGGTTCAATAACTAAGCCCCTAAAGCTATAACTTAGAGATTATATATCTGCACTAAGTAGTTATCTTACTCATCATGAAGGTTCATTTCATTGTCAACCTAGGGAGATGAACTTTAAATGGGTTAGCATTGTATGTACACTAGGAATCAACTATACTCATTCTTATCCTACAACTAGAAAGGAAACAGTACTGAAAATAAAATGTTGGAAGGGAACTAGCATAATCACTAAGCATGAATTATCAAATAAACTAAACATCAACAACTAAACTAAAAATGGATGGCAGAAACAGAAATCTCAGCAAACAAATAGGAAGTTACTATGTCTGCCTTGGCTATAGGAACAGTCACAAAACAATGTTCCAATGGTTGCAAGAACAGACAACTATTGAGACCAAAACAAATTGTTGAACAAAAAAGTAACTATTAAACTAAATGGATGGAATTCTCGCCAAGTGGGCCCCCTTGAATGAGTCTTCCCTAAGCTATCTTAGATGCAACAAATCAAAGTATCATTTTATTTATTGAAAACATGATTACATCATATCAATAATAAGAATGTATTACTTGAAACTAAAAATACAAGTATAATCTCAAAACATCCAACGTTGTGAAAAGGGGCATTTGACCATTATTTATAGGAGAAAAACTTCTAACTAATTCCTAACTAACTAGGCAGTCAACTCTAATAGAGTAGGAGGATGCCATTTATTGAAAGCATCAAAAAGAGGGAGAAAGTTATGCATGTGCCAGATTTAGTCAAAGTAGACTTGCCTCAACAAGGATCCAGCACAACAACACTTCCAAGATTTTCTCAACTAACAGACATGATCATTTAAAGGTAAATTACAACTTCCACACGAGCTGGAAGTTTCCCTCCATTGGAATTTTCCTCCATTGACCTCTTTAATGATCATCTTTTTGACTTCTTTAGCAACCGACCAACTAGCATGAACCTCTTCCACCTCGCAAGCTTCATTTATATCTACATCTTTAATGTGAACCTGCATAATAACATTAGCATGCACAAAACAATTATGTATCCATAATCACTGTAGAATATAATTCATTCAATCACATGTAAAATTAATACAAATATATCACAAATTAGGTTAATATTATCAAAATTCAAAAGGATAAGTTCATGCCCAAGGTTCATAAATTTAGGGAAATGACATAGAGACTGTTAATAACTGGGTGTTATAGTCCATAGTAACAAAAAATATATGATAAAACCTATCAAAATTGAGCCATTACTTGGACTCATCATCTCCCCCCAACCCAATGATCTGATCATCCTCCAATAGAGGGAACTCTATTATGTTGCCTTGTCAAAGCCTTGAAGTCACCAATTATTGTCTGTCCTTGATCAGTCTCTACAGTATATGAATTTGGATCCCAATAGAGCCCCTGATTGCTTTCCAATCTATTCCACCTTGGCCTTTTTGTATCTACATCATACTGATAGTTTTTGTAATCTGGTATTGGCCACAACAAGATTGGTGGCTGAAATATCAATGGAATCCAATAGTGATACTTCATCCTCCCAAGATGCATGTAACTAATGCTTCTTTTGCAAGTTGCATAGTAATTTTGTAGGGAATGAGATTCGGCTTGTTTCAACTGATCTAGAAGATCATTCCATCTCTATGATATATACCCCAATACTATTTTTCCTGTAGTAGTAGCTATATGCTCATATTCCTGGTATGCTTCCTCCCTAGCAGGAATGATCATGTTTTTGTACTCCATATTATAAATAATTGTGTGCCATGTGTAGTAAATGTCTAAAGGGTTACTTGATTCAGCTCTCAGAGACAAGGGGGTATGGATTTCTCTTTCTCTATATATTTTAAATTGCTACCCCCAGCTGATTTCATTTTGGATCCATGACATGAATGCCCACAAGTGAATATCCCCAATGTATAACAATAGATTCTAGTCATGGTCATTAGGAACAACATAATTATGCAAGTACAATTCACACACCAAATTTTAAACTTCAAGAGGAGAGGATTGGTAGGATTGGAAAAATTCCTATGGTGTTTCAATGGAAAGGCTTAAACTAGAAATGATCCTTGACAACTTGAAATAAATATGACGCTCCTTTAAATGTAGTGCATATATCCATGGCAGAGTTCTGCATGCCATCATTTGTGGTACTAGGGCCACCAAATTGTCTACCTTATCCTTTAATGCAGTAATATTTGTTTTCTTTTCCTCAATTTCTGAATTTTTCTTATTAACTTCTTGTAGCTTAAGTCTTTCTTTATTCCACTCTTCCTCTTTTTTTGCATTTCATTCCATAATTCCAGGGCTACTGATGCCCATGAAAAGGTAGGAGGTTTATGTTTTCCTACTAGGATCTTTCCTTGCACCAGCTCATGTTGTTCAAATTGGTCCAGTTGTAGTGGTTCTTGTTGTTCATCTTGCTCTGGTTGTAATGGTTCCTAATTTTCAACCTACTCTACAATAGTAGCAAGCTCTGCCAATCCTATGTTTTCTTGTTCCTCAAAATATTCTTCCACTTCTATATTTACCTACCCCTTATGAGCTTTTGTCTCCTTCCTAAGTGTCCTTCTAAGTCTAGGGCTCCTTTTTGCAGGAATGTTAGTATCTGGCTCAGTTGGTTTTGATTTCTTTAGAGGGATTTTATGTTTCTCAGCCACTGTAGGATGACCAATGTCATCAGCTTTCCATTTTCTAGGGATAGGTTTTACTATTTTTGGTTTTTGCTTCTTAGCCTTCCCTTTTCTAATTTTTTCCTCTCACATTTGTGCTTCCTCTTTTCGAATGGAATCCCTAGTATGAACTAGATTTTTAGGGAGAACATTGACATTAGGGTCCGAGGATGAACTTTCTTCATCTGAATACTCATATTCAAAGGAGCCAATTTCTACTGTTGATTCTACTGCAGGAGGGTTTGTGCCAGAAGTTGAAGCTCCAGGAGTGGTTTTAGTAACCCTCTCACCCCTACTAACCCTATGAGCTCGAGGTTGACCTCTAGGACCCAAATTTTCTAATTTGAACTAATCAATGCTCAAAAATTCTTCCCATGACATACTAGACACTTCTTGCAAATATTTTTCTACTAACAATTTAATCAAACAATGATGGAAAACAGAGTTTTCCCTACCTTTTTGTGTTTTAGCTACCATGATTGAAAGAAGATTGTACATGATTGGCACATTCATTCTCCTACCATGTCTCATGTGGTTCAAAATTTTGAAATGTACATAATGAAGGCATGACTGGCAACCCTCGCAAGTAATATATTTGATAATGTAGATAGAAACTTGTTTCCATTTTTTTGGAAAAGAAGTTCTTGTTCCTTGTTTTTCTACCACAAGCGGATTATCACTAGGTTCAGTGAATTCTACCCTAGCTGACCTACCATCCTTAGAAACAGGGCAGGGTTCTCCTTTAGCAGGAAAACCTATTACTTCAGCAATCCTCTCTTTAGTGACTATAACTTCTAGCCCTTTCACCATTGCCTTACCATCAGAGAGTGTTTGTGAAAATTCCAAAGCAATGTCCTCATTAAAACTATCTAGTTTCATAAATTAGTCTAACCATCCACAATTTTTGAATTCAGCCAGAGAGAGTGCATCCTGCAGTATCACTTGATGAACTATAGGTTCATTTCTGATTAGCTACCCTCCCATTGCTTCTACTCACAATCTGGAAAACACCTCTACAAAATATTCTTTACTGCAATCCTCCTTCTGAAAATCCAATTTCTTTATGCATCCTGCAACTCTTCTCCAGTGCAAATGCCAATGTTGTAAGACTCTTCAATTTACCTTTTTGGTGACATTATGACTATGACTAAGGAAACAAGACATAAAGGAGGGACATCATCAAAGAAAATGGTAGTGACAAGTGTCATATCATAGATGCAGGTCGTCATTTCAACTATATTATTTTAAATTTTCTGCCATGCTAACACATGAATGACATGTATGACACGTGGACACATGGGTTCACACTCCTCTCCCCCAACCTAAATTAAAGCATGTGTCCGCATAGGATAGGATGTAATTATGATGTGATAGGGCAGAGTATAAATATTTGCTATGTGAAATATCAATATTAATTTACAGTAATTAAAGAAATTTAAGATAATTAAGATGCATTAGGTTATTATGCACGTACCTAAAAATTTAGAGTGTCGTTTGCAAAGAATGTGGAAGTATGGGTTACTTTCAAAGTACAGTTGATCTTATTAAATGAAGTGATGATGGAGTGAAGTGATGGTAGAGTTATAGAAGAGAGAGAAAGGATGGAGATGGATGAGCAGATAGATTTATTGATGGAGATGGATGAGTAGCTTGACTAATCAGAAGGATGGACACAAGGTTTTCTTCCTTCGAATGCAAAAACTTTGGAGGTCTATTGTTCAATAAATTGTTGTATGAATTCTTGTTTGGAAGAGGGTTTATGGTATAACCTGAGATGATGACCATTGACCAAGAGATTGAATCTGACATGATCAATTTTTGTGAGTTGAACAACATCATTGGAGAAGACTTTTGCAACTTCATATGGTCCCAACCACCTAGTTTGCAGTTTTCCTGCATTGTCTTTATACCTAGAATCATAAAGTGCCCAGTCACCTAGTTGGAGCTTCTTTTCCTTTATGTATTTGTCATGCCATTTGATTCTCTGATTTTGCACCATCTTAGCATGATGAAAGGCTAATTTCCTAATCTCATCCAAGGCATTTAGTTGCATGATCCTATCCTTCTATTCCTTAGACATATTCATCCCAAGGTCTAGTATTGTCCTAAGAGTTTTATGTTCAAACTCTATAGGCATCATGGTTTTTTTTCCATACAGTAATTTAAAAGGAGTAAAACTAGTGGTTGTTTTCCAAGTGGTTCTATAAGCCTAAACAACTTCTGGAAATAGCCACTATTTTGGTCAAAATAGCCTATATTTCCCTATTTGTTACCTCAGACTGGCCATTGGCTTGAGGGTGATAGGGTGTATATTTCTTATGCCTTACATTATATTCATTGACTAGTGTTGTGACAAGATTTGATGTAAACTAAGCCCCTTGATCCCTGACTATCTCTCTAGGACTCCATATCGTGTGAAGATTTCTTCATAGAGGAATTATGTAACTTTATTGTCTCTAGCATGTTTCATAGCTTTGACCTCAACCCACTTAGTCACATAGTTAGTGCAAACCAAGATGTAAGATTTTCCATTTGATGGTGGATCAATTGGACCTACAAAATCAAGTCCCCATTTATCAAATGGTGTGATGACTACTTAAGGGTATAGAGGCATCTCATCTGATTTAGTTGGTCAAACCATCCTATGAAATCTATCACACTTCCTGGTGTACTTTTCTACATCATTATGAAGTGTGGGCTAGTAATACCTTGTAATGAGAATCTCCATGATTGTCCTCTTAGCTACAAAGTTCCCTCCACAAGGTTCATTATGACATGCATGTAGTATATCATAGGTTTTGTCCTCTCTTACACATCTTATCATCACATGATCTGGTCTAATATAGAATAAACAACCTACAATCCATGAGAATGGAAATTTTTTCTCAATAAGAACCTTGCTCTCCTTTGGAGAGAAATGAGGGGGAACTCTCCATGTAACCAAATAATTGGCTATATCTACATACCAAGGTGTGTACACACTAATGGAAAACAAATTTTCATCAAGAAAGGAGTCATCAATGACTTCATTGTCCTCTGATGTGGTCAATCTGGATAGAAATTTTGCCACAAAAATTTCCTTACCCGGTTTGTCTACAATGGTGATATCAAATTCCTACATTAAAAGAAACCACCTTGCTAGCCTTCCTGAAATCAAGGGCTTGTTCATAAGGTATCTTATGGCTACATGGTCTATATGAAAAAATATTTGATATCCTATTATATAATGCCTGAACTTATTGAGAGCATAAATGACTACCAACATCTCCTTCTCTATCACTATGTAGTTAAACTCATCTCCTTTTAGGTTCTTGCTGAAAAAGTAGATTGCATTCTCAATTTCTCCCTCCTTTTGTCCCAAGATATCCCCTATAGCATAATCAGATGCATTTGTTTGAATATGGAAAGGGAGTTCCCAATTAGGGCCTTTGAGCACAAGAGCATGGGTTAAGGTTGTCTTTAAATTAGAGAATGTTTTATCACAATCCTTTGTCCATTGGAACTCAACATCTTTAGTTAGAAGATTATAAAGTGGTGTTGAAATCTTACTGAAATCTTTTATGAAGGGCCTATAGTATCCTTCATGTCCCAGGAAGCTTCTAACATTTTTTTGTTTGACAAGAATAGGAATATTAGTAATCACCTCAATCTTGGTTAGGTCCATTTGAATTCCCTTCTAAGAGATATAATGGCCAAGGACTACTCCCTCCTACATCATCATAAAGCATTTCTCACTATTCAAGGATAGATTATGGTCCTCACATCTCTACAAAACTTTCCTTAGGTTTTCTAATGCTTTTGCAAAATCAACACCATAAGTAGTAAAATCATCCATGTAGATTTATGTGCAATCATGTGAGATATCTGAGAATATACTAATAACTACTCTTTGAAAGGTTGTAGGTGCATTACATAAACCAAATGGGAGTACTTAATAGCCATAAGTCCCCCAAGGACAAGTAAAAGTTGTCTTTTCCTGGTCAGGTGCAATCTGTATTTGATATAACCACTGAATCCATGTAGGAAAAAAAATACTGCTTTCCTGTAGGTGAATCCAATACTTGGTCTATAAAAGGAAGGGGGAAATGATCCTTTTTGGTGGAAAATTTTAGTTCTCTATAGTCAACAGAAACTCTCCATTTACCTCCCTTTTTAGGCACAATTACAAATGGGGACACCCATTGGTTGTCTAAGATAGGGTAGATAAATCTTGCATCCAATAACTAGTGTAGTTCCCCTTTTACAATCTCCCTCAATGTAGGGTTGATTCTCCTTCATGGTT
This sequence comes from Sequoia sempervirens, assembly GCA_007258455.2. Lineage (NCBI taxonomy): Eukaryota > Viridiplantae > Streptophyta > Pinopsida > Cupressales > Cupressaceae > Sequoia > Sequoia sempervirens. Next base: position 702,986,669 of record VDFB02270651.1, on the reverse strand, counting down.
ACCTTACTGGTGTGTAGTCATCTCTAATGTAGATCCTATGAGGACAGAGCTTGGGATCCAATCCTTTCATGTCATGGTAATCCCATGCAAATGCATGTTGATGCAACTTCAAGAGGTTTTTCAGGGACAACTGCTACTCTTGGCTCAGCTTGTTAATATTCAGATGTTTTCCCTTTGAAACTTATACTTGTGTGGTCAACTCAATCATGGTTGTTTCACTAATGCTTGGAATTTTTAGTTCAGGAAATAACAATGTATGAATCATATATTTTGCTATAAGAAATTTAGGTGTAGGAGGAGCTGGTAGAAGTGTTTGCAATGGACATGTAGAACCAGATTCATGAGTGGATGATTCTTCATGCACTTCACAATGGTTCTAAATTATATGGGATAATATTTCATCTTCTTCCTGAATCTGCATAAAAGGACTCTTGCCTATCATCATGAGTTGTGCCACTGAATTGACTTCTTTGACCTCTTCTCCAACATGTGGCCATATGGGGTTATCCATATCATGGGATGGTTGAGCAGGAGGATAGAGGACAAAATTTTTAGTTCTTCTCCCATTAGAAATAGTCATGTCCCCTAACCAACATCCAATGTAAGCATCTGTTGTAGCTAACCATAGCCTACCCAAAGTAATGGGATACCCTCCCAATGTAGCTTTAGGGGAAAGGATCATGAAATCTACTAGGTACTCCCAAGAGTCTAGAGTAACAACAAGGTGTTCTACTATACCATTTGGTTTGATAGTGGAACTATCAACAAGTTGTAGGACAGTAGGATTAGGTCTCATATTTGCAACATTCAGTTGTTGCAGGATATCCTTAGTCATCACATTAATTTCTACTCCTAAGTCTATTAGAGCATTCTTTAGTTGGACCCCATTTATAATGACTCCAACTATAGGACTACCTAGGTCAGTATATTTAGGAACAGTGACTTTCCCAAGCATGATATCTGCCAACTACACTATCACATGAATGGTAGTGGGGTCCTTCATTTTCCTCCCTGGCTTTTTGAGAAATGCTTCCTTGATTGATGTACTATATATGGGGACATCTTTTATGGCCTAGAACAAGGGTATCTTGACACATATGTGTTTCAACTGATCCATAATATCAAAGGTTTTTTTCTTTCTTCTCTTCCTTTTGTTTAACAACTTCTAACCTTTGAGGAAATGGTGGGTCTTGATTAGACTGTTGAACTAGTTCAAGATTCTTGGGTACACTTGACTAAGGAGGGATATTAGATAGATTTTGATGCTTCTCTTCTTCCACAAGAATTTTTTTTATGATAGGAGTGGAATGAGATGAAAAATTTGTTCCTAAACGCAGATGAATATCACTCACACTCATAACACATGCAGGAAATTGATTGGGATCTGCAAAGTACACATGTTGTTGTTGTGGTTTGTTATTTGGGTTAGGTGTGGGTTGAGTTGGTAACTGAGTAGGTCTAGGTGTGCTAGAGTTTGAGCTAGTAGGAGGAGGCATTATGGTAGGTTGTTGAGGCTATGGAGGTGGTTGCATGTAACCATTTGCTTGGTTTCACCATTGTTGTCCTCCCCTCCATTGGGATGTTTGCTACCAGTTTCCTGAAGGTTGTTGCCAATTCCCTTAGAATTGTTGCCACTAGGGTGGAGAGTTTTGGTAATTGGGCCAGGTATTTGGAGGGTTGTTCCAAGATTGAGGTGGATAGCCTCCAAATTGGGATGGGTATAGGGGTTTCCATTGATTTCCAGGTGCATAAGCCCATGGTATTCTTCGTGCAATGTAGAAAACCTAATCATCATCAACCTAAACTAGCCTGAATTCTAGTGGAATTTTCTTGCTATCAATGTTGGCTACCATTTTGCATTTGCAGTCCTTCTTCTTCTACCTGTAATGAGAACAATATTCTGCCAACATTTCTTTTTCCTCCTCTTGTTTCTTCTTTGCTTGAAGAGTGTCTAACTGAGTAGCCATATTGTTTATGATATCCTACTTGAAATTTACCAACATATGAGTGATTTCCATCCTTGAAACTCCATTAGTGGAGGATTTACCCATAAAATATTGGTAACCTCTTCCTTTCTTTAGAGTTTCCTTGGAGTAGTTCTGACATATCTTCTTAATATCATCCTAGGGAACTTGGGTGATATCTCCTCCTCTTGTCAGGTCCAAAGCATTAATGTAGTTTTCATTTATCCCTCTAAGGAAGAGCAACTTTTTAGACTCTTCATTCAGTGCATGATGTGGAGATTTCTATAGGAAAAATAGGAACCTTGAATTATAGTCCTCTAAAATATCATCTTCCTTTTGTTGCATCCTGAAGATATCATCTCCTCTCATATCACTTACCCTACAGTATTCTTTATACTTCTCAAGAAAATTTGTTTTCATATCATCCCAAGTCTCTACAATATTCCTACCTAAGCTCATAAACCATCTTAATGCAACTTCTTTCAAGGTAGTAGGAAACAATTTAAGCCTATGAGCATTAGTAGTATAGTCATAACTTCTATAGAGAATATCAAACTCAAACAAGAAAGTGTCAAGGTCTTCTATTACAAGCCCATAGAACTTAGGAAAAATTGAAGCAGGGATGTTCTTGAGGTTATCAACTTAATTCTAGTGGGTGATAGGAAATGGAAAATATGGTTGGTTAGGTCTATTTGGATTTTGACTAGCCATATTTACTTGATGGAGTGCTAAAGCAAATGGATTCTCAATCAGGTTTTGGGAAAATTTCTCTTCAGAGGAAGTTTCAGAACTAGTCAAATTGGGAAATGCATCAGCAAAAGGATTTTCCTCCTCTTCTTCTTTGTCTCTTGGTAGATTTTGAAGCTCAACTAGCTAGTTATCAAGATTAGGGTCATTAGGAAGGAATCTCACATGAGAATCTCTTCTCCTACCTCTATGCATGTGGTATTAACTTAGTATCATCCAACTCACATAAAGAATTGGTGAAAGAATAGCAGATGGTTACTTTTCTCAAATGAAGGGTATGCTAAGAAAAAACTTCAGAGATACTAAAACAAGAAAGGAACTAGAAATGACTCCAAAGAACTTCCTAGTTTGACACCATCCTTGGCAATGACGCTAAAAATGTTGGCCTCCTCTAATGGTTCAATAACTAAGCCCCTAAAGTTGTAACTTAGAGATTATATATCTACACTAAGTAGTTATCTTGCTCATTGTGAAGGTTCATTTCATTTTCAACCCAGGGATGTGAACTTGAAATGGGTCAACACTATATGTGCACTAGGACTCAACTGTAGTCATTCTTATCCTACAACTAGAAAGGAAATAGTACTAAAAAATAAAATGTTGGAAGGGCACTAGCATAAGCACTGAGCATGAATTATCAACTAAACTAAACATCAACAACTAAACTAAAAATGGATGACATAAACATAAATCCCAGCAAACAGACAAGAAGTTACTATGTCTGCCTTGGCTGCAAGAATATTCACAAAATAGTGTTCCAATGGCTACAGGAACAGACAACTGCTAAGACTAAAACTAATTGTTGAATAGAAAAGTAACTATTAAACTAAATGGATGGAATTCTCACCAAGTGGCCCCCCTTGAATGAGTCTTCCCTAAGCTAACTCAGATGCAGCAAATCAAAGTATCATTTTATTTATTGAAAAAATGATTGCATCATATTAGCAATAAGACTGTATTACTTGAAACTGAAAAATGCAAGTATAATCTTAGAACATCCAACCTTGTGAAAAGGGGCATCTGACCATTATTTATAGGAGAAAAGATTCTAACTAATTCCTAACTAACTAGGCAATCAACTCCAATAGAATAGGAGACGCCATTTATTGAAAGCATCAAAAAGAGGGAGGAAGTTATGCATGTGCTAGATTTAGTCAAAATATACTTGCCTCAATGAGGATCCAACACAACAACACTTCCTAGATTTTCTTAACTAATAAACATAATCATTTAAAGGTAAGTTACAACTTCCACAAGAGCTGGAAGTTCCCCTCCATTAGAAGTTTTCCTCCATTGACCTCTTTAATGATGATCTTTTTGACTTCTTTAGAAACTAGCTAGCTAGCATGAACCTCTTCCACCTCACAAGATTCATTAATATCTACATCTTTAATGTGAACCAACATAATAACATTAGTGTGCACAAAACAATTTTGTATCCATAATCATCTTAGAATATCATTCATTCAATTACAAGTAAAATTAATACAAATATATCACATAGCAGGTTAATATTATCAAAAGTCACAAGGATAAGTTCATGCCCAAGGTTCATAAATTTAGGGAAATTACATAGAGAGTTTCAATAACTAGGTGCTAAATTCCATAGTAACAACAACAAATATATGATAAACCCTATCAAAATTGAGCCATTATTTGGACTCATCGCTAACATTGTGATGTAGGTTTCAAGCATTCAAGTCAAGATTCAAGCATTAAGATCATATCATCAATCAAGTCATGCATACAAGATCAAGACATTGGAGATATCTACTAAGTTTCAGTCCTTCAAGGGTTTTAAATCAAGGGTTTGGTGAGTTGCAACATAGAAATTGTTCATTCATTATTCCTTCCATGTTTCATTGTTTCATTTCAAGGTTTAATTAACAAAATGGGGTTTGACCAAGGAAAACCCCATTCACGAAAAACAAACAATTTTTCCCTCTTGTGTGTTTTGCAAATCTTAGGTTGAAGAAGGATTGAAGATCTATCAAAAGAGAAAAATTGCAAAAGTTGTCAAAGTTTCAGAAGTTGTCAACATTGTCATCAAGCCACCAAGACTCACTTTCAAAATTTATTTCCAAATTGTTGATTATGTAACCTGGGGGAATTAGGAGTGTAGACCAAGGACTAGAGTACTTTGAAAGAATATTTTCAACCCTTGTATCAAGACTCATTCACCCTTGGGCGAATGAGTCCCAGGAGGACACTCAGCACAACCTTTTTGTGATAGGTGCATAAAATCCAATCCTTCTCAGATCTGTTGAAAGTTTCTAGATTTTGTCATATTAAGGTTTAATTTAGAGGTTTCATGTGTTACATTGCATCATTGCATTCATTTAGTATTTTTCATTCATCTCCTAAAATTGCATTTCAAGCTAATTTACCCCATCTTAGGTCATAAGGAAAACAACAAGATCTTCATTAAGGATGACTCATCTAAGGGTTGAAAGTCAATATTACCCTAGGGGATCGCCTTTTCCTAATGAAATAAGGAAGGAAAGTGAAGGTGCATACTCCCCATTCAAAATCCATCACCCACATTTTCCCCCATTTCACTTTCAATAACTAAAATTGCAACTACATAACTGAGTATATAAGCTTTTCATAATAAACTCATTTTTCTTTTCAAACTAAATAGAATAAACAACTTTTTTCCTTTTGCATTTTCAACATAAATGATTGCAATAAATAAGATATAAAATTTATTTTCTTAGGAACAAGGCTAGGAAATCCATATTGGATATTATTTGTCTCACAAGAATTGACATGTCATATGCAAGAGGGAGAGCATCACCCAGGTGCTTTACCTCCAACTGTAGACTAGTAGTCCCCACACACCTTTCTCACTGGAAGATACCCTACCCTTCAACTAAGAGTATAGTTAGTAACCCTCTAGTAATTTCCATCTGAACTCTAGTGGTGTGCCCTACTTAACCAATACCATCAAACAACTATAGATACCTTCCAACTATGAATGAAAACTATGATTAGTTAAGTATTCAGAACACAGTGAATCGAAAAGTGCAAGTAGAGACTATTGCACTCACTTTGGCCAAAGTATTTTAAATATATTTAATCACTATATATGAGTGGATTCATTTGTTAACCCACCCTAATTGACTTGGAGAAATTTATCCAACCTTGTATTAGTTCAAATTTACTATTTGATCATTGGTTAACATTCCCAATAAATTTTTATTTTAAAAGTGATGTCTTCATTTAAGTTATAATTCATCTAGATTGGTAAAGTATTCTTGACTTCAAACACCCATGCTACATTCATGTAATGAATTGGGCCTTGGCAATTGCCACTTGTTCAAGTCCTTACCTACTTAGTCCATAAACGACATGATTGGTTATATTTTTTTGACCTTGAATACTATTGTGCAGTTTTTGCACACACACCCCACTAGAGGCAGGGACCCTCTTTTTTTCTTTTGCATCTCTACATCATGGCTTGGTCAAATTTTTTGGTTTTGCTCTTCTTGGGAGGTTATTTTGGAATTAAATCTAGACTGGGTTTGATGGAGGCAATATTTTGAGACTTTGAGGGAAATTCACCTATCTTGGAATTTGAAAATGGGGATTTTGAAGTGAATTTTTAATGTTACATGTAAATATTTTTTGCACCTATGGATATAGGACAAAAAGTTAGGCTGAGTTGTTTTTTGAACTTTTTGAAAATTCCTTCTAGAAAAAAAGTTATGGAGTTTAAGGGATTTTGACCCTACCCGAAAATAGGGAATTTCTATCCTTGATGGAAATCCCTAAAATTTCCATTTTTTGGAAATTTCCAATATCCCTTCAAAATCCCAAAATTTTCCAAAAATGGAATTTTCTTTTTTGCACCCATGGATAGAGGACGAAAAATTAGGCAGAGTTGCTTTTTGAATTTTTTGAAAATTCCTTCTAGAAAAAAAGTTATGAGGTTTAGGGGATTTTGACCTTGTAGGGAATTTGGGTATTTCCTCCCTATGTGGAAATCCTCGATTTCCGTCAGCATCTTGAATTTCCATAATTGTTGCATTTCGAAGATTTTAGCATCCCGCAGAATTCACTCACCCTAGGAAATCTCTGAAATTTCCATCACCCTGTCATTTTCCCGAGAATGCATATGAAATCATCACTAATTTCCATCCCTTATGGAATCCCCATATTTCCTCCATGGCCTAATTTCTACAAAGGGCTCAAAATCCTGAAATTTCCATTTTTGGAAAATTCCAAAACCCCCTCAAAATCCTGAAATTTTCTGAAATTTTCATTTTCGAAAATTCCAAGCCCCCTCAAAATCCCAAAATTTTCCAAAATGGATTTTTTCCAAAATGAAATTATTTTTTCCCAAAATGCTTTTTTCCCCAAAATGGAAATTTTTCTTGAAATTTTAAATGTTCGAAAATGAAATTCTTAAGATGGAAAAATTGAAAATAAAAATTTCAAAAATGGAAAAATTTCTGAAAATGGAAAGTTTTCAAAAATGGATAGTTTTTTTAAAATGGCGAAAATTTTATTTTAATTTGGATGGAATTTTTTTTATAACATGTGAGTTACTAATGATATTTGTTTTTTAGGATTAAATAAATAAAAAAGGGGGACTTGCATATGGATTTGTGCCAAAAGGGAAATTTTGGAAGTTCAACTCAAATATTAAAAGTGGGGCCTACATAAGAATTTGTGCTCAAACTGTCTATAGCTGGAAGGAGTTTCTAGAAGACATGTGAAACTGATTTCATCATCCAATCAGAATTTTTATTAATGACAAGCTGGCATAATATTGTTTTTTCATTGTTCCATGATGTAACTACTTTTATACAATTGGATGATGATGTACCATGAGCTCCCAAATTAAATGTAATAGCTTGATGCTTCTTGAAGCGCAATTGCAACCATTGGATGAATTAAATCTTGGCCATTGGTTAAAAATGTAATTTTCTATATAAGGCCAATGCCTTCTCATTTGTAAAGAGTTAAACTATGTTAGAATAGTTAATTAGAAGTTGTAGAAAGCTAGAATTGGCTAAGTTAGGAGTTAGGTTCTACAAGTCAATAGTTGTAGGAGAGGAGAGAGATAGGAAATTGTAATGGAATGCTAGAGAATTTAATGCAATTCGATTGTTGATTTGGCAAGCTTTGTGTTACACTTTGACAATTTATGGTTTCTTGATCTTGATTCTCAAATGTTAGATGTTAGTTTTCAGTTCTTTCATGCCAATGTTGAAATGTGAATAATGTTGGTTGATCTCTGGTCCATACTTTTAGCAATTTGCTGATTTTAATTTGTTGTGTAAAGTTAGTCTAGGCCTTATTTTGTGCTAAGTTCAACTGTGGATGCTTGTTTACATTGTGTCAGTTATTGGGTATGTGAATGAATGTTTAAAGTCTGAAAAATCTTCAGTTTCCTTAGAAGATTGCATCATTTTTGTGGAGTTGTAGGCTTGTCCTTGATCAAACAGAGATTGGTCTCATTGGGGATCTATCCATTTGTAGCATTCATCATTGTTGTGATTGATCTTAGGTTTTAGTCTTAGAAATCTCTCTGAAACCCTAATCTCTTTTGTTGTTTATTTTGAATTTGGGTTAGTTTTAGGATTAAAAGCATCACCATATTGTTGCATCTGATGAAAGTATGCTTCCAGCATTGTTCATTTGTAAGGCTCCTTGTGATTACCAACATTTTCACATATTATCTGAATTGTTTATGCATTGTCAAGACCTAACATTAGAGACCTTGGGGTTATCTCTTGAGGCTTGTTGATAGAGATTTACCTTTCAAGAGAGATAGGATTTTCATATTCAGTCTAAGTTTTTGTTGTGTAGAAAACAACATCAACAGATTGGCACTAGAAGGAGGGTGGAACGAAGGTGACATTGCTAGAATTTGAATGAGTCTTTATGTTGAAAATATGAGGTATGATAGATCTCTAAATCTGAAAGTACAAGTTCTGACTCAAAATGGAAAAGCAGTCTTTGTTTTTCATGATGGAAACGGTCTTCAGATTGATTTTTCTCAACTTTGTGAGTCTTTAAATAAGAGATTGGATCTTTGGAATAGTAAGGGTTTGCATCACTATGCATTATCAGACAAGTGCAAAATTCATAATACCTATAGGCACAGTGAATGGGAATGCTTGGACCTTTTGGGTAAAATCGAAAGGATTTTGCAAAGAGGTATTTTCATGGAAAACCTGCCTGAACCACTAGCTTCTATAGATTTAGAGTTTATCGATGTTTCAGTTGAGGCATTTACACGTATAGTTGAAGATCAACTTGTTGGTGGTAAGTGTTTACAAGATTTCATCTCATCTAAATGGTGCAAAGTTCATAATGCAGCACATTCGAAGTTCACTTGCCGCTCATGTGTGGATGTCATCATTAAAGTTGGAAGATACCTAGAGTGGAAGGAAAAGTTAGACAAGGAATGCACTATAGAGAGGCCAACAAATTTTGAATCCAGAGATGATGTTGCAACTGATGTTGAGGTGGCTCTGGAAGAGACTGAGTGTAAGGAATGCAAATTTGAGGCATCAAAGTTAATAGAGAAACATTTAAGTGAAGAGCTACCTATGGAGATCAAGGCGGATGTTCTTGTAAAGGTTAGTCAAATTCTTGAAAGTATAGTGGAGGATGGGATGCAAGAGAGAGGAGTTACCATACAAGTTCCTCCCATCCAGGATGAGGATCCAATATAGACTAGATATGAAGAGTTTGTTGCCAGAATTATAAAAGATTGGTCAAGCTTGAGTTATAGAGTCTACCTAGAGGACTTGTTGTTACCAGCTTGGTGCAAGATACATGAGGAAGAGCATTCAAAATTCACATGCTTCTAGTGCCAGACAACCATAAAAGAGGTGGAAGAACAAGTGCAACTACTACAACATACAAGGGATACAAAGAAAGATACATCAAATAGGTCTCCAATGGAATAATTTCAACGAGTTGTTGATGAATGTCTTGAAGAACATGAGGAAGCACTTAATGGAGTGGTCAACATTCCTAATGATTGTGATCAAGAGTCTAAACCAATGCCAACAAAGGAAGAATTCAGGGAATTCTCTCATTTATCAAATTCTATTTTTTCTCTGTCTGTTAATGAATTAAGCATTGAAAATTTACAAACTTTATGCATCAATGATGAGATAGCTAATGTGGGTCATATTGATATTCAGGAAAATTTGAATGATGCTGAAAACAGTAATATTGTAGTCATAATTGATGGGCTTGATAACACAGTTGCAAGTGAAAATGTGCTTAAAGGCTAGCCTGTGATGCTTCTTCATGAGCATCCTACTAAGAAATTTGTTGTGCATGTCAAGGCTTCTACAATTTCCACACTAATTCCTCATGGAAATACTCCAACAGGTGAAAAGTTTCATGTTGATCATTCTGGATTTGTTCAATCTAAATTTCACTTTGCACTACATAGTGATTCCTCCAATTATGTTTTGCATGTTTCCAACACGAGGGGATTGATGTACCATCAGTGGAGACCTCCTGACAATATAGATGTCAGCCCTTCACAATTGAAGAATGATGAATACCACATTGAGTCTACAACAGTGCAACATCAGGTTATTTCTTTCTTTGTTGAAAATTCAGAATCTTATCAATTTGATTATGGAGGTTTAGGAAAGATAACTTGCATATGGGTTAATCATGGTCCTAATGAGTTACCTCAACTATTGATTATTCCTGATTATGAGGTTGAGTTTGAATGCTGCAATTTGGGGATTTATTTTGTTGAGTATAAAGACAAATTTGCATTCTTGAGGACTGTTACCATTACATTATAGCTTGTTTGTGCATTGATTAACCATATGGGGGTGGGACTCAATTTGCCTTGTCTGATCATGAGCCACTTTGAGTGTCTTTGTACATAATGTTGATTTGAATAAATGCAATTTTCTCTGCTTTTCTTTTGCTTTAGTCTATTTTTGTTTTCTTTAGGATAGATTGCTTTAGGATTAGTTTTCTTTAGTTAGTTTAGGTGGCTTTGATTTTGCATTGCTTCTCTGGTTCAGGGTCCCTCTGCTTTTGTTGGGGATATTTTCATTTGCACAACAACCATTTTATTATCTGGGACTATTCTGAGTGTTCCGTTAATGAACTTTAATCATGTGTCTTGAATGGATGGTCAAGATCTTTTGTTAGTGTCAAGCAGTCTGAATGTTTAATTTAAAGAGGATGGGTCATTGGTTTGATTTAGACCTAAAGTATTCTGGAATCTTATATCTTTCATACATATTAAGAATCTTGAGGTTATTGTTAGGCTCCTGGTAAGGTCATGTTAAGTGAAAAATCCTATTTTTGCTTCAGTGCCACTGTGGTTCTCAGCCCTGAGTGTGAACTTCATTGTTCACAGGTTGAAATGAAAAAAGCAAAAAGAAAAGAAATATCAAAAAGAAAAAAGAAAAGAGAAAATATTGAAAATTAAATGAGTGAATTCAACTTATCAGGAGAATCTGAATATCTCTATCAGGGCTATGGATGCCTAGCTGGCAATAGAGCTATGTTCGGGAGAATCACAATGATAACCTTGTTGGGACTATGGACGCTTGATTGGCAATGAGGCTCTATCCAGGTTACTTTTGGAGTTAGAATCATTTACGTAGCCTAGCTTGATTGAGCTTGGTTTCTGCAGTAGATCAAGGAGGGAAATGAACTCATTTACACACACTTGGATTTTAAGTTTATGGAAGGTTCAATCTACCTTTGGTTCTGATTTTTTAAGCTTGCATTTTGATTTGTTTGCCTAATAGGGAGATCAAAATCAAAGATTATGGGTTCTTGATTCTTGTTCATCATCAAAATTTTCTAGAGCATTTCCCCAATGGAGTCGCTATTTGTTGTGCAGTTTTTGTACACACCCCACCAGAGGCGAGGACCCTCTTTTTCTCTTTTGCATCTCTACATCATGGCTTGGTCAAAAATTTTGGTTTTGCTCTTCTTGGGAGGTTATTTTGGTATTAAGTCTATACTGGGTCTGATGGAGGCACTATTTCGAGGCTTTGGGGGAAATTCACCTATCTTGGAATTTGAAAATGGGGATTTTGAAGTGAATTTTCAATGTTATATGTAATTATTTTTTGCACCTCTAGATAAAGGATGAAAAATTAGGTTGGGTTGCTTTTTGAACTTTTTGAAAATTCCATCTAGAAAAAAAGTTATGGAGTTTAGGGGATTTTGACCTTGCCTGGAAATGGGGAATTTTTGTCCTTAATGGAAATCCCCAAAATTTCCATTTTGGAAATTTTCAATACCCTTCAAAATCCCAAAATTTTCCAAAATGGAAATTTTCTTTTTTGCACCCATGGATAGAGGACAAAAAATTAGGCAGTGTTGTTTTTTGATTTTTTTGAAAATTCCTTCTAGAAAAAAAGTTATGAGGTTTAGGGGATTTTGACCTTGTAGGAATTCGAGTATTTCCTCCCTATGCAGAAATCCCCGATTTTCGTCAGCCTCTTAATTTTCCATAATTGTTGCATTTCAGAGATTTTAGCATCCTGCGGAATTCCCTCACCCTAGGAAATCTCTGAAATTTCCATTGCCCTGTCATTTCCCCAAGAATGCATATGAAATCATCACTAATTTTTGTCCCTGATGGAAATGCAGAAATCCCCGATTTCTGTTAGCCTCTTAATTTTCCATAATTGTTGCATTTCAGAGATTTTAACATCCCGCAGAATTCCCTCACCCTAGGAAATCTCCAAAAATTTCATCACCTTGTCATTTTCCCGAGAATGCATATGAAATTATCGCTAATTTTCGTCCCTAATGGAAATCCCTAAATTTCCTCCATGGCCTTATTTCTGCAAAGGGCTCAAATTCCAGAAATTTCCATTTTCATAAAATTCCAAGCCCCCCTCAAAATCTTGAAATTTCCATTTTCGAAAAATTTCAAGCCCCCTCAAAATCAAATTTTCCAAAATGGAATTTTTTCCAAAATGAATTTTTCTTCCTAAAATGGAAAATTTCCAAAATGGAAATTTTTTCTTGAAATTTTAAATGTTCGAAAATGAAATTCTTGAGATGGAAAAAATTGAACATAAAAAATTTCCAAAAATGGATAAAATTTCAAAAATGGAAAGTTTTTTTAAAAAGGCCAAAATTTTATTTTAATTTGGATGGGATTTTTTTATAACATGTGAGCTACTAATGATGATATTTGTTTTTCAAGATTAAATAGATCAAAAAGGGGGACTTGCATATGGATTTGTGCCAACAGGAAAATTTTGGAAGTTCAACTCAACTATTAAAAGTGGGGCCTGCATAAGAATTTGTGCCCAAATTGTCTATAGCTGGAAGGAGTTTCTAGAAGACATGTGAAGTTGATTTCATCATTCAATCAAAATTTTCATTAATGACAAGTTGGAATAATATTATTTTCTCATTGTTCCATGATGTAACTACTTTTATACAATTGGATGATGATGTACCATGAGCTCCCAAATTAAATGTAATAGCTTGATGCTTCTAGAAGTGCAATTGTAGTCATTGGATGAATTAAATCTTGGCCATTGGTTCAAAATGTAATTTTCTATATAAGGCTAGTGCCTTCTCATTTGTAAAGAGTTAGACTAGGTTAGAATAGCTGATTAGAAGCTATAGAAAGCTAGAATTGGCTAAGTTAGGAGTTAGGTTCTGCAAGTCAATAGTTGTAGGAGAGGAGAAAGACTGAAAATTTAAATGTAATGCTAGAGAAGTTAATGCAATTGGATTGTTGATTTGGCAAGATTTGTGTTACACTTTGATAGTTTATGGTTTCTTGTTCTTGATTCTCAGATGTTAGATGTTAGTTTTCAACTCTTTCATTCCAATGTTGAAATGTGAATGATGTTGATCGATCTTCAATCCATACTTTTAGCAATTTATTGATTGTAATCTGTTGTGTAAAGTTAGTCTAAGCCTTATTTTGTGCTAAGTTCAATTGTGGATGCTTGTTTGCATTACGTCAGTTATTGGGTATGTGAATGAATGTTCAAAGTCTGAAAATCTTCAGTTTCTTTAGAAGATTTCACCATTTATGTGGAGTTGTAGGCTTGTCCTTGATCAAACAGAGATTGGTTTCATTGGGGATCTATCCATTTGTAGCATTCATCATTGTTGTGATTGATCTTAGGTTTTAGTCTTAGAAATCTCTCTGAAACCCTTATCTCTTTTGTTGTTTATTTTGAATCTGGGTTAGTTTAGGATTAAAAGCATCACCATATTGTTGCATCTGATGAAAGTATGCTTCCAGCATTGTTCATTTGTAAGGCCCCTTGTGATTACCAACATTTTTACATATTATCTGAATTGTCTATGCATTTTCAAGACCTAACATTAGAGACCTTGGGGTTATCTCTTGAGGCTTGTTGATAGAGATTTACCTTTTAAGAGAGATAGGATTTTCATATTCTATCTAAGTTGTTGTTGTGTAGAAAACACCATCAACAAATATCCAAGTTATGTTCTCATAACTCCTTGGGACTTGGTAACTACCACTTATTTGTGTCCTTCATATTAACCATGAGAGTATCTATTCTCCCATTCTATGCACAAATAGTTGATACTAATGACCCCCTATCTTTGACTAGACTCACTTGGTCACAAACTAAAAGTATTGACAAAATGTACATCATGTATAATATATAAATATAAATCTTAAACTCAAGATTCATTCTTTGTATTATAGTTTTCATATGTCTAGTGTGTAGATCTGTTATAGAATCCTTTCTCAGAATGTGAAGATTCACTAAGTAAATAACTCATCTGGGTTGTTAGTAATTTCTGACTTGGACACTCGAATTACTTTCATGTAACTACCTAGGTCTTGGATACAACCACTTGTTAGAGTCTTACCAAATCCCTCAAAAGAAACTACTCACAAGATATAAACTTTAAGCAAATCTTGACACATAACGATAACATCTTGGCCTTCCTAGTAATAATATAGTATGAAAAATATTTATACAAAATCTCCATAGCAATGATTAGATCTCCATTAAGAATAAAACTTCCTTTAGGTTTAAGTATTTCATGTAAAACATTGTATTCTTGTTTACTAAGGTAAAAAAAATTATAGACCAACTAGTTCTGCTATCAAAAGGTTTACATTCATAAATGCTTACCCACTACGGTGGTCAAAATAACTAGATTGATATAACATCTTGGTCAATGAATTCCTTGATACTTTTATGTAACATCTAGGGTCTAGGATACTACCTCTAATTCAATTCCTATCAAAAACCATAAGGTTTACCATCTCACCTATTCTTAGGCTTCTTAGACAAGTATTGATGACACTATGCCATTGTCTTGAAATACACATGGTCATATAAAAAATACTAACATTACATCATACAAGCATGGAAATAATATCATTTAAACCAAATAGAGGATTACTTCCTCTTACACAAGTTTTAAGCTCCAAATACCAAGTTATAAGGTTGGGTTCACAAATTATCATAAGAAAAGATGGGATATATGAATATCATGCGCAACCTCAAATTCTCGTTACGCTAATAGAATTTATCATTAAGCTTGTCAAGTGCATTTTCTTAAGGGTTTTGAATGTCTTTTCAAAAACCCATGTGTGTATATTCTACAATCATATCATTCCATGAGACAATATGTCTTCTAGTGCCTATTTAATGCTCTAGCATTCTGCTTGCATGTTTAACAATATGGTTGTAACTACCTAAACTTCCATCATTTCTCTAACTTTCATGATTTTGTGGATGTCCAACATGGCTGCCTACTAAGTTGGTCATGTCCTTGGTTTTTTTTTTGAGCGATCTGTTGTTCCATGCTTAAATAGTTCTCCACTCTTCCTATACATTTCCTGCATTTAAATCTAACTAAAATTAATCCTAACTTAGTGCCCTCACAAAATTCATAATCATTATGCCAAAAATAGAAAGAAATCCCTCTCATAAAGGCTTGATTCACTCCCTATTTTCCATGGTTTAAAGTGGTGTAGGAAAAAGTATAAAAAGTATCCCTTTTTTCACACTTAATTTGGGAATAAATATTAATAATAAAATGAACTGAATGATGCCTTAATTTAGTGTTGTAATATGTATTTTACATATCCACATTAAGTTTAGGGCCTTAATTGTGCCTTATTTTTGGTGTTGTAAGGTATACCTTTACACTTTCACACTTATTTAGGGCTTTATTAATTAATTGAGATTAAATTTTCTTAATTCATGTCCCCTTTAATTCAAATCCAAACCTAATTAATCACAATTTATGAAGAGGCAAACCCAACATTCATTAATGCCATAACATAACATTTATCATTGGAGAATGTGTGTCCTAGGTAAGTGACCTAGGACCCATTCTTCCAAGGGTGAATGGGTCCTCATTTAGGCCTAAGACCTAAATTTTTATTATGTTTTCTAGCGGTATTTCAATTATTTCAAATGTGTATTCACATGTCGGCTTGTGTTATTTGAATTTCAGGAATTAATGCTAACATATGTATAAATATAAGGTCATTTCACTATGTTTCATCCTAAGACTTTCAAGCAAGCTAGAAATTTTTATGAAGCATCCTAAGATTTCAAGTGAGGATTATCAAGAGAAATTCAAGAGCATTTCAAAGCATTCAAGAGCATATTTATTGAAGAATTATTGCAGCAATCAAGATCCATTATCATGTCAAATTCTTCTTTCATCATGCATGTTATTTGAGCTAATATGTTGATGTAGTGTTCAAGATCCATTCAAGCATTCAAAGGAATTGTTTCAGATCAAGTCTCAAGATCAAGATCCACATCCATTGAAACCATTTCATGCAAGTTGCAGATCTACATTCCAAGGTTCAAACAAGGATTTGGTGAGTTGTGACATTACTTTTGTCATTTATCATTCCTTCATGTTTCATTGTTTCATTTCAAAGTTTAATTACCAAAATAGGGTTTGACCAAGGCAAAACCCCATTCACCATAAATAAATAAAAATTCCTTCATGATTTGTGTTTGTAGATTTCAAGTGGAAGATCTATTCTATTGAAGAGCAAAATTGCAAAGTTTTCAAAGTTGCATTTGTTGTCATCATTCTTGTAGTTTCATGGAAACTCACCTACAAGATTTATTTCCAACTATCTAATTGTGAAAATAGGAGATTTGGGAGTGCAAACACAAGAGAAGAGAAACCAAAAACCATTTTTACAAAGCCCTAGCTAGGACCCATTTTCCATAGGGTGAATGAGTCCTTAGTTAGCTTTGGAAAAGCACTTTTGGTGACTTGTACACATCATTTTCCCTTTCTCAGATTTGCATTTTTATTTTTGATTCAATCAGAATTGACCTTAATCTATTAGATGCACTTTATAGATTGCATTTTAGAGTTAATTTTCCATTTTTAATCTTTCTCCCCAAAGTGTCATTTAATCAAGACCCCCATCCTTGCAAAAAATTGGAAATCAGCATATTCACGCCTTGATTTGACTCACCTTTTGGTTGACAATCTTTTCATTGTGTGGATCTCATTTCCTAATGAAATAGTGGAAGATAGGTCCATCATAACCCCATTTTCCCCCTTTCACATTAATCCAACCCTATTTTCCATCATTTCATAAGTAACTGATTTAAAAGCATTAAAAGATAGTTTTACATTTCCTTTGTTGTGGTTGTGAATAAAAATGATTGAATTGCCATTTTATGGTTTAAATGTTGGCAGATTTAAAAGGGAAAACAAATTCAGTTTTGAACTATTAATGCCATGACCTTTAGTGGATGTTATAGGCATTAAAAATTAGCTTGTAATTGCCTCCTTTACCACAATTTAAGGTTGCTCCTACATGGCTCAATACAAATCAATTTTGAAGAATCATTGCTACATTTCAATATAATTGCTTAAAACATTAAAGTGATAGTTGAATTCTCCAATTTGTATGACTTTTAAAATGGCCATTTAATATATAAACATAACCAATTATAACTACCACTTTGTGGCTCTTATGCATTAAAATAGGGTTTTTAATAAGCCCACGATGAAGGCCAATATGCCCCTCATGGTTGGTTATTTAAATAAATTTAAATTACACAAAAATTACTTTGTTAAACATGGAATTACTTTCCTACATTTAATATAAATAATATACATAATATATATATGATAATCGTTAAATCAATTTACCTATATTTTTACACATACATACATATAAATTTATATTTATTCATAATTATATATTCCAAGAATAACATATTCAATAATGATCTAATTAACTTGATTGATATTCTAAGTTAATTGGTCGATTAAAATAAATGGATCATAATATCCTTGATCGACATATTAACACAACAACACAATAGTGACCTATCTTGATAAAAAAACAAGGTAATAAAATCAATTACTATTGACAAGCTTCTAACAATAAACACAATAATATTTTACTTTTTGGAGAATGACCAAAACTCACTTAGACTAGGCTAAACGTAATCTATTGACAAAACTAACGACCAAAGAATTACTCAGTTTTGAAGGTATCCAATAAATTGACCTATGTGGTGCAATTTGAACTCAGATGACATTACTATCAAGTCCTTAGTCCATACACTTTTAGGTGATACTCTCCCTCTCCCTCTAGAGGGAATGAATTTTTACGTGCATTTTCACTTGGAAAAACAAATAAGTAGTTAGCCTTAACATTTACTTCATATTCATAGACATTGCTTTCAACCATAGTGATGCACCTAGACATGCACCCAATGGTCCTCTCTACATTGCCACATCAATGAAAAAATGTACAAGGAATACTCATTGATCTTGTGTGTGTAGATAATGTGATCACTGAGGAATTCTTGTTTGTGCAAGAGCTTTATCAATATTCTTATGAAAAATCAAAAGCATGGTTGAAATTTATCATGATAATTTTTCTCACCCTATGATAGGTTAAATCACTCTTCCTCTTAAAGTTGGACCAAAATAATTATATGTCTCATTCTCCATCATCTTGACATCAAACCAATTTCATGTGAAGCTAGGCTACCCATGGCTACACTCCATGAATATCGACCCATCAGTTATTCACAAGTGCATAAAGTTCCCCTTTGAAAATGAGATATTTATAGTGCATCATAGTGGGTTTAATCCTTTGTCTTCCTGTGGGAATTTTTCATTGGATTTATTTTGGCCTCAACCTATGGAACCTATAAAGCCTTGTGAATATTTATTTTTCAAGTCATGCCAAAAGTTTAAGGCAAAGTACATAATAGAGTTATCTCTTACCAATATTCCTGATAATGATAGGTCCATTGTTGTTCCTTTTCCGCTGCTTGTTATGGATGAACCTATGCATCAAGCCAAGATCCTTCCAAGTAACCAAGGAAAATATGTTGTAGTTCCTCCACCCATATCATATAAAAGACCAAGAGATAATCAAATGATTCCTTTTGTGCCTCCAAATATAAAACAAGTGTATAAACCTAAAGAGACAATGGTTTCCCAACCCCAACAGTTCCTTTAGTTCCTCCCTTAAGAGAAGAAAAGAAACCAATGGATGTGAAACCCACTCCTACCTCATCACAAATTAAAAATTGTGCAAGAATAAACCAAAATGCTAAAGAACGTAGGTGTAGGCATCATGCTATCACTCATCAATTGGAAGAAAAGAATAAAATATCGCATGATAATCCAACACCTATGCAAACAACTCAGGAAGAATTACAACTTTCATCAAAATAATAAATGGAACTAAAACAAGAAGTTAAACAAGAAAATTCAACAGCTATTGTTATAAAACCTCCCATTGTGATTAATTTGGATGATGATGATTAAATTGCTAAAATTAATGAATAAGTCCATAATGAGCTTAAAGTGTTGTTTTCAAAGAAAAGGAATTTAGATGGGGGCAACTATGATAATCCTCCTAATGAGAGAGACCCACCACATGTGTGCACCTAGATATGCTCCTAATATGATATTTTTTGTAGTCCTTTTAACTAGTTGTCTGTGTTATCTATATGATGAGCAAGATTGGGATGCAAATGACCTACTTTAGGTTAGCTCGCATGTGTGGTACTCCTTTATGTTTTTTTTTTATGTGTTCTTTGTATTTTCTTGCACGTGATGTGTTCTCCCATGTTGTGCTACTTGGCATGTCTTAGTGTTTGTGAGTTTTCTTTGGATGACCCTTGTTGCTCTGTTGATGCAAGGATACAATGGAAACAAACTTTTCATAACATTCTTGTATTTGTATCTTCATTCTTCTATATGTCATAAACTTTATCTTTTATTTTATCTTGTGTTTTCCTTTTGGGGACGATGCAAGGCATTGAGACATTTAGGTCTCTTCCATGTTTTCCCAAAAAGAATCTTATTTTCTCTCTCTATGTGTCATTCCTCCATTATGTTTTCTATTCCACAAGTATTTGGGGAATAATGTTAGTTCTGAGCTCTATCATATTACTGTAGAAATGATGTATATTGACCCTAGATTCCTTATGTGTTCATATTCTATGTTGATTTTTGTATTGCATTTTGGGGCAACCCCTTCTCATGATGTAGCTTTATTTAGAAAAATATCATTGGCATAGGGCTTTCCAAATAAGCTCTTGTGATATTTTGGCATTTATCATTTTTCTACTTTAAATTAATTTCTCACAACATGGTGTTTTGTAATTCCTTTAAAGTGGGGGCATACATTGGCATTATTTTGCTTCACTTTATTCATAGGCATTGGACTTAGTGATGCATTGATGTTGACATTGACATTGAAATTTTCTTTGCTTCACTTCATTCACAAGCATAGAACTTAGTGTTGTATTGGCATAACATTTTGATCATTTTGTAGCACCTAATCAGAGTTATTAGGAAGTATAACTCTTGGTATTGTTGACATGGGTACACACCTAGTGAAAAGAAGTTCTCACTAGACCTAGTGAGTTTCTCATTTTTCTACCTTGTCTTGGGGGATCACTTAGTGAATATCAGACTTCACTAGCCTATGTGCCTTCATATTTGTGATTCACCTAGTAAATATCATACTTTGCTATTGTGTGAGTCATGAACGCCTTTGGTGTGGATCCTAGCATGACAACTTTTTTGTCCATAACCTCTTTTTGCATTTTATTTTGACATTGTATGTTAGTGTATGCTGTCTTACTACATATCATACATATGTATGTTCCTTTGTGCCTATGTTGATATTCCATGGGATCTTGGATCCTAGGGGATTGATCACCTCCCTTTGTCCTTAGTCATCCTATCTCCTCAACATTTATATAGTTGGACCCCTCTTGACATATATTTCTCTACTTTAGTGTGATTCTAAGCATAAGTTTATACTCTCACTAAAGCATTCAAGAAAATCAAGAAAGAAAGATCCAAGACCTCAAGGTGATGTGTATGACTTCAGTCCTTCAAAGAAGCCATTTAAGGCTGGTGAGTTGCAACACTTTATGATTTAGTCATTCCTTCCCTTAATTTTTCTATTTATCATTGAAATTTCCATTGCAAAAGCAGAAACATTGATGAGGTAAAAATAACCTCATCAACATAATGGAATCAATATGAAAATATAAACCTTTTAACCCAAATTACCCTGCCAATTGATTACCTTTAGGAAAAATAATTGCTCTCTTTTTATGAATAAGCGTGCAAACTTTACTTCTTGAAGTTAGGTGAATTAAACTTATGTTGATTTAATGGTTTAGTCTTTGAGAATTTCACAAGTCAACTCCACTTCCAATGACCATTCCATCCAAAAGGGGAATGAACATGGATCTTGATACTTTTGAAAACAAGCGAGCAGGTGCCAAAATTTTAGGAGCACATGTTTTGGGTCAAGTCTTCATAGTCTGTTATTTTTTAGTTTCAAAAACTTTATGGCTTGTATGAGCCTCTTTAATATTGTATTTCATGGGCTTTGAAGTCCATCAATTATTGAAAATCTGTTAAAAAATACTCTATCAACTGGAAAGTAGGATTTCAATAGTCATTTTCATATAAATATGTAGCTATTATAAATGATGAATAGAAGAAGATTATCATTATGCTGCCAATATATCTTTTGAGTAAAAACTACCATATGAATAAAAATGAGTTTTCCTGCCACTCTTTGAATTACTGAGCGATGTGAATGAAGTCTTTGGGATGAAGTAACTTAGAGATTTCCAGTGCATGTGATCTGAGATAGTTGTAGACACACCCGAGAGCTAGCCATTCGAGGGTTATAGATAGTTAGATAAGTACTCTACTTCTTATTTTATATTTTATTTGAATAGATAACAATTGAAATTGCAATTCATCTTCATGTGTATATTTTATGTTGTTAGATTCAAGCCTGCAGGTTGCAGCTAAGTCTGTAGTTCCTAAACTTAACATTTGAATGTCTGGAGCACCTTTCTTAAGTTGATTATGTTAAATTTTTTTATGTTAGCAATGGAATTGTTATCTTTTGCATTACATAAATGTTTCCTAGTTTATTTACATGTTTTACTTCTTCAGCAATTTATGCATTCTTTAGGTTAATCATTTCCATGTTTTCTAGTTTAGTGGTGATGCTTTTCAAATTTATAGTTTTCTATTTTCTGGTTTGAATTATTTTCCACTTTCTAGATAGATGATTCATTGCTTTCAAGATTAGAGGCCCTTTAGCTTAGAACTTTTATTCAGTTGGTTAGTGTTTAGGAAACCTGAGAGAGAGAAGTTGAGATGTCTTCTATTGCATATAGTCGTTGGACACTGCATGGTCGATATATTCATGTGTTTATTCACTAAAGTGTTAGGACCTAACAACAACCTGTCACTTTTTGGCATCGTTGTCGAGGACTCCTTTTTCTAGTGTTAGTAGGAGATATCTTGAATACTTCTTTTAGGGATAGAATTATCTCTTTGGCTTCTTTTCTGCATGGTCAGGAAACAAGGCCCCCATGGAAGATTCATACCAAAAACCCCCCTAATCAACATACCAACAACAAGTAGGGAGAAAGAAAACTCAGCTAAAGAACTTACTAAGGAATTGACTGAACAGGGTCAACCTGAGACCTTCCCACATACCTCAGAAAGAGAATGAATAGTGGTCAAGGAGCATATTCTTTTGCAAACTCCTGAACCTCGTGCTACTGAGAAAATTTTGGAAGAGGATCACATCCCCTTTCAACATAATGGGTGACCATAGAAATGTCTCCAATAACAACAACAACGATAACCCTCCACCATGCACATTCACTTATCAGATTGCTATTGATGTGGATGATGATACAACAGTGAAAAATATCTCACCAGCTTTCTTGCCAACCTTTTGAGGTTTGTCTACTAAGGACCCTGATCAGTTCCTATTTGAATTCAAAGTCTTGTATCACATATATGACTATAATAATGATAATCAGAAACTAAAGATTTTCTCTTCCACTCTGAAATACTCGGCTATGTGTTGGTTTATGGGGTTAGCTTCTTAGTTAATAATCTCCTAGGATGAAATGGAGCTTGTCTTTTTGGAGAAATACCAAAGTTACTGTAGGGTGAGTGATAGGAAAGAAGAACTATTCAAAATAAGGAAAAATGAGGATGAAAGTTTAGAGGATTACCTAGATAGGTTTATCTTCTTATCTAAATGTTGTGGTGGGGAAGTTATAAGTCTTAATTTTTTTAAGACCTTATTCCTCAAAGGTCTCAAAGGATTTTAGATTTAATGGGAAAAGGAGATGTGTCTCAACTGAGACTGGAAGATATTACAGAATTAAGTCAGAATTTCTCTTGAGCTTGAGGAGGAATTAGGAAGTACACCCTTTTTAGAGGTTCCAGTGACATTAGCAAAGTTTGTGGAGAGCTCACTAACTTCAAGATCAAAATTATCATCTAGTTAGACACCACTTTAAATGACATATAGGCTAAAACACGAAACTCTGAGACTTTATCCATCTATTTCCCCAGATGTTGAAACAAACATTTGCTAAGACAATTTCCCTTGGACAAAGTTGATAAGATTGATGTTTGTCAAGTGTGTGACAAAAATCACCCCACTGACTAGTGTGAGCTACTAAACGCAATCAAAAACTCTGAGAACAGAACACCCTCAGTCGAGGAAGAAGTGAACGTTGTTAATCAAAAAATAGGAGGAAATCTTTCCTATGGCTAGAATTCCAATCCTAACTGGAGACCCCAACCCAATTGGAACAACAATCAAAGGGTAGCACCCTGGCCTCAAGCACCACCTCTAGTACCCTCTAATTGGGGAACCTATCCTTGGGGACCACCGAAATGTAAAAACCAATGTTGGGGTAACCTCTACAGCCTAATCAGCCTCAACCACAATGGTACCCTCAAAATCCCATTCCTCAATGGAATCAACCTCAACATCAATTTTACACTGGCCCCAAGAGAATGCCTACCCAACAACAAACTCTCCTACCACCTCCCCAGAATACTCCACAAACTGAACAAGTTAACCAACCACCACTTCCGGCACAACCAGTC
Organism: Sequoia sempervirens; assembly: GCA_007258455.2. Lineage (NCBI taxonomy): Eukaryota > Viridiplantae > Streptophyta > Pinopsida > Cupressales > Cupressaceae > Sequoia > Sequoia sempervirens. The sequence continues at coordinate 702,962,553 of VDFB02270651.1, read as the reverse complement.
CCTAACCCAAAGAAAAATTGTCCAAATACTCTAGTATATTCTACAGAATAGGACAATGTCACTGGAATTAACACCATACACTGTGGGAACTTGCAATCGAGGTCCAGTAAAACACTTTTGTAGCCGAATATTGAAGAAATCATCGATGAACCTATCAAGAAGTCTTCTGAGAAAAATTCCATAGCACTCGCATCCATAGAACCTGGGCTCGACCTGCCATCTTCAGCTGGAGCTTCTGACCCACCTCAAGGGGAGGAGGGTCAATCTCCAACTGAACTTTTGAAGGATTCAACACTAAGAGACAAACAACCTTCAACTGAACTTCTAAAGCATCCTATGTCTAAGGACATAATCAAAGCACCTTTTTCAGAGTGACTGAAACCAATTCCTATGGAAGATGCTCCAAAAGCAATCTCAACCACTAAGACTACATTGCAGATTGAATTTCCCTTGTTATATGTGATTAAAGAAACCCCTAATTTAAATCAGCTAATTAAACAGTTGTGTATTAAGACCTCAGGGAGAAATCCAAAACAAATAAAAACTATCCACATAAATGGGTACTTAGCTTATTTTTTAGCTGGAACAACCACTGCTCTGAAATATGATGACCTAGGAAGTCTGCTTATAATAGTAATAGTTAATGAGGTAGCAATACCTAATGCTTTAGTGGACCTTGGATCAGCCATTAACGTAATGACTCTTGATGTGATGGAAAAATTGGGACTTACTGATCTACGCCCCACAACTATAGTCTTATAGATGGAAAACCAATCCATAGCTATTCCCAAAGGTATCATTGAAAATGTTCTCGTTAAGGTGGATGGATGAGAATATCCAGTTGATTTTTAGATAATTGAATCCCCTATGCCCAAAGACAGTTATCCAATAATTTTGGGATGACCATGGTTGGCTACAGTTGCAGCCAAAATTGACTGCAAGGAGGGAGGAATGACCATCTCCCATGGATATAATAGTAAAAAAAAAATTGTATCCTCCTTCCAAGCCTATTGAACATAGCAAAGTATGGGTTGATGAACCAGAAATCCCTAATGGATAAGAGAATTTGGCTTCACTAGCCATGGTAGTTATTAAACAACATGGTGAAGAGCTAGAGGATGAATTGGAAAATGATACGAAAAATCTTGCCATGGATTTGAGCAGTAAGGAAATGTCAGATGTAGAAGAAATCCTGGGACACCCAATCAACATAGATCATGCAAAATTTGATGGTGCTAGTTTTATTGGATTACCTTGTCCATTGATGAACTATTCCAAAAACTCACCACTTCTTTGCAGATGTTTCCTGGCTTCATAAAATTGTACCTCATAGCTATCCACTTAATACCCTGATAAGGCCCATGTACACGGTCACGTCTAACCATCCGAGAGTCAAAACCATTATGTTGCTGCCAAGAAAAACTTTGAACATCAATAGTTGGTTGATTGAGATGGAAGAAAAAAGATTGTTTGACACCCTGGTGAGTAGATCTAAAGCATTCACCTGAGACTATAAAGATATGAGAGGAATACACCCTAGTGTGTGTACACATCATATCTATACTAAGGATGTCTGACCTATTTTCCAACCACAATGGAGACTCAATCTTGCCCTCAAAGACATCATAAATCTGAGATTGAGAAACTCTTGCAGGTAGGATTCATCTACCCAATTTTTGATAGCAAGTGGGTGTCACCCTTGGTTGTAGTTCCAAAGAAGAATGGGAAGTGGAGAGTGTGTGTAGACTATAGGGAGATTAACAAAGTGACAAGCAGAGAATATGTTACCTTGCCATTCATGGACCAAGTGTTGGATAACCTGGCTGGGAGGAAATAATTTTCATTCTTAGACGAATTTAGTGGATACAACCAGATACAGGTAGCAATAGAAGACCAGGATAAGATGACCTTTACCTTCCTTTGGGGGAAATTTGCATATAGGGTTCTTTCCTTTGGTCTATATAATGCTCCTGCCACATTTCAGAGAGCCATCTTGGCTATATTTGTTGAGTTAGTAAATGAGTGTGTGAAAGTCTATATGGATGACTTCACTGTATATAGTTCAAATTTTGATGAAGCCCTCACAAATCTAGACAAGGTGTTAAAATGGTATCAGGATCATCGGTTGTCCCTAAGTCACAAGAAATGTTTGATCATGGTGGAACAAGGAATAGTGTCAAGACATCATATTTCAGCCGAAGGAATAAAGGTTGATCCTAAGAAAATTGAAGTCATACAACTTGAGATCCCAAAAACATAGACTGATTTCAGGAGTTTCTTAGGGCATGATAGATACTACCAAAGATTCATATAAAAATTTAGCAAAATCATAGCCCCTATGTTCTCTCTCCTTCAAAAGAATGTAGACTTCATTTGGACACCTGAGTGTCAGTCTTCATTTGAAGTTATTAAGGAAAAATTTATCTCTACCCCCGTCCTTCGAGGACCTAATTGGAATCTTCCATTCCATATTTATGCTGACACATATGATGAAGCCATTGGAATGGTCCTAGGGAAAGAAGATGAGAATGGGGGAAAATATGATATATACTTCATCAACAAGAACTTGACACCAGCAGAAAAGAACTACACCACAACGGAGAAAGAATTTTTGGTTGTAGTGCATGCAATCAAGAAGTCTCGACATTATGTCACATGATATAAAGTTACAATGCATACAGATCACTTGACCATTAAGTGTCTTATGAACAAACCCGTGGTAAACACAAGGATAATTAGGTGGTTACTTCTCCTCTAGGAATTTAATGTCACAATTGTTGACAAATCAGGGAAATCCAATGTAGTCGCAGACTTTTTATCTCAGATTCAACATGATGGCGACTGTGCTCTGATACAAGACGAGTTTCTAGATTAAAATCTATTTGCCATCTCTATTAAAACCCCTTCGTTTGCTAACATTGCAAACTACTTGGCCACCATAGAAGTGCCACCTCATTTCTCATCAAAACAAAAGAAGCGCCTAGTTAGAGAAAGTGCCCCTTTTAAATGGATTAATAGAATCTTGTTTTGATGCAGACTTGATATGGTTTTATGTGGTGTGTTAGGGAAGATGAGACTTATAGTATTCTGAGAGCCTGCCATGATGACCCTTCAGGAGGGAATTATTCTGCTAAGAGAACAACTCACAAGATTTTGGGAGCAAGATACTATTGGCCCTCAATGCACAAGGACATCAAGAAATATGTTCGCCGATGTGATGAATGCCAAAGAGTAGGTAGACTAACTACTTCTAATGAAATTCCCCTACAGCCTCAGGTAGTCCTTGAACCATTCAAAAAATTGGGATAGGATTTTATCGAGCCAATAGACCCTCCTTCACAAGGAAACAAGTACATTCTGGTTGCTACTGACTACCTAACCAAGTGGGAAAAATTCCAAGCCCTACATATTGCCAGGGAGGAACAAGTAGTTGATTTCCTCTACAATAGAATTTTCCTCAAATTTAGAGCTCCAAGGACAATTGTCATAGACCAGGGCCCCCAATTTATGTCCAAAGTGTTGTTGGCATTCACAAATCACTTCCAAGTAACTCACAAGAAGTCCTCACCCTACCACTCACAGGAAAATGGACAAGTTGAGGTCACTAATAGGGAGTTGGAAAATATTTTGACAAAAACGGTTTCTTCAAGAAGAAAAGACTGGGCTAGAAAACAACCAGAAGCTAGCTGGGCCTACAACATGACTTGGAAATCAACCATTGGCTATAGCCCCTATGAGTTGGTCTTTGGGAAGAATCCCCTCTTACCCATTGAATTTGAACTCCAAACCCTTAGGACAACCATGGAATTGGGCATGGATCTTAAACAAGCCCAAATCAAGAGAGTCTTATAGCTTAGTGAACTAGATGAACTTCATTTGGATGTCATCCATCAAATTGAATTGGTCCAACAACAACGTAAGGTCTGGCATGACAAACATATCAAAGAGAAAGAATTCCATACTGGGGATTGAGCATTATTGTTTGATTCCAGATACAAGGATCATCAAGTGAAACTCAAGACACACTAGCTTGGACCATACAAAAAATTTTAAGTTTTTGCTAATGGTTTGGTCCAATTGAAACCTATTGATGGTGATACCTAAACTCTCCTAGTTAATGGGCACCGATTACATCTCTACCATAAACCTGTTAATAAGGAAAAGTTTATAAAAATGGTGGAAACGTAGGGAGAAATCTAGTGCATTGACTTTGTTGTGGTAGGGTCAACATAGTTTTGTCAACCTAAATAATAAACTGAAAAAAATCATCTTTATTTCAGAATGTTTCTTTAATTTTCTCACCGGTTTTATCATTTGGACTTGACTAAAATTTTGTCTCTATTTTGTAGGACTTCACCTTTTTCCAAACACCATTCTGGCGCACCCTGCTACAGTGCTTTGGAATCTATTAGCATGATTGCTACAATGCTCTAGAATCTATACAATAGATTGGTTCCACTCATCATTTCGATCCTGCATCTTGACGCATCACTCAAAGATGCATCAGGAAGCTAAGGCCAAAATTTAACAAATTTCTTCCTTCTGGCCACATCTTTTCAGCGATGCTCCAAAATTATGTTGTTTCTTTCTTCCGGCTGCATATTTTCAGCGATGCTTCGTAATTCTATTGTTTCTTCCTTTCAGCTACATCTTTTTAGTGATGCTCTGGAATTTTGCTCGGGTGCTCTAGAATTCTATTTGGATGCTCCAGGAATTTTGGTTGATGCTCCAGCTGCATCTTTTGATGATACTCTAGAAATTATTACTGCTCCGGTTGCATCTTTTCAGCAATGCTCCAAAAATCTTGGTTACTGATCTAGTGGCATTTATTCAGTGATGCTCCAGAATCTTCAATCTAGTCACCATGTTCCAATGGCATCTCTCTATGATGTTCCAAAACTCTCTTTTTCTCTACTTCGGTTGCATTTCTCTGTAATGCTCCGAATTTTTGGTGTAAATTTTGTCTTTCTAGTCTTTTGATTTTTCCTAAATTTCGCACATTCCCATCCTTTAATGCTACTTTGAGATCTGCTCCATTATAATTATTTTGCCACATCATACTGAATCTTTCCATAATAAATAAGATTATTATGACTCCTTTTTGTCATAATATTTTTTCCCTATCACTTCAACCATTCCATCTGTGCCATTATTATCTTCCACCACCCTCGCCAACCATATGACTATCCAATTATGTCAGCACAAGTGAGTGACGTTTGATATAATGAAAAGACTTAAGGTATGTGCGGATTTATTTATTTAAAGGGTTAGTACTTATTTTGAATAAAGGTTAATTAATTGGCAAGATTTTTTCCTCATAATTTTGAAACTTGCGCCCTTTACACGATTGCTAAGAGTATGAAAGTGAGTGTAATTCTCCATGAAAGGCCTTCATAATTATGTAGTAAGGTGATAAGAAAGCTGGTAATTAGTTCCTTCCCCGTTGAGTCTATCGACATGGAACTCTTTTTTTGTTTGCAATTTAGACTCCCAGCGGTGATGCTTCGAAAACTTTCTTGGTTCCTCATTTTCAAATTTACCCTGGCTCCCAGCGGTGATGCTTCGAAAACTTTGCCAGATGAGATAGAAACCCCAAGATAGGAAGGGGAGAAAATACAATTGCCACACTTAGAGCATAATGAAGATGAACCTATGGTGGATTCTCTCCTTTTCTTGATAGCATGGGGAGTATACCGGAAGTGGAAGAAAATGTACATCATATTGATGAAGAAATAGAAGAAGTGCCTTACTCATCTTTTCTTGAGAACACTAAGGAAAAAATGCACCCCATGTTGATGAAAAAGTGGAAGAAGTGCCTCACTCATCCCTCCCTGAGGACACTAAGGAGTAAAATTTTCCTCATGCATCCTTCTCTATGGGCACAGGGGATATAGAATCTAATTAGAGAAATGAGGAATTAGAATATGCATAGGCAGAAAAGACTGTGGGGTTGCAAATGAGGTATCCTCATAGAAATTATTTCTCTTTCAAGGAACAAATTATGGGTGTCAGACTTAAAAAGGAAGTACAGGTCAAATATAATAACAACCTTTGGCTATGTCATGATCACTTTCAGGAACAAGGGCCACAATTAATAGGACCGGCATGGAATGCATGTGAAGAGTGGTATACCCCTCTTCCTATGCATCTCAAGAAAATGGAAATAATTTCACCCCTTAATATAGATGGTCATACAGAAGAGCAGTGGATTTGACCAAAATTATTGAAGAATTGAAGAATAATTGGATTGGTATGAGGTACAAACCCCCTTTCTTCTTTCACCACCTCCTTCAGTGTACACCAATCTGGACCAAAGTGAGGAAAGTTTTTCCAAGTGGAAACAAATAGTCACTTTTCATCAGGGATTCTTGAGGAACCTAGAGACATTGGACATAGAGGCAAATGATGTTTATGATCTTAGTTGCAAGTATAAGGAGATGAATCAGAGGAATGAAGGATAGGGCACACCAGAGAGTAGGAGAACCTGCTCAAGTTTAGGAAGGGGAGGAAATGATGAGGTAAAAATAACCTCATCAACATAATGGACTCAATATGCAAATATAAACCTTTCAACCCAAATTACCTTGCCAATTGATTACCTTTAGGAAAATAATTTCTCTTTTTATGAATAAGCATGCAAACTTTACTTCTTGAAGTTAGGTGAATTAAACTTACTTATGTTGATTTAATGGTTTAGTCTTTGAGCATTTTTCAAGTCAATTCCACTTCCAATCACCATTCTATTCAAAAAGGGAATGAACATGGATCTTGATACTTTTGAAAACAAGCGAGCGGGCGCTAGAATTTCAGGAGCACACGTTTTGGGTTGAGTCTTGATAGTTTGTTATTTTCAGTTTCAAAATATTTATGGCTTGTACGAGCCTCTTTAATATTGTATGTCATGGGATTTAAATTCCATCAGTTATTGATAATCTATTAAAAAAGACTCTATCGACTGGAAAATAGGATTTTGTTAGTCATTTTCATATAAATATGTAATTGTTGTAAATGATGAATAGAAGAAGATTATCGTTATGCTACCAATATGTCTTTTGAGTAAAAACTACCATATGAATAAAAATGAGTTTTCCCACCACTCTTTGAATTACTGAGTGATGTGAATGAAGTCTTTAGAATGAATTAACTTAGAGATTTCCAGTGCATGTGATCTAAGATAGTTGTAGACACAACTAAGAGCTATCCACTCGAGGGTTATAGATAGTTAGATAAGTACTCTACTTCTTATTCTATATTTTATTTTAATAGATAACAGTCAAAATTAGAATTCATCTTCATGAGTATGTGTTATGCTGTCAGAGTCAAGCCTACATGTTGTAGCTAAGTAGTAGTTCCTGAACTTAACATTTGAATGTCTAGAGCACCTTTCTTCAATTGATTTTGTTAAACTGTTTTATGTTAGCAATGGAATTTTTGTCTTTTGCATTAGATAAATGTTTCCTAATTTCTTTACATGTTTTACTTCTTCAACAATTTATGTATTCTTTAGGTTAATCATTTCCATGCTTTCTAGTTAGTGGTGATGCCTTTCATATTTATAGTTTTCTATTTTCTAGTTTGAATTATTTTCCACTTTCTAGATAGATGATTTGTTGCTTTCAAGATTAGAGGCCCTTTAGCTTAGAACTTTTATTTAGTTAGTTAGTGTTTAGGAAACTTGAGAGAGAGAGAGAAGTTGAGATGTCTTCTATTGCATATAGTCGTTGGACACTGCCCGGTCGATATATTGATGTGTTTATTCACTAAAGTGATAGGACCTACTGACATCCTATCAAACACTAACATAGGGTTTGACCAAGGAAAGCCCCTAAAATGGCACAAAATTTCCCTCTTTGTGAATGTGTAGGTTTCAGGTATTTTGAAGATCAAAGGAAGTGTGAAGGTACTTTATTAATTGTTGCATTGGAAACCCTATGCCTTGACAACTCATGAAAACTCAATTTTAGAAATATCTGATAATGATTCAACAAGTTTGTAGATGAGAAACAAAAGTGCAAATCTGACATTAGAGGACTATGAAAACATATCTGAAAAATACCTACTAGGATAGTGGCACCCTCGGAGGAAATGTCCTCAGAATTCAAGCTGAAATTTGACCACAAGTGCATAGTGTCCTCCCCTTTTTGTTTCTTCTATCTGATTTTCTCTGTGACATCTCATATTTTTTTGTATTTATATCAGGACACTAATTTGCACCATTAGGAAAATTAGATCATTGCATTTCATTATTAGGACATTTCCAAATTTGGATAAGGGTTGGTTGACTCACCTATCAAGATGTAAGTCAATCACACACCTTGTCCAAGTCCATCAAACCCCCTTCCATATTTACATTTCCATCCATACACACAAGATCTCCCCTTTATTGATGAAAGCACAAGGGAGAAGTGTGTAACCCTAAGGTGAAAGCTCAAGGGTTCCCCTTTCTCACCACTTCATTTACAAAAAGTGGAGGAATTAAGCCTAAACAAAGTCCCTATTTGAGATCCTTTAGCAATCACCTAACTCCCTCTTACCAACCTACAATCAAACTTTTCAAATGTCAAATGCATTCTAGAATCATTCAAGTTGGATACCGAAAGTAAATTTCTTACAAGTCCTCAAATATGTAAAACATCATTAAGGGTTTTAACCCTTTCATCACTGAAACACAACTTTATACCTTTCCCTTACCAACAATATTCTTCATGTTGTTATCACCAAGAAAAACTTCTCCCCCATAATAAGTTGAATATGAAGTAAACTACTCCTTGTGAGGAGTCATATGGTAGGAGCAACATGAATCAATGAGCCAAGCATCATCACTAATAGTGTTAGCAGAAATAAACAAAGCATCAAAATCACCATCTTTCGAGGATTTTTCTGTGGAAGTCTCTAAACTCTTTTTCATGTTTTTGCACTCCTTTACATGTCATCTCTTACCACAATTCCAACACTTTACTCTGCTCTTCCTAGGGGTTTTAGAATTTCCTTTAGACTTGTCTCTCTTTTTGTCCCCTTTAGGTCATCCTTTCTCTTTGGACCTTCCTTGCACATGCAAGGCATATTGGGAGCCCACATTCATGGATTTTCTCCTCATCTCTTTTGAAAGAAGTATAGCAATAAGACTATCCATCTTTGGTTATGTACCACCACCACTTATGGAAATAATTAGATTTTCCCAAGATTTGGGTAAAGAACAAAGCAACAAAATACTTTTATCTTCTTCTATCTTAACATCTACAGATGCAAGTTGAATTATAATAATATTATTAAAGGAATTTAATTTTTTTGCAATAGAATCACCATCCTTCATTTTCAAAGAATACAAACATCTTTTGAGATACAATTTATTTGTTAGACTTTTAGTTTGGTATATTTCAACTATCCTCCTCCACAACTTGAATGTGGTAGATTCTTCTAAAACATTCAAGAGGACAAAATTTGCAAGAAACAACCAAATGGTTCCTCCTACCTTCTTTTCCATTTTCTTCCAATCTTAATTAGATGTTGATTCTAGTTTCTTTTCACTTGAAACTACCAACCATTGATTTATCTCTTCAAGGAGATCTTCCATCTTCAACTTCCACATCATGTAACCAATGGCATTGAACTTTTCAATATCTAGCCAAGAGGTAGAAGCCATGGTTTTCAATCTCCTTCACAAATTTACAAAACCCACAATGCACAAGCTCCTACTACAACCAAAAAACCTTCAATGCTTAAGAGAAAAAAGTCCTTATCTCAACAAAATTGTTAGCTCTAATACAAAATGTTAGAAATCCAAGGTAAAAATTGCAACAATAGAACTTTATAAAGTGGTTTGCAAATCTAAAATTATGTTTACAAGATTAACAATAATGTATTATGTGATTAACAATTCCAAACATGAAAGAAATTTCAACAATACCACAAGTTGACATACACAAGTGACACAAGATATACGTGGAGAAATCATTGTAGGGAAGAACTCCACACCCAAAGAGATCAAATGTTTTTATTAATCTTTAAATAAGATACAAAAATACAATATTCCTCTCTACATTCTAGCAACACTTCATTACTCTAAAAACCTACAAATAAAACTCTACAAACCACCATCTCAATGCTCCAATATATAAAAGTTTGTGGGAGAGAATACCACAAATGGTATCCTGAAACAACAAGCAAAACCACTTGGAAAAACCCACACCCCCTTTAGTGGACAACTCATAAACATGGTGAAAAATATTAAATGATCACATGGCCTTCACATGGGCACCTAACCCATAGCCAATAAGAATTGATCAATACCGAGTGCTCCATAACTCTCTGATGGCTTCATGTAAGAACATGCACCAACATGCAAATTTGGGCACCCCACCATGAAAAACATGCAAATAAAATGCAAGGATATGCATTACAAAGTAGTCCCCACCTAGGTGGTCATCATGGTAGTGGGTCCACCTCTTTGAATGTAATTACAATTTTTCATAGGAAGATAAATAATAAATATTTTGTCCCTCATGTCCTCTATAACACTTTCCAAAAAACATGGAGACACACAATTATCAACTTAGGATAGTAATTATAATGTCACCTATCCTAACATAACCAATAGTTGGAACAACAAAGGAAGAAGGCATGGCACAACTGAAACTTACGATTAAAAACATTCCAAATAGGAACATTTTCTAGGCCATTGCCAAAGAAGAACTTCTCCAAGAACATGTGCAACAAACATAATAGTTGCATGAGGCCATAGATGCACTCCAGAGATCTATTGCACATTTTTCTAGGGATCAATCCCTCCCCTTGTCTCACCAAATTCAACAATTGGTTACTAGAATACAAGCAAACCTTATGTCCCAAACAGACAACATAAGGAAGAAGGCCCAAGATGAAATCATTAAGAAGAATACCCAATAGTTCATTAAAATATGTTCTCCCGTACAAACTCAATTGGAGAAACAAATCAAACAGAATGAGGACAACATCAAGACTACTAGAATATAATATCGCTTTTGCTTATAGTGGCCCAACACAAAAAGGAGACTCTAGAACCAAATCACACAAATAAAGGATCAAATAGAAAAAATGACTTACGACCCCCTATAGGACCCGACCAAAGCAACAAGGGGCAGCATAGAGCATCCACACATCCAAATCCAACAACTCCATACCCAATGAGAGCTAGTCAAACAGAAATTACAATAGCTAAGGGATTTGGTCAATAACGAGTTTATATTCCTCCAACTGATTGTGAAAGAAGCTAAGTAGATAACTGAAAACATCACCATCCCAGCCACTCTCTAGGAAGTAGAACACACATTATCCCAAATACAAGCCCAAATAGGTACACTCCTCCAAGCACAAGCACATAGGCCCCAACAAGCATAGACAAAACTACCAAATGTACTTTAGAATATATGGAGCCACCTACAACATAACACATAGCCCTCTTTGAGCACCAATACACCTACACACATATACACACCTATCATATGATGAAGAATAGAACCCAAATGTACTAAATCACTCCCTTAGTGTTAACATCAAACTATATTTTTTTCTAGATATAATATATTTATCTATTGCTACACATGAGAACAACAAAAATCCCCAAAAATAATTAGGGAATAGGTTGGCACAATCAATAGGAATGAAATTGAGTTTGCATTAAACCATGGGGCATGGAAAAATCCATTTATCATAGGAATTCACCATGAAGTTAATGTTAGATTCTACAAGAAGTGAGAACCAAGTTAGGATTTTATGTCGATCATGGATCACATACACTCACTAGTAGAATTTGGAAAATAAATGACTATGTGACTAAACATTTTATTCACGACAACTAAAAAGGACTAAATTCTACTCATTTTTTGCAACATAGATATAAATGACTAATTTTTTGCATCAAACATTGTTTCTTGAGACAAAATCTTCCTAGCCATCAACTTAGGCTTTAGCCGACACTTATGCATACAAATATGTGTGTGTGTGTGTGTGTGTGTCTGTGTCTGTGTGTGTGTGTGTGAGAGAGAGAGAGAGAGTGTGTAACAAAAATCAAATGATATAAATAGAGGTTGAAGGGTTTTGAAGATGGAGATATTAAGCAATAATCGAAGGGATTTCCTAGTGGAGGAATCTCCTGCCAATAGTGCTTCAAAGTAAGGGTCTAAAATGTGGCCAAATCTACCCTTTTTATCAAAAAACTCCCCATCTAGAAGTATGTCTTGAGGATTTTGACCTTTTTGTTGTGGATTCTCTCAGAGGTAAGAAAACCATTCTTAATTTGTTTTAAAGTTGGATGTATATGTTATGCCTATTAGGTATTTGAAAAATTTGATGTTGGGTGTTTTCGTGAAGTATTATTTGGCTATTTGAATTTTATGATGCTAGCTATTTTGTTACTAGATATCTGGGTATGTTTAAAAATTGATGCTTGAATTTTGATTTTGTTATCATTTTTACTGGGTATCAAAAAAAATTGATGTTTGATGAATCCTTTGTTATTGACTATCTTGGTATTTAAAAAAAGGATGTTGGGTGTTTTCTTTATATGGGTATTTAAAAAGAATGGTATTGAGTATTTTTTTCACTGTCGAGTTAAAATTATTCTAAAAAATGGATAATGTCTCAATCTTTCTGGTATTGTAACCTCACTAATCCGCTAGAGTTATGGTTTATGTTTCTACGGAGGCCTAGGGTTTGTATCCTAGTCATGCTCTTACCAATGCTTCTATTGGTATTAGAAAACAACCTTAAATCTTGGGTAAGAAAGTTAGTTGTCTTGATAGGGTGTGGTATGATCTTGGATTGTATCCTAGAGTGTGTGGGAAGATTGTGTTTGATCATTAAGGTATGTAAACCTGATCAAGGAAATGTATCCTATATAGCATGGGTTTTGCTTTAATACTACTCATAATGGTTATTAGCATATCACATTATTATAGTTTGTGGTAACCCAACATTGCATTCAAGTATGTAACAAACTTGGTCTATAGTTTAAGCTATACACTTTTAAGTAACATTCATAAGGTTTAGAAAATATTGATCACTCTTTAGAATATCCCATTGAACATGGGTTGTGCTTGAATGCATTGCATAATTTATATAACATAACCAATCTACATATCATCCAGAGTTATAGGATCTTTATTGCAGCAAGAGGTAATCGCTCTTGGATCATGCTATCATTACATCATAACCTATTAAACTTGATTCAACCTAAATACACCCAATGATGATTGACACCTAATTGTGATGACAGTGATTTGTACATGAATTGTGCTCATATGAGTGCCTCCATTTTATCAAAAAATAGACACATTAAACTTATGCATCTTGTATTTTTTATATCACAATTGTGCCACATGACCAATAGAGTTATGGATCACATAATTACAGTCACAATAATTTATTCCTCAGTTATGCTCCTATGGTTATTACATTACTATTACAGCATAACCCTTTGGACTTATATTGCTCAAATCCTTACATTGCTTATTTTCTCTTTGGATGGATGGCAATTCAATGGCAAGGATTTATATGCAAGTCATGCTCATATAAGTGCCTTCATCACCATTACACAATAGTACATTGGAATTTCCTTTCTTGAACCTTTCATTTCTTATTGTTAGGGTTTCTTGGTGATTATTCCATTTCCACGTGGCATATTGATAAAAGAAACTGAGCAAAAAATAATTTTGTTTTTAGTTAACACAAGTGCTAACATACTTTTGGAATAAATGTTTGATTGCATTACATCGAGTGGAGAATTTTTCTTTTTGCTTATAATACATTCATTAAGAGTTGTAGTAGAAAGCTTCTTATGTTGAAACCTATCTTGTAAACTTTCTTTAAGCTACATTTAGGAGGCTTCAAGGATTTTTTGTGATTTATACAAATTTTGTTTTGATAGTAAATGACATTGGATTCTTTCTGAAACTGAAATGATTTATTAATTATGGTTTTATGATGATTAAATTTTTTATTTAGAAGGGGTTAATACATCACATTTTTATGTGCAAGAAGAATAAATTGTGATGCAACATTCGGGTATGGATGGTTAGGAAAACTTGGATTGCTATCAGTGACATAACCAAGTTAGAGAGTACCTTGAGCTGGTGTGAAACACTTCTGGGTGTTTTCACTAGGAAGCATAACCTGAGTGTAGGAATACAAATTTCAATGGACTGAAACATTAGTTTCCACCTAATTACATCTTAGGAGCCATTCAATTACTCCAGATTCCTAGTTGATCACTCTGAATATCCAACAGAGAAAGTTCCTACATTCTAAAGATAAAATCATAAATCTGCTTGGTCCAATTTGAGGTCCAATTTGAGGTTCAATTTGAGGTCCTAAATATCCAACAAAGAAATTTCGTGCATTCTAAAGATAAAATCATAAATCTACTTGGTCCAATTTGAGATCCAATTGTAAGGATTTTTCTTTTTTAATTATACTTTATGACATTTGGCTTGATAAAAATTATTAATTTAGAATTATGGTATTGCTTTTCTTCTAATGTTTCCAATCCTCATTTTAGGGAAGAGCTATGAAGATGGTTCCTTTTGATGGAGACTACACTCTTCTGCAATAGGTTTCATATAGAAACACCAGAAGCTCATGTATTGTCATACTCAAAGCAAAAGTAGGAGTCATGTAATGATGAGATACTCATTTTTGGAGCTTTGGTTAAGAACGTTAAATGTTTGGCTATGTGCACAGAGAATGGTCATGGAGGAGTGCAAAATTCCTTACAAGGCAACTACCACAACAGAGTTTGAGGTGAATTGCACCTGCTATTTTATACTGATATGAATATGTTCTAACCTATAGTTAATTGTTGTAGCATAATAGATAGGCTAAATAGTTGTTCATATACCATTATTTCTAATTCAAAATTGCTATACCTTATTCTAGGAGCAAATCACAGGGGGAATCTATACATAAGACACCATTGTTTCAAATTAAAAGTTCCTAGATCTTTCACAATTGCTTGCTCATTTATTTGATCTAAGACAACTTGTTGTATAGAAGATGCTTTCAAAATCACAGTAAAATCCTTTATTTTGGGAAGACTGTTCAGAATCTTCCCATCATAACAATGAACAAAAGCATCAATCATTAACCTGAACTTTGCAAGAGTTTCATCAAATTCTACTTTTCCACTCTCTTTTCCATTTTGAATTTTATTCTCAATTTCATCCATGTAGAACTTCCCTTAACCTATATATCTGCTTTTTCTAAAACAATAAGAACTTACTGCATGTCGGAGGATAGCTTCAAGTTTTTACCCAAGCAACAATTGACAAAATTTGGCCTTACCAAATACATTGTGTTAAAAATCTCTTTGAAGTTATTCTAGAAAAGAGTTCTTAAGAATATAATGTGCAGTTTTTAATTTACCTTTATGCATGATTACCTTTTTGCATGAATTCCATATCTTTGATTGACTATTTTGAGCTTGATGACCTTCATCAAGAATAAGCAAGACTTGGGCTATCTAAAATCAGTTTCCGCTAATATGCTTTTAGCCTCTCAAGAAGGTCACATTTGTGCCCAAGTTATATACAAAATATTGTAGCCAATAACAAGCACACTTTTCTATTAGATCGCATGTGCAAAGCATCACCTCAGCTCCTTAATTTTTCATTTTTTTCCCCATGATCCTAAGCTGTTCTCTAAGATGGTTTTATAGTCTCTAAGACTATGTAGCTCTAAACGAATTTCATTCCAAAACCTCGACCTGGCCCCTCTGTATAGAAGAAAAAGTGTGTTTGTTATTGGATAGCAATTATTTTTTGTAAGCATACCTAACTCAGGAGATGCAAATGTAGCCTCCTAAGAGGCCGAAGCATATTGAAACCACCTTAGAGACTGCAGCCCTGGGTTTTATTCTCAAGATGAAGGTCATCAAGCTCAAAATAGTTGATCAAAGTTATGGAACTCATGCAAAAAGGTTAATTCAAAACTACACATTATACTCTCAGGATCTCTTTTCTAGAATAACTTCAAAGATCTTTTCAACACATTGTATCCTGCGCCGGAATTTTTTCAATTGTTGCTTGGGTAAAACGCTATCCTCAACACCTGGTAAAGTTATGGCTAACATCAAGATCTACAGGTTGAGGAAGTTCTTCATTGCTGAAATTGGGAATAAAATTCAGAATGAAAAAGAGAGTGAAAAAGTAGAATTTGATGAAACTCTTGCAAAGTTTAGGTTAATGATCATGCTTTGCTCTATTTGCTGATGATGTGTGATTTATAAGCTTCCCCGGAATAAAAGGAATTTATTGTGATTTGTGAGTACTTTCTGGGCGTTGTCTGCTGCCTTTAGATCAAATAAATGAGCAAGCAATTGTGAAAGATCTAGGAACTTTTAATTTGAAACAATGGTGTCTTATGTATAGATCCCCCTATGATTTTCTCCTAGAATAAGGTATAGAAATTTTGAATTAGAAAAAATGGTATATGAACAACTATTTCACCTATCTGTTATGCTACAACAATTAACTACATGTTAGAACATATCCATATCAACATAAAATAACAGGTGTAATTCACCTCAAACTCTATTGTGGTAATTGCTTTGTAAGGAAGTTTACACTCCTACATGAAAATTCTTTGTGCACATCAATATGTTGGTTATTATCTTGATCTCCTTTATGATCAAAAGAGCAATGAAGTTCATTACATAACTCATGACCATTTTGCAGTGTTATGATCTAGTGCTCTTTTACTTCTTACTTACTATTTTCTCAATCACCATGTGAAAATGACTTAGAGGATAGATCTTTGTCACCATTTGATAGTAAATTTCATTATGTTTGGACTATTTGTTATGACTCAATCATTGTTTGATAGTGTTATTCATTTCTCAATCCTATAGGATAGAGGACAATTCACAGTTTTCAACTCTCTAACAATGATATTCCTTTTAGTGATCTCATTCACCTAATTCAATGTGTTATCTTCTTCATTTCTAAGTGCTAAGAATGCCTACACAGTGTTTTCTCAGTCATAATTACAATGCTCCTTAATTTCAAGATATTATGTTACTTAGATAGTAATTTTTTTAGTGAATTCATATTTTGTATTGCAAACATCTTGTTGCACTTGTAGAGTTTTGTAGTGCATAATATGTATTCAAGATGCCTTGAAATGGAGCTCTTTTATAGAGGTAGTAGGATAATGGTGTCAATAAAATAACAATGTTAGTGAGAGGTATGATAGTAGATACAATGAGAATGGAATGTATAATTTTTTTATAGTAAAAGAATCATTTATCTACTTAGATCTTGACACAAGCTTCCATGGTACATAAGATAGCACGTATAATGTACTCTATTCTACGGTATCCATCTAATTCCATACCACCCAAAGAAGCAATGACTGAAAGTATATGTAACCTATATTTTGCAGCCCAAATGTGTCTTTCTAATGGTTTTCCACAATTAGGAATCAAGGTATATCATGAAATGTTTGTGTCCACCCAAAACTAAGCCTTATAAAGAATGGTTGCACCTATGCAAAATACCATAAGCTACTTCAAAAATGTTATGATTCAGCACAAGAGCAAGCTATTAAGGGAGACTTGGCTTTTCCATTGGCATCTTTATGATTATATACACAACATTTTTTTTTCCACAGTTTCAAAATACACATTTATGATAATCTTCACACAACAAGAACCTTGAAAGGCCATAAACATTTCTCTCATTCTTCCTAGGTCACCCATCAAGAGCTTATATCGTTATTTGTGGGATATTTGCAATAGTTTATCCACTAATGAGAAGGATCCCCTCATTTGCGAAATAAATTGTTAGCTACACTGCTTGAATGTGTAATGTGATATAGCACATTCAATGTCACAAGGCACAATTTGAGAGAAGAATTTGAGACTTGATATCCATAGAATCCAACTTCTTGCAACACAAAATGCAAAACCATCATCCCAACCAAAGCAACTTAGCTTTAATATGCACCATAACCAATGTGTTCCCACATGAATGTTGGAATTGAACTAACTTTTGGGGGTCCCTTGAATAGAAAACATACATAGACACAAACTACTGCAGTAGCCAATAAGGAGAAAACAAATGGATGATACATGGCTCCATGATAGCCTACCATACTTGATACTCTCTTGGAGGAAAATATTGCACACTCATCACATTTTTGAGGAAGCTTAAGTATCATTTGCTAAGACAAGTTTGTGTCTGAACCAGTTTCCTGAATTGCACTTGCATTCAAGGAAGGTTCTTTCAAAATTGTTATTGCTAATTGAGCACTCATGTTATCTCCCAATTTTCTTCCAACTAACTGGTTATATGAATGATTATTTCTCATTAAGGCATAAGCATATTTGGAAGTATATTTTTATTAGATATTGTAGTTGTAGTTGATCATCAAATTTCTACAAGTTTACATGTTCCACCGCCAATACTCCATTATTAGAAATTTTTCGATGGTGATGGGGAAAGCGCCACCTATCACCGTGAAAACGCCCTAAACAACAAGCATACGTTGAGGTGGTTGTAGAAGGACCAATCGCATGATCGCGGTTAAAGTTGGGCATCACCCGCGATGTGGTGCTTTCCCCACATCAATTGTCGGCCCAAATAAATCACCAGGCCTGTGCCAAGTGGTTTTGCAGTGGTTGTGTAAAGTGACTAATTGAAGAAATATATGGGGTTTCACGTACGGGTGCTTTCCCGCATCATCGCGGAAGGCCCAAATAAACCGAAAAGCTGCAGTGGTTGTAGAAGGTTTCAGGAAGGATTTGGTGATTCCGGCAGACTGCACCATATCTGATAAAAACCCACTTCCAAATATGCTTTTGATGGACGTTCATATCCTCATCCAAAGCTCCAATCCACACAAAGGCAGGAAAGACACTTTCAAAGGTTGAGAAGTTGGGCTTTACACCCACTGGTTACATTTTCTTAAAATTTTCTAAGTACTTTTCAGGAAAACCCATTCTGAACATATCCTTTAATCACAACATTCCATGATATCACATTTCTTTGAGGCATTTTTTGAAATAGTTCGCTTGCCTTGTCTATGCTTCCACATTTTCATATGTATGTCTAGCATGGAACTTGTTACTACAACATATGAAAAACAAAAGTCCCTATCAAGTATGCTTTGATGGATAAAAGTCCCCTTCTTCGCTATTACCAGATATCTAGGTAGTACATTATTATAATGCAAGCCTATTTTTCAAATTGTTTCATTTAGCATCACCAATATTCTCCACAAGAACATTGTCCATATTTAAAATGATGGAAATGATTCACATCTCTCAAAACAACTTCTCTTGCAATGTAAATCTCTTGGTATTGAATTAGATGCAAAGGCAGCACCAGAGCGATACTCAAAGTGTTCTTAACAACTCTAATTGCAAACAAGGGCCATGTTTAACAAACCAAATTTGAACATAATATTTCACTTATGGTGGCGATGTGATTCTTTTTTTCTTCTATTCCAATAAAATATTTACTAGTAGTGCCTCCTTTGAATCTGTAAATAATTCTACCGCCTTCATCACGTTCACTTCCGAATTTCACAACTCCCATGTTTGTGATGTGATTTGCCCCTCATAATTTTTAATTCAGATTTATTCCTCCTTCACTATGTTTGACTTACTTTTGTAACCCTGCACAAAAAGTACGCACTTTTATTCCCTTTATGAATTGAGACTAATAGTAATTTTGTTGGTTGTATTGAGGCACAACTTCATTCATGGTGGAAAAGGTAGTACCCTATTGCTCATATCAGATGGCACGTTGCAAATAAAGGAGAAAAGATTCTAGGGTTATTATTGACTGCATTGAAGGAGAGAGCTTCATATGTGGGACACGATCAACACTCTCCTTCTTGGATTCTACACATTACAGCTTGCTCCAAGAAGATTTCCCACATTGTAGAGGTTTTAAGAGATGAAAGGGGCATGTGTACGCATTGAAGGATTCCAAGCATGTGTTTCCATCATTGTAGAAGTTTTTTGGAGAAGTTTCTTTCTTGTCATTTATGTGCATTGTAAATCATATTTTGAGTCTTGTGACTGAAAATAAAATTGTAACTCTCTTTCTAAGCGATTTTCAAACAAGATAGATATTTCAGACTTGTGCAAGTTGTAAGAACACCTTTCTTTTAATAAAGTTCAATGATTTTTCCTTCTCAATGGTTGTATTATTGTGTGCAATTGATAATTGATGTGTTTTTTTGTGTTTTATGTTTAAATCCTCAAATATTAGTCAATTAAAATGACTAAATATACTACTAATTGACGTTAATTAATAATTAAATTGACTAAATATACTACCAATTGATAGAAGTCAGTGAATAAATATGACTAAATATATATGACCAGTGAAATCAGTGAATAAAAATGACTAAATATACTACCAAATTGATAAAAATGATTAAAATTAATGACTAAATACACTACCAACATTTGGACAGAAATCAGTGAATAAAAATGAATAAATAAGTGACTAGCTAACAACAATCAATGACTAAATATATTAGTGAATAAAAAATGACTAAATAAGTGATCAAATTACAAAAATCAATGACTAAATATACTACTAAATCGATCAATCAAAACAACCAATAAATGACTGAAAAATGGTTTAGTCATCAATTTGGTTGCATTATAAATGACTGCCAATAAACTACTAATGGTCACATGATCATGTTTGGTCATTTATATGCAGTTATTAGTAATTTTTTAATCATATATTGTTGTTTTTGTACTAGTGACTCTAACTGAAAAATGATTGAAGATCAAAATAGTGGAATGGAGAGAGAATCCTAAAAGAGAGAAAACAAGAAATAATTACAAGAGAATTTTGGCAATACTCATGTTACTCTCATTGAACTAGCTAAGGTGAGAGAAGAGTGCTATATATATAGAAAAATATGAGCAATTACATCCAAGAGGTACATTAATTCCAACTAGCCATAATATGTGGGAGGTTTTACCTACTTGGTAAATGCCAAAACATGTGGCATAACCTACTTAGGTAAAGACAGAATAGTGGTTATGAGAGGTGACACAAGAAACTAAAAGATGGTGTGTAACTCAACTACCTATGTGAGGAAGAGAGAGACACAATTAGTTGATGGATTCCACTATGTGTCCTCATATTAACCAATTCTAATTAACCTAAGAAAACTTAATAATATGTGTAGGAAAAAATAAATGTCCCCTAACATAAGAAAAATAAAAAACCTACACTAACAATTAAAACATAAAGTATAAGAAGACACAATAGGTATGATAACATCAATTTATGCATGGACTTAAATATGATTTAGGACATAGACCGATGGTGGGGAAATTTCAGAATGATTTATTTTAGAGTGTAATTATATGTTCCAACACATGCAATCTCAACATCTCATCAATTTTAATCATGCTTATGTCAATCTAGCTTCCAAAGATGATATCATCAATACCATGATTATCCATACACTCATGCCAATGACCATGACTATTTTGCATAGTTAAAAATAGGTATTATGCAAATTAACCTAGGTAGGACAACTTTTAGAAACTCCATGCACAATTTACTTAGCTTAGCACTAACAATGAATGCCATTACTTTTCAAGGAGTGAATGATCCAAGTGTAACTCCATATACATCCTTAAGAACCTTATTTGAAGCCTCAACCATTCCCTTAAGTGGCACCATT
This sequence comes from Sequoia sempervirens, assembly GCA_007258455.2. Taxonomy (NCBI): domain Eukaryota; kingdom Viridiplantae; phylum Streptophyta; class Pinopsida; order Cupressales; family Cupressaceae; genus Sequoia; species Sequoia sempervirens. Next base: position 702,940,860 of record VDFB02270651.1, on the reverse strand, counting down.
GTGTGCTCAACTTCACTCAATTCACACAACAAAACACTTGTGCACCTACACACGATATTTTTTTCATGTAATTTTGTGCAATTTTCATACACCATCATGAAATAGTATTAGCATATATCTTGTGGCCTTGCACAGGGCTACACATGCTAGTACCTAGTCAAACCATGCACATTTGAAGTGTGTTCATGCTTGTGCCACATGTTCCTACCAAACAATTATCACCATATGGGTTTGAAATATGGCATCACCCTATCCACTTGATCAATAAAGCATACACACATGACACTTGTCGCCATATTATAGAGTCTATTTGATGGGCCATTTATATAAATATGTGCATTATACAAAATATAGGTAGAAAATAACCTACTAGCATCTCTAATTCACACTTGTAAAGCATACATATCTTCCCTAATATAATGTTTTTTCTTTCAAAGTCTCTTATTCTTTTCAAATATGCATCCATATTCTATCTTAGGGTTTCAATTACATATTTTATAAACTTTTGGATTACCAACTCATTTGCATGTTTGTCATCTCATCTACATAGGAATCAAATTAGTATGTTATTTGAACATTGCCAAAATCCATAACTTTGTTACATTAGCGTAGTAGTACATTATATATACAGTGGAGGTAAGTCAACTTTTCATAATAAAAAATAAAAACTTCATAGATTGCATTATGACAATCTTCATATCAATAAACAAAAGAAACATGAGCATTATAAGTTACCATACCCTACTGATTCAATTTAATGAATCATGTAAATAAGCTTAGATCTACTCTAAATTTAGTGTCAATAATAATTTCATGGTCAAACTAATGATGCTTCCACAAAATATTGTTGTAAGATGGAAAAAAAAATTTAAAGATAGCATACAGGTGCATTTGGAAACTTTGAACAACACATAAAACATATGTGCTATATTCTCATTTTGTTGTTGCAATCAAGCTATCAAAGTTTGCCAAACCAAATCTACTAAAAGCCTATGGAAAAAAAATTACATGTTGATCATGAAGCAATACTAAATACCCAAAAAATAAGAGATGACTCCTTAGGTATGCTTGAGTAATACATTTAATTTTAAATTTACACAACTTAATTTATACATTTATTTTTACTTTGCTACTAACATTCTTATTTGTCTAGGTTAGTGTGACCAAGGAAATTTCTAGCTTAAGTGGTTGGTAATTTAAGTATCATTTAAAAAAGTCAAGAGAAGTTGATTCTTAGTGATTTTCTTTAATTCTTTGGAGAAAACTATGTAGTTTTCAAATACTCTCAAAAATAATTCTAAATGTTGCAACCAAAAAAAAAAAAAAACATCAAAAAGGTGCATAAGAATACAACTCTTAAAACAACACACTATCGTGCAAAACCATTCATGCTAACACATTAAGATGGACAAAGTTAATCCGAGAAGAGGTCTCATTCAACCAGCCATGTCTTTTATAACTTCTAGACTACATCAGTCCAGGGAATTCTCTCAAGCAACCTAAGACCAAAAAACTAAAACACCTTCATGGAGTGGTGCACAGAAAACTATGCTTATATGAACCTTGTTTCTTTGTACATTTGTATGGACAATTCATCTACAATAACCTATGACAGCTTTTGACAACCGGAAGCAATTTACTAATTGCAAGATCTAAAATTGTCTAGATTACATTTTTCACCTTATATTTTTACACTCATTTTGATGTCCATTCCCTTTGTCATATTGTAGATCTCATTTAACCTCTTTCTTAAGCTAAACCCATCTGTAATATACATTGCAAAGAAAGTATCTCAAATTTTCCAAGGTTGTTCAAATTTCCAGCTTCCTGGATTTTTCAAATACCAAAGTTTAAATTTTTTTATGTTGACTCTCAGTTTAGATCTGTTCCTATGGTTACATTAGAATGTTTAAAAAAAAAAATCTCATTATTAGTTTCCACCCTCCTAATGTCATCAACAATCGTGCCCAACCATAGTTGGCCTCACATAAGTTTTATGTAACGATTCACACTCGGTATACAGGTTGGTTGCAAGCATGGAGATAATGGAATGAGAGAGAATTATCTATGGTTATGAGGAAATTATTTCCTATTGTCTGGATTTACCCATCTACAGTATAAGAGAAGTGGTTTGGTTGGCCCATAGATAGTGGGGTATCCAACATATAGCTTTGGGAGCAGCCAAGAGACATTTCCTGGTCATTCCCTTGTTTCAAAAATGGGTGGAGAACAAGGAGATGTTGGAAATGGCTCCTGTCTTCTCCCTGTGTAACAGTGAAGAGTAAAATCACTTCCCTAGGTATTCTTACATAGCAAAATGCACTAACATCATGGCATCAAGATTCTTCTTTGTTTTAGGTTGGTGCTGCTGGCTTTACCAATTGCAGACCATTTTACAAACAACACAGATCCATCTTAACATAGACTTGATATGCGTCAACAGGCTCAAGGTGCTAGGGATAAATTTCAGAACAATTTAAATTTATATTACAATGGATCTGTGATACTTGTTTAATTATTAGAAATAAAGCCTTTCCGATTGATGAAAGATAATTATAATGTCATTTTGAAATCTGTTTATTTTGGGACTAAAAATGAATATTTTTTATATAAAAAATGTATTTTGGTACTGTCACAATCTCGAACTTTTATGCAAATTGTTCCCCAACACTAGGTCAATCCTATGTTGCACAAATCTATCATGTGATTTTTGGATCTAATTTGGTACTATCAAGGGTTAGCAATATTTAAAGATACCTTGAGAAGATCATTGGATCACAAGGATCATCTTCTCCTAGGTTTATCCATTTATTATATCAGCTTTAGAATCATAGAAATGAATGAGGACAACACTCTTTGAAATTATGCAAATGCTCTCAAATGATGTAGATTTAGGTTCCTTCTTAGTGCTCCAAATTGAAAGAATTGAAGAGTGATGTTCCTAATAATGTGTTTCTAATGCATAGAATTTTCAACAAATAATCAATTGATGAATGAATGAACATTGAATGAATTTATATACCACTAGATAACAATGAATCATGCAAATCATATACCAAGTTGACTCATCATGAGAATGAAAAAAGCAAGAGTTGGCCCAAAAAAATATTTAAATTTTAAAAATTTGAGGATCAATTTTGTTCGATGCAAGATTGACCCCACACACCATAGGATTGACCTAAGATATGAAAGTGTTAATACTGAACTGGTTAATGGATAAATGGATGTAAGTTCATGCATAGGTGCAATACATCACTAAAGTGTGAGAATATGTGCAAATACAAATGAGATAGGGTCAAATGTATTGGAATGAATGTAAATGGAGAGGGATGACAGATGGGGAATGAGTCCAACTTCAAACAATATTGTATCATTTGTTGATATGTAATTGTATTAATTCATTTCATCAAAATGGGCTCAAAATTAATGAAAATTGACATGGGTATGCAAATTTCACCATTACATTTTTCCCTAACATTGAGGTGTATGTGAATCCAATTATGAATATGTATCTTAAAGTATATGACCACTCACAAACATGTATGTGAATTAAATATTCAAACATGAAAGGATATCAATGTCAATATAAAGTAATAGACCCCACTAGATATCATTGTCTATGCATCCATTGGTGTGTGTGATCCATGAGAACCTACAAAACAAAGACAAGATGTGCAATGAGTATAAAATATAATACAGGTAAAGATAATACAAATCACAAATTGAATTTACTATCAATTATCATGAGAATGTGGGGTTAAAAAATATACATATACAAAATTTAGTAATGGAATGATGATATGGCATATCAAACATTGTTGTGTCGTGTGATCATAATCTATCTAAGCACATTGAAAAATATGTGTATCAATACTTATCACTTTCAATAAGCTCAACAAAGGAATGTTAGTGATATGATATGCCATATTCAATTGGTTTCTTCCATCAAATACAAAGAACTGGAGGAGAGGGGGAAATTGTGCATGTAATGTAAATGTAATTGTAAACTAATCATTGAACACATGTATAATTTAAAGTAAAATAGTGTCATTGAATACATCATATGACAAGAAAATGAAAATATCTTGAATCATAGACATGGTAAGTGGTGAGGAATCAAAGGGTGTTGGAATTAACTTCTTATGGTAATCTTGAGAGGATAACTATATAGAAAAATTTTAAATATGATCTAAAAAGTTATAAAAATAAAGAAATAATATAATAACATAATTAATGGAATATGTAATTGTAGCATTTACATGGGAAAAACCCTTTTGAGAGAAAAAAAAACCACATTTCAAAACCTATTGAATGTATTATTTAAATCCAATAGAATATCACAACATAGTTACAAAGCAAGCTCTAATAAGAGTATCACTAGCATACAATCTTGAAGTAATTATGATGTAGGAGCATCCCTGGTTGTAAAGAAATCTTATATCAACCAAAAACATTTCTTTTCTTGCATTTCACTTGGTAGAAAATTCAGTATTTCATTTCGTATTTCACCGCATTATCATTTCTTAGCTCATGGAGTAGGATATAGCTCTACACATTGACATCTATCACATATCCAGATTTCAAATCATTTGCATTTGTTTTTAGAAAGTTGTCGCTCTCAAAATTTCACTATATTTTCTAGTCAGAGCATTTGGGGCTAACCTGGTCCAAATTTCTTAGTGCACACCTATTCCAAATCATGTTGAGCTTAATGGAACGTGCCATACAATAATTTTGGGTCCAATGTGATCTATCTTGGAGATTCGCAAGTCTGAAGGATTATCTCTTCATATTTTGAGGTCAACATTCACAGTTGTTCATTCATCAGGTTTTGTAAATCCTTGTGGCCAACGCAAACTTTTGTTGGAACTTGTGAAGCATATTTATAATCATTTCTAATTCATAGGAAATCAATTATCAAGTTAGAGATAGATTGATAGTTAGATTTTTGTATCAACCCTTTGGGGGATTGTAATAAGGCCTTTGGCTAGTTATAATGTTGAATGCCCTTGTGGTAAGCTCGTGAGCCTTGGATATTCACCCATGAGGCATATGTTGCATGTGATATTTCCAATTCAATAAATAATCATATTTGTAGATCATTTTCTTGCATTATTTTTCTTATGTTGACTGTAAGCTACACGGTTTGGAATGTTCTTTCTATACCCTCTATCCATGACTCCACCAAGTGGTATCAGAGTGAATTTTTGAGTCCTAAAGGAATTCCTTGAGGTTAATAGATCACCGACTTGAGTAAAATTGCATGTGTTTTCAACTGATCATCGATTCTGAGGCAGTTGAAACCCTTGTAGCCAGATTGTCGAATTGAGGAAGTTGCATCGATTTGAGGGGAGAGATTCCACCAAGGAGAGAATCTGCTATGGTGAATGTTTCTGGAAGAATGGATGAGATGTTGGAAATGATGTGTGAGATGTGAGTCTGATTAGATGTAGTAGAAGAAGACCAAAGGCGAGGCCTAAACTCTAGGTAGGAGGATGAAAGTGATGATGAAGCAAATCATGTTGCGAATCAATTTGTAGAAGCCCTAGGTGAAGAAGAAGAAGAATCAAATCAAGTGAAGATATTGAAAGTGGCCTCAAAGATTGGTAAGCAACCTAGAGTTGAAATTCAAAATTACATAGGAAATTTGAATCTCGAAGAAGTCATTGATTGGATCAATAAAATGGAAGAATACTTTGAATATGAATAAATTGAAGATCTAGAAAGATTTAGATTTATGAAAAAAAAATTGAAAGGCCATGTTGAGCTTTATGGTGGAAAGAAGTTTAATTGGATAGAAAAATAAGAGGAAAGGAGAAAATAATCAAATGCGATAGAATGGTGACAAAGTTGAAGAATCAATTCATACCAGTCGACTATGAAGTTGAACTGTTGAAAAGATTGCAGAACCTAAGAAAAAAGGAGAAATTTGTGAAGGAGTATACTGAAGAATTCTATAAGATGATAATAAAAACCAATCATAGTGAAGCAATAAAAGAGAAAGTGGTGAGATATATCAATGGACTAAAATCAAACATTCAAGAAGAATTGAGCCTAGGGAAGATGACATCAATTGAAGAAGCATACCAATTTGCATTAAAGGTGGAAGAGAAGTTGAACAAGAAGTTTGAACAAAGACAAAGAAGTGCAAGAGGAAGATTCCAGAGGAGTGGATCCCAATCTGGACAAAGAAGACCTTATGCAAAGTAGAACAAATATATAAAACCCTACCGAAGTGAAGAAAATGACAACAATTCATACTGTAGAGGAAGAGAAGATAGAAATTTCTACCAAAGTGATAGAGGTCATAATTCTTACTGCTATGAGGGATACCAGAGAGATGAAGGAAGATCAGAGAGAATACCATTCAGAGGAACCTATTTCAAGTGTGGAGGTGAAGGACATAGAGCATTTGAGTGTCATAAAGGAAGCACCAAAAAGAAACCTAAGCATACTAGAAGAACAACATATGTGGATGAAGAACATGTTGGATCCCATAATTCAATTGAGAAACCTGAGAAATTTGAATCATTTGTGATGAGGAAAGATTGGATGCATGAAGAAGTGACTGAGGAACCACTGCAAAGGAAATTTTTGTTCAAAACCAGAAGTAATTCCGAACAAAAGGTATGTAAAGTTAGCATTGATAGTGGCAACACTGATAATCTAGTTTCAGAGGAGATGGTAACCAAGTTGAATTTGGAGAGATTGAAACATCCAAACCTTTATAGGATAGCATGGATTCAAGATGAGCATAAGATATTGGTGAATGAGCAATATTTGGTGAAATTTCATATTGGATCATATAGGGATGAATTTTTGTGTGATATTATGCCTATGGATGCTTCTCATTTACTGTTAGGAAGAACATGGTAATATGATAAGAAAGAAATTCATGATTGAAGAAGGAATACCTATACTGTGACTTCAAAGGGAAATAGAATCAAGTTGATACCTTTAGAGGAAGAAAAGACTAAAGTTTGTGGCACTTCTAGACTATTTTTGGTAGATGGAAGAAAATTTCTAAATGGATTGAGGCATGAGAACATGTGTTTTATGTTGATTCCAAATAAAAGCAATGGTCTAGAGGTAGAGAATCCTACCACAAAGAATAGAGAAGTAGCAGAGTTGTTAGTAGAGTATGAAGAAATCATGTTGTAGAATGTACCAAATGGTCTACCACCAATCCAGAGTATTAGTCAACATATAGATCTAATACCGAGAGCAAGTTTTCCAAACAAGAAAACACATAGAATGACACTGAAAGATACAAGAGTTGTTGAGGAAAGGATTGATCAAAAAAAATTAATCCCATGTGCGGTACCTATTGTACTTGCACCAAATAAATATGGAGAGTGGATAATGTGTACAAATTCAAGAGAAATCAATAGGGTCACTATCAAGTACCAATTTCCATTGCCAAGGATGGATGACATTATGAACTATTTGAGTGAAGTATTTCACAAAGATTGACCTAAAGATTGGATATCATCATATCATAATCAAAGCAAGAGATGAATGGAAGACTGCATTTAAGACCAATGAAGGATTGTACGAGTGGTTATTAATTCTTTTTGGATTGACTAATGCACCGAGCACTTTTATGAGATTGATGAATGAGGTATTGAAGAAATTCTTGGGTAAGTTTTTCATTTTTAAAAATTGGATGATATTTTGATTTTCAGTAAGACTAGAGAAGAACATTTGCGGCACATCTAGAAAGTATTGCAAAGGTTGAGAGAAGAGAAGTTGTTGATTAATGTCAAGAAGTGTAGCTTTATGAAGACAAAGTTGGTATATTTGGGTTTTGTCATTTTTGCTAAAGGACTGAAGATGGACCCTAAGAAAGTAAGAGAAATTGTAGATTGACCTACACTAATAAACATTGGAGAGGTGATATCATTCCATGGATTAGCTAGTTTCTACTAGAAGTTTATTAGAAGTTTTAGTTGCATTTGTAACCCCATGACAAAGACCATGACAAGAGACAAGAAGTTTAAGTGGAAATTTGTAGCACAAAGAAGTTTTGAATTGTTGAAGCAAAAGGTAACAGAGAAGCCAATATCAGCATTACCAAATTTTGACAAAGTATTTCAAGTTGATTATGATGCAAGTGGAAATGCAATAGTACTGTTGAGTCAAGAAGGAATACCTATAGCCTATTTCAGTGAAAATTTGAATGATGCCAGAAGAAGATATTTAGTTTATGATAAGGAATTCTATGCCATAATTCAAACCTTGAAGAAGTGGATACATTATTTATCACCCAAGGAGTTTGTGTTGTATATGGATCATCAAGATTTGCAGTATTTGAATACTCAAGGGAAGTTGAATCAAAGACATGAGATGGGTCAAGAGTTCTTGCAGAGTTATACCTTTGTGTTGAAGCATGGGAGTGGTTGTCAAACAAAGTTGTAGATGCATTGAGTAGAAGGAATTTGCTGACAGAAATGAGGATAGAAGTATTGTGTTTTGAAGAGTTGAAGCATATGTATGAGGATGATACAGATTTTGGTGAAGCGTGGAGAGCATGCAAAGAACTAGTAGTGACAAACTGGAGCCAATGGTTGGATTATTTCATTCAAGAAGATATGTTGTTCAAAGGAAATCAAATGTGTATTCTGTGGATTTCAATGAGAGAGAATTTGATCAAAGAGAAGCATGGTGGAGGTTTAGCAGGACACTTTGGAGTAGATAAAATAGTATCTTTGGTGAGTGAACATTATTTTTGGCTGTAGTTATAAGCATGTCAGGAAGTATGTTTAGAATTGCATAATTCATCAAGTTTCAAAAGGGAGTAGTCATAATTTACTGGACTGTATAAACCTTTGATAGTACCAGAGAAACTTTGGGAAGATATAAGCATGGATTTCATATTGGGATTTCCAAGAACATGGAGAGGATATGATTCTATAATGGTTGTAGTGGATAGATTTTCTAAAATGGCACATTTCATTCCTTGCAAGAAGACTAATGATGTTGTGCATGTTGCTGACTTATTTTTCAAGGAGATTGTTAGACTGCATGGATTACCTAATTGTATAGTTCAAACAAAGACACCAAGTTCATTGGATACTTTTGGAGAACATTGTGGAAGAAGATGAAGATAGACCTAAAATTTAGTTTAGTGTATCACCCATAGACATATGGACAAGCAAAATTTTGGGTAACCTGTTGAGATATTTAGTTAGAGATAAGCTAGGAAATTGGGATATAGTTTTACTGCAAGAAAAGTTTGCATACAATAATTCAATGAACCAGAGTACAGGGAAGACACCATTTCAGATCATGATAGGAGCACATCCCAAAGGAGTTGCAAAGTTAAGAGACATCAATATGGAGAACAAAAGGAGTGTAGAGGCAGAAGAGTTTGTAGATTTCATGGACACATTGCATAATCAATTCTGGAAACATTTGGAGGACATGAACGGTAAGTATAAGGAGAAGGCAGATGAGCACCAGAGACATAAATAATTTGATGTTGGAGATGAAGTGATGGTATATATCTGAAGAAGGAGAGATTTTCAGTGGAAACATATAATAAGTTGAAGATGAGGAAGTTTGAACCGTGTAAGATTCTAAGGAAGTTTGATTCTAGAAATGCATATGAAGTGGAGTTACCAAAGACATTGGGTATATCACCTATTTTCAATATTGCATACATATATGAGTATCATGAAGGATAGTCAAGTAGTAGTAGCAATGAAGTATATCTAGAGTAGTTACCACATCAAGCACCAAAGGATATTGAATAGATTTTGGATACCAAAACCAGAAGGAGCACTAGGAACAAGCAATACAAAGAATATCTGGTGAAGTGGAAAGGAAGACCAGTGGAGGATTCAACATGGATTTCTCATGCTGAGGAGGATAGTATTGGTTTTTGTCTTAGCCCTAGAAAGTGAGGGACTCACTTTTCTTCCAACCTTGGGTGTCTAATGCAGGAGCATCCCCGGTTGTAAAGCAATCCTATATCACCCAAAAACATTTCTTTTCTTGTATTTCACTCAGTACTAGTTTCACTATTTCATTCTACATTTCACTGCATTATCGTTTCTCAACTCACAGAGCAAGATATAGCATCTACACATTGACATCTATCACATATCTAGATTTTAGATTGTTTGTATTTGTTTTCATAAAGTTATCGCTCTCAAAATTTCACTATATTTTTTGGTCAAAGAATTTGGGGCCAACCTAGTCTAGATTTCTTAGTGTGGACCTATTCCAAATCATGCAGAGCTTAATGGGACCTAGAATTTTGGGTCTAATGGGATCTATCTTGGATATTCTCAAGTCATTTATTTTCGCAAAGGATTATATCTTCATATTTTGAGGCTAACATTCATAGTTGTTCATTCATTGAGTTTTGTAAATCCTTGTGGCCGACATGGACCTTTGTTGGAGCTTGAGAAGAATATTTATAATCATTTGTAATTCATAGGAAGTCATTTATCAAGTTAGAGATAGATGAATAGTTATATTTTTGTGTCAACCCTTCAAGGGACTATAATAATGCCTTCGACTAGTTGTAATGTTGAATTCCCTTGTGGCAGGCCTGTGAGCCCTGGATATTCACCCATGAGGCATATGTTGCATGTAAGATTATCAATTCAATAAAGAATCATATTTACAGATCATTTTCTTGTGTTATTTCTAATGTGTTGACTCTAAGCTACACATTTTGGATTGTTATTTCTGAATCCTCCATCCATGATTGCACCAAATTATGGCAACATTCTAGTACCTACACATTCAACCATATAATATAAATGATAAATGAACAAGCTAGAAAATGGTTTTGGTTTTCTAAACCATGTGCAAAACCTTTGAGAGGTATGACACCTAAGATGGGTTCATATTCTAATGCACCCTAGAAGATTCTATTATAATAGAGCTAAAAATAGCATACTCTCTTATACTCTTACAATTTTCATAACTGACTAATTAAATCCACCCAACATGAGAACCCATTATTTTATTATTCACCATATTAAATAGGCACTTCATGAAAAATAATAAATTTTATCATAGCTAGTCAATATTCCCAAGTATCTCCCTCTATTCTTAGCTCTTATATATCATAAATAATTAGCCAATAGACTATATATTGTGAATGCAGTTTGAGTTGAAACCTATCTCGCATCATAAATAGGTTACAGTGAAACAATTTTCTAGTAGTTGTTTACTAGTGGGTGCCAATAAATGGGTAAAGACGTAATGCTACACATTCTACCTACAATGTTCACACAATCTTCCTGTGGAAACTCACATAGATCCTCATTTAGTGCAGCTCTAGGTTGGTAAGAATGTGCATTTAAAACGTAAACAAATTCATGAATTCATTCATCAGTTGCGGGGGATTTGCATTCGCCACTCACAATTTTATCCAAAATACACTTATCAGCATGTATGTTAATTGTGGGAGTTTAGTGACAACTCATTAATTTTTTGCTGACATGAAAGGAGGAGAATGAGACAGCTCCTCATGGAATGTGATGATTGCAGCGTATTGAAGAGATGGAGATCCTTAGAAAGCATTGATGTTATTTCACCATGTATGTAATTAACACTTGTTTCACCTGATTAGATCACCTTTTCCACCATTCTCCTAGCTTGTGCCAAAATATGAGCTTTGGACTGGGTATTCACATCCATCAAAGCATCATCCAAAGGGGATTTCTTTCTAAAGTTTTTGTTGCCAATGCCCTGCTAGACATGTACTCAAAATGTGCAAACATGTCTAAATCTCGTGAACTTTTTGACAAAATACCTCAATGAGATGTGATCTCGTGGAATGTGATGATTGTAGGATATGCACAAAATAGTGTTCTTGATGAGGCTTCAAGGCTTTTCAAAGAAATTCCTCGGCCAGATTTCGTTTCATGGAATGTCATGGTTTTGAGGTATGCACTAAATAGATTTTTTGAAAAGGCCTTTTCCAAATTTGAGGAAATGCAATCGATAGGTCTTAAGACAAACTCCACAACCTTTGCCTGCATACTCTCAACCTATCAAAATGGGAGCTTTAGAATAGGGTATGAATATCCATCAAAACATAATCGAAAGTGGATTATTGTCAGATGTATTAGTGGTGAATACCCTAATAGACATGTATACAAAAATGCCTGGATGAGATGTGAGATCTCATGGACTGCAATAATTATAGGATTTACACATAATGGGTTTGTTAAAGAGGCCTTGGAAACTTTCAAGAAAATGCAATTGATAGGAGTAAAGCCAAACTCTACAACCTTTTCCAACATCCATGGACAAGACACACAATTTGTGCAGAATCTTGAGGTAAGTCACTTGCCATGGTCTCGTGAGCTTATTTTTTTAATATTTTATTATTAAAATTATTAATTATTGTTAGTAAGACAATTATTATTTAATACTTGTTATTCATGTTACTATTTAATTTGATTATTAATATTAATCATTACTAATAATATTAAATAAATATGTGTGGTGATCTTTATCTTTGCAACTTCATTTATATATTGTTTAATTATTATATTATTTACTAATAATTATTTTCATATATTTAATTAGTATTATATATATATATTAATTTAATTACTCTTATATAAATGTTTCTTAAATTATAAATAATTATTACTTATATATAAATCTAAGCATCTAAATACTATTAGTTACAATAATGATCTATATTTTAACAAGTGTAACTATTAACGCAATACCCGTAGAATATTATTTGGAGTCAGTCTTCTCCTATGTTTGCTATGCATTAGATAATTTGTATGTTTATGGGAAAGGAGGTTTGAGCACCTTGAGAAGGAAGAAGACTGATGCAAAGGCTGAAATGAACCTACAAAAATACTAAGGGAATGGATACCAAAGTGGGCACAAAACCTAGGTGAAATTACAAGGGTATGCAATTTTTTACACTACACGAATATTGAAATTAACAAAATAAAATTTAATTAAAGGAAATGTATCAAGAGAAATAAAAGTCAATTTTGTCACTATTTGCAAAGAAAAAAATTCACTAATTATCCCAAATAGATTTTACAATCTATCCCATATGTTTTTAGGTGTTGTACAATTCATGATATGGAACAAGTTGTCATAAACATGCAAAACAATCAAACCTATAGCCTCATCAAGTTTGTTCTTGGAAGAAAAAATTTCATACTCCCTATTAAAATCATGTTGTCTATCACCCAACATAGAACATAATCCCTTACATCTGAGTAAAATTATTACATTTTTTTAGGTATGACAATTATAAAATTGAGGAACTCAAATGAATTAGAAACTACCATTAGAGAAACAAACATCAATAGAGAAAAATAAATAATATACAACAATAATTTGCCTTTGAATAGTTAAATTGATAGTAAAATTGTATCCCTAACATAAATCATCCATCAATTTTAATATTTTTTTAAGAAAAAAACCAAAGTACATAAAATTATTTTAAACTAAATTTTTGATATCTAAGATAGAATCTAAAAATATATATGCTTGATGTATAATTCTTAAAATTCCTTTCGAGTGCCTAAAATAAATCCGCAATTAGAGAACTATCACCAAAACCTTTTGCAGTTGACCATGATGTTGCTTGCATGTATTAGATGACCAAAGGGGAAGTTGAGATTGAATGTAGTTTACTTGTTGGAGAGTATGATCAATGAATGGCATTATAAAATGTCCATTTTTGTATACCAAAGACTAACGAATAATATGGTGCATGGGAGAGGATAAAGATTCTTTTCTACAACTAGGTGTATGAAACAGAGAGTGGAATATTGTGTAGGGAAGATTTGACCATAATTTTCTGAATAGATACGTTGGAAGAAAGCAGGAATAAAGGTATTGGTACAGGAATAGAATATTGTCAGATAAATGTGGCAAAGATAGAATTGAAACACTAAGTCCAGGAGGCGTTTGGAGATAATATAGAAGGATTCTTTTGTTCACAACTGACAGCAATGGCATTAGAAAGTGCCAGGTCTGGAATTTGACGACCATTTTTATCTGTCATATGAAAATTTTGTGGCAGTTTGTTCATTTAAATGCTTGTCACTTTATGTTTTATGAAAAAATTTAACTGTGAAAAAAATATTTAATTTAATTTTTTTTATATAAAATCTTTTATATTAAAACATTATTGATTTTATTAATCATACGTATTAAATATGATTTTTTTTTTTAATAAATTTCTATTTTTATTACATTTTATATAAGAACATTATTGATTTTATTAATCATACATATTAAATATGATTTTTTTTTATAAATTTATATTTTTAATGTAACACAAGTAATTTGATTATTTTTTAAAATATTATGTATCATATAAATTAATTAAGTATTTTTTATAAGAATCATAATTCTTATAAATACCAATAAACAATAAAAAAATATAATAATTTGATATAAACCTTCATTATATAATTTGCATATATTTAAACACAAAAAATAACTTTTCAAAAGAAAGGAACTATTTTCTTTTATTATTTTTAAATTGAGATGCAAAAATTAATGATGCATTACATAGAAAATAAACAAAAATAAATGTTATCAAAGGTCAATACTCTTCTTGACTTTGTATTCTTCCATATTTGATATACTTTATTCCAATTTACATCATTTTCTTGAGGTCCATTTAAAGACATTCTCATTAATGCATCCAATGTATCCAAACCCAACTTTGACTTTCTAACATCTTTGATGATGTTTTATTTTGAAAATCCTCTTTCACAATCAACAGTACTTGCAGGAATAGTAAGCATAGCTTGCCATAACTTCATCATATGAGGATAGCTTCTATGCCAATATTTTGTGTTACGAAAGACTCTCCATGCATCTTTCATCTTGAAACCCTCACAACTCAAATACAATGAATCAACAAAAGAGTTTAACTCCCTTTTGCAACCGATAACATCAAATATGGATACAAATTCATTTACATTATTTGAAGTGGTGTGTTGCAAATGTTGGAGAAGCTTATCAAGCCACCACTCTGAGATATTATCTCGAGTTTGACGATCTAATGGATAATAAGAAGGACTGAAGAGTTTTGTTGCATTAAAAAGAGGAAGATCCGGAAATCTTTCATTCAAACAATCAATAAGAGATTGAATATAACCTACAAGATGTTGACAACTTTGTTGTGTTCCTTCAACACATGGTTCCATGATATGCTTCCCTGCATCACCATACTCAAATCCCTCAATTGGAATAGGTATGTATTTTAGTTCATGTTTATCAATGACAACACCTTATTCTTTGACTTCAATACATCCAAATTGAGAATCAATCAAGAATTTGGAAAGATAAGTTGTACCTTTTGCAAATGTACCTTTTCTCAAAAACCATCTATATAAATTTCCTATTGCTTCATCAAGAGCCAAACCAATAACTGTGATGTCTACATTTTCTTCTTGAAATATTTTATTCAATTTATTTAGTTCACCTAAAACATCAGCTACAAGCATGTGCAAACAAAACTAAATAGAATAAATCCTTGTCTTTTCATACAATGATGAGCACAAGTTCTTATCTTTTTTCCACAAAGTTAAGATAGCTAGCATAAGCTTCACAAGCCTTATTATGACTTCTCCTCTAGATAACCTTTTGATTGTGTGGATCTACAAAACATTTAGAACATCAATTTTCATAACTCTAAGTAAATCATTCAACTCATTATTTATTTTTGGTGAATTTTGGACCCATGAATGCACCTTATTTGCTATTTTGTCAACAAATAGTAAAGTCGGGTATCCTTTTTGAAGCATCTGTTGCTACTAATGATTCACGATGAGCTATGCAATGCACTAAAATAAGATTTGGAATATTTTTTTTCAAAAGAGAAACAAATCCATTTTCACACCCAACCATTCCAAAAGCTCCATCTGTTGAGACAACTATTAGTTTTGTTAATGAAAGCCCTCTATCATTTATCAACTAATTGATGGTATCATATATAGTTTTCCCTTTTCCATTTGGCACATCCATTATCTTCATAAACATGGAAGTAGGTTCCCCATGACCCTCTGAAGTTAAATATCTTGCATAAACAACAAGGTGCTGCACTAAACTTCTATTAGTACTTTCATCAACCATTAGTGAAAAAAAAAAAGACTTTTCAACATCTCTTCTATTTGAATTTGTTCAAGATATTTTGATATGCAAAAAATAAAATCATTTGCACCCTTCCGATTTGTGTATGCAAAGTATTCTTGAGACTTTGGCATATTAGGAGTTTTTAGATCCATGAGAAATTTACATATTTTCTCATACTTAGATAAAGATAAGTCCTCTTGACAAACAAAATAAGTTGCTTTCATTACATAGTGATTACTCTTTCCTTATTAACATCTTTTATCTCTAAAATATGATCTGGAATAGATTTTATCTTTTTCTCCATTGCATTAATCCATCTTGCTTGAGCATCTTTATGTATTATAGATTTTTCATGATTAACAAGAGCATCACGTTGCAAATTGCTACACCCATCCCCTATACTCCATGAGCCTGGCATCTTATACTTCTCACAATAATTACATTTCATAAGTATCTTACCATCATGCTCAAAATAATTTAACCAAACATTTTTTTCTAACCATTCCATTCAAAATGTTCTCTTTAGAACTTTTTGTTTCCCTTGATTGATATTTGACCCCTCCCCAACTTCATCACTAATACTATCCCCTTCACCAGCTTGATATGCATCTTCATTTGAATCATCATCTAAAGAGGACCCAAATATTTCTTTAAATATTTCTTTCAAACGATTATTATGAGACTGTTCATGTAACATTGAATTACTAGAAGTTTTAGAAACTTTCTCTCTAGTCCACTTATACATTTCTCCAATAGTAGCTTGTTTCTTCTTTCTTGAAGACATATTATTAAAGTACCTAAAAAAATCAATATATTAGTAATCTATGAAATATTATTTTATAAAATAATTATGTTAGAAAATTTACAAATTCCAGAAACTATGCATGCACTCAATTAGTAAATTCAATTGCATATAATAAATTTTATTGATAAATAAAAAATTATTTATATATATATATATATATAACACAATATGATTATTTTTTTGTATGCATGTAAATAAATTTTATTGACAATGCATAGAGTATTAGATTAAGAATAATTATATTACACAATATGATTACTTTTTCAATTATCTAAAACACATTTAAATATCAATTTCAAACCTACAAAAATAGTTATGTAAAATTAAAATTAATTTAATTTTTGAATTCTATCTACGTCACCATGCCCCGAATTTTTACAAGGGTGTATGCCCAGTCAAAGAGAAGTTACTAAAATTAATCCTACAAATAATTTGAACTGTAATTAAGTCATCATCAATTAATTTGCATGCAATTCATAACAATAATGTTAGCACCAATATTAGAACATCAAACAAAGATAACACTATCTTTTAACTTGCCCACTATTATTATTATTATTATTATTATCCTCATTTATATTACCGTCCATTAGTAACTAATGATAATATTGTTAATGGATTTATGATTAAACATTGATAACTATGTTTCTATTAAAACGATAATACTATTTTGACTAAATTGTTAGTAATAATTTGACAAATACCTGAAGGAATAATTTATTTCTCATGTGGGAATTAATGGACTCTTTATTATTTAACCAAATACAATGACCATAATGTTATGACCTTAACAATATACCATTACAATCATACAATTAACATCAATATTAATATGCCTATCCTTACTTTAACCACTTTGCCGTAATACTATTATTTTTAAATTCCCAACCAAACCCTTATTAAAATTATTTACCACCCTTCAAGTTATTTACTAAAAAGTTAAATATGAAAGTGCATAGAATTTTTTTTTATTACTCACAAACTATTTACTAAAAAGTTAAATATGAAAATGTATAGAATTTTTATCATCTTGATAATATACATTTTCACGAATGTTAATCCAATTTAAGTTAAAACTAATTATCTTAGAATACTTTTACTATTGATAATATTATGATTATTATCTACTGCATTGTGATTATTAAAATAAAATTTGCACTAAAATTACTTTTAATCTTAAATTAATATTATATTTGTGATTAATATTGTTTTTATATAACCACCACATTTACGAATATCATTATTTAACTTAATAGTAATATTTCTATTGTTATAAAATTAATATTAATTTTACTCTTGCACCTAAATTAAAATAGTAATATTAATATTTGCCAATCTTATTAATGAATTCATATAAATATAAAATCAGAAATTATCCTAATTGCTGAAATCACAATACCAACAAAAATTGCCCCCAATGTAATACCAATCTTATTTATGGATAAACATATCATATGTCTAATCTTATTCT